>OV651817.1:46030171-46695191 GCA_927349885.1 Psylliodes chrysocephalus
AAAATTTCAAAGAAGAAAATAATAATTCTATTACTTCTTTACTAGTAAATATTATTATGTAATTAAAAATTTGACAAAAACTGTTTAGGCTTTACCTAATTGAGGTTAACACCTTTGACAAAATTTTTATTTTTTCTTGCTATAAATGCGAATTTTGTTTAAAATAAAACCGTTACTCTTACAAATAAAAATTATTTATTTAATAATAAACCAAAAAGCAAATTATAAAATAATGTGACTTATTTTAAAGACAATGAAATGGAGAACTTTTAACAATAATTTGTACGTCTGATGTACTATAAAATTTTCGAAAATTTTTGAGCACAAAAGAACCATTAGTTAGAAAGTTGACAAGAAAATTTAAGTTTAAACCGAAATAATTTATAATTAACATTAGTATTTTAATAATGTTTTCTGCTGATATTTTGTATAATTGCGTCAGCTTATAATCTAAAAAGCGACACTTAAAAAGGCTCTTATTATTTTCATTAATTTTAAATATTTGCTTCACAAAGAAGTGAATTTCTTAAAAATAAAAAAACATAAAAAATCTCGAAACCCGTTAAGAATGGTATAGAGGTAAATAATGTTTAACAGGTAGCAAATACGCTCTACTTTCACCTCCTCAAAGGAATACGTCCACTTAACATTCACCCTGTATACAATCCACGAACTAGTAAAATATCTGCCATTCTTTTGGTATATGTACCACTACCTATAACAAGACAGAAGATACTTATATTCGACTACTTTCAAAAGTAAAAGAACTTTAGCGTGAAGTTTTGCAACGGTATGATAATTGCGATAAGACAACAATATTCTGACTTCTAAATAGTAACTTTTTTCGGTTAATTTTCCTTTCGAATATTTGTTATTCGAGCAATTGTCCATTCGGGAAATAGTTCTTTCAATCAATTGTCTTTCGGACAAATGTCTGTTCAAAAATTTGTCCATTTGATCAACTGTCTTCGAGGAATAAAATTGTTTTTCGAGAAATTATTTTCGAGCAATTGTCCTAGATTCATCTCTCACAAACTAGTTAATAAAATTTGAATTATTTGGTGGTTCCTGTTTCAGAAATTGTGAAAGAAAACCGACAATCATAATTTTCGTTCTTGTTATTATTGGATCATCGCAGACTTTACGGACAATTGGTTTAAATAACTAGTTTTTTGCTTTATGGATAAGTTCCAAAACATATGTAAATTTTCTGGAAAATATTTAGGTTATTATGTGATCCAAATGAGCAAATAAATAGAAATTACAAAGAATCTCAGTCGGTATGATTGCAAACCACATTTACTTTTATTATGTTCCAGTTTAAAACAAATATTTTGATTGCCGCGATTGAGTTTTATACAGGCTGTTAAATGTTGCCTACGATGAGTAAGTGAAGGAATTACACATTAGACCAAAGCGTAGACTTCTGAGGAATGGAATGTGTCCAGATTTCACATTAATGTTGTTTACGACAGATATAAAAGTTGTACCATTTTGTATTGTAAGATATTTGATGCGTTTATGATTAGGTATACAAACATGCAAAATAATAATTCTATAAATATGTATTTAAAATAATATTTTACTAACCATGCCAGATAAAAAGTATGAAGAGTAATTATTAAGATTTATACATTTTTAAAATAGGCCAATTAGTGAAGACGTCCTATTTTGAACATTTCACATTAATTACAAAAGTTTTCAAACTTTGTAATAAAAATTGACTAGTTTAAATAACACTAAGTTTAAATTTGCAACCATTTCCAAGGTCCGGAACTAGGTAATTTATAGCAAAATGGCGCTTTTGTTTATAGTGTTCAAAAATTGCAAAAACGCTGCAAACTTGAAGCAATATATATTGTATTATTTTCAACATTATATCTATCAGATTTGCAACTTTTTTAGAAGGCCGGAACATGTTTTTTTTTTTTGTAAAATGGCGTTTTCGTTTATATCATGGGCAAAAAAATTGCAAAAGTGCTGCAAACCGATGACATAACTCACACAAGTTTTTGGAACAGCTATTCCAATTTGCACGGAAATATTTTTTTGTAAAAATATCAAATAAATTTTTTATTTTCCTCTAATTTTGTCAAAAAAAAAATGCAAAAGTTTTGAAATGTTAATATTATTTTTCTTAAGAATATGCTAAATTTGCAACCTCGTGCAGGGTCCGGAACCTTGAAAAATTAATAAAAATCAACAATTCGAACATTTTGCAGTCGCAAACAAATTTGAAAAGTATTGAAAATTTTAAAGAGCGATTTAAATACCTTTCTATAAATAAATGCAAATTTGCATCGCTCCAAGATTAACGCAAAGTATTGTAAATTTTCTTTGATTAATTTTGCATTGCGAAATTAATACAAAAGTGTCTAGGGCAATAAAAAAAATATATTCATAAGGAATATGGAATTTACAACCTTATACTCACGCAAAATATTTAAATAATTTCTCGTTTTCGTTTTTTATCGCGTTTACGGAGAATATTATTTGTATTGACCCCATACCGTCAAACGGGGTGACTTCAGACACTTTTTGCAACTTTCTTAATCACAAACTAAAAACCAAGAGAACTAAAATTCTGCAAATTTCGGCTAAGATCCCCTAACATCTAGTTACATTTTGACAATGTCAAATGTTTCTAAGTTTTTTCCAGTTATTATATTTTTTTTATTAAAAACTGTCCGAAGTCACCCCATCGAGTGGGGTGACTTCGGACGGCCATATAAAACTACGTAAAACCGATGTTTAACGGTTGCAGGGGTTAATTCGGACAAACATTTTCTTTTTTTAAGCGTCTACACTAGTAGGAAAATTATTTGTTATAAGAAAAACATCATTTTATCATAAAAAAGATTTATTTATTTTAAAAATCAAACATAATAATTCTTACCTTCACAGAAGCCAAACGCACTGGACAATTTGCACAAGCACTTTTTTAAAGCTTTTTTGCACTAACAATTTAAATACTTCCTTTTTATATGCAGTTAAAAAGGGCTGTTAGATCCTGTTTCGCTTGCTTTCAAAATTGTTGTTTCCTGTACAGTCGTGTTGCCACGGGCCGAAAAACTGGTTTTGTCATGTTGAATTGAATTCAACTATATTTTGCCTTAATGTTTAAATATATTATATTATTTGAATTATGTGCTTAGAAATAAAAATGATAAATTCCGCCTGCCGCCTCTTAATCTTGTCAACTATCAGTCAAATCTTGCAACGCGTTTTTGAGAAAATTCCCGTGAACCGATTTCAATGAAATTTGGTACAGTCTGTTCGCTATACTTATGCGTATTTCGGATTAACAAAATTATGCAAATTAGTCATTGACAACCAGTTCCGATAAGCGTATTCCCAAGAAATTAGGTAAAATTTCCCTAATGGTCAGATTTAAATTAAAATAACATTAGGGTAGGTACTAAATTTGTTACAAACATTGAAGTTGAATTGATTCTTTGCAAGTGTTGATATTGTATGTATATTGTAATTTTAGTGGAAATTTTAAAAATGCCTAGACGTGTGTTAGATGTAGATAGTCTAATTTGTAGTGTACATAAGTATTTTACGGATGAAAAATAAAATGCCGGTCCTTTAAAATCAGTAATGTCTGTACAACAACGCGTATGCGATGCTCTAGGAATTAGTGAAACCAAATTAAGAAGAGTATTACAAAATCACAATAGTGAACTGCCGAAAGAAGATCACCGCAAAACTCGCCCATCATTGATGGAAAGAAATTTGAAATTCGTGATACCATTTATCGAATGAGGGCCAACAAGGAACATGTGACCTTAAATACAATTCTCTCGGAATTAATAGATAGAAAATTTGACGACATTGGCAGAACAAGTCTATGGCAAGTGATACATAACATGGATTTCAAATTTCAAAAGGAGGATAAGAGAAAAGCCCTTTGTGAAAGAAGTTCTGTCGTGCACAAGAGAATTAACTTTCTAAGAAAATATTCTAAATTTAAAGAAGAAGGGGTGAATTTTATATATTTAGAGGAAACATGGATATTTTCTAGGGGTGCAACCAGGGGCTGGTAACTCAAATGGAAAAACATAAGGAAGGTAATTAGGCATTCCAACGACCTGTCCAAATGGCTACCAGTGGGTACTGACAGTTTAGATATGGCAACCCTGTTGTCATGTTGTCATTAACAGGGTCAATGATACATATATGTTATATACATTGCTCAAAGCTGGTCGTTTGCGAGCAGCCATATTGCCTGGCAAATATTTATTAATTTGAATCAGTTTAGCAAAAATGTGTTTTAAAACCAATTTTCAGACTTTAGATATTTAAAAAATAATAATTGCTTATATTTTTACTTCAAGGCATAAGCTTATGTTTATTTTAAAAAATAGGGATGATCAATCTATGTAACTATCTATTTCACTCACCTTGTCAAATCACCAGGCCTACAGAGTTGCCATAACTTTGCCACATCATAACCTGTTAAAACCCACTGGTAGTCATTCAGTTTGGAATGCCTAATTTAGTACCACTCCATTTAACAGGATGACGCTCGTATCGAAATGTCAGTTGTCAAAACTTCAAACTTAGAGAAATTAAAATGGCTGTTGCATTTGAAGGTGTATTGAATTTTGATTCATCTAGAATCTAGATTTATTTTTCAACACCTTCCAATTTTAAGCATGTTTTCAAAAGATGGGAAGATGGATTTCATTAACAAACAATAAAGCACTCCCAGATATTGGTAGTGATGCAATTTATACTACATTAAATATGCAGTCGTCATATTAAGGATAACCAAATAATTTGTAATAAGTGTCTTAAGAAAAAGGTACACTGAAAAAAATTGTAGAACAAATTTCTACAATTGCAGATTTTTTCTCTACAATAAATAGTACATATAGGGACAGGGACAATTTGTAGTAAAAATTTCCAAATATTTGTGGAGAATGTATTGTAGAGTTATTATCTACAATATTTAGTAAAAATATCCAAATGCATCATAAGAATTGTTCTACAAATTGTTATAATTTTTGCTATTCATTGTATGAATTAATATTAAAAATGTATTGCGTTTTATGAAACTAAATACGAAAATTTTATACAATAAATAGTAAAAATTCATACAAATTGTAGTAATTTTTAATAAAATTTGTAGTAGTATTCCATAATTATTATAATTATAACCTAGAAAAAAATGTTCCTTAATAAAATATTTAATTTATTGTTTTAATATAAAATATACAAATTCTTAATTACATTATGTAATAAATAACAGTAATAATAGCGCCCTCAGTCTCAGTTGGTTTTTCTGCACCTGAAAAATATGAAATAAAAATTAATACTAATTGAACTGTTCATACCCTTAAAACGGGGATATTTATCACCTTTACACTAATTTGGATATTAAATGACTAAGTCAGATAACTAACAAAAATGAGAAAGTAGGTATGTCACAATGAAGACAAAAAAATATCATTGAACTTGGCACAAAATTCGATCGTTGGGCACAACATTCGATCGTTGGCCACGTCTATTTTTTTAAAATAATCTACTAAGTTTATTTAAATTAGTTATCTAAAGGTAAATTATTCAGAAACAATATTAAATGTACTTACCACCAATAGAATTTATTATTAAAATTTTCTCAAACGCATCGGTGCTTATAATATAATAATGTGTTATAGGTACTCGTATATGTACCATGCTTTGTTATGTGAACATGGCGAACGGCTACTGCTGTCTGGCCGTTTATGATCGACGTCAGAAAACGTTGGCCAATAGCAGAATTTTGTTTCGTTCACATGACTAAGAATTTCTACAATATTGTAGAATATTTTTCAACAAAATTGAATGTTTATTATAAGAAGGGATGTAAAGTATTACTATTTTTTGTAGAAAAAATTACTATTTTTTTGTAGAGATAATTATTAATATTTGTACAAATTTTTACAGAAGTTAGTAGTAGTAATTACGATAATTGTAATAAATTTCTACTTCTACAAACAATAGTAAAATATACTAAACATTGTGGACTTTTTTCCTATTGTTGTAGCATTTTATTCGACAATTCAATTGCTACAATAATTAATAGTTTTTAACTATAAATTGTAGTAAAATTTTCTACAAATTGTTAAGTATTTTTCTACAAGTCTACTACTACAACATTGTAGTAAAATTTTCTAGTCACATTTTTTTCCGTGTACTAACGGTAAGTAATATTTACAAACTTGTTTTTGATTCAGTGTTAAAATAATTGGTTTGTTATTTAAATTTCTTTTTGGTTTTCAGTTTTTAAATGATCATTGCTGTAAAGAAAATGTTGGCCTTCCAAAATACCCTGTCGATCGACGAAATATTTGAGCCTCAGTCATCAATATCAAAAATTGATTCAATGCCATTGACATCAAACAAGAAAACACCCTAAAATCTTCAAGAGTCCAAACGTGTGTAAGTTTAATTTATGCTCAAAAGTTAAATTCATTTATCACAGTGCCCACATGATGAATAAAAATTTGATAACTACAAGTGCTGTATAAATGAATCAAGAAAACAATTATCGGATGAAGAAATGCTCTTCAACCTAACTAGTCGACTTAATAACCGTATGGCAAATTTTATCCACATTCAAATTTGCCTCGATAGGAAAAAAGGATGATGCTTCAACTTCAATTTATTCAAACTTATTTGCCACTCCAAGTCGCAAAACTTTTATAAAGGTCTTGAGCATTTATATATGCTGATTTTGTTACAGAAAACATTTTTGATAGGTTTGTTTTATAAATATTTAATTATTTAAATGGTGTAAATGCATATTTGTTTGAGTATTTCCATGTTTAAATAGACAAATTATATGATGCGGCTTTAATATATCTACTGTAATAAAAAAAAATAAAATAAATTGCATTTTATTTCAAGTTTGAAATTATTGCAAAAATATAATGAAGTAAAATCAAATAAAGATATACATTGACAAAATATTTGACTAGTTTCAAATCACAAAACAGTCAATATGGTTGTTTTATGATTTGAAACTAGTTAAATATTTTTCCAATTTTTTTGCCTTATTTGATTTTCTTCATTACATTTTTGCGCTACTACAAAGTTAAATTTCAAAAAGCCCGCTCGTGGCGGCCATATTGAATTTTAGTACCACTCCAATTTGATAGATGGCAGCACATCGACTCAGAATTTTACCATTGAGTTTCCCATCTATTCACATTAGTAATCTATGGGTGCAACCAAGAGTATATGGCCAGATCATAACGTAAAGTCCATCAAACATACCGATGGAGAAGGGAAGCGACACATAATTTTACATGCAGGAGGGAAATCGGGTTTTATAGAAAGTGCTGATTTAATATTTTTATCTAAATCAAAATCCAGTGACTATCTCGATAATATGAACACAGAAATGTTTGTAAAATAGTTGCATGAAAAACTTCTCCCAGGTTTAAGTGAGCCCAGCGTAATTTTTTTAGATAATGCACCTTACCATTCTGAAGTATTAAACAAAAGTCCAACGAATTCTTGGACTGTTGATAAAATTAAAGAATGGTGGAACATATACCATTTCCTCAATATATATTAAAATCAGAATTATTACGCTTGGCAAATATACACGCAAAACCAAAAACCTTTGTTGTGGGTTGTGGATCAGATTATTGAAAGTTACGGTCATCGTATCATTGCCAGTTTAATCCCATCGAATATATAAGGGGAATAGCAAAACAATATTATGACAACCATATTGGGCCTAATGGTTATAGTGACGACGCAGTTCGGGAAACTTGGCGAAAAGCACTTTCAATTGCAACTCCAGAAGTGTGGCGGAACTGTATATCCAAGTGCGAGAAACTAATAGAAGATTGGTGGACTCGACTTATAAGTCTCTCGTTGAGAGGAATGTTTTTAAAAATAATTTTTATTACTATTGCTTGAATAAAAACCCAAAATAAATTATATTTAATATTTAATGATAATGTTATCGTTACAAGCTATGATATCAGACTGACTTTATTTTATTAAAATGTTACTATAAGAAAAAATTAGAGTCAGCAATTCACACACACTTCACATAGGTTCAGTAACACTGCCGGCAACCCGATATCGTTTTCCTGTAAAAGGTATATGGGGTCATCGATCATAACTCTCGTGAAAATAAAATAAATGAAATAAGTCCAATTATAATAACAATTAATGGTGATGACAGTGATGATGATGACGATTATGATATTTTGGATGATAATGACTGATTTTAATTTTTGTTGGCAAGTTCAATTTTTTTTTTTTTTTTTTCATTTGAAATTCTCTACATGGAACAAATTTTTATGTTAGAAAATATTTTATTTGAGCTAACTAACCCTCTTATTGTACATAGACCATATTTTCTGTGTGAAGTGTAATATAAAATTATTATTATTAGGTTTATAATAGTCACATTAGACTCCATTAATGAAGAAGTTTAATTCTGCTCTCAATTATACAAAATATTCTCCATTATTATTTAATTAAAAAGTTGTACATTATTTTTCATTTCATTTAACCAGTTGATATTTCCCCAAAGAACAGGTCAAACAGACTGTATACTTACAAGGGTCCGATGACAATGCAATATTATGAAAAATAATTTATTAATATGATATCAGAATGATAAAAAAATATTCTTTACTTTTTAGTGCATTTTAAAAAGCCTGTAACTTAATTTTTTTCAGTTTATTTTCATTTTCCATGATTTTGGCGCCCCTAGATCATTGCGCTCCGGACGGCCGACCAGATCGCCCTACCCTGGGGCCGGCCCTAATCCCAATACCTTTTTGCCAGTCAGTAGGTCCATAGTTCGAAATTTGATAAAGATGAACTGGTATTCATATCAAACGTGAACAAGAACTTCTAAAAAATTTGCAATTAATGAAAGTATGCAAACCTATATTTTTAAGGGTATAACCTCGTAATTCGTAATATAAGTGATATGTTTATTATCGAAAATAAAATTAAGTTCATAACCAAAACAACATACACTGTGGAACAGCCAAATGGAATAAATTCGGCAATAAATAAGTAGGGGCGTGTTCGGAAAAAGGCTCTGATACGTCGATTGGTATTTTAAAACACGCAAGAGCCTAACAATAAAAAAAAAGAGTATGAAATCATTGTTAAATATGCTCCTTATGAATAATATTTTTGGGATATTCTAGCAAAATTTTAATAAATTCGAAAAAGAATAATGAGTTAATAGCCTTTTGTTAAACAGGCTCTTTTTATACCAAGCCACATTAGCTGTTCCAGCATATCTGGTGTAGAATAAATCTTCAGGAATAACATATTACCTGTGGGCATGCCCACAGTGTATCCACTCTTACCGTCAAGGTCAATGCGTGTTAAGTTTCATACCCCCGCCGTCGTGAGGTCGCCACCGTCACCGTTTATAGGACACGCTTGTGCAGCGTTGCCAATAGCAATAATTTTACCCGATTTTTGGGTATTCTTAATTAACTAATGAACTTTTATGAATTGATTTATAATTTATTAATGCAAGATTATAGCGTTTTTGCCGTTTTTCATTGCTGAAAAGTCATGTTTTAAAATATTTTCATCGTCACTATTGCATTTATTGGTGTTTGGGGTAAGTGATGAGAATTATCACCATTTGACCGTGACAACACTGCCTACTTTGTGTACTTGATACCTACATAACCACAAATATTTCTTATTTCTTTATTATTTTTATGAATTTTGTGAGTGATTTTTTTGTTTTTGAACTGATTGTTAAATAATAAAATGGAAATAAAACAGAAAGTCAATAGTGAAATGGAAATAAAGCACAAAACTAATACCACAGCATAAAATTTATTTAATAGGCAGTGTCGCGATTAGTTTCGGCTTACATTGGTCAGTGACCACATGGAGGAAGGATTAATGTGACCACATTACATTTGAGATAATGGATAAACTTTCAGTCATGATTGTAAAGTGTAAGTGTTCCCGGTTCCAGGTTGTTACATTATTTTAATGGTAAAATACGTCTTCTTGCTATCACAAGATACCTATAATATAAGAAATAAGAAAAACCAGATAAAACTAAAAAAATGAGAACACTTGAATCTTTTTTATTTTATCTTAATATTTTGCATGTACCTATTATTATTGCCTTATTTTTAGCTATTTTTAGTTTTAGTTAAAATAATACCCGAAATTTACATTTTATAAATAAATCGTTATAAATATAATAAATGGTTTTATTTCATAAAAAAATGTAGCACCAAAACATGATTAAACCATTATAGTTACGATTTGTTTGCTTATTGTAATCAAATCTCAACTTTAATGGCACACATAATAACCACGTTCAAAGCCTGCTTCCAAAAAATTATTCAGACATTTAAAAATTGCCGCCATCGTTTAGTTTAAACCCCCACCACTGTGAGGGCGCTGAAATCAGCTACGAAAATTATACATTGAGTGTACTGTCTATAAACAATATATAAAAGGTCTGTGGGGCATGCCTATACAAAAAACATATCCTCTAGAAAATTATTATCCTCTAAAATAAAAAATGTCCGTATAAAAATAGTTTCATTTGCGATATTTTCTGACATTTTTGATATCTGCAATAAATCATAGAATAAATGTGTTTGAAATTTAAAATAAAATTCAAATTTTATATTTTTAACCTTTTGTTAAATATGTTGGCTGTATTTACTAATATTTTTTTAAATTTCAGCTTTTAGAGTTTATTATCTAGTTCCTGAATGTAATGCCAAACATCACGCTTTTTAATCACAGAAGATGAGAAATGTTGGGTTGTTAACCTAGACTAAAATTTCTTGACCCAAGTAGCTATCTACATACAGTGTTGAACAATCAAACGGAATATATTCAATATATCATTTATAGTGTATATTTATTAAAAATTCCGAAACACGTCAATGATTATTTTAATGAAGGCATTTTATGATACTATCCTCCATGTAAAAACCATCCACTTAGTTGTTTTTAAATAGCAAGATGTAAGGGCTCTAAAATTGAACTTTGAGGCACTCCTGTCCTAAGCGTCAAATATTCGTAGTGAATAGAATCAATTCTAATACATTGTTTCCGATGTTATAAAAAACTATGCATTAACAAATTAACATTTATGGAAAATCTTATATAGTGTAAAATGTTTAGTAATAAATCATATCTACAAGCCCCGTCCAGCTTCAGTTGGCCCACACATAAAATTAGTAATATTTTTGGATTTTTTCGCTTAAGGAGAAAACCAGCCTCTACAGTGTAATATTTAAGACAAAATATACTATTTACGGGAATATAGAAGATATCTGAGTTCAATGTATAGTGCTGTCTCACAAAAAATACATGGTTAAAAAAGTAGTATCCTTGCGTTCATTCTATTAATAGAGTTGATAAATTTGTTAACTCTATGATTCTATTACCCAAGTATTGCTAACGACGAGGGTTAAGGTGGCTATGAAAACAACACTTTTTTGACGGATATGACAGTGACATAAGTTCCGATTGTAAAACAATTACTTAATAGTCCTATTTGTTGTCAATAATGGGGAGAGGAAAGGCAATTGATGAAAATATTCGATCAATTATCATTAATTTACACAAATCTGAAAAATCAAATGGCGAAATTGGAATATTACTCGGCTTATCCAGATACAGTGTTCGAAATATTGTTCAATTGTACAAATCAAACGGTTCAGGTGCCCAAAAGGCCCGATATGTGAAAAAGTCCAAATTAACAGAAAATGATAGACGAGCTTTAGCCAGAATTATTAGGTCTAATAGGCGTGCTAACTACGGAGAGTTGAGTGTACTATGGAGTGAGGCCGTTGGAAGACGTGTTTGTAGGTCTACATGTCATGCAGAAGCCAGAAAACTAGGATTTGGTACATACAAGGTAAGTTTTCTGAGTTCAATCTAAAGCTTCAAAAGATAATAATCTTTTTCGTTTGCAAAAGGCTAAAGAAAAACCGTTACTGACTCCAAAACAGAAGCGAGACAGGTTGAAATGGGCTAAAGATCATCGAAATTGGGATATGAAGAGGTGGAATATTATACATTGGCGTGACGAATCGCGATTTGAAGTGTGTGTCGGTGATAGCCGGAGCAGAGTTATCCGCCAGAAACATGAAACTTATCATCCTGATTGTCTTAAGCGCAAAGTTAAATTTCCATCTTCGGTAATGGTCTGGGGTTCAATGTCGTCTAGAGGGGTTGGAAAATTATACTTTATCAACGGAATTGTAAACACAGAAAAATATTTAGACATTCTAGAGGACTCTTTGTTGCCTACTTTGGAAGAGAGTAGGATTTCTGGAAATGACTTCACCTTTCAGCAAGACGGTGCTGCCTGTCACACGTCCAAAAAATCCATGAAATGGCTTTCAGATCATGAAATACCACTCCTAAAATGGGTTTCCTCTAGTCCGGACCTTTCGCCTATAGAGACTTTATGGCATGAAATGAAAAAGCGGTTAAGAGCCAATCCTGCCAGAACTGTTCCAGAACTCAAGCACAGGCTCCAGAATATTTGGGATAATTTCACTCCAGCGCAGTACGAAAAAGTACACATTAAAACTTAATTTAACTAAATATCCGTTGCCCTTTTAGAAGCTTAAAACGTTCCTTTGATCACTAACTGATATTATTTGATGTTTGAGGTTTTAAAGACATCCGCCTTTACTTAAGTTGATTCATTTTCTTTTACGTTTAAGGAAATACTGAAGTTTATTTTTTTAAAACTTGTGTTAAATTGAATTTTAATCACATTATTTTAACTATAAGAAAATATTCAAAGGTGTTGATGCTATAAATATCACAAAATTTTAGACTTAGTTTTATGTAATAAGTTTAGTTTGTTTGAAAGATCTTTGAACCATTAGTTGCGGAAGATAAGTATCACCCATCACTTGACAACTTATAATATTCTTGGTACATCAGATGTTAATAAGAGATCTGAAAGCCCTTTTGAGCACTCTTATAATTATTTTAGGAAAGCAAATTTTGCAGTGATGTATCAAAAGTTGACGCATAATTTTTAGAAGAATTCAGAACCTCAATAGTAATGACGCTTGTTCAGTGGCGGTTTGCCCGTAAGGGCACTTGGCCACGTGCCCTAGTATAATAAACCAAAAAAAAATAACTTACATATTTTATATTTTCTTCAATGCCTATTATTATTTTATCTAATATTCAGCGCAAACCGCGTTGGCACGACACTGGTCGACCGGACGTTGAGCGACATTCCGAGAATTCAGAAATTAAGTGGGCACAGGGCACAGTAAATGTGTGCCTCTGTTGATTTCTCTCTCATTATGATGCGAAAAACACGGACAACGACAATATCGCTTAGCAAAAGATGAACACATGCGATGGATTATACGTCACAAGCAGGGCGCTGCCCTTCCTCATCGTGACGTGCTGTACTCATGGCACAGATTACCTAGACCAGATAGGTACGCGTTTGTTGGACCATGATAATAATTTATTTATTGTGATTACGAAAAAACGTTAGTTGGACCTTTGGAATAGATAAGAAATAAAACTACAAAAAAATAACTTTTGATGAAAAAAAAAAAATCAATAATATTTATAAATGGGACAAAATTTTAATTTTTCTTTTGGTTTTGTCTGACTTTTTCGAGGATTTCAAATCTCTGTTTGCATATTTAAGAGTATGAAAAATTCTAAGTCTTATAAATAATTTAATGGTGTACATTTTCGCAAATTGTTGGCAAGGATAACCAAATTCTATCTCAAAAAGGTATGCGTTGGAAATTCCAGGCTTAGTTGACTAACTATCAAATAGAGATATAAATATTTTTTCTAATTTGAAAATATAAAAGAGAAATTTTTTGCTGGGAGATTTTAAATTGCCAAACACCTTTTCTTCGGAGTCTTATGCTTTAAAATGCTCCTACACGATGGAATTTTACATCGAAGTGTGTCAATACTATTTATGTTTACAAAGAGGATTTGATTAAATGTCTCGAAGAAATTATGAATACAAAATTCGATAAAAAAACTATTAATCAGACTAAAGGGTTGATAAATTTTGAAAGACAGATTTTAGTTTCTGGTTATTTTTCTTCAGCAAAATAATGCCAAATTGCGATATACTTTTTGATCAACTGCAGAGTAGACCTCGATGCTCTCAAGGTTAAGATAAACATATCAAATTTTGCAGCAGCTATTCAAAATATTAGAAATAATGTAGACACGCTAATTCATGAAGAATGGCAATCACAACAAGACCCACAAGAACTAAACTTAAACGACAACACCCAATCAGGTCCAAGTACAAGCAAGAAGAGACGGTTTGTTGAAAAGGAGGCCCCCATTCCTAATTTAAGGATATGTAAGGAAATTTATAATACAATAGTAGTGCAGGTAAATGAACGTTTTAGTCTCACTACTCACCTAACAATTTCAAGTTTATTTGATAGTGAAAAATTTAAAGACTACGGAAGTTGTTTTCCAAATAAGGACGTTAAAACTGTGTGTAGTTTATTTCCAAACGTAAACAGTTTAAAATTTAACTGTCCATACTTTACACCCGAGATGAATTTGTGCAACACAATGGGACCGTACCCTTATTACAAATGTTTTTTGAGAACAATTTGACAATTACATTTTCGGAATCTGTGGAGCTGCTAACTATCCTGTGTACAATTCCCATGACCACAGTGGAGAGTGAAAGATGTTTTTCGACACTAAAACGTATTAAAACATTTTTAAGGAACACTATGTGCCAAGATAGATTGTGCGCGTTAGCCATGTTATCCATCAAAAAAAAACTTATTCGGTCCATTCCAAATTTTAATTATCTGGTCATCGATCACTTCGCTACCCAAAAATCCAGAAGAATGGACTTCAACTATAAGAAATAGTATACAACTGCAGCGGTACCTAGCAGTTAGTCTTCAATTTTGTAATATAATTCTTAATTCGTTTTGAAATATATTTTTTATTTTCATTAAGCGGAGAACTTGTTTTCCTAAGGGAAAAACGAAATCCGGGATTCCTTTCCAGTGTGTGTCCTACTGCCGCTAGTGCCCACGAGCCGCCACTGCGCTTGTTTCTATTTATATGGAAAACTATACAATATACATATTTGATTCGTGTGTATCAAAAGTTTTCAGATCCTCTAAAATGAAATATCCGCCATGGTTTAATGATAATATGATTCGAAATAGGTATTCATAGGAAAGGAAAACATTGAAGTAAATATAAATCTAATAATATTTTAGCTTTAGACGGAACAATCATAAAAAGTTATATCAGTGTGACCTAGAAACAATTTATTAAAAAGATGAAATATCATCCAATCCCAACAAATTTTGGGTATTCATTTCAAATAAAACGCGCTTGACTCATTTACCCAATTTTCGACCAAAAAATATATTTTTTATTTTTAAAACATCTTATCATATTTTTATTTTATTTTATGCATTTCTTTTTATATTTAAAAATTATTTGAAATGTGGCAACCTTGCGCCGCATAAATCTCTAAGCTCTTGCCGCGTACCGGAGTCATTTCTCAGCTGGCACTAGGGGAGAGAAAGAGATTTTACCAGCAGATTATGTGAGCAACAGAGATGGGGACATTTCACATGTATTTAAACGGTAAAATCAAGGAATGTTTGTGCCAGGCACAGCGCCGATAGCTGTTCAGATAATCGCGGTTTCTCGATAATGTCGATTGTTGACTGAATTAACCGAACTTCTTTACGGGCTTTTAAGTTTTTCGTTACGTTACGAAGTATTAGTGACGTTAATGTGTGTCTTTTTGTTTTCAATAAACTTGTTTAAATATCTTATTTCCTAGTTTTTAATTTATTGTGACAATGAATAAAATTGGCGTCTTAAAAAACTCTTTTAGTGGTTTTTCGCAAGAAGACAAACTACAAATTAAAGAATTAGGTTACCCAATTCCCGATTTAAAAATTGATAAACAAAGTGGAAGTGGGCAAAAAACGCAGCGTCGTAAATTTAATAAAACTATTTATGATAAAAATAATTGGTTGTGTGGTTGCGAAGAAACTAATAAACTGTTTTGTTTTATTTGGAGGTGATGAGACTTGGTCAAAAAAATGCTCAGACGATCTTGTCCATATATGGGATAAAATGAAATCCCATGAAAAATCTAAAGTGCACATGAATAATGTTTTTAGCTTTTCCATGCTTGGTAAGTTAAATATAAAAACCCAGTTAAATTCGGCTTATTGTGATGCTCTAATTAAACATTTTGGTTAAGTATTTTTCATCAAATAATGCCTCACGTGGAAATCATTTTTAACCAATTACAAAAAGTATGCACAGATTTTGTCAAGGTCAAGAAAGATTTGGAGAATTTCGAACCAGCCATTTAAGGTATACGGGAGCAAATGCGATAACATTATTGACAATATTCAAGGAGAAATAAACACGTCGCAAGGAGAAACTGGTGAACCAATAAAAAAAGGCACGAATTGAAGAGAACAGCAGAAAACGCGAAGCCTTAGAAATATGCGATGCCGATTAATTGCAAATAAAAACAAGGTTCAACTTCTCTGGGCATTTGGTCGCTTCTAGTTTATTTATGTCGGAGAAGTTTCCGGTCTATAGGCTTAAAAATGAATTACAAGTACTGTATCAGAGAGACGAATTAAGCACCACCTCCGGAGCTGTCCCGCTGTCAATTTTATTAAATGAGGAAGGTTTAAATTTTTAAGATTACTTTTAAATAAATTTGTTTCATAATTTCATCGATTATCATTCCAATTTATCCCAATAACTTCCAAAAGTTTCCGATAAAGTCCATTCTTCTTTCTTTTTTGATTGCAAAGTTTTCAATTACTTTATTATTAAAATATATTTACATTTACTGGGTGTTGCAATTTCAATTTCACACAGTATATTTATACATAAAGTAAACAGATGCTGACCAAGTACATTTCCTTGTGCTACCCCATAAGTAAAACCGTTCTTGGGCCACTAAATGTTCCATCAATATTTTACTTATTGAATCCTGTTATCGGGGTAACTACCATTTCATATTATTTTTCCACTCAAGTCGTAATAGTTAATTTTAAGCAATAACCGTTTGTGACAAACTATATCGAACCCAAGTAGCTTATGACGGGTTTATAAAAGCTGTAAAAATATTCTTAAAGCAAATGTTTATAAGAGAATAAGATTTATAATTTTACTTGCAGATATTCGTAGAGGCTTTATACAACTCTTATGAGCTTAAATTGGACATCAAATTATAAATCAAAAAAGTTTTTTAGTTCCCTTATAAATGCTTTATTAATGTGCCGCAAAATATAATAAATCTTATTTGTAGATACTTACAAGGGTTTAATAAAGCAATCTCAAATAGTATTTTAAAGACAAATTTATAGTTAGTGTATTTGCAACTAATTTGGAACCGTAAACAATTTGACGCTACATTTATAAAAAACCTTTATTCGGAACATTTAAAAAGCAAAGTAATTTTGTCCTCCTTTAATAAATTTTTATTCTTTATTGGTATGGTGTGAAACAGGTTTTACAAAGAAAAAAGTTTTATTTATATATTCTCCAAAAACAAAATTGTTGTGATCTCTTTAGATTACTGCAGTATCTAAAGGACTCCGCACTTTTCTTATGGCAAACGGGAGCACCGTCAAAATGTCTGAATTTTTTATATGTTATAGTTCTTGATGTCCTGATTAAAAGTCTCCATGGACCCAATCCTATCCTATGGCTAGATTTTGACATACAGGGCGTTGAAGTTGAAAATCCCGACTTCTTTAAAATGGACACCAAAAACCCCCTTTTAAATATTTTTGGAAGTTACTGACTGATATATGTAGAGAATATACATAGCTAATAAGCAAAATTAAAATACTGATACTTACAGGGTGATTCATGCTTTCACAGACCTGTTTTGGAAAAAGTATGTATTTTTACAATACAAAAATAGCATGAAATGTCATTAAAAAAAATCACCGTCAATATTTCTCAATATTAGATATAGTGTAGATCTCGATGTCCTCGTTCAAAATTCTTATTGGTAAAATTAGATCCTATGGCTAGTTTTCTAAAAAATTAAACGTTTAGTCTATAAAATATCAATTTTTAGTAATAAATAATAATCACGAAATAAGAGAAATACCGTAAACTAAATATTTTTACACACTGTGTTGGATTATATTGTACCTTTGCATTATTTGGAGACAAAATAAAAGAATCATACTTACAGGGTGATCTCACTTGAGCTTGTAAAAGGTCAAAATGAACAAATCAAAATAAAAGCTGCCAAACAATAGAAATTGGTTAGCTATTTTTTTTTTAATAAATCGTTTTTAAATTAGGTTTTGGAGGTTTTACGTATGATGCACAAAACCTCATACAGGGTCATTCAATATTACGATAGATGCAGAACGGACTTACTTGAAAACTGTAAAGCATTTACATATTTTAGTTTTTTATTGAACCGATATTTCAGATTTTAAGCTCGTTTGTGGTTTTTTATAATATGTGCTATTAAATTGTTTAATTTAAAATTATTGTAGTGTTTCAACTAAATATTGTTGCAAATATGGCATTTGCAAATAGAATAAATTGTTATGTTTGTAATAGAAAGTTTCAAGTTCGACTTACGACGCGTTTAAACGAAGACAATAATATAGATTTTCTAAATATGGCTACTTATAGAAGACCAGCTGCCGGATTTCCTGCTGTCGAAAATCTAGAAGAAGTAAAGTCATGTTTAAATTGTTTTCATGGAATTGCAGAGGACCTAAGACATATTGAAAACAATCCAAATTGCCTTATACTTAACGTTTTAACACCCCATTCAGTACGTGGTTGCATAGTATGCAATGTGCAAGGTAATGTAAGAAAAATATCGGCAAAATGTAGAGCAAATATTTTTCTAGTATCTAATATTTAGGTTTTAGTTAATATGGCGTCTTGCAATATACTTTAGTTATGAGACATTACAAGAAGTAATATTACCTTATCGTTTTACTCAGATGCAAATTGTACAACGAGGTTCACTTTAATGTGAAAGTCTATACTATGTTTGGCGATTTTTTCACACCCCCCACCCTAAACATTCAATTGAACGTTAAAAATAAAAAATTAACTTTTATGTAATATAGTAAAAATGTATTAATAAAAGGAACATTAGATTAAATTATTCTTACTAATGAGCAATAATTTAGTATCTGGTGTTTACAGACCATTATCACATTATTTCACCAAAAAATGTTCTCTAGAGGAATAAACCATGACGAATCAAATACAAAATAAATAAAAATATAGTACCATCATAGTTGGAATTTCCATGTGTTTATTTGCATTTTTATAATTTTTGAACAGTTGTCTTCGAAATGCGCCGCTTTTTTTTAATCTTTTTCCAGCGTGAAATGTTCATTTTGTTAACTCAAACATCAACAAGCCAATAACGTGTTAAAATAGAAATACTGAAATGTCTCAAATTGGCTCTATTAAACAAGCGGCAGGAATATTTTTGTTTTCTTTGAGAGCATTTTACCTCATTGATTTTTATATAGTTCTTTGTAGCTGCAATGAGAGTATTTTATGTTTGTTGAAAAATTTTGCTTTATACATGTTGCACAAATTGCCTTAACAAGAAAATGAGGCAACTTCCCTTATAAGTGTTGAACATATAACCAATATATCTTATTGTTATATCAAACAGCATGCTTTATAAATTTGCACGTTTTTATATTATACTTATCTTTGAAATGTTACTAAAAACAAATATAAAACCGTTATAAATCAAAAATCCTTAAAAAAGAAATTGGTGTTATAGATACGACATAGCTGTTCTTAAGAAATACTGAGTATATCTTATAAGAAAAAATTATAATATATAATAAATATGCTGTATATAACAATATTATGTGCTGTTTTGTTTTCTACAGCTAAATTGCATCATTTGCTATATTTATGAGTCAATATTGAATTTCTGAAACAACTATAAAACTTTTATAAGAATTGAATGTTCTATAATTCAAAGGTTATAAAAAAAGTGTGCTGGTTGGGAAGCCTTTAGAGAGGTCGACAAAGATGGAAATTGCATATGTTTTTGAATCTAAGGCGATCTATAATTTCGAAGTTAACGTCTGTATCGCATACTCCGTAAACCTCCTAAATCCATATGGTCCATCGGACAAAATGTGAAATTTATTTAAAAATTTTATTTTTGATTTTAATTTTTTTTTTTTCATGTTTGTACTTATTTTTGAAAATACCGAAAGTAAAGAAATATGTTGGTAATTTTGAGGTTGATTTTTTTTTTCTTTATTTTCAGTGGCGGCTGGTACATAATTGCTGTAGAGCTGCAGTATTGTCAAAAAATGCAAGTATCTCATTTCACAGAAATAATTTTAGACATTTTAAAATGTACGTAAGCTTTCTACTATAAAATTTTTCAATACACATTTATTTTTTTATTTTTAATCAAAATACTGTTGACAAGAAAATTTTGCTGTTCGCAAACTTGTTAATTAATCCTTTTGGCAGGCATATACCTATCAAGACTACTCGAACAACTAAAGGAGACCAAGCGGTGGATTGCATACACGCTATTTACTATTTAATAATTAAAATTAAATTAAAATTAATGGGATTATTCGTAAAATTTATTTTACCTAAATTTTAGAAATTTTAAAATAATTTCTGTGAAATGTAGATGAGACAATTGCAATTTTTTGGCAGTTCTGCAGCTCTACAGCAATTATGCACAGCCTCCACTGATTTTTATAGAGGGGCTTGATTACTCTAATTCTTAGATATTATACATATATACAGAGAAATTCATTTATCGGCAACTAAAGTCATTGATGAACTTGCTAAAAATAAGATAAGATTGGTTTTAAATTATAAGTCTTAATAACAAAACTTTTATTGTGATTTTTTACTGTGTGTACTTTTATTTCATATGTAGTACATCATTTCATAAATAAAATAATGAATTTAAACTTTTTTTTAATTAAAACAATCTTATTTGAAATTTTTGACTTTGTTGATGGAACCTCTCTCATGACAAATTTCTGGCTACGTCACTGCATACATTGCTATTGTCACTTTTTAATAACAGAATTCAGTCAACCCAGTCACGTGGTACAGGTATTATATTCTCAATATTATAATATTAAATTTTAAAAACTTTCCAATAATTACAATTTTGAAATTCTTATAGGTAATACAACCAATTTTAGAGAATGCGTACTTCAAAAATATTTTTCAAATAACTGGTTAAGTATATTGCTATTTTTTTAACAAGATCAATTAATTGTAAAATTGTATGTCGTTTAAAACAAAAATATTATTAATTTTTTTTACACCTTTCAGAGTTAACGGAAATAATTAGGTACTATACAGGAGTTAAGAATGTAGTTACTATCGGATCTTGTAAATAATGTTACAAAACAAACGTAAACACAAAATTTTTGGCACACTTTGAAGCAGAACTTACTGAATTTACTTTGCGTATCCATATCGCCGAAGAAGTTGAAGTCATTGATATGTAAATAGTCTAGAAACTCTCACACAGCATTGAAAAATTTGAATTCTATGGACCAAATCCAAGTCTCCTCTCTAAATATACATTTTATTTTGTTGTGGGGAGCCGAGGTATGTGCCTTTTTTTAAAGTAAACAATGAACAATACTCCTCGATCTAGGTACCGACAGCTCGCCTACTCTGATCCAAAATAATTCGCAACGATGTCTAGGAGGCCTCGATTCAGAATTACAAAAAAAATTGCATAGCTCGAAATCAAACGCGTTTCTTCTCTTCGTTACTATTGTCAGAGCACACCTTGCTTTACGCGGACCGTGTATAACACTGCATCGCGGCGGCGATCGTATTTTTTTTTCATGTCGTTATTTAGCACGCGACGACGAGTGACGTCATACAATTGTTGGCCTATCGACGTCGAGAGGCATGGACGACCGCTGGGGGTGGCAAAAAGAGGCGTTCGTCCTAGTTTGAAATGTAAAGTTTTAGTTTAGTGCAGTTTTTAGTTTTCTGTCAATTTCGCTGCCAAACTAATAAGAGAAAGTAGCGGATATGAATAGGGTTACGTCTGGGCTCAAAGGTGGATGCTCCAATAATATCACTTTTGGTCTGTAAATTGTTTCGGTTGCTTAAATTGGTTCTAATCAAAATTAAATTTACTGTTAGTCTAATTCACAAAGCATATTTAAATTTACCCATATGCAAAACCTTAAAGATAGAAACGTCATTAAAATAAATGTCCAATAGAGTTGGGCGAAATTTCAAGCACTGTTATTTTAATTATTTTAATCCCAATAAACTGACATCCTTTACATGTTTTTCTTTTGATTTCTAAATATTTTCCAAAAAAATATTAACGAATATTTAATTTGTTAATGATTTGAGGAAACCTCATAATCACAGTAACGATTCAAATTCAAAGTGAGGTTGAAAAATCACCCTATCCTCCAACTTTTAATTTTTCGCTGAATTGACTTTGACGTTTCTATTTTTAAGGGTGTAATGTACCCAAAGTAAATACTTCTTTAGAACACATTTTGTTACTAAAAACTGCTCTAAATCACTTACAATTATTGTATTAAATGATAACTCAAATATCGCTGGTAAAACAATGACGCAAATGCAAAATTATAACATTTTGACTTTAAGATGTTATTTGTTTCCAAATTAGTCTCTCTATACGGCATAACAACGGCGTAATTTTATATCCACTCGCTGTTGCTAGATAGTAATGGCGCCAGTTTTATAAATATTAACGTTTGATCATAGACTTTTTGAAACACAATAACGAGGGTTTGTCTTGGTTCAAACAGAATCGCTGATTCCAGTTCTCAAATACAGTTGAATAACACGCTCTCTTGACTGAGCTGTTAGATTACAATTGCTGCGTTTGAAAATTACCTCATTTTGCTCTTTTTACTCGAAGTCGTTCTTTTAATACATCTGCGGCTTCTAGATGGGATCTGCTACGTGGTCTTTTAATGCAGAGCTGGTAAATCGAGTAAGATCTATTTACTCCGAGTTAAATTTTAGAGCTTTCGGAGTAAATGGAATTTCTGTGACAATTGACAAAGTAGATGTACTTTTCTGAGATGTATAGACTAATGCTGCGTTTGAGAATCCACATCGGATGCATTTTTTACATCTCGAGCGTTTTTTTATCCACATTGGACACATCTGTCCCATTACATTTACGTATACTGAATCACGTGATCAAAGATTTACTACATCTCAGATGCATCCGATGTGGATTCTCAAACGCGGCAATCGTTCGTTGTCTCTTGTATTGCAGTTTATTCTTTTTCATATGTGTTTGGTTATTAAAAAAAATATTTATAAAACATGTCAGACAGAAATGAGAACATGGTTTATTTTCTAGTGAAAGCAAAAAAGCGAAAAATACCACAGATAAAAATTTACTTTACTTGTCAACTTGCAACAAAAACCACGAGACGAGAGATCAAATTTGATTTAAAAGAAAGGTTTACGTTTGTTATTTTAATGAAAACCGGATACGGGAAACACAAACAAATCCATAGCCGTTCTATTATTCCACATAAGCTCGATTTGCTCGATGATCACGTGACTAAAAAATCTACTAGCTCTACTCCGCTCCGTGAGGTACTTTTCAAACGTAGCAAATGAGAACTAATGACTGCTGCTTTCGGAGCGGCGCCAATATTTGAAACATTCAAATGAAAACGGAACACAACCTCTTAGCTGATTGAGTGTAATTCAGTGATTCTGAACTAGACTTCTAAAAAACCAAAACAAGCCTAATTATAATAGGCCTGTTCGGGTTGTACAAAAATACGTTGAGAACTATCAGAGGACTAGTTAACAAGTGGACAGTTTAATAGTTGTACGCGACGAATAATTTGGAATTCAATTTTTCCACTGATTCTCGGACGGTTTGTATTAAATTTTAAGGGGTAACAAACCCTGGCTCAAATAGAATCGTTGATTTCAGTTCATAAATACAGTCGACGAACTCATTTTTCAAGAATACGTCGCGATAATATAATAACTTATTAAGCCGAACTGATTCTGAACTAGTTCGTTAAAGAACCAAAACAAACCTAAGGAAAATGACGTATTTGCTATATAAGACAAGTTGTTTGTGATTCATGTGCTCAAATTTGTAAGCAATAATATTCGTTTTTCTACACCCACATGGATATTAGCTTAGCTACGTACAGACTACAAAACCAAAAATTATGCAATTGCGTTCAACTGAACAAATATACTTCATATCGATTCTAAGTAGTGAGAACACTGCAAAAAATTAAATCCACTAATCACAGTTAATATTTTGGACACCCAATTACCATTATTTTTAAAATATGAAATAAGTGACAATTCGATAAAACTAATAAATGTCAGTATATGTTTTAGTTTTTGAGATCAAATATACATTAAAATGAGTTATTTTCGTGTAGAATCGATAAATAATAGCATTTTAATTTTTATTTGGTCCACATTTAAAAAAAAAAATTTAATCAAACCAATTTAATTACGAGATTTAAAACTGAAATCCTAAATTGACGATGCAGGTAAGGACAGAGCGTCTATCCTTTCACGCGGAAAGCTTACGTTCGAATCTAGGCTGAAGACTAATTAAATTAAATATTTTTTCTATTTTCAGGTTTATTTTATTTTATAAATTAGTAAAATTCATAAATTATTTTAAAATTAGTTATTTTGACTTAATAACCTAAAATATTTTTTTAAATTTGTAGATTTTCGTTGTGGGCCGTAGAAAAAAAACATACTGTATAACTCGAGTGGATTATGTCCATATCCACTCTTGTTGCACAAACTACTAATTTCGTCTCTACTGAAAAATTTATCTTTGTATTTACGTCATTGTTCTATGGTGAAGACACATCTGCACCAAAGCAACATACGCTAACTGATTGTAACATAAATGTAAAAGGCTTTTTTGTAATGTATTATAGTTGTGGCTGTTACCTGTTTCCGCTGATAGAGGTAAAGATGAAATAAAACACTGCAACATCGTAAAACATCAAACAATTATATCGCTCATGAGCAACAACAGTGGCACAACTGAAGAATAAAGATTTTGGAGTATATATGTAAAGGTTATAATGTGAAAAACTACATACCGTCTGACAGCAATACTGACACAAACGCTTATTTAATTCATAGATTGCAAAAGTGTCGTTATTGGCTGAAATATCGAGATTTCTCAGAACATGTCAAAAGTCTGGTAGAACACCTGCACCTTAGCTTAGTAACACTTTGTAAGTTGTGCCGGTGTTGCAGAACTATTTAGTTTTTTTCGTGGCACATTTCAAATGATGTCAATGTTGAAAAAATAGTCCTTATTTAGTTATGTATTAAGTGCTGGAGTCACTATTTCTGTCTTTTTTTATTTAAATTTTCCATATTTTTCAATAACGTTTAATTATGTATTTTTACGTTTAGTTTAAATTAAACCAAGATCGTTAAGATGCAGCATTGCTACAATAGCGGTACAAATCTAAAAGAAATAATTAAAAAAATTTTTTTTTTACTAACCAAACTTTTCGCAAAAATTATTAGTTATACACCAAATATTTGTTTAAACAATTTACAGCACATAATCAATCCTTTATTTGTATTATCACAGTGATAAAAATGTTGAACTCATTTATCTGAAAAATTGTTTTCTTTTCAGTTGTGCCACCGTTTTGTATTTGTAACGTGTGAAGGGTGGGTTAACCCACTGCACTTAAGCCTCGCTAGGCCCATTGTGCATCCTACTAAGTTGATAAGCACCTCCTAGCTCGTAAGCCAGCCTGTTGCAATATGTTTTAATTTGTAAAGATGAGTTTGTAAGCATGGTCACATGACTCTGCTTTAGTAGCTTTCCAGATAAAGGTTTGATTTATAATTAAAAGGCCTTTCATATCAACTAGGAATGCGGTTATGTCTTTGAATGTTCTTTTTGAGATTTGGATTATCCAATGTTATTTTGAAATTAAAATTATTAGAAAAAATATTATTGGTTCATATTTAAAAGACATAGGTACATATTTTTTGTAAATTATTGTTGTGAGTGTGAAAAACGTATAGTTTCAATAAAAAATTAAAAAAAAAAACTGAATCACTTGTACTAAAAAAGTAATTTATAAATGTTGTGTATACTTTAAGAAATGCTTTCGAGTGGGCATGACCACCTGTATTTAATTGTTTGTAATCCTAATATTTAGATTAAAAATGGTTAAATTTATCATTTATGGTACCTATA
The DNA here is from genome assembly GCA_927349885.1 of Psylliodes chrysocephalus. Classification (NCBI taxonomy): domain Eukaryota; kingdom Metazoa; phylum Arthropoda; class Insecta; order Coleoptera; family Chrysomelidae; genus Psylliodes; species Psylliodes chrysocephalus. The sequence continues at coordinate 46,056,435 of OV651817.1, forward strand.
TACTAGCTTTTTATAAGTCAGCAAGATTCTATTACTTTCACTTTATTTACTTTGTCGTAAAACAATAGTTGCCAAATTTCTTTCAACAAAATTCCTTTCGTTACTCCAATTGCCAAAATTTTGAAAAAAAAAGTCAGTGACTAAATTTAATGAGTTATCATGAAATTTATTTACCAATACAAAACAACATGTTCGGTTCGTACATATACAGGGTGTTATAACTATTGAGACAGATTAAGAGCTGTTTGGACCAAAATATAAGGATTGGATCGTGCATGCTTTAATAAAATGTTGATGTGAAAAATAGATTCATATTGAAATATCTTTTCCCCTTTTGGTAATAATTTTACAATATATTCCTAAATCGTGGCACAGAGGCATTAATTATATCATTTAATTTATTATTATACATTTTGATACAGAGTGTGCTATATGATGCCTAATGACAATTTTTTGAAGATTAATTTTAGTAATTTTGATTAGTAAATACGATATAAACATAAATTTTATGCAAAAATTGTTATACTTGTTTAAACTTAATAATTTCCACCATTTTCTAGAAAAACGCAAACAGTACTAATTATTTTTATAAAAACAGTGAATACCAGAATTACGACTTCTGTCAAAGTTGTTATAGAGTTGATACGAAAGTGGTGATATAGCTATTTGTTAGATAGTTGTCAGATAACAACTGTAGTTACAATACAGGGTGTCCCATTAGTGCGTAATTGTTGATTATTTCAATTTGTGTTATAGACACGCAAATAAGTTTCAAATAAAAGATAAATTGATTTAAAAAATACGTAATTTAAAAATATTTTTGGACATACAGGGTGTTGCAGTTTTGGCTGGCAAATAAAAATGTATTTTTTTTTTTTTTTAATTGAATACTCTGTATTTTATTTCAGTTTTAGAATGGTTTGATAACACTGTATTCAAACCTAGAATTTTTTTTAAATATTGAAGTGTAGCCCAACAATTAATGTTTTTATGAAATTAGAGAATGAAGCAGACCTCAAATTAAATTATAATAATTTAGGTAGGTTTACATTAATTACAAAATTGTTTAGAATACAGACTCATAAGATACTAAGCTAACGAATAGTGGTGATAGAAATGATTTGTTGTTGTTGTTGTTTGTTGTTGTTGTTGTTTGTTGTTTGTTGTTTGTTGTTTGTTGTTGTTGTTGTTGTTGTTGTTGCTGTTGTTGTTGTTGTTTGTTGTTTGTTGTTTGTTGTTGTTGTTGTTGTTTGTTGTTTGTTGTTGTTGTTGTTGTTGTTGTTGTTGTTGTTGTTGTTGTTGTTGTTGTTGTTGTTGTTGTTGTTGTTGTTGTTGTTGTTGTTGTTTAGGGTTCTATGACTACGGATTTTACATTCATTCGCCTATCTTTATCGTTTTAGTTTATGATTTTACAATGTTTTATATTCAGCTAATTCCTATTAACTAAAATTTGTAATATAAGTAAATTATATATTTTTCCCATTTTTTTTAATCATATATTTTTTAAATTCCCTTTTTTTATTTTTTGTTTTTTTCCCCAGAGGAAATATAAACAGGGACACATTTTACGCCTAACTGTCTTTCTAGACGATTTGTACAATAACATGGACGACAGGACGACCACGGTAAGTTTGAGGGGTTTGAACAAAGGTAAAATACAAAGGATTTATAATGTAATTTTATTGTTAGACTTATCATGTTAAATATCAAAATTTCCCCAATACTTTAACAAATCTTAGAGTCTGTAACGGTTGGAACCGTTATTTCGACACAATCACCTTTCACCTCTTAAATGTCATTTGTTTTTTTCTTGGAGAATCATTTTTACTTGAATGTCAACGAATCAACTAGATTTTATTTTAAATTATCTTGGTCATCCAATGTACTAATTGATTTTTATCTATCGTAAATTGCGTCTGATTTTATAAGGTAAGTTTTAATACTGATATATTGTTGAAAATATATATTTTGTACAAGAATTTCTTAAATAAAATGTCAAATTTTAAACATAACCTCAACAATGGGTAACACATGTTCGTTTTATATAAAATTATATATTATTTTGTTTGGAATAAGATATTATGCTTTACTATGTTTAAAAATGTTAAATAAGATTTTTCCTTTTCATATTAATTTCAGTATCTATGAAATTATTCATTTAATAGTTTTAAATTGTTCATTTAATAGTTAAAAGCATTTTATCTAAATCCTGTTCAATTCCCTATTTCCTGTCTTAACATTTTAACCTTTTCTTTTTAGCATGGCTATATCTAGACGGTTTATTTGGACTTATATCTAGACGTTTTGAATTCCTATCAAGAAGTTTATGTTTTTTATACCTAGAAGTTTGGTTCAATCTGAAGACCGTGGTTTGGTTCATCTATAGAAGATATACACGTTCGAGTCTAAGTTAGAATACCAAATATCACGAGATCGTTCAAGTTGCAGAATTACGAATAAGGATACCGAATCCCTTTACCATGCAATAAACATTCCTAATATTACCTTCTTTTAACTAAAGATAAGTGCTTTTAAATAAATCATCTTAAATTTGAATTTAGTAAAACTATGTGAATTAGAATTTACTACTACCTTATCTAAAACTTGGTTTAAATATAATTTGTTAGTGGTTAGTGATTTTCTATATTTTTATCACTAATTTAAGGTCAAGTATAGTAAGTTTTAAATATAGTGGTGCCCAACTTCTTTTTCAAAGTTATTCGCGTTATTTAATAACCTAACCCACGCCCAATCAATTGAGCTTAAACACATTATAACAAATAGATAAAATATCAAGTATCACGTTACAAGTCACTACGACTTGGTGTACACCTATAGTTTTTAACTAAATGAAAATACTGAAGGTCTTCGAAAAAAAAAGTTGTGAAGAGTTTACAAAAAATCCTCTACATTTTTTGGGTGACAAGCCAAATTGGCAGAACAATCTGTTTTTAAAACTTTGAATATGTAAGCCTTATTAGTAGCCAAAATACGTGTTATCAGCATGCGCCAAAAAGTAAAAAAAAAGTGTGGCTCTACTGTTGGTTACATAAAAAACTGATAGAAACAAAATATGGAGCGAATCACATAACAAACAACTTTTATTAAAAGCATTTTTGGTAAATTAAAAAATAAAATATAAAAACCGTGTTTTGACAGATGACTGGCAGTATGGTTTTCGATTAACCAAAACCTACACCAAACACCCATGCTTCTAAAAGTGTTTTAAGGTAATTTTCATGAGATTAACTAACTGTTAACTAAAAGTTATAATAGTTGATATGTTGCTGATTTTCTATAAATAAAGCTTAAAACAGATTACTCACTTAACGGAGTACCGTACTTTCTTTTAAATGTCTGGCTAAAGTTGATTTTCGAAAGTGAAAATCTTCTCCACGAAATTGAAGGTGACATACATAATAAGTTTTCCTTATTCACGTTTAATTTATCACTTGCAAATTGTAACGTTTACCTATTGCCATGTCCTGTTCTGTTTATTGGCAAATAAACAAATATGGCCGTCAATAGAAATGCTCCATATTAAATAAATATAGAATTCCTTTATCAGCTTCATACTTCGCAGTTTTATTATACATATAGTTCTTTACAACAGTTTTTTTCATCTTGGATTCCACTTTCAACTAAAATTACATTAGATATAACCAGGCCACCTTCAGAATTCACAAACTTCATTCAAATAATATTTTCCAAACGAGAAGAGGATCTAAGATGACTTCGCAATCCATTCTGTTACAAACGAACATTTACATCACTCCCTAACAGTTTGTGAACATCTTTTTGATAAAGTAGCTGATGGGAACATATGTAAACTACTTTATTTACAACCATATATGTATTGTCATTACTAACGTCATTGAAGGTTGGGAAGGGTCACATTACACACCTCTACTTCCCGCCCTCATTTCATCTATTCTAGTTGAATATTTTTTATATTTAAAAAAAAATAACACAGTGTTTGACAAATTTTATAATACCTATTTAATGGCAAACAATAAAAAACAACAATGATCTAAAATATAACAAACTACTTATTTTAATTTATTATTCGCGAATTTAATATCCGGCTTTATCTGACATTTATTTATATTGGTGACAGTTGTTTACCCCGTAATCACAGTAACGATATATTTACCTACTTGATTATTCTGAGAAAACCGCGCGCTTGGTAATTTGTCGTTAAATGTAATATTTTAGGTATGTTCAGAACAAAACAGATATTTATTAACTTTGATCGAAATATGATGGTTGTAAATAAAATAGTATCAAACCTCGGTGGGAAGTTTCATTCCTGTCTCGAGATCATAGCTATCTTCCCACCTCGATGTGTAATATACTATTGTTAGAGTCCAGATGTAAATACCTACTAAGAAACTGACAATTGTGCTACAAAAAATTACTACCATTTACAAAGACTGACCAAAATAATCCTGATCCAGACATGGATACATCTTTCAAACATTCTACTTGATTTTGATAAACTTGTCTCACGTAAACAAGCTCAGTCATTCCATAGCTTAGAATTTCATCCGACACTGAGATGAAATGTTCAGGCCCGACTAGAGGGGGGGGGGGGTAGCCGGGACCAATTCCCGGGACCCGGACTCAAATGGGGGCCCGGCAGCGCTGTAAGGGGGGCCCGACAATAGGGTTTTCTGTTCCCGCATGGTGATGTGATTGTTAGAAGAAGAATAATTGAAGTTAAGGATCAAATATATTTGGACCTTTTTTATTTAGAAAACGAAAAGTTTCAGGGCCCGATGTAGAGAATTGTCCCGGGGCCCGGCCTGGCTCTCGGCGGCCCTGGAAATGTTATTCAATAAAAAAATAACTAATGACTAATCTATGTATTTAATATGTCATATTTTGGTGCTAAAGGGTTTCTAAGAAAATAACAGTGCTCCAGGGTTCGTTGATCTACAATAGGTTGAGAAATACTGCTTTACAACACACCTTGACATTTTCAACATTTTAAGTTACTATTTAAGTTACTATTGCTACGTTTGAATATCCACATCCGATGCATTTTTACCTCTCGAGCGTTTGTTTATCTACACATTTATCTACATTTATACGTATCTTGAATCACGTGATTAACTATTCACATCTCAGATGCATCCGATGTGGGTAAACAAACTCAGCATTAATATAAAATTAATTCTCGTTGACACCATAGATTTTAATTATACAGTGAGCATCATAAGTCTTACCCCCCTTATCTAACTCGTTACTGGAGTCTTGTTAGGAAAATCGCCGAGACACGTTAATTTTTTATCCCTTACTGGTGAGGAACAACCCTTTCGAAAAATTTAAATGGCATGGGGTGGTGAGTGATAGCTCATTTGAAAGGGGGTTTTTTTCTTTATTCAACCGTGCAAAAAGTTTTGAAATTTGCTTCATTAATTCTCGACTAATTATTGTTTCAGAACAACGGAAATTAACGTAGCGCACTCATCCTTAGAATTAAAATTCGGCCCTGCATGATATAGGTTTTGGTTCAGACGTGAAGTAAGACTTTTTGCCATTAGATGAGGTCACTGTTTAGTTGCTTTCCTATTTGTGATGTTTTGTTATTTTTAAACATTAATAAATCAACACGTAATGAAGCAAATTTCAAAATTTTTTACACGGTTGAATAGAGAATGAAACCCCCTTTCAAATGAGATATCACTCATCACCCCATGCCATTTAAATTTTTCGAAAGGGTTGCTCCCCTACAGTAAGGGATGAAATTAAGGGTAAACTATTCATACAAAAATGTACATTGTAGAAATCAAAAATCGACGTGTGTCGGCGATTTTCCTAAAAAGACTCCAGTAGCGAGTTGGGGTAAGACTTATGATGCTCACTGTATTTGTATGAACAACACTTTGACACGTAACGTACTATGGCGTACTCAAAGTAATGAGATAATTTTTAAAGTAGTTGCATGCGCAGTGTCTTATGTTCTATCTACGGTTTATATAATCTAAGAGTGGGCTTAATAATTCTGAATCTACATGTTACTAGATATTATTTATGTTGTATCCTAAGTGTGGTCTCTGGAGAATATTTTTATTTAACTTTTTCACATAAATTTGTGAACGAATAATGCTAAATAAATACATTGTTCATTAATATTTCCTTCCTATTTGAAAGTTGTGTCACGGCCGCCCATGTTGTAAGAGTTTGACCTAGTTTCTTAGGGTCGCACTGGGTTACACTTGGTGGCAGATATGTGGGTCACAGGGAGGAAGGTAGTGTGGAAAGCAAGTTCAGGGTTAGCAAAAATTATATGATTTAAATTTAATGATTGGAACACAGCGGGCTATGTAAATGCTTACGACGTAATGCCATTTCGTGCTGTCGCGTGGGAAAGAGTGGGAAAAAAGTAATTGAATGTCAAAAGATTAAATTAAAATTTGTATTTAAAAAAAAATCAAGCTGAGAGCTTTTAGTCTTTTCTAAAAGTTATTTAGAAACTCTTATAATTAGCTATTAGATGAAAACTAGAGGGCAAAATACGTTTTAATATAATATAAACACTGCCAACTACAGTTATTGACGCCTATTTCAATATTATTCTATTCTGCACATTTATTTTGGAATTTCTGTATTATTAATGTTTTTCTTTCGACCATTTAGAAAAGCGACGCATATCGCACTATTTAGTCATTTTGTAAGTGCCCAATATCACAAGCGTGTGGATAAGAATCTAATTTCCGCCCGTGTATGAAAATGAAACTACTTTCTGCATCACCTGTCAATATGGCAAACGAATTATTTCTATTTTGACCTATATAATGTCTATAATAACAGTAAAATCAATTTGATAATTAAATTGTTAACATTGATTTTTATAATATCTAGATACCTACTAGATATTTATTTTTAACGATTATTATTAATAGTTATTTATGCAACAAGTGCAAAAAGTAAGTGTTTATTGCACGCGACGTGAAATTATCCAAGGAGGCCATCAGGCCGAGTTTGACAAACGTCGAGTGCAATAAACACTTTTTGCACAAGTTGCATACAATATTTTTTCTACGTTCATGCAAAAACCAAAAAATGTTTTATAGAACTGCAGTTGTATTATCCAAATCATAGTAACCGTGATCGTGTACCTTTGTTTGAGGCATTTATTTACGTTTGTGTTCATAATTTGTAATGTAATGACGTTTTTAATAAAATACATTTTTTTATTAATTTATTTATTAAATGATTGAAAATAATATAAAATATGCAATTGTTTTTAAAACGTAACACAGAAAATGAAAATGGACTAAATATTTGGCGTTGATTTGAATATTTATGTTTGTCATGATCATAAAACGCTGTAGTAAAATGACAGATGAGTGCAATAAAGAACCAGTTTTTTCTCTAAATATAGTTCAATAAAGTTTTGTTTTTTGCATGAACGTAGAAAAAATAATTTATTATTATATTTTATTCTGGATAATACACATATTTGTTTAGATAATTAATTTGACATAAGTGTTCACAGCTCAGTTCGTTGATTGTTCAATTTTATCCTTTTTTGAATTCCGCGAGGCAGGTTCAATTCCCGATAGATGCAATCTTTTTAATTTTGGAAAAAACCTTAAATTCTAACCCTACCAGACCCTACTAAGACTTTCTTCAATCTATAAAAAGAGCTGTTAGCATGTTTGCTCATTACTAGAAGTAGATACCTCTATTTTCATACATGAGCTCGTTTCTTATAAGATATTTCCTTTGCCAGAGCCAGTAGTCCACGAATTTAAAAGACTAAAAGAAGATATTGCCGAGTCTGATTTACTACTATTGAAGATGAACTTCCTTTTGTTGTTGAGCCTAGCTAGGATGCCCTTTGCATTTTCTCCAGGACATTGATAAAAAAGTGAACAAAACCCATTCATCAGTAGAAAAAGAAGCTTATTTTATCGTTGAAGAGCGTCACTTTTAATTGGTAAACATTTTCAGCTCATTACTGACCAAAAATCCGTACCATTTATGGTCAATATACGACACCTATGATATATGATATAATATACTGACCCGGAGGAAAAAATTTAATGCCTCATACGCTCACTCGAGTATGTGGCTCAAGCAAAAATAAAACAGGGCCGATAAAAGTGGCGGTAGCTGGGACTAATTCCCGGGGACCAGGCTTAAGTATGGGCCCGGCAGCGGCATAAGGGGGGCCCGGCAGTTCGGCGGAGAAGTTTTTGCTTGAAGACTTTTTTTAGAGAAATTCAAGTAAAGAGGAGGAGAAGTTTTTGCTTGAAGGTCTTTGTTTTGGAGAAATTCAAGTAAAGAAGAGGAGAAGTTTTTGCTTCAAGACCTTTTCTTTAGAGAGATTCGGTGAAGAGGAGGAGAAGATTTTGCTGCAAAGCCTTCTTTTTTAGAAATGTGATATTAAAAAGGGCCTAATTTTTTATACAATTGTCGCGGGGTCAGAGCTGGAGAATTGTCCCGGGTCCTGACCTGGCTCTCGGCGGCCCTGATGACACATTGGATAAAATCCCGAAATATTCCTTATTCAGTGGAAGACGTGCGTTCTATAACGGCCGGTTGTCCAGTTTGTGCAGAACTTAAACCAAAATGCATTAAATACCACAGAATACTTATAAAAGCTACTTCTACGTTTGAAAGAATTTCTTTGGATTTTAAAAGCCCGTTCTCTACAAATACTTAAAACAAATTAGTATATCTTTACAATCCGATGAATTTTCTCGTTCTTTCCTTTGGTTATCCTTGTCCGGGTGTGACGTCAGATACTGCAATACAATGTCTTATTCTCTATATTTGGAATACTCGGGTATATTCACTTTGATTAAGTTTCATCACTTGTCATTTTTGTCAAATGAGTTAAAAACGTATTCATTTACACTCTTGACTCTAGAGGAATAGCCACCAGCAAGTCTACTTCTTACATTCCTGAAGGAAATGGAAAACCGAACGATTTAATGGAATTATTTGGAAAACAGTTACATTTGCTTTAAGATCACATAATTTAAAAATCAAAATGTGGGAACAATTATTAAAAAAAGCTCTTCATTCAAAACGTTATCTTTTTTGTATAGCTACAAATTGCACACCTCATGAACGAATGTTTCAATATTCAACGAAATCATCAGATAGGAGAGTTATACCATTTTGGCTAACAATTCTAGGGCAAGTTTTTATGAAGAAGCATGTTAAATGTTCGAAATATGACCCGTCCGTTGAAGAAGTGGAACTAATTGAAGCCAATCCTGAATATGCGAAGCATCCCGTGCTAAATGCTTATGGAGATAAATAAATCTCGTTTGAATTCTCAAATTTCACCGGACCATCAACTTCAACAAAATCGTCCTGTAGAAATGAAAGAACGTTCGAACTACCTCACCAAAATCATCATGTTCCTGTAGAAACAGAGGATCTTATTGAACCCCAATATTGTCAAAATTTCGACGAAAGTGTACATACATCTGATTCCGATCTAAATAAAGAGACCCTCGCTTAGCAAAGTACAAGAATAAAAACGACTCCAAGTATCTTGAAGATAATAAATATTCAAAAATGAACCCAGGGAGAATCATACTACCTTCCTTATGTATACAGGATGTCCCGAAATTAGACGGTCATGTTTTAACAGCGTAATCAACATCCAAAAATAGTAAATGTTCATATAAATATAGGTCCGAAAACGTTTCTTTTCCGAGATCTTTCTAGGTAGGTAAATTAGGGGGCGGCTTAGGGTAAAATTGCTTTAAGTTTTTTGTTGACAGTTTTTAACATTTTTGACAATAAAATTTGGCAAACCAATGTTTTCTTTATAATAAAGCTACTTTGGTTGAATCTCGCTAGGACGCACCATTTTCAAGAGAAAAGCATTTGAAAATGTCATGATAAGTTGATGTTATCTTGTTCGAAAATGTAAACAATAATTAGTAGGCCTGTGGAATCAGAAATTTTATTTTTTTTAACTTTGGAAAACCCTGTATCTCGAAAACAAAACGTTTTCGGACTATGTTTATATGAACTTTTACTCCTATTTTAGGATGTAGATTACGCTGTTAAAATATTACCGTCTAATTTCGGGACACCCTGTATTTGTTAATTTTCAAAAGGTCAGTTCTATTCATTACAATAAATTTTCAGAAACTATTTTAATGGCTTATTTTAGAGAGCATTAAAGTCTTTTAAATCTTCTACATTGTGGTCAATCTACTCGATGTTGAGAACTACATTATCAGCAAGAAAAAAATGTAGATATTTTACACTACCAAAACGCTCGTTTCTAAAAAGAAACTCTGTAGTAAAAAGTCATAATTACTTGCACTTGAACAAAACCATTTTTAAACTCTTGTGATTGTGCCACAAGTTTAACACATCGTGAAGAATAGGTTACTTTCTGCACTTGTTGCACCATATACTATTATGGGTCATGACTAACAAAAACAGATAATATACAAGGTGTTCCATCTCAGACGAGCCACCCCGTATATTTCTTATCCCATAGTAATTAGAAAAATTTCCCGAAACACGACAGATGATTTTCTTTGGGGGACATCTTTCGACGTATATTTGAGGCTTAAACGAGCAACCCCCTCCGAGGGGGCGCTTCAACCCCTCAAAATTGAATTGGGAAGAGGGGTTGAAAGATACTTCATTTGTAAGGTCTTGGAAGCATCTTTATAACGGTGTATGAAAAAAATCACATTCTTAAACAAAATTAATTGTTTTATCATGCTTACAATCAAATAAATCAAAACTGCGTTTTTAAATCAAATGTTCAAATTGTCCTCCATTAACTTCCATACAATAATAAATTCTCTCGAACTAATAAATAAAAAAATCAAAACATTTTCTTATCTTGCCTTCGTTTTTTGTTCTTAGAAGGTGTTTATCACGTTTTTTCGATCATTTCATGTATTAAAAATCAATCTGTTGAGTTACTACTTTGCTGATTTGCTTACAATTTTAAAAATAAATTATGGTGTACACATTGCAAGAACGTGTTGAGCTGGTTAGCCTGTATTACCAAAATCAAAATGGTGCCCGAGCGGCTGCAAGGATATTTAACCGAAAACATCCTGAACGTAGCGTTCGCCATAAGTACGTAATGGAATTGATTTTAAAATTTGTTGAGACAGGTTCAGTAATGGATAAAAAAGGGCACCCATTGGAATTGTGAATGATAAAGGAGCAGCGGTATTGGGCCATGTCCAACTTATGCCAAACACGCAATCTGTCCGACAACTTTCTGCAGTTTCCGGTATTGGCCAATCTAACGTTTTCACAGAATTTTACAGAATTTTAGAGAATTTTACAGACTTTTACAGAATTTTACAGAATTTTACAGAATTTTACAGAATTTTACAGAATTTTACAGAATTTTACAGAATTTTACAGAATTTTACAGAATTTTACAGAATTTTACAGAATTTTACAGAATTTTACAGAATTTTACAGAATTTTACAGAATTTTACAGAATTTTACAGAATTTTACAGAATTTTACAGAATTTTACAGAATTTTACAGAATTTTGCAGAATTTTACAGAATTTTACAGAATTTTACAGAATTTTACAGAATTTTACAGAATTTTACAGAATTTTAGAGAATTTTACAGAATTTTACAGAATTTTACAGAATTTTACAGAATTTTACAGAATTTTACAGAATTTTACAGAATTTTACAGAATTTTACAGAATTTTACAGAATTTTACAGAATTTTACATAATCCGTACAAAATTAAATTAATTCATGAATTAAATGATGATTATTTGGATCGAAGGCAAGAGTTTTGCAAAATTATGGCCGAGCGTATCATGAATAACCCAAATTTCTTGTACAACGTTTGCTTTTCTGACGAGTGCACTTTTTCACTTAATGGAGAGTTTAACCGGCATAACTGTAGAATTTGGAGCGATACAAATCCTTATGTATTTCGAGAAGCTTACACTCAATACCCGGAAAAGCTAAACGTTTGGGTAGGAATTTTGGGAGACCACCTAATTGGACCTCTATTTATTCCTGGTAATTTAAATGGCAAAATTTATCTTGAAATGCTGGAAAATGCGATTTATCCGTTAATAACAGAAAAATTAGAAAACGATCCTTTACTAATTGAACAACAATTGCATTTCCAACAAGACGAAGCTCCTCCTCACTACGCCGCACCAGTTCGCCAATACCTCAATTTACAATACCCTGGTCGTTGGATTGGAAGAAGAGGTCCTATGGAGTGGCCTGTTCGCTCTCCTGACCTGAACCCTCTGGACTTCTTCTTGTCGGGACGTCTTAAGTCCAAGATTTTTGTGACTCAGCCTGAAAATTTGGACGAACTACGCCAACGAATTATAAATAAGTGTCGTCAAATAACTCCAATTATGCTGGACCATGTTAGAGACGGTTTTTAGTCAAGATTGTATTATTGTATGGAAGTCAATTTGAACATTTGATTTAAAAACGCAGTTTTGATTTTTTTGATTGTAAGCATGATAAAACAATTAATTTTTTTTAAGAATGAGATTTTTTTCATACACCGTTGTAAAGAGGCTTTCAAGACCTTACAAATAAAGTATCACTCAACCCCTCTTCCCTATTCAATTTTGAGGGGTTGAAGCGCCCCCTCATAGGGGGTTGCTCGTTCAAGCCTCAAATATACGTCAAAAGATGTCCCTCAAAGAAAATCATCCGACCTGTTTCGGGAAATTTTTCCAATTACTATGGGATAAGAAATATACGGGGTGGCTCGTCTGAGATGGAACACCCTGTATGCGAGTCACATCCGTGATAACCAACGACTTATTTAACATTGAGTGAAAGTAAATAAGTTCAGGTATAGGTAATATATGTTTCAACTCATAAAATATGTAATAAATTTTTATGAAAATATATTTCGACGAATATTGGAAAAACCCACTTTATATGTTAGTTTATCTTTTAAATTTACTTGATTGTACGTAAATTTTACATTGATCCACCAGATGCCATAAAAATTTATACAACGTACAAATATCTGCCTTGTATCATTTTTGATTTTGACGCTAAAACTCACAATAACGATTGTAAAGTAATAGACATCCTTGAGTTCCGTCAAATTTTTACTCTAATAATAATATATTTCTAAAAAAATCGTTTGAGTATTTTTTCACACCAAATTTATCTTCTAAACACAAGTGATGTAGGTGAGGCCAATCATAAATAATCTATAGGTAACCTATGTATAGATTGATTCATAATATATCATAACTAATGTTATTCTAAAATCAATTCCATGGCCTAACATTATTGAAATTTGATATGTTATGTGTTTCCTTATATATTTTTAAATATATTCAAGTCCATTTTGTCAAATTTTTTAAAGATACTTTCTCAAATTTAAATTAATGGTAAAGATTCTTAATATTACCTATTGTCCAACGTAAAAGTTGTGTTCGATAAATTACACAGTGGCGGCTTGTGACTTAGTCTACAGGAAGGCTACTTTTGAAAAACACTAAAGATATGTAAATTTTTTCAAAACTGATCCAATAGGAAATATTTCTCTAATTTAGTACAGTTTTTATTTATTCTAACCTAAGTAGGTGCTTGTATTCTACCATTTTTTTTTCTTTAAAATTGTAGATGCTTTATAGTTTTGTCACATTTATCTTCTAAATCATTCAAACACATGTCTAATTCGTTAAAACACATATCCACATATCGTCTTGTATATGAACCACGGTGCTTTGGAACCAACTTTAAATGAAAAGTTTATTTACTAGACTTTTTTTTCGGTCAAAGTATTTCTGAAGGACTATAGATTGGCGCAATATATTTTTTAAAATCGGTTCCAGCAGCCGTTTTTGAGAAAACTCGATTTTTCATGAAAAAGTGACCTTTTTTTTACTTTTTTGCTTGTAACTTGCGCATTTTACATTTTCTCGGCTTGAGATTTGAGATTTCATTTAACTCAAAATCGGCTGATTTTAGAGAAAAAATTCATTGATGCTTTTTTGTAGAGCGGACATTTTCCCATTGAAATTTACTTTTGGCAAGCCGAGAAAGTGTGAAATGCGCAAATTACAAGCAAAAATGTAAAAAAAAGGTCACTTTTTCATTAAAAATAAATAGCAAAAAAATTAGTGGATTGCCTAAATGTAGGGGTTATATTATCATAAATAAAAAGTATTTAAATTAAAAAAAACAATAATACGTAGTTTGTTCAATATTTCAATTTGTGTTGTAGACACGCAAACAAGTTTCAAATAAAAGTTATATTCATTTAAAAAAATACGTATTTTAAAAATATTTTTGGATATACAGGGAATTGCGTTTTTGCCTGGCAAATAAAAATGTATGTTTTTTAAATTGAACACTGTATTTTATTTCAGTTTTAGTTTGCTTTAGTAATATTGTATTTAACCCTAAAAAATTTTTAAAAATATTACACATTGCCAAGCAATTAATTTTTTTATGAAATTGTAAAATGATGCCCCTAAATTAAATTATCATAATTTAGGTAGGTTTACAATTATTTAAAAAGGGTTTAAAATCTAGACTTATAAGATCGTAAGCTAACTATGGCTAATTTTAAGTTCAATGTACTCAATTTTTTCAAATGCAACACCCTTTATATTATTTTAGCATAAAATTCCTTATAAATTTACCTATTCAACGGTAGTATCCGGATACTTTTGTATCTGGATACAGTATCCGGATACTTTTGTATCTGGATACAGTATCCGAATACTTTATGTATATCCGAAAGCTGTATCCGGGTACTTTTCAAATTTTGTATCCAGCATCCGTATCCGTGACCAAATTTGTAAGTATCCCGATACCGGATACTTTTTACGGCATTCGGATACTTTTTTCGGCATTCGGATACTTTTAAATTATTTACCACAATGGTAACTGATCCAATCCATATTATCTCCATTATACGTATTTTTCAATATTACAATATTTAAGAATTTCGCATAAAATGTGTAAACAAAATACATTTATATCGCTTGAGAATTTAAAGATAGTAAAGGTAATTTCAGTATCTATTTTCTTTAAAATCCAGTTTTTTAAAAAATTGTATAATTAAAAAAAAATATCCCGGAAAATCAGCTTAGATTAAAAAAATGTAAAAATAATAGAGAATATAGAATTTCGTGTAAAATGTCTCTCCAAAATTTAATTTAAATCGCTTGACAAATAAATATAAATACAATCAGCGAGGTATTACTTCCATTTAATGAAAATATTAAAAGTAAAATGATATAATAATAGCTGAATGATTGTATGTGTTATAATGTACTCATACATGTATGACGTTGTTGCTCATTATGTTACTGATCATGTGTTATTTATATCGTCATCAACATCAATAAAGTATACAGATCTGACAAGTTCAAATATACGAGCTTGCTTTGCCTATTCTAGAACGAAACATTCAGCAATCTCTCTCTCTCTCTCTCTCTCTCTCCTCCTTTCGACGCTCTCAACTCTACCAAGTACCGCTCATCGGAGGATCTACAAAAAATTGATTGTCGAATACATCTGACAGTGGCGAGAATATCGAAAGGTTGTATAAACATGGAAAGTCGCGCCAACAACGAGCTTATTTCGTTAGATTTATGTGGACACGACACTGGCTGGTTTTTGGCGCGGTTCAGGCGCGTCTCGTTTTATTTACACGTACCTTTATGTTTTATTGTTCATTTTATTTTAATGTTTTATATTCACAGAATGAAAATAATAAACAATTTATTGAGTAGTTTTATTCCTGTTTCTATTATATCGCTTTCCATTTTCGATAATTTATTTATACCTAGTATTGTTTATTGTTACTCGTAATCAATCTTATTGCATAATTATAACTGTTGGTATAAAAACATTATTTTAACTCACTTTAAAAGTATCCGTAAAAGTATCCTTAAATCAGGCCGTTGATTTTCTTGAAGACGGTGTAGGGGCACGGTGTAGGGGCCTTCCCAGTTTCGTTGCAGCTTCTGACAAAGTCCTTTTCGGCGCTTGGGTTTGTACAGTCATACTGGATCGCCTTTCTCAAAATGTGTCCCTGTGGCATTCTACCTTTTGCTTTATCGCTATTAACTTTCAAACGTTGACGAGCGAATTCGTATACCTTCTCTAATCTTTCTTTTAAGTTTTGTATGTACGTGGGAGGAGTACGCATCTCTTATTCACCAGGAGGCTGCCTTCCAAAAAGAAGATCATGGGGAAGTTTCATCTCCCTTCCGGTAATCATCATGGATGGGGTATAACTGGTCGTTTCATGTTCAGAACTTCGGTAGGCTAGCAGAAATAGAGGAGTTAAAGTTTCCCAGTCTTTTTGATTATCAGAGACGAACATTGAAAGATACTGGCATATCGTTCTATTGTGTCTTTCTACCATTCCGTCGGACTGTGGGTGTAGAGGCGTAGTGCGTGTTTTCCTGATGTGTAACAGTTTTATAAATTCTTGCCATAATTCGGATTCAAAATTACTTCCTTAGTCAGAATGTAATTCCAGTGGGACTCCGTGTCTCGTAATGACGTTCGTCATAAATGCTTCTGATACTGTTGTCGCTTCCTGATAAGGAATAGTCCCTAACAACCATCAAGTATTTGTTTCCTCTTTCTGTTAAGGGAAGTGGTACGAAGATATCTATGGCGATTCGTTCGAAAGGCTCTCCGGAAAGGTACTGTGCTATTTTACCTCGACTTCTTGTTTTGGGCCCTTTTCTGCCATTACAGAGGTCACCTTCCTTAGACCAATCTTCTATATCCCGTCGGCAATTGACCCAATAAAATCTTTCCCGAACTTGTGCAAGTGTCCTTTTAGTACCAAAGTGTCCTCCCGAACGGCTGCTATGAAGCTCCTCTAATACATTTCTGTCCTGTGATTTTGACAGAATCACTTAGCGGACTACATGTACTCCATCGGGGCTCTCCCACTTCCGGTGCAATAGGCCATCGTAAAGATACAGGGAATCCCACTGAGTCCAGTACCCCTTAATGGTTCCACTATATTTGGCTAAATCTTGCCATGTAGGTCTAACTCCATTTTTGAGCCATTCTCGGACAACCTTCAAGTCATTGTCTTTCTTTTGAGTCTTTCGTAGGCTTTCAAGGGTGATTCTGTCTTCGTCATCATCTGTCTTGATAGTGGTCGCCTGTAGACTAACTTCAACCAGCTCCTCTTATTCTTCAAGCCTTTTACAGTACCGGCATTATCGTTCTAAACAGGGTCGCCTGGAGAAAATACCTGCGTTGCTATGAAGACGCCCCCTTCGATGCACTATCTCAAAGCTATATTGTTGCAGTTTTTCTATCCATCTAGCAACTTGTCCCTCAGGTTTTTTAAAATTCATCAGCCACTGCAAGGCACTATGGTCACTTTTAATGATAAAACTTCTGTTAAAAAGGTAAATATGGAAATTTTCAAGGGCTTTGAAAATAGCTAATAGTTTTTTCCTGGTGACGCAATAATTCTCAGCTTTTCCCAAGATCTTACTAAAGTAAGCGATTACTTTCCCTTCCCTCTATTGTTCTTGGGATAGCACGGCACCCACGCCGTGTTGGGATGCATCACAGTCCAAAATAAATTGTCCTTTTTCTCGAGGATAGGCTAGGATGGGTGCTGTGGTCAATCGCTTTTTCAACTCGGTGTAGGCATTTTGGCAATCCAGCGTCCAGTCAAATAGACTACTGTTTTTAGTTAGTCGATGAAGGGGTTTAGCAATTCGGCCAAAGTCTTTGACGAATTTCCGGTAATATGAGCACAGTCGAAGAAAACTTCTAATAGCCGGAGAGCTAGTAACAGACATTTCATTAAGTGTTTGATGCACTTTGAAATTTTGTAATTTGAAATCATTTGGATGGAAAAGCAGATATACCTGTGTTGGTTAGACCCACCCCGGGACACCAGGTACTGCTCATAATAGAAAGGGGTCGTAAAATATGACCCAAAAAAAGTGTTTGATTCAGAGGCCAACAAACAACAATTGAAAGTTTAGGTAATTCTAAAAATACTAGTAATTTAGGCAAACACTTTTGAGAGGGTTTATAATTGATAAATCAACCCCAAAGTTAATTTTTTTTAAATATGATTTAAAGTGTTTGAATCACGCTGAAATTTTAATAGCGTCTTAATTAAATATAAAAAAAATTAATTCCAAAAAGGCAGACACTTTCTCCGGAGTTTAATTGCCGGCCAACATAAAAATGAATGAACCTCGTTATGCGCCACTATGCATTGAATAAGTATATACTTTTTAAAAACTAAACATTTTAAATTACCAAGACTGTGAAATAATAAAACAATAATATTTTTCCTTTTTTAAGGAAAAAAAAAACAAAAAAAAAACTAAAAGTTTTGGGGCTCGAACCACCAACTTGCTGTCCACACTATCAAAATTTGGAAGTGGATAGCTGTCTTTTTGCGTTATCTGATTTATTCTTCTATAGTCTACACAAAAAACGAGTAGATCCGTCTTTCTTGGTTACTCGGACCACAGGTGAGCACCAGGGACCAGAAGCTTCTTCAATAATATTCGCTTCCATCATATCCTGTATCATATTCGCTACTTCTTTCTGCTTAGCAAATGGAAGTCTTCTAGGTGCGTGCCTTATTGGCCTTGCATCGCCTGTATAAATTCTGTGCTGAACAAGACTGGTACGCCCCGTGGATTTTCCTGTCTCGAAAATATCACAGTTGGTATTGATAAATTCTTTGACTTTTCTATGTTCTTCATCTGTCAGATGGTCATAATTTTTAACTAGCCGTTTAACAAAGCTGGCGTCAACTGGGTTACTTGTGGTGGCTTTTCCCGAGGAACGGTCTTCGCATTTGATTATGTTTTCCACGGGTGTACAGAGCCCTATGGCTTGTCCTTTCTTCAGTTTGAACGGTCTCTTCGATAAATTGGCAACCCTTACTGGAATTAGTTGATCAACGTTAACAAGACATCTAGCTACCAGAATTCCATCACTCACAGATTCTTCACTTTCCACAATGTCTACATGTAAGCCATGTGATTTCTCGCTAAGTCTCGCTGAGACGACAGCTTCAGAATTTTGGGTACTTCTATGTCTTTTTCCACCAGGACTTTTATCGGTCTTTTCTTCCGAATTAAGGACAATTTTCTCGTTTCCAATCACCAAGATCTTGTTTTGAAGATTGATGATAAAATTATTTTGCATAATGTCTATACCAAGGACACACTGATCCTTAATATCAGCCACCAGAAATAAGTGTTTTATCAGGGTATTACCAATCTGTACGGTTGCTGATATCTCGCCTAGAACAGGAGTAGTGTGCCCTGTAGCTGTTTCCAGAACTAAGCTTCTTCGAGTTGGTCGTGGTTTCCGATGCAGGATCCCTGTTCGAAAGAAAGACTTGGTTGCACCAGTATCAAGGACGAAGGTGCCTTCTTGGTTATCGATATACTCCTTGACCAATAGATTTTGTTAATTTTTATTCAATGTGTAAGTGCGAATTTTGGGGCCCTCTGACACAGCCGACGCCTGCCCCGTAGTTTCGACCTTTATTCGTTTCCCTGGCTATTTCTAGAAAGCCGGCTAGGTGTGGGTGACCGACTTCTCCGGAAGGCATATCTTGTTGGACTTCGTGACGGGCTTCGGGAGGTATTGATTTAGGTGAATTTCTGGTGTCATTCTCCGAATCTCGATTCATAGAACGAGCCCTGCTTCGACAGGTTCTTTGAAGGTGTCCGTTTCTTCCGCAATTATAGCATCGTCTGTTCTCATTTTGGCTATTTATCAGGCTATTTTGCAGGATATTTAAAATTTGTGAAAGGGTAGGTTGAAGGGCAGTATTAGTAGTGGCCTCTTCACTTTCTTGGAATCTAATTTCTCTCAATTTTGCACGAGAAGATCTAGATATTATAGTTTTTGCTGCTTCGTATTCCTGGGCTGCAATTAGCGTCTCACTCAACGTCTTGTGGTGTTGTAGCCGAAGAGCCTGCTGCATTTCCACGTCCTGTAGTCCATCAATAGATGCTTGTATGCCGATTTGTTCTAAGAAATCTTTAGGTGCCTGTGGATAGGCCAGATACAGCAATCTTTTAATATCGGCTTCGAATTTTTGTAGACTCTCACTGTGTTTCTGACTACGAACTTTTAGCTGGCTTTGGAGAACATGTTTCAAATGCTGCTGGCCATATCTTGTCTCCAAAGCTTGGTCGAGAGAAAAGTAACTGGGTTCTCCTTGGGGAAGTAACTGTAAAATAGTTGCTGCCTGATCTCGCAATGACGCTATTAATGAAGCCGCCATCTCTTTCTTGGTCCAGCCATTTGCTCTAGCTGCAGCTTCAAATTGGAGTCGATATGTTTCCCATGTTGTCTGACCGTCAAACGTGGGTGGCTTAAGGGTCTTGCTAGTATAGTTTTGTGAAACTGGGATTCGAATGTGGCTTGGTTCGGTTATGGATGAAGGCGAGGTAGTGTTTTCAGCTTCAATGTTGCTTACTGGAGCTTGGCTACGAATTCTTCTTCCTAACTCAACTATTTCAGTTCTAATTTGCCTTTCCAAGTCTGCTCTAGCCTTTTCTTGTTGTTGCTCTATCTTAGTTTTTAGATTATTTTGTTGTTGTTCCAAATTAGCTTTTAAATTCTCTTGTTGCTCTTCTAAATTAGTTTGTAAATTTTCCAAATTAGTTTTTAAGTTCTCTTGTTATTGGGCCAAGATATCTACTCGACTGTTAAGCTTACCTACCTCTTGCTTGAAATTTTCCTGAATTTGTATCAAACCATTTATAATTTCTACCTCTGCTTTCGTACGCCTTTCCTCCTTCTCTTTTTCCTCTTCCTTCCTGCGTCTTTCCTTTTCCTTCTCTTCTTCCTTCCTTCGTCTTTCCTTCTCCTCTTCTTCCTGCGCCGTTCCTTTTCCTCCTCTTCTTCCTTCCTACGCCTTTCCTTTTCCTCTTCTCGCCTTACTCTCTCCTTTTCCATCTTCAAAAACCATGCTGGTGGGCCTGAAGTGTCCATGCCTGCTTCGTACTCAGTGGGTCTAGTATTTACCATGAACTTTTACTTTGTATCCCACCGCTGTCACCAATATTACGCAGGTTTTTGGTATCGCAATTTATTTGAACTCAACTTTTACAAAAACTATTCAACTGATAACATTAACATGTAACGTCTATCATAAAACTGAAAACTGACGTCAGGATCATCGGCTTATATAGCTTGCTTGACCCTTCGCGAACCTTCTCGAAATGCCTAGAATGTTCTTGACAAAGAATGACGTTTCCCGACATTTCTGGACTATTCTATCTTCTTTTACTCGCACTTTTACTTATGATGATTGCAGCAAACTATAGCATGATGGGTGACATTGCACTTCTTTTCGTATTTGTACGTTTCCTATAACGGCCGCAGGCTACTGCAGGGTGTAGTGTAACAATATTTTCCTCCCCTGAGGTCTAATAAAAATATTCATTAGCATAAAAAGTTATTCCTAAATTTTTGAACCATGTATTTCTTTTTATCGTATCAAGAAAAGGAACCCTAAAAAAAATAACAATAAACTTTACAATAATAATAATAATGTGATTAACCTTTACTATAATTATTATGAGACGGATGAAAACGAACTTAGGGGTTTACTTGCTCTTAATTTTACTTTTTCGATAAAAAAGTTTAAATGCAAATTAAAGGTGATTGCCTAATGCACCGCCTCTGATAATTAGGTTGTGTCTGTACTTACTTATGATATTATCTTGAAGAAGCATTTTCATCAGACCTTTTACACATAAAGCATGTTTTCACCAAATCTTAAATATACATTTACAACTCTTACAACTCTATTAATAATTATATTTTCCGTAAAATACAAATAAAAAATTGACATGTGTCAGAAAGTGTCAGAACTTGCGCTGTCAAATGTGGCAACGCCGATTAAATAAGCCAATTACAGAAGAGGTGTTTCCCCCTTCGGGGGGAGTAGATGTTACTAACAAATTTTAGCGCGGGGAAGGGGGAAGACTCCCTCTAGTAGTAATTGCTCGGAGTTTAAGTCTCCATTTTCAGGTAACAGCGTCCCTAATTTAACCGATTTTTCAGGAATGTCAAGCAGAGCAGTTAGTTTTGGACCGAGTAACCGATATTTCGGTTAATAACGGACCATATACCCTTAATTTTTTTCAAGGGATTCAACTTTCCTCCAACTACCTCGGTATTTGATTACGAATTATTTTTTAATTCCTTAAAATCTGCACATAAGTCTTTATAAAAGAAATTTATTAATTGTAGGAGATTTCATCGTGCGAGAATACGTATCGAGCAACAATACACATAAAGCATCGTTATTATATAATTTTAGTAACTTCTTTAACCTGTCCATAAAATGCAAGACAGCACTGTAAACCACGCAGTTGTGTATTTATTCTCGAATTTTTTTGAGGAAGGACAAGCTTACGTGGCACTGAGTCGTGTAAAGTCTTTAGAAGGATTATGTATTAAGGAGTTAGACTGCAACAAATTGACAGGAAATAATGAGGCACTAAATGAAACAAACAGAATGAGAAATATTAAGAAACTAAATAAAAACTAAAAACTTGAAAATAAAATAGGTAATTTTTATTTAATGTAAACGGTTTTATTGAAAAGAAAAATAATAATAATAATACTAATAATACTCTCCCTAATTCACCCCCTTACGAGTGAATTTCAACCCCTGAAGTCGACTGAACGACTTGTGTAGGGGAAGGGACGGCTATTATTATTATTTGCCGTGGCGCTCCGGGGCGACTTAAAGATGATTGATGGTGCCATTTGACTTACAGGTGAGGAAAACCCGGAAAACCTCACCCACTATCATCGAGACTGTAATGCATGGCGATTTTTTAATCTGCATGTCATATCAACAGAAATTGAATTTCTATTAATACGGCACAAATCAAATCCTAAACCGAACCATGCAATTTAATTAAAAATCCACATGGTCCAGTCTGGGATTCGAAGCCCAGCAGTCTCAGACTCATAAACTTGCCTATAAATGAATATAAGCGCGTTAGACCGCTACACTACCTACCCACTAATGATGTAGATAATATACTAAAAGCTAAAAAATAATTAGGTAGGTCCTAGATTATCCACATCATTATCTTTCTTTTCAATAAAATCGTTTAACTTAAAAAAAAAAAAATTTAACCATTTTATTTACCCGATATTTTTTGCAACTTTGATAAGTAATAAGTAAATATTCTTTGAGACACCGGTTATATCTAATACATTATATTATCAGCAATACAGCTCAATAAAAAATTTACCTCATGTCGGGACGTCCTCTTTCCTTTAAATGGTAACTAACATCAATTCCCATATTTCCATGGAAACCAAGCGAAAATACAAACAAACCTTCAGTCAGAACAACAATGTATTCTGCAAACATCATAAACGACGGAGATTTTACCAAAACCATCTACACACTGGTAATATACGCAATTTTCTCTGATCTTGTGGTCCTTGGATAAACGAGTTTTTGTTTCTTTTTTTCAGATAAAAGATAACAGATTTGCCGATGCCATTAAAGTTCTTCATAGCATTTCAGAATCCAGCTCGACCAGAGCCGGTCTTTCCCTATTGGCTTACTGTTATTTTTATATTCAAGATTTTGTGAATGCTGCTAATTATTATGAAAAACTTACTAATTTGTATCCAGAGGATCGTGATTATAAATTGTATTATGCGCAGGCGCTTTATCAAGGTAAGTTTAGAAATAAATAATTATACATATACAAGGTAATTCTGATTCTCAAATAAGTACGGTTAAGAACAATGTACTCATAAAATTAGGAAAAGTGAGTTAAGGGTCCAATATTGCTGATTTTTTGAAACAGAGGGTATCAACTTCAAAAAATTTGACAATTTCAAATTTTACAATTTATATATTTTTTTTAGAAATTCCTAAAAAAAATTCAAAATTACCCCCTACAAATTTATTTGTGAAAAATTGAAAAAACTGTTTTGCAGCCCTATTCTTGACCACTCGCAAATTTCAAGGTCACTCGTAAAGTCTGACATTACGAATGAAATAGCAAATTGTGTATTCTTGATTATACGCAACAAATTCGAGTACTCGCATAAAACTGCGAGTGGGTATTATCAATCGCAAACTACTTGCGTGTGCGTTTAATGAATTGACTTGTGTCATATGTGTTTAGTTTTTAATTTAAGATCTATTTTTTTGAATGGATACTTGTATTAGACTTACTAAAAACGTTGAAGATGCGATTATACCATGGTTATACCACTGCAGACACATAATTCGTTCCTGAATAATAATTAAGAATTGTGTCGATTTTTAATAATACACGCTCGCCCTATATGAGACCTCAGATTAAATATAACTTAACATATTTCATTTATTTAGTTAATAGTAGGATTCTGATTTTGTAGGTTTTAGTAGCTTTAGGGTTTTTTTGCACCAGGAAGCTGTAACATGGACATTGGTAGAAGTTTATTTATATCAGTTTCCCGGGCATCAGTGTACCGATGCCCTAAAGAAATCAGTAATGCTTTAAATGAATCAGATTATTTTTAACAAATTTCCCAAGAAATTTTAATGAGCTAAATGCAGTCAGATAATAAAAACTGTCATTCCATGATACAAAATATTTGTATCGTGCTGTCATTTAGCGTGTCATTTTAATATAATTGCAACGTTGCCAAAGTGAGAATGTGGAACATTCGCAAGTAATTGCGAAGGGGTCTCAAGAATCTCATTTTAGGAAAGCATGCGTAAATGAACCCTTCGCAATATTGAGTATACGTGTATTTGCGAAGGATGTCAAGAATAGCGATGTTGTTGGAAGGAATTCTAACCTTATACATTCACGTTATAGGCACGTTGCCTTACCAACTCGGCTATCGGGACATTAGATATTTGGAGTTCGAATTGTTAATTTGAATATCAGCACCTCAGAGGTAAGGTATGTTAAGTCACCAAATCGACATTTGGCAGGAGAATCATTTTAAAGTTCACTTATTGTTTTAACAAAGGCAAAGAAACCGTACATTTAATAAATATTGGAATCTTTGCAAAAGTCAAGTGTTTGGTCAATTTATTTCGATTTTTTGTTAGATTTTTTTTTACTTTGTCCTAAAATATTGACTTTGATGTGACTTAACATTATTAACCCCAAATTTACAATAATTGGTTTGTGACTTACCGAGTGTTCCGTCATATTTTGGCGAAATTATGCAACTAGGGAGTTATATCTGTTTTCCACTAGATAGAATTTAGTACGGTAAATCCACACGTGGAGAAAACTCATTTCTCTAAAAAATGCGACTTAAAACACCTGACCTTTGAGGTGCTGAAATAGATTCTAATCTTATATGGTAACAGAATAATCTCAATTTTTCAGTAAACCACTAAAGTGGTGGGTTCGAATATATTCCCGGGAACAGAGTATTTTTCAATCTTCCAATAAATTTGTTTTTACTTTAGAGATTCAAAAAAATTTTCATTATTTCGTAGGGGTAATTTTGAAAAATTTATTTAGGAATTTCTAAAGAGTTTATGTACTTTGTTTTCGGATTTTTTAAAAATCATATTAAACAATAAATCCAGTGGCGCGTAGCAGGGAAGATGTGCAATATTTAGACCTAAATTATCTATATCAATGCTAAAATATTTTTAAATTAGTTATTTCATCTTAATAACCTAAAATAATTTTTAAAATTTGAAGTTTTTCGTTAGTGGGTCTTAGAGAAAATATACTGTACAACTCAGGTGAGTTGTCTATATTCACTCTTGCAACACAAACTTTTATTTTCGTTGTAGCAATAAAACTAGAAAAATTTTGCTTAGGTACTTCGTTTTTGTCTACATTGATACCGAAAATTCTTTATTATTTAGTAGAAAGAGAATAAAGGTGTGAAATTTTTTGAATTTGAAATAATGAAATATTCGGCGAGAAAGAATAGTTACTCTTGTTTTGGTTAAATTAAATACATATTATTAACTAATTGACAAATAAATATTTTGGAATTTGAACAGACTTAATAGAAAATTTTATTATAAACAAAAATTAAGTAAACTAGACATTCAAAACAAGATCATTATTATCGTTCCGGATAATGATAAATAATAGAAAAACATATACAGGGTGTTTGATACATTTCAATACTTCTTTCTTAAAAATAAATAATAAAATTTTCTTCAATCAGGTTTAAAACAAAGTACAAGAAATCAATTGAGGCTCCAGAGGCTATGAAGGTCCATAGCCTCCCTCCCCCCTAAATGAAAATTCTTACAATTTTTGACCCTTTTATTTAAAAGAATAAGCTTAAAAAGGAATGGCTAATGGCAATTACCATCCCGAAAATTCGTCCTGGAGCTGCCCTTTCAAGAAATACAATTTAAAAAAATGAAGGATAATAACTATACTTAGACTTAATATTTTAATCTACTTTCATCCCCTCTAAATTTTACGCCACTGTCCAAAAACTTATTTGGACTATACTTTTACATGTTTTCATGTTCGGGAACTAATAAAGTGATTGGTTTTCGAGGTATTCACACTCAAAAGTGGATATTCTTCATTTTAATGTATTTTTTAATTTTGTAATTTTGATTTTTTTTTATAAAATTGCACTGAGCAAACGTTTTTGGTGTCACCAATCAGCAAATAAACTTTGCCAGTGGCGTACTGCACGGGCAACTAACACCTTCATTCCTTCTAAATTTTACGCCACTCTCCAAAAACTTATTTGGACTATAAATTTGATTTTTTTTTCAAGGTTTTTAAATAAATCATGTATTCTTGTTGAGAATTTATAAAAAAATCTAAAATTAAAAAATAAAATAAAATGATCCACCTTTGAGTGTGAATATCTCGAAAAACAATCACTTTATGAGTTCCCAACAAGAGTACATAATTTATTTTAAAAGAATAGTCCAAATGAGTTTTTGGACAGTGAGTGGCGTAATATTTAAAGTGGATGAAAGTGTTACTTATCCGTGTTGTACGCCACTGGTGAAGTTTATTTAGCTGATTGTTTTGCTGATAGGTGTATCTTATGACATCAACAATGTATATCGATTTTAGTAAAATTATACTGAAAAAAATTATAGCTATTAATAATTTTTGAATTTTCAACTTTAACATCCTGTATTTCGGAAACCAGTAATATTTTATCTAAGCAATTTTCGTTTAATATTCTTATTTTTAATCAGAGAATCTGCAGTTGTTCTATGTCCCATTCTGAATGAAACTGAAATATTTTGGCTGAGACTTTATAAACTTTCTAAGGAACTACGATAAAAATTTTTAAACAACATGATATTTTTAGCCTGTTTATACGAAGAATCTTATCAGGCCTGCAACAAGCTGGCAGAGGAACCGGATTACAATGAGAGAGTGACAAAATTGCAGGCGGCTATCAAGTATAGCCAAGAGGACGTTTTATCTGCCAAAAATTTAGTCGAAATCTCAAATCCGAACGACCCAGATAGAGACGTCAATTTGGGATGTCTCTTATATAAAGTAAGAAATAGGTTTTCCTTTTTTAGTAGCTAAAATTGCTCCTTAGAAGTTAGGAGTACCTATTTAAATTTGGTTTTTTTATGTTATTCTGTCACAAGGATTATATTAGCTCTTGATATTAGCTACCCGACCATCGAGATAGAATGAATTAGAGACGATATAAATACTATTTTGCGATATGACAAGTGGACGCACTTCGAGCATCGAGATCACATACTTTGATTTTCTTTTACTATACGGAGAATGGTCGCACTGCGCAGCTTTCTGAGTGCCTTTTAAAAGGAGATAGAAAACTCCGCCATTTTGATCCCTTATTACGTGTTGCCTACATCTTGGCGCAATATTTTTAATAGGTGCGTTTTAATCATCCGCTTCTGCTTCGGAATTGTCGTTTTTCTTGTTTTAATCTGACAGGTTAAAACGACTAAACCGACAATTCTGGAAGCAGAAGCGGATGATGCTAAAGAATCAGTTAGCTCACTCGGACCAGTTGAAAGTTCCAAAATAACATCCACTCCAGGGATACAAATTCAGGATACGCAGAAGACTGCTGTTTTATTATAGGCGGTTGTCATATATTGTATTATCTGAGTTGCGCAGTGTTTAAACTGGAACATTGAGATCAAAAGTGCCGAAGCAGAGTGAGCGATCTGATTCTTTAGCTATAAACTGTGTCATAGGAATCAAAATGGCCGCGCCCTATATTGGGCCTGTCGGACCTCTCTCTTGCCCAATGAACTGGAGTGGGGTAGAAAGCTAATGTGCATATTTTATCAATTGAACAAGATACGACTCTATGGGCGCAGCCATTTTTATTTCTCATCTCACTCGGTAGTATTTATAATAACCATTTTCTGTTTCACATTGTTATTGTTCAATCCACAGGCTGGTGGATCAGACAATAACAAAGTGAAATAGGAAATGGTCGTTATAAATAATCCCGAGTGAGATGAAAAATAACCTGTCTTCGCCCATAGAGTCGCATCTCAAGCCTATTGACAAGCATTCTACCCCACTCCAGTTCATTGCTCTTGCCCCGTATAGTAATCAAAGTATGTGTTCAGTATTCATAGCATCTCCTCTTTATTCTATCTCAATGACTTCGAGTGATGAAAAGTGTAATCAAAATGGCGACTTATGTGTCGATATTCGATCATGTATTAGGATAGATACGCCTTACCTGTGGAAGTAGTGGGTTTAATGATTATCTAGACGGGGAGAGAGGAAAGGCATCAGTGGGAAAGGCACATAAACGGAAAACTTGGCAGTGCCGTACCGTATGAAAGGGGTTATATATTGTTAATTACTATAAAATGCTAGATGAATGCGGATGGACATGATTTTAAAAATATTGTTTTATAGCGTATATTTTTAACTTTCAATGTAAGAATATTATTTCACAGTATTGTGATACTACATAGATCATGCACAGGCTTGTCATTTTGTATATTATTTACTCAATTTTATAAGATTATTAATTTTGTACTTTAAACAATTTATATACATTTTGAGTAAATATACCTACTATAAAGCTTGACTGATGAAGTAGAAAAGAAAATAGAAAAATATTGTGAAGAACCCGTTTTATATGTGAAGCAAGAATATTATACATATTTCTAACTACATACCTTCCTTTATAAAATAAAATAAAGACCAATTAAAGCATTTTATTTATCAACCAAAAATAGTAATACACAAATACGAAGATTAATGAACTTTATTATTTACAAAGTACTGTAGCAAAATTTTGCCGTACACAAGTTAGAGGGAACAGAAGAAATAATGGCATTGTCAGAACACGAGACGGTTAACTTCATAGCAAAAATTGATTGACATTTAGATATAGTAGTCATCAGGGTCAGCTGGTATTTTATCTTTGTCATGTACATTATTTCCTTATAACGTTATCTTGTTCTCATAAGCTAAAAGATAGGGTAGATGTCGCTGGTAACGTTCCAGCAATGTTGCCATTATGAACATGTTCCAAATTTGTTTCTTTTACATTTAAATAATGATGATCTTATTTATCCGTAAGTAATACTTATATTGGACTTTTAATTTCTTTGTGTATAATATATATAACAAAAGATGTGTTTTAAAAAATATATAGCAGGATTGTGTACAAAGATCAAAAATAAAAAGTTTTGGGTAGCTAACTACTGAATGCTAGAAGGCCAATAGCACTAGAAGAAAATAAGTTTGGCATCACAGCACGAGCATTTCACTTTGACGTCTGCCAGATTGACGTATTTCTAACCTGTCATTTTATCTTAGTCCTATTTTTTTGTTTCTATGTTTGGTGACTTTGGTGTCGTTTTATTCTCGTTTCGTTTTACTTATATATATTTTACAATTTAACTTGTACATTCATTTTTTGGTTGTTTTTCATTCATTATTAGTTACGTTTTTAAATTTGTTAGTTTAGTGTTTTCCCCGGTGAATGACATTTTCATCGTGGTGTTTTTATATTAGGTAGTTTTAAGTTTGTTTACAAACCCGAAGGAACTAACAATGCCCGGATCACGCCGGGATTTTGTTTAATTTCCGTAAAGTAAGTATTTCAATTTTATTGTAGAACCTTTGTGGTGTGAATGTTTATTATTGTTTAATACAGAATATATCTTATTATTAAAATCATACTTCGTTTTATTTTCCTTTTTAATGCTTTTTATTTTGTGTGCCTAAAAAAAATGATTTCTTTTTTCTGATTTTTCTGATGTGCTAGTAAATGTGAATTACATATTTATTCACATATTCAGTGCATCAAATCAGAAAAAAATCATAAAAATAATAGATAAAGTGGATCTACATATTTGAATTTCCCGCGGTTCTTCTTTTTTTTTAAGAAAAATTTTTAATTGACTGGTTGCCTATAAAGAAAAAGGCCACTATTAAAGCACAAGGTATACCAGCGCCATCGGCCTTATCTTCCAGTCCAATCGCCCAGTCAATTCTTGGTGAAAAGCAAAATTGCATTAAGTTAACCGTCTCATTAGTTGTCTCTGGCATTGTGTTTGTTCTCTATTTTAACATTTCTGACAATGCATGAAGTGGTGTTACTAATTTATTGAAATTTTCTGACAATATATTTTTTTAAATCCCTATAATAGAAATTCCTTGTTTAAACGGTTTTATTTGGATAGATGGCTATTTTTTAAAAATTTAAATACAAATAAAAACCTACAATAAATAGGTACATTCGTAAAACGGCTTTTCCTAAGAATTCAATAAAATTGAAATATAAGGTTAATCGTACGTACGTACCTGACTAAAAAAACATTTTTTTTTGACCGACTGTGAAACGAGATATTAACAATGAAATTGTGCATAATTCAAAGTCTTAAAGCCTCTTCATATACACAAGCAATGCATTTATTTCAAGATATCTCGAAAACGGTTCTTACTATATTTTTTAAAAACTAATGTAATGTAAATCAAGAAGTTATAAAATTTTCTAAAAAACGCTGAACTTTCTGACCGTTTTGGTAAAAAGATATAGATTTTTAAAATAAAAATTTTGTTAAAGCAGTCGACGCGTAGTGGGGTACAATGATTACAACTTGGCAACATTGTTAGTTCAGAATTACTGAATTACACTAATTACAGCTAAGAGATTGTTATAACCTCGTGACGTGTTCTTGAAAAATTAATTTGTCTACTGCATTTGAGAATTGGAATCGACGGTTCTGTTTGAACCAAAACAAACCCTTAAAATTAGTATGAGGAAGTCATAAATTTCTATAGGTATACAATTGATAGCGCACCATTCATATATTTGTAACATTGCCGGATGGATTTTACTTGGAATAATAACGTATCCGTACATAAGCTTACACGGTTGTGTTCAGTCTCTTACAAAAATAACATTTTTCAGCATTGAGAATCTCAAACTTTTGGCGATATTTTTGTGTACGACTGTCGCGCGTAAACTACCTTAATAATTACTACATGTAAACAACTGATTTGAAATTAGTTGGTATTAGATACCATAAGTATTTAGTATATTTACCTGCATTCAAATTGTTTACAATTCAAAACCCATTGGTTATATTTAGGCAGTACCCCGCGCATATGAGAACATAATTATGTTCCTTCATAATCCAAGGGGGTTTATCGTTTTAAATATTTTGTCTTGAAATTGAATTATGATATTTCGAAAGAAGAGTCACTTCCATAGTTTTATGCAATATTCAACATTTTAACTGATAGTTGGCAACGTTGTAATCATTTGCAATTATATAGGCTCCTTATGAGCGCGAATAATAAATATTTTCATATCAATTTGCTTCTAAATGCTCAATTAAACGAATACATGAAGAATTTCTTAGAATACTTAAGACTTTTACATAAAAATTATTAAAAATTCCGATGCGATAGCTAATTGTATAAAAAAGGCTTACCAAAAATAAGGGTAGATTAGATATTAGATTTAAAAGGAATTTGACATTATTTGTCCGTGTCCACCGCGATCTTTTCAGATCTATTGTGGGACTCCGTTTGTTTTAGAGTATGTCATCTAAGCTTGGACATTAATATTAGACTTAGTTTCCTTGACAGTGGCATCCACATGCATGTAGTTACATGTGTCCGGCTTTTCTTCATCTAGTATTAGAAACCTCAATCTAGTTAGGCTTTCACATTGGTGCAGGACGTGGATTGATGTTTCCTTTTTTTATTCACAGAACCCGAATAAATTAAAAAAAAATAATAAATTACAAAATATCTTAGAATTTAAAAATAATTTATTTTGTAAAAGAAGTGAAAACTTACTTTTTTAGAAGATAACCATAAATAAATAAATATCTTGGGAGATTCTACTTCTAGTACACACCAACTACGGTTGCTTATTACATTGTTCTTACTTCTTTTTTGCAAAAAAAGTAAAATGTATACGTGTATTTGATACGCCAAAATTACAAAATATTGCCCTAAAGTGGTCGAATTATCTGCAGCTTGCGCTAGTATCGCTTTTGCTTCCCCTACCATGATTTCGCACTGAGCGAATATAATCATCATACGTTTTAATACGTTTTCAATAATGGGTTTAGTACATTCAAAAAAGTTTACTTTGTGTTTATTAAACTACAACTGGGAAACAACAGTTCTAAGCTATTTTCACAGTATTTTAGACATCAATAATACTTAGTTTCAAAAAAAGAATTGTTTAACTAGGTGTAAGTAGACGTTTGCAATATATACTTATAAATTACCTTTTACCTATATCAATATGTATATTATAAAGACACTTGTTTACTTACTCTATTGACAAAACATATCATTTCAAATAAAATGTTCGATTATTGTAGCTAAATAAATCTTCAGTTGAAAAGTGATCTGAACAAACTTGGACATCTTTGAGTTTTTAGATCTTCCTCAATTATTTTCAAGTTGTTCAGCCACAATGACATTGGACAATGTCTCTCGGAAACCTGTAAATGTATATACCATAAAATAACCATTTTCTACAAGAAGGTATTTTTATATCAAGAAATAAATAAAACTCTAGCACAGTTGTTACGTCCATGTATATCTACATTATTTACATTTCATGAGATTGATTTTGACATAACCTACCTGTGAAAATAGCGAGCATTGGTTCTGGGTAGTTTTGGTCCAAAATGTTCGGTAAACTATGCATCTCTTTACTATTTTGAAATGTATAATCACGTTTGTAGACAATTTCTTTTATATAAATAAATAAAACAAGAATATTCCACTAAAATAAAACACCTAACAACACTTTTAAAAACATACACAAACAGGTTTGCCAAATGTTCAGTTAAAATATAGTATTAAATGGTTAAACCGATGTATCCTAGTGAACAAAATCTAAAGACATCTAATTTAAACACCGATTCAATACAGAAAAAAATTAAATGAGAAATTTTATGAATATGATCCAGATTCTTGAATGAACTGTTAAATATTAAGCTCCATATTAAGTATCTTGAACCTCGAAACATTAGGAACTAATCATTATTATCCTTATACGTTTAATCGAAACATTGTTGTGCATGCGATTATGGACCTTATTATCATACGACAATTGTTTATGTAAACAAAGCGTATCTATTCCAATACATTATCGAATGGGTCGATTCTGAGACAATCTATAAGGTCTGTAAGCCAAAATCTGTAGAAAATTACATTACATTACTATATCTTACAGATTCTGTAGTCATAGTTTAATTAATTTGAAGATTGATGGAATGAAAATGTTTTTATATCATTTAAATCAAGCTATTGTCACAAGCTACTTTATTTAGTAACTCTATGTGCTACCTGACTCGGGGAAATAAAAGAGCAGAACAACAATTAACAATTTATTAAAGATAAAATAATATATCCAAAATATTACAATAATATAAAAAGAGCCTTACCAAGGGCTAAACATCTAAAGCCGACGAGGGCACGTCACGTCACTTATTCTAATGGGATGCAAGACGATGATGAGACTCAAACTAAGAGTCTAGGGTGAGACTCCGACCAAGAGTCTCGGATAAGACTCCGACCAAGAGTCTTGGATAAGACTCCGACCAAGAGTCTTGGATGAGACTCCGGCCAAGAGTGTCATTATTGTTGACCTAGCCGATTTTTATATTAATCGATTAAGGTCAGTACGTGTCTAGTTTAATGTTATATTTACATTTTCGAGAATGTAGTCATGAATTGCATCTGTTTATCAAAATATTATATAAAATATTATTCTCAATTGTTTAATTTAACGAATGTATATTAAAATAGAAAATGTATATTTTATATATAGGGTGATATTTGTTTAGCGTGACATGCCCCCCGACGGCCAAAGCCTCGACTCGAGCTTTATCCTTAAATCTACCCTGAAAGAAAAAAATGTTTTCAGCTAAACAAAATATAACTAAAAACAATATCTCCTCAAAAGTTATTGACGTAAACACATTTTTATTTTGAGAGTCCGCACACCTTAACGAGTTCCGTTTTACCGATAGTCGAACACTCCACATTAAAGTCTAACCATAATTTGGTTAACTTTTTTTTCGCCTAGCAAAATTTTCAAGTAGCTATTACTCAAAAAGTGAAAGTCCAATAAAAAAAATATTTTCATCAAAAGTTTCTTATTTTATTATGTACTTTAAGAATATGTATAAAAAAAATGGGATTCCCATTTAAAAAAACAAAGTCCACCTCGATATGGCCATATTGTGGTCAGCTATAAAAAAATGCATTTGGCCAAAATGTTTCCCCCAAAAAACTATAAAACTTTTGTCTAAAACTGTTTTTTCTAAAATGCATATTTTCAGCGGTATTTAACTGTAACACTTTAATTTGAACACCCGGTATATTATACCAATACTTTATTTCTATAATAGCATCTTGGAATTTAAATTAAAATTTTAAATGGTCTTTAGTACTCTTATTATTTCAGGATGGCAGCTATGAAGAAGCACTTACAAAATTCACAAGCGCTCTACAAAATCAGGGATTCAAACCTTTTCTAGCTTACAATACGGCCCTGTGCTATTACAGATTGAAGGAATATGGTTCGTCTCTAAAATATTGCGGTAAGAGTAAGTTTACAAAGTGGAATTTAACAAATATAAATCGACCCCACCAACCCTGAAAACGTTCCTATTTAATAAGCATGACCTTTAGCCCATATGTTGAAGTCTTTTCGTGTGTAATAAAATTCTTTTTTGATTTAACGCCACAACAAGGGAAATCAAATTGACCATTTTTCACTTTTACCACTTCATGTAAAAATGTAATAAAAAGTTGAAATATTTCTCTGAATTTATTTAGACTCCTATACAAACACATAAAAATTTTTTTTCGAACTTGTTCTATTTTGTATGGTGGAAAAATACAGATATAAACAAATGGATAGGCATATGATTTTTATTGATATGAAAAAGACATACGACAGGGTGCCAAGAAGGTGACGCGGTGAGCTATGGATAGAAACTGTATACAAACCAATTAGGTATGTCCAAACAACGATCAGAAACCAGTCATTGACATCAGGATTGTGCGCAGTATAAATTTGCCGGTCTAAATAATCTACTTAACAGAATCCTGGAGTCAATGACTGGTTTCGGATCGTTGTTGAAACAGACCTGCAAATGGCTCAAGACATGCGGAGGCAAAAAACAATGTGAAGACGGCAACTGAATAAAGTAAAGAGTGCCTCATTATTCAATTTTTGAATAAATAAAACTCCGTTGCCCTACATTAAAAAAAAATTAATTAAAAATTTAAGATCACAATGTTTTATTGTCTAAATAAAATCTTTTAAATATTGACCATCTTGTTCCTGGCACTCTTCCAATGTGGACCATAAACTAGTAAAGGCTAGTTAACACATATTCATAGGAATGTTCCGAATATCGGCTCGAATACAATATGACGGATATAGCTGAAGCCGCCAAGGTCATATGCGCAGTGTATATAAGAGCGGATCTCAGTTCGTTCCAGTTTTTCGATCTACTCACTTGAAACTTAATACATTATACTAGAAGTTGTGCATTTTGAGACGTTGTCAAATATAAGTGCTGAAATAAATGCTTTCTAAGTGAACGAGCTCGTGAAATTATATATTTTTTTTAATTTAGGCAAGTGGACGCAGATGAAAATAAACCTCCTATCAAATTTCATAAAGTACAAGAATAAGTAGCTGCATTGATAGGTAGGTTAAATACAATAATTTAAAACCAGTTATTTCAGTTCTCAGTATTAAATAAACTTAAATTTCTACTAATAACTACTATATACAGTGTGTTAACTTTTGAAGCCTCTCTCCAGAGAACGGTACAGACAACCAATGCTACTACCACAGCTATAAGGTGGGCCCTTCTCCGTCCTGACCGGTAGACCCTAGAGGTCCCAACCCGACACTGACCATATACATGCTATCTCACTACCGATAGAGGTGCGTTCAATTACGACAGGCAGAAAAGCGAGTCGAGAGCTACTCTCTTTATTTAACTCACGTCTAAATATAATTAAGCGTCTAAGCTTTATTCTGCTGGGTGAGTTGGTTAATATTGTTACACAGGTTTTTGGTATTGCAATTTATTTCAACTCAACTTTAACAACAATTATTCAACTGATAACATTAACATGTAACGTCTATCATCCTTATATAGCTTGCTTTGCTCTTCTCGAACTGTCGTCTAGAATATTCTTGACGGGTAATGACATTTCCAGACATTTCTGGACTATTCTATTTTCTTTTACTTGTACGTTTACTTATGACGACCGCAGCATACGATTCTTCCGCAATTGAAGCATCTCCTGCTTCAATTTTGGCTGTTTCGTTGCATATTTCGGAGGATATTTAAGATTTGGGGAATAGCATTAGTATTGGCCTCCTCACTTTCCTGCGGGATTTAATTTCCGTCACTTTTGCGCGAGAAGATCTGGATAGGAGTTTTACCGCTTCATATTCCTGGACTGCAATCAGTTTCTCCCTCAGCGTCTTGTGATGTTGTAGACAAAGGACTTGCTGGATTTCCACATCTTGTAGTCCATCAATGAATGCTTGTATTCCGAGTTGTTCTTGGAAATCTTTCGGCACCTGTGGATAGGCCAGATGAATCAACCTTCTTATGTCAGCCTGGAATTCCTGTAGATTCTCATTATGTTTCTGACTACGAACCTTTAGCTAGCTTTGGAATACCCGTTGCAAATGCTGCTGGCCATATCTTGTCTCCAAAGCTTGGACGAGATATGAATAACTGGGTTCCTCTTGAAGAAGTAACTGTAAAACGGTTGCTGTCTGACCTCGCAGTGACACTATCAATGAAGCCGCCATCTCTTTCTCGGTCCAGCCATTGGCTCTAGCTGCAGCTTCAAATTGGAGTCGATATGTTTCCCATGTTGTCTGACCGTCAAACGTGGGTGGCTTAAGGGTCTTGCTAGTATAGTTTTGTGAAACTGGTATTCGAATGTGTTTTTGTTCGGTTATGGATGAAGACGAGGTAGTAGTGTTTTCAGTTTCTCTGTTGCTTATCGAAGCTGGGCTACGAATTCTTCTTTTTAAATCAACCAGTTCAGTTCTAATTTGCCTTTCGAACTCTACTCTAGCCTTTTCCTGTTGATTTAAAATATCTCGTTGTTGTTCTAAATTAGTTTTTAAATGCTCTTGCTGCTGTTCTAAATTAGCTTTTAGATGCTCTTCTTGTTGCTCTAACAGATCTAATCTAATTTTAAGTTGACTAACCTCTTGCTTGAAGGTTTCCTGGATTTGTAGCAAACCGTTAATAATTTCAACCGCTTCTTTTCTACGCCTTTCCTCCTTCTCTTTTTCTTCATCCTTCTCCTCTTCTCGCCTTTCCTTTTCCTCCTCTTCTTCCTTCCTACGCCTTTCCTTTTCTTCGTCTCGCCTTTCCTTTTCCTCCTCTTCTTCCTTCCTACCCCTTTCCTTCTCCTCTTCTCGCCTTTCCTTTACCTCCTCTTCTTCCTTCCTACGCCTTTCCTTTTCCTCTTCCATCTTCAAGAACCATGCTGGTGGGCCTGAAGTATCCATGCCTGCTTCGTACTCATTGTATCTAGTATTTACCATGAACTTTAACTTTGTATCCCACCACTGTCACCAATGTTACACAGGTTTTTGGTATCGCAATTTATTTCAACTCACCTTTAACAACAAATTATTCAACTGATAACATTAACATGTAACGTCTGTCATAAAACTTAAAACTAACGTCAGGATCATCCTTATATATCTTGATTGACCCTTCTCGAACCTTCTCGAACTGTCGTCTAGAATATTCTTGACGGGTAATGACATTTCCAGATATTTCTGGACTATTCTATCTTCTTTTACTTGTACTTTTACTTATGACGACCGCAGCACACTGTAGGGCGATGAGTAGCATTCCACTTCTTTTTCAATTCGTACGTTTCCTATAACAGCCGCAGGCTACTGCAGGGTGCTGCGTAACAATATTATGTAGACACCCACAAAAAATTCAAAGACGTCAGATCTTGTTGGAACCTGCAATCATTGTAAACCGCAAAATGTAATGCTAGATGTAATAAATTTCGTACTATGTCGACATACATTACTTTTCTTGCAGTTACATTGCGTCCAGCTGCATCTTCAAAGAAGTACAGTGAGATCACTAAAAGTCCGTACTTATCTGCTTGGAATGACCTTATATAATTGCACAGGGTCTGTATAAGATCCATTTAAAAAACAAATTTCATTATAAGACATCCGTTATATTTGAAGTGAAGGGTAATTTTCTGTATCAAGGTTCAACCTTAATGTATGTAGATGATGCGATCCCACTCGATTAATGAAAAAAAGACGAGATATCGGTACCATGTTTTGTTAAAAAACTTCCTGTTAATGGATCCTATGATTAAACGTTTACGTTATCCGTAACGAACATGTTAGGCCGAGTTTTAACAGTAACGAGGCAAGTTCGTATGATGGAAAAATGTTTCCAACAGATTAAGGTGCCCATTCACATACAGTTCGCCTTCAGTCCAGAACTGTCGATTTGCAAATCGGCAGTTAAAATTTATCCATACACATACAGGTCGTCGACAGGTCTGAGCCTGCAGTTTACTTGAATCTCACAACGGACTGAAATGTATGGATGAAATTCGACAGGCCGAATCGTACGCTTTGATTTTCAAACCAGTTGGAAGTTTTTGTAGCAAAGATGACAGATCTAGGCCATAATACCACATTTGTAAGCGAGTTTATCGATTTATATACAGTTTCCTTGTCTTTGGAAAATAAAAAGTAAATCATATTCAAACAGACAAGAAAAAAACAAAGCCTATGAAAAATTGCTAGAGTTTTATAAAACTGTGGATCAAAATGCAACAGTTGATTCTGTCAAAAAAAAATTAATAATTTACGAAGTGCTTCTCGAAAAGAACTGAAAAAAGTGAGAAAATCAAACCGAACAGGTGAAACCTCTAATAACATTTATGTGCCTACATTGTGGTACTTTAAAATGTTGATGTTTACGGCGGATCAAGAAGAGCCTCGAGCGTCAGTTTCAAATGACACTCAAAGTGATGAAGAAGCTGAAACTGAGGTAAGTTTGCATGAATAAATTATGCGTTATGTCAATGTGATCAAGATAACAGTGGGATAAAAGAGTAGGTATCAGGGTGCAAAGATTTAAATCAACTTGATTTTAATCAAGATTTAAATAGTGATTTAAATCGGCCGATTTTTTATTTTAATCGTGGGATTTTAATCAAAAAAGTCAACTTGTTTAAGTACTTATCGAAAAATAACTGTAAAAGTTATAAAACTAAAAAAATGATTGATATAACACATATACATACAATCTATTCATTAAATAAAATGTTACACTTTTGTAACGTTTAAATATTTTTAAATATATTTTTTTAATAAATTGAAAAACAACTGTAGAAGTTATAAAACCAAAAAATTCATATAACACATATACTTAATAATTATTGATTAAATAAATTGTTACACTTGCTGTTGTAATGTTTAAATATTTTTAATAAATCGAAAAACAACTACCATGTAAAACTCACGTCGGATCTGATGAAATTGAAAACTGAAATTAGTAACTTCAATTTTCAGTTTCATCAGATTCTCGACCTCGAACATTTCCAAACAAAATCTCTTTTACTGACTTTAGGTGGAAATAAGCCGTTAATTATATTAAGGAAATCCGATTTAAAAAAAATCTGATTTAAATCAAAAAAATCTGATTTTCGATTTTTCGATCAATTTTTTGATTTTTTAAGGAAATCTTGATTTTTTTGTACACTGGTAGGTATCTATGTTTTTATCATATATACATATTAAAAATACTGTAGAATTATTTTAAACTAGCAGCCAAACGAGGAAATACTTGTCTATAGGTTTTTTACTGAAAACTGGTAAAAAAAAAATAAATCAAATAAATAATGTCTGAATTGAATTTATTTTAACGTTTTACATTAAATTCATGAAATATTTGTTAATTTAAAAGTTAAATTATTTTTATAAGAAATTATCTTGCCATGGAACTGATCCTGTCCCTGAAAAATAACTCTTGTAAACCTCCCGATTCTCTTTAGCTTCGCGAGATGAATTGCGATTTAAAATAGGCTTCAAACCATCAAGCACCATTCCATTGCGCCAGTCACCTTTTACTATGTCTTCAGTATAAAACTTCAAAATCCACGTAGTTTTTGGAAATATAATTGCCTTTCGTCTCAAAAAATGATGTAAAACAATTGCCGCTAATACTATTTGGTCAATTTTTTCTGGTTTCATATTAATTGACGTATGAAAAACTCTAAATCTATTGGCTAAATTGCCAAAAGCATTTTCTACTGTGCGTCGAGCTCGACTGACACGATAGTTAAATATCCTTTGTTCTTTACTCAGGTTTTTATCAGGAAACGGTTTCACAATATTCTCGTGTAATGCAAAAGCATCATCAGCTACAAAAACGAAGTTCATTTTGTCTACTGTTATATCATTAGAAGGTAGTTTCAATATTTTTTCCATTAGCTTGTCATAAAACCTTGTGTTTTCAATGACGCCTCCGTCCGAAACTCGTCCATTGCAGCCAACATCTACATAAATAAATTCATAATTTGGGTTTACGATAGCCATTAAAACGATACTAAAATACTCGTTATAATTAAAATAATAAGATCCGCTGTTGGCGGGCTTCACTATTTTTATATGTTTGCCATCGATGGCGCCCCACAATTAGGAAAATTTCATCTACTGTTATAATCTCGGGCAATTTTTCCGCATTCTTCAACAGTATTCGGAAACTAAAACAAAAATTATGCTTTCAACATTCAAGTACCACATTTTTGTTAAAATTTTGTTTTAGAACGACATAGATGAACCGGAAAGTGATAGCAATGTTACTGTGGAAAATGACGAGACAACTTTTTCACTACTTGATACGCCTGGTACACCAGCAATTGAAAGACACTCAGAAACTCCCAGCAGAACTTCATCAATATCCCAGCCACCATCCCGAACTCCAAGTAGGACTTCAACAGCTACTATCAATAGAACAAACAAAAAAAGGTCAAGGGAAAGTCTAATCGAAAAAGCATGCGAAACCTTATGAATATGAAACCAGGATGAATATGACGCAGTTGGAAATAATGTTGCTTGCAAATTACGTAGAATGAATGAAATTCAAGAAGCATATGCAGAGCATTTAATAAATAAAATTGTTCTTCTTGGAATTCAAAACAAATTAAATGATTACAGTGATGTTGTTTTAAATACAAATAATGTTCCTCGTCCTCACTCATTTCATACTCCGTTAAATAATCAAAGTTCCAATCCAAATCAACCTAGTGTATATAATAATTATTCTGCAGAAAGTACAAGCAGATCTCGAAATGTAACCACTTACAACTATCAAGAAGATTCAGCAGGACCTTCCAGTGCCACAACATTTGACATCTATAGCGAACATAATCCAGATCTCCAGGAAACTTACCAGCAGAAGTTGTCAGAATTTGTTACTTTTCCAAAATTATAAAACCGCACTAAAGTGATTTAATATTTTTATTTTGAATTTGTATGTTTATTTACCGAATAGGAATAGATATCTTTTTTTGTGGACACATGTTAAATAAAAAAGATAACTTTTTGTTAATTTCACTTACTTTTAAATACTTTTTCCTTAAGGCCCTATAAATGCACTTACAAGTTTCTGGTATTATTTTCCCAAGGGCTTGGGGTGAAATGACAGCCAAAAATTTCAAATCTTCCAGACTTCGCCCTGTTGCTAAATATCGAAGTGTCACTATTAATCGTTCTTCGGCTGTAATTGCTTTTCTCATTTTTGTATTTTTCTTTGATATTAAGGGCTAAACCATGTTTAAAAGTTCCTTAAAATATGTATCATCCATTCTAAGGTAGTTTTTAAGGTCTTCTGTTGCACTAGTTCCTAGTTTTCGCACCTACCTCATATGAGATAATGTATCGCCAGTCTTTTAACCAAAAACGTTTTTTTGCCTTTGTTACTGGCTCCAGCAATAATAAAAGTACAAGAAGTGTAGCTAAGCTTTTTTCCTAACGTTACTATTTATTAAAAACATTGTTCACTACAGTGGGATCGTTCCGAGGATGGTTCGATTAGTACCGAAAAATGTTTGTGTGTGTGGTGCCAGCTCAGTTTTCCTGCAGTTCAAGAATTGACAGTTTTAAAACTGAGGTTGCATCGTTCAAGTTTAACTGAATGGTGTGTGGCCTGAGAAAGTTTAAACCTTCAGATCAGATCGTACAGTCACAGAAGTGCAGGCGAACTTTATGTGAATAGGCACCTTTACTGTTTTCCGCCTGTTATGTTCTAATTTAACAGTTTTCCATCATACGAACTTGCCTCATTACTGTTAAAACTCTACCTAACATGTACGTTACGGATAACATAACGTTCAATCATAGGACCCACTAGCTTAATTTGTCAAAAATGTTTCTGAAGTAAGTCATGACCGACAAAGATAGATATACACGTCATGTCCGTGATAACTGCGCTCGGTTCTGAATTAAATCTAAAATTGAACAGAAAAATTGTATGCTCAGACATGAATTTGTCCAAGGCCTACTTTAAAAACATAAAAAATATAACGCATATTTCTGATTATATATTTTGTAATACCTTTTCTAAAATTGTTTTCTGTTTGTAGCTGATATAATTGAAAAGGGCATTCGAGACCACCCTGAACTCAGCATAGGAATGCAGACTGAAGGCATTGAAGTTCGATCTGTCGGAAACACAATAACTTTGCACGAGACTTCACTCACAGAAGCGTTCAATTTGAAGGCAGCCATCGAGTATCAGTTAAAAAACAGTAAGGACAATATTTAAAAATGTATCTATACCTATATCTAGTCATCTGTTGGTAAAAAGTAACTATGAAAACTAGAGATAAGGAGACGAATCGGCATACTCAAAAAACGCATGCTAATAAAGCTTCTATAATTAACCGCATGGGCGCGTATTGCATACGGTGTTTAAAATACATGGCTTCTTATGGGAATTATACATAATTTTGTCAGAATAATAAAAATAAACTTGTTTATAGCTAAATAAAGCACAGAACATACTGTTGTATTTATTTCTAAATAAGTCTTGCATGTTTTAATTAATAAATTATTTAATTTTATCTATATAAAATACAAATTAAGTATGTATGACCAAATTCGAAAAGGTTTCTTAAATGCTAAAATTTATTGTTGTAATACAAGTATGAAGGGAGATTTGGGAATGTACATGGTATTACCTCATCCTTTAATTTCAGCTTTCCCCTTTTTATTTTGCTAACAGTACCATCGGTAAAAATAGTCTCATAATATTTGATAATATCTTCTAAAAAATATAAAACAGCATCATCACTAGAAAGTGCTTTATCGGCACTAGGAACGATATATATGCTGCCACTGTTCTAAACGTTTAGTATCATATAAAAAACATTTAAAATGACATAATTGGGGCCCAAAAAAATAACAGTAGCAACTCTTTATCTAACATTAAAACTCTATAAAAAAATAATTTTCTTTTCTAGTAAGTTAAATGTAATGCATAATTATTGTTGTTTGTAAGTCAGCATTTACGACTGTAAAATTTTATATTATAGAAACTTGTAATAAAATAAACTACACATCGTAAGATACATATTGTGACTGGTTTACAATAAATATTATATTTAGACATGAATACATTATTTTACTTACAAAAGAAGCTTTAAAAGGACATTAAGTTGATTTCTTCTTGTGTTTTCTTTAGTTTTACATTTGATTTTTATCCTGTTTTACAATCTGGAACGACGTAAATCTTGCTTTGATGTTTTTTTGTCACTCATATTACTTGTACTCAGGTACTTTTGTTCACATTATTTTGATTCTTTTCACCAATTTTTTAAAAAATCACTTCATTTTACATTGACTTACATAGAAAATTGAAAATTTGAAATTTGATCATTGCCGATTCGCCCCTTCTCTCTAGTCTTCATAAAAGTAACATTAATAACTTAAGTAGTATTCCTAAAACAATGTCACTGACCTATTTGTCAGAGCTCATACATAAGTTATCATAAAAGCAACTAAGAACGGTCAGTTTCATTAAATTTCTTGTTTTACGAAATAACGTGGAATACAGGAATTGTTGAAGATTTGTTACTAACTAAACACGACAAAACAAAATTACTTATGTTTACGTTGCAATCTCATTAAGTCTGGTTTTATTTGTTTATAAAATGTAAAAAAGAAACAGAATACACGTTTAGTTAGAAGACCAATTCAGTTTTTTTAATGAT
The DNA here is from genome assembly GCA_927349885.1 of Psylliodes chrysocephalus. NCBI lineage: Eukaryota > Metazoa > Arthropoda > Insecta > Coleoptera > Chrysomelidae > Psylliodes > Psylliodes chrysocephalus. The sequence goes on from OV651817.1 coordinate 46,101,162, forward strand.
ATTTCTACGTCCCTACCCCGCTCCTGTATGATATTTCCATTGTATGTGAACGGGTATCTGTGAAATTATGTAAACTACGATAATTTGACTTAGTTACAAAATACAATATGGTCGAATTCGGTTTCGGCGGAAATTTCTACAGTTTTGGTTTTTAAATGGGATATTCTATTGTAACGATTGTTTAATTTAAAAATAGTTTATTTATTGAGAACAGTTTATTTATAATTTTAATTTGTTTATTACAATTTATCTTTTCTGTCCAACACTTAAATTGAAATTTCTTATCTTCCAACAAACTCGCACTATTTATATAAAGCCAGCTCTGCACTAGTAGTTTCTCGGCGATCTAGAACGTCCGGGAACTCCTTCTCTATGACTCAACCGCCGCACAGCAATCTCTCCGGTAGCTTCACGAAGGTGTGTGTTTGTCTCTATACCTATGGCCAGCTGTAGACTTCATATCGTGGCTAAGGTAGTAAACAAAGAACAGGGTCGGCTTTGCGCGACACTATATATTTTATATATCTAACTGTATATTTGGATTGTATGAATTAAATCCAGTATAACCACTATGTTTTCAAATACGATTTTAAATAAACAGTAGCTCATAATACATATACATACATATATGAACGGTTTAATAGAATAAATACTCATTTTGAATTTCTTACCAGAAAATAGCCGAACACAGATTAAAACAATATAATTATATTACGCCTTTCTCGTAGCGAAAAACATGTACATTAAACATATATTTTGCAGACAAATGAACGGTATATAGCAAATAAAAATTAATTTCTACTCTATTTTTACAATATACGTGGATCTTAAGCAAAATTAAATTCTAGTTACAAACACTACCCACTAAAAAGATTGTTATGATCACAAGGTAGGAAATAGATTGTTCAACTTAATTTGTAGGTGTGTAGTAATAAGCTGTTTTTGTTTTGTTATATATTTAACATTAACTAATTTTTCATGATTTTTTAAATATACTTTAGGTACCTATTTCCACTGACGGCAGATGCATAAGTGCTGTAGAGCTGCAGAACTGCCAAAAAAATTCAAGTATCTTATCTACATTTCACAGCAATTATTTTAGACATTCTAAAGTATACGTAAAATAATGTTGTGGTTAATCTCATTAATTTTAATTATTATCCTTATTGCGTGAATGTATCCTACTATAATTTCATAGCTAAGAGTAAGTCCAAAGCAGCCCAGTGGAAGATAAAAGATCGCCAGATCATATTCATCTCTTAACTGGATCGCATCGAGACCGTCTGTGCATCACTTGGGCCGCCCGCGCTCATCGTCTCACCTCCCCGCGTCTCTAAGAAGTAACGCCAAGCCAGGTAGTGTTTGGGCTGCATTTTGACCAGATTGACGAGATTTGTTTATAGTCTGTCGCACATGTGATATTATTCGATTTTGTAGATTATTAGTTTGTGTTAATTCGCCAGGGCGCGCTTCCATTATGGGTTGATAAACGAAAAGAGATGTTTTAAAAGCGCATATAAGTTTGCTGCTGAAAAGGACCGCAGAATAGAATAGATAAATAAAAGCAGTAAAGTAATTGCTTTTGGGGGGAAGGAGGCAGAATTTTGCAGAACACCCAATGCCTTTAACTACGGGCCGTCACTGCCTATTTCTTAAATGAACGTGATCGTAGACAAAAAATCGCGTGCAATTCGAGCGAAAAGTTCGTTGCCTCGTGGGAAACTTTCTGTCACTAGCGGCAAAATATAACTTTCAGGTGTTAATACCCAAAATAGCTATTCACCAATTGACTCTAAATCATTTTTTTTTACTTTTGTTATAGTTGAATCTGCAAAAGAAGCCCTAACTGACATGCCACCAAGAGCAGAATACGAACTAGACGCTGTGACCTTACACAACCAGGCGCTCATGAATTTCGACCAAAATCCGACAGAAGGTTTTGAAAAATTACAGTTTCTTCTGCAGCAGAACCCGTTTCCACCGGAAACTTTTGCAAATATTCTTTTGTTGTACTGTCAACACGAATGTTACGATTTGGCAGCTGACATATTGGCTGAAAATGCTCATTTGACGTATAAGTACTTGACGCCTGTAAGTATTAATAAATAGTTCAGAAAAATGTTCCACAAGAGTCTATAACATGGAAGTTTTATTATAAATAAAATGACAAAGAAATATCCCATAAAGAATAAAGTATGTATGCGAATTCTAAATACCTATACTGATATTTAGTTGCTGCTCGTTGTAGCATAAATCTGTTCCATATGTATATTTTTTATACACTCACATGGATGTAAGCTTATCTACGCACCGACTTCAAAACGAAAAAGTATGCCATTGCGTTCAACTGAACGAATATATTTCATACCCATTCTACCTAGTAAGAACACTGCAAAAAAAATAAACCCACTAATCACAGTTCATATATTTTTTAATTTTATGTAAGTGATAATTCTGTCAAACTAATTGTCAGTATATATTTTACTTATTGAGATTAAATATACGTAAAAATGAGTTATTCTTGTGTAGAATCGTTAAATGATGGCATTTTTATTTGGTCCACATTTACAAATAAAACTCAAATTTTAATCAAACTCTATGAAATTAATTTAATTACGAGTATTAAAACTAAAATCGTAAGTGTGGCGAGGTAGGCAAGGACACGGCGTTTATCTTCCACGCGAGAGGCCCGGGTTTAAATCTGGGCTGGGGACTAATTCAATTTAATATTTTTTGTCATGTTTATTTTATTAATAACCTAAAATATTTTTTTTAAATTTGTAGATTTTTGTTAGTGAGTCGTCGAAAAAATATACTGTACAACTCGAGTGGATTGTCCATATCCACGCTTGTTGCACAAACTACTCTAGTCCTTCCTCTTTAAACTATCATTACTTTTATAAATAGAATAGAAATATTGACAATATTGAATAGTTTCCTATTTTGTTCTTTATTTTTTCTACGGCCATAATACAAAATTCCTCTTTCCCAACTATTATTGAATAAGAAATGAGATGCATTTCCTTATTCAATCATACTGATAAAACAAATTAATCATTTCCATACAGATCCTTATCTAATGACACAAATTAGTCATTGCCTAATTATTTTAATAAAATCATGTATGCCATGTCAAACATTAATACTTATCTAGAAGATAATAGTGTTATTTTAATTTTATAAATTATAAACACTCGTTAAAATGGGTAGCAGCGTCTTATAGCCATCGAAAAAGTATAGTGTTCAACTAGCAAGAAATGCTCATTTCCTACTCATTAAAAAATATTGTTGTGTGTCGTATTCTATTCCTGATGTTTTTAAAAAACGTGAAAAATATGTAATTCGATTTTTTTTTTTTTTTTTTTCATAGTACATGTACGATTTTTTGGACTCCATCATAACTCAGCAAACGTCGCCTAGCGAGGCGTATCAAAAGCTGGATGAACTTGCTAGTCGTCATACAGAGCAGCTCAGAAAATTAACCAAACAAGTTCAAGAATACAGGAACCGTAATGATACTGATTTGGTTAAAAAAACCGTTTTAGATTACGAAGACTGTTTAGACAGGTAGATATACAAGTTATAGAAGTAATTTAAAAAACCGACTTCAAAATCGTGCAGATGCCCTTAAAACTTGAGATTTTTTATTTTTTCATAGATCATCAGTATATGGAACTACCCCTAAGGTATCTCTTTTCTAACAAAAAAAATCATAGAAATCGGAAAATGTGGTAAAGAATTATCGCTGAAAATACTTAAAAAATGAAGAATTTGATGATTTTCTTATGGACCTCATTATTAGATCTTGACCAAATTTATTTAGAATTATCGCTGAATATACATTAAAAAAAATTCCGACGAATTGAGGGCCTCCTCTTTTTTTGAAGTCGGTTAAAAAAAAGCTAATTTTTTTGATGTGTTATATTTTTATACCTATAATAAATAACAGTGGCCTAAGCCAACGGGTTTCTTCCTTAATCAACGATCCATCACAAATTTATGGAATAATTATTAACTTTCACGTGCGACTTGTAAAATTTGTCTTTATTGTAATATGTTTACAAAAGAAGAAATCACTAAACTGGTTTACACTACTAATATTTATACAATAACTACTAAATTTTGAATCTTGTTGAAATCACTTGGGGTTCTCAAGTGCGTCGATTGATTCAGTTCGACTCTACTCTTTCTTATGTGGATGCGCATTCCGGGAAAGTCTCAGTGAGCTCGATTAATCAAAGAAAAGTTGCCGGTATTGTACAAGAATTTCTCGCAACGCCAGCGTTGGCACGTTGTTGCCTGTGGCGATATTTAGGATTTTTAATTCCGCAAATACAATAATTTTTTCGGGAACTCCCTTTATAAAGCATATATTACATTACAATCTCTTTACAAGTTAGTCACACAAAGCAGCGCTTGCTGATACTGCGTGGATTCATAAATTGACCAGACAAATGAAATTAGAGTAGGTTGACCGGTTCGCGGGCCAAAGTCTACTTTACGATAAAATGAAATATACTAGGTTTGTTCCTACAGCGAATCTGTTGATTAGAAGGACGTCAGACGCATGCGCATTGAAAATAGTCCGTTCCTACAAAGCCACGGATGATCCGATGAACTGTCAGTAAAACGTTCCAACGTATTTTCTGATTCGTACATGAATGAGTCAACGGATTGTCAAAACGATCAGAGCTTCATCATTTGTACAATTTATCAGCACATACGCATTTGAACGTCTCTTCTCGTTCGTGATATTTTTTTGTAATTGTTGGGATTTTATGTTAGCTTGGAGTGACTTGGGTTTCTATTGCTTTTAATTGAAATGAATAATTTTTGTTTTTATTTTGTGGGCGGCTTTTTTATGTAAAATGCGTACTTATTTTTAATAAAAATAAACAATCTTAATGTTTCAAAATTATACATTAACATAGAGCGTTCGAGACAGCTAAATAAATGTATGTTGTTGTATTTTAAATAATTTTAAAATACCAATTGACCAAACTTATGTTTGGTTTGTCAAATTCCATTGCATTTTGCGTTCCAACAAGGACAAGTCGAAACAACGGACGAATAAACGGACTGACATGCGCAGTGATTAGTTTACGAATGCATCCATGCACGAGTCAGAGACACATCAGAAAGGCTCTGTTGGAACAAACCTACTATAATACGATAACGACAAAAAAAAGTTGAGCGCCACCAAGTTTTTTTGAGTAACTTGATTTGATATGCCCTGTTTAATTGAGTCAGTCTCTGGTACTTAGTTATCTGTATGAGTTCTGGCAAATCAAAGAAAGTGAAAATTTAATACATTTAATAAAAAAAGTAAAAAGAATGAATTTGTACATAGTAAATTAATAATTAATGATTAAATTAGAAAAATTAATGAATAAAATTAATTGAATGAAGTTGAATTGATATTTAATATGTTTAATTGTCTCGATCATGTGACATTCTAATAGCGGTACTTCCCTGTCGTATGTCGTGGACAATCCGCCTTTACTTAGAAACTTGGAGCTTGTTTGGAGCTACATAACCTGGAACTTATACTTGGAGCTTGGAACTCGCACTTGGAACTCGGAACTTGGAGAAACTACGTAACTCTGAGCTTCTTGGAGAAACTACGTAACTCGAACTTGGAGCTTAAAGCTTGGAGCTTAAAGCTTGGACTTTAAAGCTCGGAGTTTCTAGGGGCTTAAAGCTTCTAGGAGCAACTACGTAACTCTGACTTCTCGGAGCCACTACAGGTTTAGAAATAAAAAGAACCTCAGTAACAGTAATAGTACATCTACATGCCAGTTTGGAAATCTAACGGACTTATGCATAAACGGAACAAATATTAAAGTTACAACGTCTGAACAGAATATAAAATATCAGGACAAATATTAAAGTTACATCATCTGAACAGATTATAAAATATTTATAAGGCCAAAATAAGTTATAACAATAAGTTTTACATCATCTGAACAAAATATGAATTATTTATAAGGCCAAAATGGTTAAGAGCCATATATTTCCGTTTAAACTGTATTTCCAGACTGATTTGTAATTCAATTATTTAGTTGCCTACCCGCGTATATATCAAAGAAAGCTTAAAAATATATTAGGTAGGGTAGCTATAATCTATATAAAATGAAACAATAATAATAACCGGCACTCGTCAGCATGATGGTAATAAAAAAAAGCAAATGGCCGATCCTTTCGGTTTTCCAACTAAATCCAGCAAAATGTTAAAATATAAGTTAAAAGAAACATTACCTGACAATTATCCCAACGTTAACACACAATAAACACATATATAAAAGACAAGATAATTATGGAAATCTACTCATAGTAACTTATTTATCGACACACACTACCACATTGAACTTGATAAACCAAAAGGCCGGTTGAATTCACACGAGTCGATTTTATCACGGCGTGGTTGCCCAAAGAAACACTAGTATGTTCGCAAACCGCACTTTTCAAATCTCGAGAAGGAAGCGAGCGATTGTCGTTTAAGATGTGTTACGAGGGGTTATGGAGAAATTGTTTTTAAAAATAAATAAATTAATTTAAAATTAATTTCACGTAACAGCGTTCTGCATTACCTCTTCTCTACTATGAAAACGGGATCCTGTTAATGCCGTCTTCAATTTCGAAAACATCCAGAAGTCACAATGTCTGAAGAGTAGGAAGGTTGGCGAACGACTGGAATTCCATGTTTGTCCAAGAAAGTCTGTATCCGGTGCGTAGAATGAGATAAAAGCTTGAGCACAATTTTGCAGCCACTCTGTGCATCTCTCAACTTCTACGGCAATCCCTCGTAAGGTCAAACGACGATCTTCCATTGTTAGATTTCCTCCCTCTTAACAACAGCTGCATTTCAAGTACTTCCCACCGATATTTGGCCAGTTTTGAATCGATTTAACCACTTCTTAATTCATCTCCATCGTCTTCAAATACCTACTGAATCCTATGAATTGTTTCGCTTTGAGAATCATCAATGTGTTGACAAAATTTGTCGCAGTACCGTTCAGTCATTTTAAGAGAAATCAAAATCCGACGAACAATTAGAAAAAAACTAGACGATCAGTAGTCAACGGCTAAAGCAGCGCGCCCATTGAGCCGTCACAGGCCGGCCGGCAGATTTTGATGTGTTCGTAATCAAATGGAGTAAGGGCCATTGAAATGGAGCCCTTCAGCTTGGCGTCGCACGCACAGACCGGCGACGATTCGTATTCTCGATGAGGCAAAACCTGCGTAGAGATGGCGATTATCGTTACATTATTAAAATATTCATTACTTTAATTACTTCCATTACTTCGATTACTTCGATAACTTCGATAACTTCGATAACTTCGCTTACTTCGCTTGCTTCGCTTGCTTCGCTTACTTCGATCACTTCGATCACTTCGATCACTTCGATTACTTCGATTACTTCGATTACTTCGATTACTTCGATTACTTCGATTACTTCGATTACTTCGATTACTTCGTTTACTTCGATTACTTCGATTACTTCGATTACTTCGTTTACTTCGATTACTTCGATTACTTCGATTACTTCGATTACTTCGATTACTTCGATTACTTCGATTACTTCGATTACTTCGATTACTTCGATTACTTCGATTACTTCGATTACTTCGATTACTTCGATTACTTCGATTACTTCGATTACTTCGATTACTTCGATTACTTCGATTACTTCGATTACTTCGATTACTTCGATTCTTTGATTACTTTGATTACTATGATTACTATGATTACTTTGATTACTTTGATTACTTTGATTACTTTGATTACTTTGATTACTTTGATTACTTTGATTACTTTGATTACTTTGATTACTTTGATTACTTTCATTAATTTGATTACTTTGATTACTATGATTACTATGATTACTTTGATTACTTTGATTACTTTGATTACTTTGATTACTTTGATTACTTTGATTACTTTGATTACTTTGATTACTTTGATTACTTTGATTACTTTGATTACTTTGATTACTTTGATTACTTTGATTACTTTGATTACTTTGATTACTTTGATTACTTTGATTACTTTGATTACTTTGATTACTTTGATTACTTTGATTATTTTGATTACTTTGATTACTTTGATTACTTTGATTACTTTGATTACTTTGATTACTTTGATTACTTTGATTACTTTGATTACTTTGATTACTTTGATTACTTTGATTACTTTGATTACTTTGATTACTTTGATTATTTTGATTACTTTGATTACTTTGATTACTTTGATTACTTTGATTACTTTGATTACTTTGATTACTTTGATTACTTTGATTACTTTGATTACTTTGATTACTTTGATTACTTTGATTACTTTGATTACTTTGATTACTTTGATTACTTTGATTACTTTGATTGCTTTGATTGCTTTGATTACTTTGATTACTTTGATTACTTTGATTACTTTGATTACTTTGATTACTTTGATTACTTTGATTACTTTGATTACTTTGATTACTTTGATTACTTTGATTACTTTGATTACTTTGATTACTTTGATTACTTTGATTACTTTGATTACTTTGATTACTTTGATTACTTTGATTACTTTGATTACTTTGATTACTTTGATTACTTTGATTACTTTGATTACTTTGATTACTTTGATTACTTTGATTACTTTGATTACTTTGATTACTTTGATTACTTTGATTACTTTGATTACTTTGATTACTTTGATTACTTTGATTACTTTGATTACTTTGATTACTTTGATTACTTTATTTACTTTGATTACTATGATTCTATGGTACCATAATACCTAAGTAATTAGTAACTATTTTGTATCGAATGTGTTTATTGGATTCGTGTATATTTTTATTTTTATTTTAAATTATATTTTTTCAATGAATACATTTCACTTCTTTTTGATTTATTTTAAATTTCAATTTTTAAAAGTGTAAAAATACGCTTTAAAAATGATGCCATTTCCGACTTTATATAAAACACTTACTTTTAAATTTATCCAACAGCAATATTGTTAATCCATCATGTTTCCAGGTTTACTATCAATAAATTAAACATATACGCTCCGTGCGCGACAGCAGCGCCAATTTATTGAGGTACTAATTTATACTATTTCTGCATATACTGACAATACAATTTTTAATAGAATTCCTAATTAAAAAGTATTTATGTTAGTTTTAATAAAAGTATATGGATTTGTAAAACAAGTAAAACATTAATTTATTATTGTTATATTTTTATCGCTTAAGTTTTAAAAAAATAAAGTATAATCAATAAAAATCAATAATAAAATATAGGCAGGCAACAGTATTTACGGGAAAATATATGAGAAGTTGCCTAAGTCTATTAAAATGTTTTTGAAGAATTAACATATTCTGTCAAAATAAAAAAATACCATTTAATAATAACGTGAAGTTAAAATGTATATTTTCATTTTTGTTCAAAAGAAAACAGAATGAATGATTAAAACTGGTTTTCTATCAGTAAGCCACAAAATTGCATTCCAGCCACATACAATAATCAAAGGCATAAATCTTGAAATCTAGTCCTTGGTGAATAAAGGGATGTTGAAGAACATCGTAAAATGATGTTATTGTTGATTTAAAACCTTTCAAGTTTCTGATGTCTACTATTTCCAATATTACTGTTATTATTACAAAAATAAAGGTAATTGTTTTTCTTATTGTACACCTATCCACTTATTTCTTTAATTAAATTTCCACTTTGCTACTGAACATTTTCATAATTTTCACTGTTTTTTTTTTGCTAGTATTTTTACAATTTTCAACACGGGAACTCCGGTTGCTTATTGTATTGTTTTTACCTACTTTTTGAAAAAAAATTAAAATGTATACGTGTATTTGATATGCCAAAATTACAAAATATCGCCCTAAAATGCACGAATTATCCGCAGCTAGCGCTTATATCGCTTTTACTTCCCCTACCATGAATTCGCACTGAGCGAATAAGTATCCACAGCACACTAAACTATCATCTCAGACTTAACTTTAAATAAATAAAAAACTTGCGCAGGAAAAAATGCGTATTAAATAAGATATATTGCATAAAATAGAAAAACAACCTAAAGTATTCCCCCAGATACTTCGACTATGCCTAAAATATAATCATCTCATCGCAGGCCGGAATAAAGCTTAAGTTTAAAAGTTGGTGTTTTTTATTATTCCGTTGAGTTATCTTCAAAATTTGAAATTTATTCTTTTTCTCAAATATATCGAATGCGGTCAATTTTAGAGAAATAATATATAGGGCAAGAATTAGAGAGAATGACATCACAAACAAATTTTATTGAACAATTTTGAATTTTTTACTTTTTGTCAATTTTCTCGAATAGGAAAATTTTGTATAGGACAAAAATTATAAAAAATAATATTGCAGGCAACTTTTATTTGAAGAATTTTCTTCTTTAAGCGATATCTAGTTTCAAGGTATAATTACCAATTCACACATTTAAAGTTATAGTTAAGTGTTAGTCATTATTAACATTAGTTCATACACCTCATAAAGTTACCTGACCTTAGTGTTTTCTCGGATATTACTTTTATATTTTCAAATAACTTACAAATTGTAACGGTTGGAACCGTTATTTCGACACAATCACCTCTTACTCAAATGTCATTGGTCGTTTATGCCTTGTGTCAAAAGTTTTTGTAATATTATCAACATTGACTGGTACATTTATAAAATTCTAAATTATATTGATAGTCACAAGGTAAGAATTGTAATTTTAATTGTTCTACAAGGTGAACCCAGTCAGTGAATTTAGAACAATTATTCATATACCAAAATAGAACATCATCTTTTAAAAGATCACAGCTACGTTGAAACACTTGTTGTTTCGAAAGACCTCTAGACAATCTTAACATTTCAACATGTTCCAAAAAATCAAACAACGAATTGTTACCATCATAGAATACACCCCATTTATGAACATCTACACTTGTATATGAAGGACAACTAACTTGTTCTGTAGATACAGTACTAGAGTTAAAACTAGAAGAATTATTAATTTTTTCTGATAAATCAGCTTCTAACATGATTATTTTTGTTTTTATTGTGTTTTGAGATGTAGCTTCTTCATCACAGTCTACTTTTAAATTAGCCACCCTATTAGACAAGTGAACTAATCTAGAATTAATTCGTTTAAAAGCTGGATCAGATTTATTACCAGTAAAATTTTCTATTTCTGTATTGACTTCTTTAATTGACAATTCCATTTCTGTGATATCATCTTCATGATTATAAGGATTATTTTTCTCTGAAAAACTTCTATTGTGTGATTCTTGAGATAACAAACCACTCAAAACCTCTCTTTTTTGTTCTACAGTAGAATGAAGTCTACCCCTCTGATTAAAATGTCATAGGTTAACTCATGAGTTTTTAAATGTTTGGAAATCATTTTAATAAAGAGGATAGTCAGAAAAAATGTAAAAATGAATATATTTAACTAAATGAAGGCACAAATTTTATCACTAACAAAAAAATTTTTACTCGATAGGCACAAAAATCAACTTTAGGTATGCTATACACTTTTATCAATGTATAATGAATATTTAGATATATCACTAGCAAAATATGTATAAATAAACACTGGACCTAGTACAAAATGCAGATATTATATAAAACTTGACGATACGATATGCAGATTTATAGAGAAGGTTAAAATAAGAGGTAAGACAGTATTAGTAAAAATACAAGACATGCAGTTAGTTTAGTTAACCTTTGTGATATATCTATGGGAATTAGAACGATAAGTTATAAGGAAACTATTTCAAAGTTAAGAGCTATTTAACCCCACTCGACCATTTACTGTTGGGTTCTAATTAACAGTGCTGTTCCTAAAGTAGCGCTGGGAAACAGTCACAAAGCCTACACAGAACACGAGGCAAAATAACCTTAGCAGTTAAAGCCGATGACACACAAAAAAAAAGAGCTATTTAACCCAGTTGAGGTGCCATTTTTGTAACGTGATATCTAGTTATTCTATCTACTTGTTATATGTTTTTGAGCTCAATTTATAGGGCGTGGGTTAGATTTTTAAATAACTCGAATAACTTTGAAAAAGAAGTTGGGCACCTCTATATTTAAAGCTTACTACACTTGACTCTAGATTAGTGACAAAAATATAGAAAATCACTAACCACTAACAAATAATACTTAAACTATGCTTTAGATAAGGTAGTTATCAAATTCTAATTCACATAAGTTGTACTAAATTTAAATTTAAAACGATTTATTGAGTATGCACTTATCTTTTGGTAAGTTAGGTAATATACGGAATGTAAATCTAGGTTATCTCACGGTATTTCATCAGGCAACTTCCACCAAGGGATTCGGGATCCTAATTCGTAATTCGATATATGGTATTCAAACTTAACCGACTTGGGATGAAACGTCTAGTGATGAAACGTGTGAATGATCTTCAGTATTCGAACTTAAACTCGAACACGAACTGTCTAGAGATGAGATCAAAAACGTCTAGAGATGAATCCAAAAACGTCTAGAGAAGAATCCAAAAACGTCTAGAGATGAATCCAAAACCGTCTAGATATAGCCATGAGCTTATAAAATCAGACGGACTTTTAAGATAAATAAAAATCATTTAATACATCGGATGTCCAAGATAAATTAAAATAAATGTGACCTATTTGATCTATTCAAATGAAATGAAAAATGAAAATTTTTGACACAAGGCATAAACGACAAATGCCATTTGAGTAAGGGGTGATTGTGTCAAAATAACGAAATAACGGTTCCAACCGTTACAAAATTTGAGAATTTATTGAAGTACCTCGAAGTATCTTGAAGTACCTGGAAGTATCTCGAAGTACTTTGAAATACACCAATAAGTACTTCGAACTTATTCGAAACCAGACAGCACACGACATCTTAAAGACGTCTGTTTTATGTCGTAGTTATGACTGAACGCCTAAAGACCTAAAAAAGACGTTTTAAAGACGTCTTTATAAAGACGTATTTTAGGACACATAAATAGACGTCTTAAAGACGTCTTTTAAATGCCTATCTATTTAAAAAATATAAAAAATAATGGTAACATTAAAAAAGTACTGGCTTACATGTCATTTCTAATTTCACAAAATATATATTTTTTTTATGAGTTTACATAATTTACTTATTTTTTTATTTATTCAGGAGCATTTGTTCATTAAAATAAGTAAATATTTGATAACATAAAAATAATAATAATAATAATAAATATAACTAAATAAAATTAACAATTAAAACATATTAAGACAAATTGAATTACGCGGTCTTTCAACTTGACCGGAACTTGGTTCAACGATCGAAGCGAATGTTTTTATTATGTTTTGTCTTTTTTCAACAGTAGAATTTAAACAAGGACGTGTATCTGAATGTGGGGTTCTGTGGTTCGTGGCGTTCTGCGTTGTCCTTTTGTTGTCATTTCGTTGTCATTTGTCGTTGATGTTGAAGATGAAAGCCGAGAGGTTAGTTTTTGTTCGTTATTCGTTGATTTTTTTATTTGTGTCTTGTGCCGTGGATTACTGTGAATTTATAAGCATAAAAGTTTACTGCATATACTGAAAAACCAAATAGAAGAACCCTTATTAGTGTTTTAAGTACGTCTAGGCGTCTAGAGCTGACTTAGAAGCTACATCGGATGTAAATATATCTGAATTAGAGTTGAAAGTACAGGAAGATTGCCATTCTTTGACCGCCCTTAACCCACACTATCTACTGAAAATCCTATTTAAGCGAATTTGACAGAGTGAGCTATAATGCATAATATTTTACACAGCGCAGTTAAAATTATTGCAACCCAGACTGGCTCAAAAGAGTATCAGACAGAAGATTAACGACCACTAACGGAGGAAGATCCAAAAAAAATAATTTGTAATATTACTTTTTTTTACGAAATGTTTCTGTATTTTGTTAATAATAATGTTTATAGAAAATAGGTTTTATTTTGTATAGAAGGAATTTACAAAAGCTTTTAAAACTAAATCCGAGAGTACGTCTTAACAATGTCGAAAAACAGACATATTCAAGATGTCTTAAGAACGTTACCTTTTGTAACATCAGACGTTTTAAAGATGTCTTTAAGACGTCTGGTCGGCGTCATAAGACGTCTGTCATGTCTCTGACAGACGTCTTATGGGCGTCTTAAAGATGTCTTTGTGCTGTCTGGGAAGTAGGTGTAAAAATGTCGGAATTAAGCTATCTCCACTGTATATTAGTATTATTTTATATTGTTCTTAATGATGTATATAACCTGGGTATCTATTCTTGAATCTCAGGGAGTAGAAATTTTGAGGGAAGAATGATTTAAAAATACAAATTTTGCGCGTTGCAGATAAAGAGGCAAAATCGGTTTTCTATTGCCTCGAATTCAAGAATAGCTACCCAGGTATTTTACCCAAATCCTTTGTCATGATTCCTTATACCTTCTTATTTAGGTACATCATTATGTTCCTATGTCACTCTGTGGTCTCACTAATTTCTTTTTCTGAAATTGGAGGCTCAGGAAATATTATATTCTATTCTAAGTAGTGTGGAAAACAATTTTTATAGTACATTGCATCTCTAGGTATATACCTGTTTTAATGGCACAAGCGAAAATCTACTGGGACTTGAAAAACTATGCCCAAGTTGAAAAAATATTCCGAAAAAGTGTTGAATTCTGTAATGACAATGATATTTGGAGACTTAACGTAGCCCATGTTCTATTCATGCAAGAAAATAAATTCAAAGAAGCTACTGGCTTCTACGAACCTCTAGTAAAGAAAAATTATTCAGACGTAAGTAAAATTATTATTAATAATAATAATAATAATAATAATAAACGTTTTTATTACACCAACAAAAAATTACACAGTATAAATGGCGTAGGTTAGCCTAATACCCGATTCATATTTATGATATAATACAGAAAGAGGACTATACGGTATAGTCCCTATATCTTTATTTAACAAAATTATTTATTTTACTACTTCTCTACTTTTCTACCCGAGAATTCTCGGGTTCTACCATATTGTCGTGCAAGCCAACCCTGTTCCTTGTTTATTCCTATACCCGCGACAGGAAGTCTAGTGCTGGCTATATCAAGATCCGTCTCGAAACTCGAGAAACCGATTCGAATGCAGGGCTGGTATACCAGCCCTGATTCGAATGTTTTCCATCGCAGTCTTACGCGTGTATGATAATTTCTAGAAATTCCAGAGCTTCTAGTCAGAGTTGGTTCTTTCGAGAGTGTTACATTTTTATATAAATAGCCGCGATTTTGTCGATAGAAGATAAGATTCAAATTAAGTGTTGGATAGTAAAGACAAATTGTAATATATAAATTAGAATTGTGAGTTGTAATAGTGCCTAAGTACTATATAAATTAATTATAAATAAAGTGTTTTAAATAAATAAACTATAAATAAATTAAACAATCTTTAGAATATTTTAAATATGTTCTTTGATTCTGACTGGGTTTGGCCAACATATTTTTCTCATCATATCCACAACTAATGTTATTGTTATGGAAGGTTATATGTATCAACAACGTAGAAGTATAATCGTCATCATCACAAAATCATATTTAATTTATAAGTTGTATTTGTCAAATTGTCATTCTTTTTTAGCTACTAAATGTAAATCCAATCATCTTAGCCAACCTTTGCGTTTCTTATATAATGACGTCTCAAAACGAAGAAGCTGAAGATCTTATGAGAAAAATTGAAAAGGAGGAAGATCAAATTGCTTTTGAAGAACCAGAAAAGAAAATTTTTCATCACTGTATTGTCAATCTTGTTATAGGGTTAGTTCTTTTAAAAATGTATCACATCAAGTTTTATAAAGGTTGGAAAGTTATTCAAAATCCACAATATTTATAAGTGGTTTGGTTTTTTTATTAATTATAATTTTTAGTCATGTATCTATTTGAAATATCTTTTGTACTTACTTTTCCTTCAGCAACATATTTTCCATTACGTTCTAGAACCCTGTACTGTTCCAAAGGAAACTACGAATTTGGTATTTCAAGAGTTATAAAATCTTTAGAGCCTTATGACAAAAAATTAGGAACTGATACCTGGTTTTACGTAAAACGATGTTTCCTCAGCCTTTTGGAAAATCTGGCTAAACACATGATTGTGCTAAGAGATGCTATCATTGAAGAATGCATTCAATTTTTAGAAAGTTGTGAAAGTAAGTTTTATGAAGAATAATTCTTTTTCCACGGCCACTACTGAATGTGTAGTTCTTCCGAAAACACATAATAACAGAAATAAAACATTCTCGCTCTTGATATTGAAAGAAAATTCTGAAATACTTGCCTCTTTTGTATTTTACACATATTTGATTTTAACTCTAGTGGTAGAATATTCATTCTGTGTTAGCTAACTTGCCAATGGCTGTGAATATCACGCCTGCATCGTAGATAACCATGAATTTGATAGTTGACAGTTCTACGCGACGTATTATTTATAATTTGCCTGAATAAAGATAAGCAGAGCGCGTTTGTTGAGTCGAAGTTAAATTCAAAGATGGGTGAAGATAATGATTCTGATATGGAATTTGATATTACTCCACCTAAACTGACAAATTATGCCAATGATTCAAGTAAAAACTTGACTAACATAAGTTAGATTAAATATTTCATTTTGTTCAAAGTTTTATTTTACTATTTCAACTCCTTACACTGTGTCTCTGGCCATGGAGAAAGTACAGCATGTTACTCTGTTGGAATGAGCGTATGCGCGTTCAGAATCTTCCACTCGTATCGAATTTTCATTCCAACATTGTTACAGAATATACTATTATTTTGATATTTAACTAAGAAAAGTACAGATCGACAAGAATAGCAAAAGCCGCGCGACATGCCCAAACTTAAAATACGACGAAAAGAAGGATTCATGCCACGTTGCCAAATTTATTACTAGGTATTATGTAGCTCTGCTTGCGTAAAATATTGAGATAGTAACCTGAATACAAAATTGATGAGATTATACAGGGTGTTTCAGATTTAAACGGACACATCTTAATGGGAGGTAGAGTACACTTAGCTGAGTTTAAAACACCCCCATACTTGGCCTTTAATCTTACTCGTTTCTGAGATATAGGGTGTTTTACGATTTTTTGCCTAAACTAAAATCACCAATTTTGTTTGAACGGCTAGAGATATTTTAAAAAAATTTTGTACAAAAGTTACACTCTCTTAGGTTAATCAAAACAATAATTTAATTTTAAAAAATTCTAGGGCCGGATTCTCTTTTTTTTATATTGCTCTTCTTAGCTAGAATATCACCCTGTATATCGATTTTAATAAATGGTACTGCACATTTAAATAGTACGAGGATCAATAAATAAAATAATGTAATATTTAATAGCACCATCTTGATTTTCTTACAGTAAATTTTTATAATGGCGCCTACAATATTATACGAGTAAATCAATATTTACAATATTTTACTCTATACTTTTAAAACTCTACACAATTTAGGTACCATCTGCATTTGCCATTAGGAAATTGAACATCTACACAGGACCGGGCTCACTTTATTTAATAAAGTAATAGAACAAACTAACAGAAACAAATAATTAATTAAAACTAAAGTAGATTTTCAAAATGAACACCATGAACGTCAATACACCTCTGCGAACGTTTTAACAGGTTTTTCACTGATTTGTCAATTATTTTCGGTTTATTTTTAATGTTGTTACATACTTGGTTAATTTTTTTCAATAACTGTTCTTGGGTATTAAGTTATTTTTTATAAATTCCACACCAAACATTTTATGTGTGTTCAAGTCGCTGTACTCTTTGTACATAAAATAGATACAAATTTAATTTTTTTTTAAGTTCTCCATACACTTGTTTCTAGCACCTAGGTACTGCTTATTCATTACTAATTCTTACACTAACAGAAAGATGATTTGGAACCACCTCATTCATTCCTCTCTCCACGTTCATCTTTAGGTAATTATATTTGGAAATTAAAATGAACTAAAACTTAAACGAACTAAAACTGTGATGAAATCAAATTTAAAAGTTCAAAAACTAGATATTTTATAAACGAGCTAAAAACTCAATTTAATCAACTGCCAATATGCGACAAATTACACCATCACTCATTCCGTCTTAAACATAATGAATGTAAAATTGTATAATACCAGTAGGCGTGTGTCAAATAATATCATTTATTTTATGTACAGTATTTTGAGCTAAATTACTTTTGTTGAAAATAAGTATTTCAGGATGCCGTTTTAATTTAGTAATAAAGAATATGCAGACATTATTTTTGTGTTCTGTTTTTGTAACGGAAACTGTAGAGCAGCAATAAGAGAGTATCGCAGACGCTTTACTAATCGCCGTTTACCAAATTCTAAGACATTTTCGCAGGTTTCGAATTCAGTAAGCAACATGGAAAGTTTCCACCTACAATTAAACATGAACATGCTCCGAGAAATAATCTTCGAGAAGAAGAGGAGATACTACAGATAGCTCGAAATAATCCTTCTATCAGTGTAAGAAGAATTAGTAATGAATTAGCAGTACCGATAATAAGAGTATGGAAAACTTTAAAAAAGGAAAATTTGCATCCATTTCATGTACAAAAATACAACGACTTGAACACGGAGACGACGTACCCCGCTTATCTTTTTGTAGATGAACAGGAGAATATCGAGAATTTTATTTACTGATGAATCCCAATTTACACGTGATGGGATCAATAACACTAGGAATGGTCATATTTGGGCAACTGAAAATCCTCACACTGTATCACAAAAAGATTCCCAATATAGATTTGTCTATAAATGTATGGTGTGATATTTATAAAAATCATTTAATAGGCCCTCATGTTTTTGAAGTTTATTTAAATTTCCTTAGAGACATCCTGCCAAATTTGTCAGAAGGGATTAATACTTCGCAAAAAATATACAAAAATGAGAAAAATAAAAAACTTAACTAGTCTACCTAACTTGTGCGGCCTAGAGCCATTTAAATTTAATTAAAGGTGATTTAGTTTTTTTTTATTTTTTATCATTTCTTGTATATTTTTTTGCGAAGCAACCTACGATGGCTCTAGGCCGCACAGGTTAGGTAAATTAGTTGAGTTTTTTCTTTTTTTCTAATTTTATGTACATTTGCTTTTTCGATCAATTGCTTTATTCGATCACTTGTTTTTTCGATCAATTGCTTTTTCTATCATATCTATTTTCGATCAATTGTTATTCGATCAAATGCATTCGATCAAATGTTATCGATCAATTTTGTGCCACCCAAAATTCACAACTTGGGCTATATTTCTTGCATTATGACCTTTACGGTTTCAGCTATATCTGTAGGTAGTAGTTACCTATCTTTAGGGTTTTAGGAATGTGATTATAAATAAGACTATATATATATACTATAAAAACCATTTTGTACTTAGAAATAAATAACATATTTTGAAAAAAATAAATTGTAATATTTTTTAGTGTATGGAAAAACAGTACGAACAGTTGCATATTCTTCATTGTCAGAATTTAATGATGTTCCAAATGGAAAAGAAACTGTTACCTATGAAGCGCGGAAGATTAAATGTTTATTAATTAGACTGTTTAATTTTGAAAATTGAGTGTAATTAATCTGTAGAGTTAACATATTAAAAATAAAAATATATGTTTTTGTTTTCTTTAGCCTTAAAATTGTGCTAAATGGTCCAAATATATATTTGTTGGAAAATAACTTTAAAATTTGTATATTATCATAATAATTTACAAAATGTGCAGTCTTCAGTTAAGTATTTCTAAAAAGCTTTTTAATTTTTACTTTATAGAAACGAGACGTGGGCTAATTCTCCACGATGAATCTCAGGAACAATTTATTCAGAAAATCTAAGCGATTTCAATCAAGTAAATAAAATTTATGGACCCGATAAAATTTGACAGTGATTTGTCTGAATGACATGAACTTCAAATTACATAGTCTGTTGCAAAAACCTTGATTACGATGAATACCCTTTTACATTTAAGCTTGATTAAAATTTATGAGCCTGATAAATTCTGGCAAAGCATGAAAATACCTTCTGTCGAAATGACATGAAATTCAAATTACTCATCTGTGAAAGTTCACCAGGTTCGTAAATTTTAATGAACGTCCTTGCAACTGGCTGACTAATAAAGTTATGGGATCATTAGCTATTTAGAGACATTGCAACCGGGTGTTAGTACAGTATATAAAATTGAAATTTATATCTGGCTTTAAAAACAATTAACAAAATCATGTCCTAGCCAAAACACACCATCATTTTTTTTTTAATTAAGTATCAAAGTTTTAACCTCAAAAGCAAATTTGTTTGGAGTTTTGTTGTAAGTAGGTACTAGTAGCCCAAGAGCCCACTGCAAATGTTTACCGTCATCTGATAACGAAATGAAATATACCCCAAAAGCATGTAAAAACATTGTATTTTATCAAATGACACCTGTGCCTATCCCAATCCTGAGCAAAGTGGATTAAAAAAATTATTTTATATTAAAAAAATCACATAAAGCATGACAGCGCTAATTTTGTTTGCCCTTAAAGATTTCCAGAAAATAACATTCAAATATACCTTGATGTATATCGTTAAAGGGAAACATTTTCTTCCTCTTAACATGGCACAACAATGGGTCCTATGATTGAACGTTTACGTTATCCGTAACGTACATGTTAGGCCGAGTTTTAACAGCAAAGAGACTAATTCGTATGATGTAAAGTCTTTCATAACACATTACTGTTATTTTCCGCCTGTTATGTTCTAATTTAACAGGTTTCCATCATACGAGCTTACCTCGTTACTTTTAAAATTCGGCCTAACATGTACGTTACGGATAACGTAAACGTTCAATCATAGGACCCAATATCTATCCAGGATTAGTAGGTAAAAAACAATAAAAATATGAATCAATTTTTGCTGATTTAAAAATTTATTTGTATGCCCATTGTTGTGATTCATTTTTACAGGTTGCCATAGAAACGACAAAAAAACTACTATGATTTAGGTTTAAAAGAATTTTCTAACAAGAGTTTATAATTATTATTGACTATCTCTGCAAATGATTTATACAATGCCATCCTTCTTCCTTTCACACATACACATGGTTTAAAAGGTAGGTAAAAATATTAATAATTCAGGTTAGGTTCACTATGAATTAGGATTATAATTTTCAGGGAAAACACAATTGTCGTTGTCATGTCTTATGTGATTTTTTGAATATAAAATATTTTTTTTAACTACTTTGCTCAGGATAGGGATTGGCACAGGTGCAATTTGGTAAAGTACAATGTTGTTACATACCTTTGGAGCATATTTCATTTCGTTATCAGATGACGGTCGAAATTTGCAGTGGGCTCTCATACTATAGGGAAACATGTGCACCTACAAAAATATGCAGTTTAACTCAATTTTTCTGCTTTTTTCAAATATCTATACAGATTCTATAAATTTTGATATAACTGTATTTGTAAATTATGTTTATTTCATAATTAATGCAGGTCCTGGAATTCAATTTCGATTGCTCTATTGAAACATAATACGCCCACCTACATCGATAAAAATCTATAAGTTGAAGCCATCGTTTATTTTATATCACAGACATTCGTGTTCACAAAGCATATTTTTAAATAGTTACATATAAATCTTTAAGGATAGAAATATTAACGTCAATTCAGAGAATAGTAAAGTTAGGCGATAGTGAGATTTTTAAATCGTTACTGTGATAAGTAAAATTGAAAAAAATATATATTCCACGCCTTGTTCTCAATGATCATAGGTAGTACCCCCCTTTCCCCGCTCTCTGGCCACGTATTTTAAAGTCCAAATAACCTCAAAAGTATTTAAATAGTTCCAAAATAACTGGTTGTTCCAGTCCTTCCCACCTCTGCTCACGTCTCGTGTTAGTCAGATACACTCTTACGTCATTCTTTCTTTTTCGTGCACTTGTGGTTACACGTAAATAGTTTGCTTATTATTATTAATAATCAAAAAATACATAAATGGGTAAATCAAAGAAGAACATTTTTACAACGGGGGAGTCTACGCCCTTACAAATTGAAAACAAAATTATAAAAAGAAGCTGGATGAAAAAACACGACACCGAATATCATATGTTGAACAAAATGGCGGCACAAATGGTAAACGCTTCTTATAAATTGCAAATTTTTATGTTTGGTCTAGATCTGAATTCATACTCCATCGATTAGCATTAAAAAATACACAATATACACTGTGATATAGGCTAGTTACTGGTTTGTAACTGAATCATGTATATCATTTAATGCCTTGGAACCTACACAGGTTTCTCCCGCATTTATGGAGTATGTACTGTAAAACAGGCTAGTTAATGGTTTATAACCGAGTCATATGTATGACAATGCCTGTGAATTCATGTGGATCCTTTCCTATTTATTATGCCCGGCGCTGAAACATGAGTTTTTTATAGCATCAAGAGCAATTATAGGATATTATTTATAAGGTGATCGGCATAAAAAGAATAAAATGATTCTCAAATAATTACAAAGGTACAACTTTTATGAAATACAAATTTCCTTCTGTTTTAGATATGAATATCTATATTCCACTGTCAAGTATTAAACAATACACAGTTATGCACTGTGAAACATGATTAAAAGGTTATAAACTACTATTTAAGCATAAACACAAACACCTGCTTTACCAATAATTTGGTTTATATATATGAAAATGCTTTAATTTATTCTAAATTAAATTAATTACTATTAATCTATCAGGATATACAAAATTTATAGAAATTAATTATTTCTATCATTTTATTTTTATCTGAATCATATGGTAAAAAACTATAACTACTTATTAAACTTAAAATTTTAAACAAATCCCTAATAGTTAACCATTTTAAGATGGAGAATAGTGGCTATAAAATTAATATCAAAAATTGTTTTATGGGGTCAATTGACCTCAAGAAAGCTTACTTATTTGTTAGACTTAAACTTGGTTATTCAATCTAAATTTTTTAGCAGTTCCTTTGGTATTAACAGTGAACCCGGTATTCACAAAGTTTTGAAAATCTGTGATTGCCCACTCTCAAAGCAGGGGTATAACTTCTAGAGATCTATATGACCTTAATAATTGGCAATACTTATGAAACTTCCTTAAATAAGGGCCGATTTCACCGTTGTGTTAAACGAAGTTTCAAGTAATAATATCTGACTTAAATATAATTTTGTTTCGACCGACCTGTGAACTACATTTAGTTTAAATTAATCCCTAAAGATTAATTTGGACTTATGCAATTTTCATAATATTAAGCCGACGAATTGTCAGTCGTTCTTAAATAATTTTCATCAGATAAAAATCAGGATTGCAGCAGTCGGCTATTTATTGGTCACGTGATTTTGTTGAATATTAGAAAACGGCCTATCTTGAAAAAATAAATAACGTTTCCCTAAATAAAAAGTAATCAGTAGCGCCAACATTCCTACACAATTCTAGGTAAATTTTGATTTGCTGGTTGTCACTACTGAAATGTTAAAAGCCCCCCAAATTTTGTGATGTGCACATGTGGTTAGTTTTTGTGAAATGTGAATGGAAAAAGGTTATTTCAAAGTTATTTATGACTTTCTTTTCATGTCACATATGTTGTATATAATCCAAATTAGCATTACGATTATTTGAATCTGTTTTTCTTAAATTGTGGTTTTAATTGATTGGCCGGTAACTAGCAAATAATTTTTATGAAATTTCAGTAGTTGGTCAAGTGTCCGACAACTGGGCGTTAGAAGATCAAATTGTTTTTCTCTTTATGGCATGTTATATGGTCTTTTTAGCTCTTTTTTTACAACCAATAACTACAAAATTTGCTTTATACTCTAGCTAGTATTCGGACACCAGATATTGAATGGTAATACATATTATAACCAATCAAAATCTGTCCGACTTCTGGACGTTGTAAAATTTGTTAAGGATCCGAAAGTCGGACACTAATCTTTTTTCGAAATTTCTGGACAAGCATTCAGTTTTTTTTTGTTTTATCTCGTTTCAGACATGAATGCGAAAGGAAAAGTTAATACGATGAGAAAAAAACGGTGAAATTTGTCGATAGTATGGGGTACCGAAGTCGACTATGCAGGACCGGGTTAAGGGAAGAGTTTCCGATCTTTCTAGCAACGAGGGACCGGAACCAGTTTTGACTACTGATTATGAATCGAAAATAGTTAAATGGATCGAAGACCTTGTCAAATGTGGATTCCCAATTAAAAGAAATGAATTATTTGATGAAGTTCAAGAAATTGTAGAAACCGAACATTTAAAAACGCCCTTTAAAAGTGACAGGCCTGGAGAAAAATGTTACGGGGGTTTATGAGAAGACATCCACAATTATCTTTAAAAAATGCAGAAGCGTTACAAAAATACCGATCTCAAGTAACGGAAGAGTACATTCGATCCTGGTTTAAAGAATTATAATCTTTCTTAATGGACTCGCATGCTACTGACATTTTGGATTACCCAAGTCAAATATTAAATGCCAATGAAAGTGGCTTTAATTTATGCCCAAAGTCTGGGGAAGTATTAGGTCTTAAAGGGACTGATCTAAATGTTGTAAAACTGGGCAATACCAAAGAAAATCTAACAGTATTAATTACTTTCACAGCAGATGGCAGATTGTGTCCACCATTAATCATATTTCCATATATTAAACCCCCAAGAGCTATTGTAGATATCATGCCTGATGAGTGGGTTTTGGGTAAAACAGATTCGGGGTGGATGAAATCAAATGTGTTCTATGAATACGTAGCTAATTCCCTTGACAAAAGGTTAAAACGAGAAGAAATTCGGAGACCAGTATTGTTCATAGTTGATGGACATGTCTTTAGAACTAAGTAAGTTGTGTGATCAAAATGAAATAATTTTGTACGCCTTACCTCCCAATGCAACTCATCTACTACAGCCTGCTGATGTTGCAGTTTTTAAACCCTTAAAGGAATACTGGCGAAAAGAAGTGAGAGAATGACAAGCTAAAAATGTAAACAGGGTGGTCACAAAAACTGAGTTTTGTTTATTATTTCAGGATGTTCTCAAGCATCCTACAATGGCTAAGAATATAAAAACAGTTTCAAATCAAGCGGATTGTTTCCATTTAATCCAAATGCTGTTAAATGCAAGAAGTGTATACAAAATGTTCTCGAAAAATTTTCAAATAGAGAGGGCAAGGTTCAGAGTGAAATATTAACGATTCAAGATATCAACAGATATCATAGATAAGGGGCATATGTACAGACTCGATTGTACCTCTAATACAATCACTGATTACACCAAAAAATGATGAAAATGAGATTTCATTTTTTTTCAAAGAGGAAATAGACAATATGGAAGTAGTGTTTCATGATGAAATACCAAAAGAAGAGCCTCAAGTAATAATCTTAGAAAACATAGTTCTGAATACAGATCAAGAACATATAAATGAAAATCCTTTATTAGATAAGGATGAGGTAAAAGAGAACAAGGTATATAGTATTGAAAATATTTTAAATGAAGAAAAGGAAGAGCAAGAAAACATCGAGATAGAAATAGAAGATCCCACTAAACTGATTTTGGAAAGGTCAGAAAAAGATAAAACATATGAAGAAGTACAAGAAGTTAACCAGTCTTTTGATAAAGATATACTACACATGCAAAACAAATATGATTAATCAAAAAAGAATGACATACCTATACATGAAGAAAAAATGGAATATGAGAATGTTGCTCAAACAATAAAGCATAGTAGTGAATGAAGCATAGTTTAGTTAAACAAATAATACCAATAACACGTGAAAAATCCAGAGAAGTTTTAAAACAAATAAAACGTATCCGCAACCACTAATTAAAAATGCGAAAAAAACGGCAAACAGAGAAGGCACCTTCAGCAATATCTTCCGAAACATGGAGAAAATATTATGAAAATAAAAAGAAAAGGAAAAGAAAGAAAATTTAAAAAAGAGGAGAAAAGTAAGTAGGATGAACAAGAAGGATAATAAAAATACAAAATCAAAAATATCTTCTAACAAAGAAACAGACAGGCACACAAAGCCAGAGGAACAAAATATAAAGAATGTCAAAAAGGAAAATGAATTTGAAAATACTGATGAAGAAAGCCAAAATGGATTTAGTGGATTAAAACCAAAATGTGGTATATGCGAAGAAGAAGTAGAAAGTGACACTGAAATAGAAAATGAGAAGAATGTAGGTTGTGACTTGTGTCTTCATTGGTATCATTTAGGTTGTACCAAGTTTACAGGGCTTTCATATAATGAGATCTCCGATTTAGATTTTATATGCGATTTTTGCGATGTTCCCATGACAAATTAGTTGCTTTTATTTATTTAAAAGTTTTATTTTTTATAGTATTTCCAAGTTTTTTATACCATTTATAGGGTAACAATTATTGTTTTTTTTTTGTTTGTTTAAGAGTTTATACCTATTTCTGTTAGAAAGCAATAAAGTATTCAAGTTTAAATTTAGCATGTTATTTTTGGTTACCAGTTTAAATTTTTATTATTTTTTAAGTTTCATTTTATTAATCTTTTCTTATACCTATAAGCACCTAAATATTTAAAATGTGCATAATAGGTATTATAAATCTCTCAAATACCATGAAGATTATACAAATTCTAGTAAATGAAGATCTGTTGAAAACTAGCCAATCACAAGCTGTCCGACTTCTGGTAACTACCTGGTTGACTACTGGCTTTCCCTGTCCGACTACTAGCAAAAAGGGCATTTTTTACAGTTTAATTCATTAGAATTATTATGGTATTTCACAAAAATTATTTAATTATTATAGTCATAAAGCCAAATAATCAATCTAGGGCCTGGTGAAAGTTTTAATATTATTACTCTAAAACTAAATATTCTAGTCAAAAAATCAATTTGTTTTTACTTAAACTGTCTGACTGCTCCCACATTTACCCTAATTTAGATAAACAAAACGCATTCAAAAAATATACTGTCACTTTGTCAGTGGAACCATAATTATATCATCACTAAAATGAGGTATTAAAAGCTAAAGCCACCCCATATATCACCAATACTTTTGTCATGTGATGACATCATGAAGGGCTCAATTTAAAATTTGTACCCCAAGTGAGCCTATCTGATCATCATAGCATAATGCTTCTAATACATTTAATTACATGTAGGAAAATATTTAAAGATGCTTTTAAAATATGGAAGCTTATCTAGGCCACTTAACAAAATTTTAATATTTTGAGGCACTACCTGTGATAAAAGTATTGACCATTCTTTATTAAATTACTTATTGCAAAACACTTAACCTCATTGCTTGCCAACTGCCATAAGGCACTTAGTTTTAAATGGCAGGTACCTTTATATATTACAGTGTTTACTTTATAGAGACAAAAAGATTGAGAATATGACAGCAGCCCCACATTTAAAGGTTTTGATGAACTTGATAAATTATTGCAAAACACTGGGACCATAACGAATTTCTCTCTCAAACTGTTCAGCTTTAAGGGTTCCATCTATACTTTTACAGTCTTTATTAAATACAGAATAGGCACTAACTTCTCCTCTTCGCTTTGGAGTCGTTCTTGTATTAATATAAATTCCTACTAAACATGATACTATAAAAAATACAGTGCCAAACTGAAGTTTTATAAAAATACCATAAAGAATGCTCCACAATATAAAACACAGCCCATAATACAGCATGTCAGTTAAAGTTAAACAATTTAAAGAATCATCAATGGGGTCTTCAAGAAATTCTGGTTGCATTGAACGAATTGAATTCGTTTCAGGCAATAATTTCTCGATTATATCCTACAAAAAAAAATCCTTCTCTAAGTTTCAAGTTTGTATGTGTCTAAAATTAATTCACAATTTTTAGGAAGATCGAATTTACCTTATCATCGGTTGTTATTATTACATCAGGTTTTTCTTTAATGTATTTTAGTTTGTGTTTTCTGTACTCTTCTAATTTTTTAGAAACATCCATTCTCAAACAAAATATATAAACTATGAAAGAATGCAAGATTCTGTTTACGTTTGCACTTAACTGACACTTGCGGCATTGACACATTGACAGTAGTTACAATGTAACTTTGGGAAAGCTAATAGGGCAGGGGAACTACTACTGTTACTGAATTTTGCAATAGTAAAATAACCAATTATAATTTAAAAGAAATAATCTTTTAAAAATAGCAAATTTCCAGGAATTTTTAATAATTAGAACATAATGTTTTTACAATATGTATTTTATTAATAAAAATTAACGAAATAAAATAACTGGTTGTATAACTACCTAAAAGTAGAACAAAATAAATCGGAATAAAAAGAACTAAGAGAAGAGAGAATAGTATGGCCGTTAGCTGTCAATTGTCGATTTTTATTTATTTGCTAAATATGTCAGACCAATAAAAAAAATTAGTAATTTAATTCAGAAGACAACCAAGAGTTTATTTTAGTTTTATTGAAAATTTCACATTACCATGGGAAGTACAGCAAAAGCCATTGTTACTGGTTTTATATGCAGACTCTGTTCAGAACAAAAAAAAGTTGTTATCCATCTCTACACAGAAAGAGCCAGAAGATTAGATCTATTGAAAAAGATCAAACTTGTACCAGTTACAGTAAGTAAAACTATAATAGGTATATTATATTTGTTTCTACGTTAATAAATATTGTATTTTGATGTATATACATCAAATGTATAATCCTAGTACAATATCTTATCTGAATTTAACAATTTTTTAGCTCAAAAAATATGATAACCTACCAAAAACGATATGCGAACAGTGTGTTAAACGCCTAGAAGATCAATATAATTTGTTACAAAAAATAAAAAAAAGTCATGTAATCCATACTAGGCATAGAATGCATCATGTAAGTATAGTGTTTAATTTTCCATGTACAAAATAAAATGTTGATATTCTGTATAATTTTTTTTAGAGTAATGGTAGATGCCCTGTGGAGTGTCCTTTGCATGGTCTGGGAGATCCAACTTGGCCTGAAGTTACATTAGATGAGGCTACAGACAGTGCCAATTAATAATTTTGTAAATTAAATACCTACTCCCATGGAGATGTACATATTAAATTTAGATTTACTTTAAGATATTAATTTTACATGTCTTTTTGTGAGTGATACTATGTAATATCTGTCTTTTATACAATATACAGGGTTAAGCAAAGACAAATATTAAATTAAGATAAACATTTGGTATAGTTTTAATAACATCTTTTGTTGCTTAATTTCAGTAGTTTATTGTATATAATAAAGGCGAAAAAATGTGTTTTATATAAAAAAAAAAACCAAATAAAAGTTCTTAATACAAATTTTACAGCAGGACATTGATATGCAATTACTATCTTAATAGTATCACAAACCCAAAGCTAAAAATAATTTCGGGAAGAATACTACAGTTAATAAATAGTGACCATGATTAGTTCTTGGAGAGACCACTGGCCTCAAAAGCACACAAGAACTGTTGCTTTGTAGAAAATTACAGCTCGCAGGAACTATTAATGAGTAGGTAGGAAACTAAAACTGTAGGTCAATCTATGAATATTCACTTATAATACCACTAGTGACTAAATTATTTCCAAAATTTTTTTTTTCGAACTCGCGAATATTTTGAAAATTTTTATGAGGGAAAATATTCGGGAGAACAAAAATTTCCAGACAATAATTTTGGCATGTGTGGTATTCAGTAAGAAAATTTTGCACCTATCAAAATTTCGAAACTTGACAGACATGCATTAAAATGACTAAAATCAAATTTACAAAATTCGCCCAGTTATGCATATTGGTATATTTGAAGTCATTTAGTCGACGCAAAAACCCTAATTATTATTTTCCATAAAATATATATAGTGTATTTCTCGCCGCGTCCCAATATCATGTGCAGAGATTAGGGACAAAGAGGAACGCAATGATGGCGTCTCAGTTGTTAACTAAAGGTACAGGTCGATTGTAGACAGAAGAAGATGACAGTTTATAAAAATTAATGTCAATTAGTTATATGAATCCTGAATTTAAATTTTGAGTTTATGAATGGTTCATATTATAAAGTGAACTAAGCAAAATGGTTCTGGTTGTTTTTGTATGGAATTTATTTTGTAATATTACAATAATGACTCTGAGCATGCATTGCAATAGTATCATGCCTATGAAGACTAAAGAGAAGGAGGCGGAATCGGCAATGGTCAAATTTCCGTCTTTTTTATAAAATTCGCGAAATTGACTGTAGTTGGCATGTCGAATAACAGCTCTGTCAATTTTCTATGCGAGTCAATGTAAAATGAAGTGATTTTTTTTAAAAATTGGTGAAAAGAATCAAAATAATGTGAAAAAAAGTACCTGAGAACAAGTAACATGAGTGACAAAAAACATTAAATGTAAAACTAAAGAAAACAAGGAGAAATTAATTCAATGTCTTTTTAAAGCTATCTAATGTAAGTAAAATAATGTATTTATGTTTAAATATAATATTTATTGTAAACTAGTCACAATATGTATCTTACAGATTGTAGTTATTTTATTACAAGTTTCTATAATATAAAATTTTACAGTCGTAGATGCTGACTTACAAACAACAATAATTATACATTAAATTTAACTTGCTAGAAAATAAAATAAATTTTTTATGGAGTTTTAATGTTGGATAAAGAGTTGCTGTTATTTTTTTGTTGAACCCTAATTGTGTCATTGTAAATGTTTTTTATAGGATACTAAATATTTAGAACAGTGGCAGCATATATATCATTCCTAGTGCCGATAAAGCACTTTCTAGAGATGATGCTGTTCTATAAAGCTGAAATTAAAGGAGGAGGTAATACCATGTACATTTCCAAATCTCCCTTTATACTTTTATTACAACAATAAAAAATCTGATGTGTCCAACACATGACTTTCCTATCTAGTTATTACAGGCCTTTTCAGGTTATTTTGTACAACCTATTGCAGCACCTCTATAAATGTTTAGAGGATAAACTAAATATATACATTTTCCACATACATCTACCTCGAAACATTGTTCTATAGATATTCATTCAAAAAGAAAATACTGAAAAATTTTAATTTAGCACTTTTCCTACAATTTTTCCATTACGGTCCATTTTAGAAAAATCATGTATAAACAAAAATTATAGAGATCGATATCGCAAACAACTTTTAGTTCAATAATTTTCATAAAAATCAGAATTTCGCACATTTGTCAAATTTCTCGAATACGGACCATTTCAGTAAATTTTGACAAAGCAAAAATTATAGATATTAGAAGTAACTTTTATTTGAACAATTTTCTTCTCGAAACAACATATATTCCATAAAATATAAAAACGACCTTCCATAAAGTACCCCCCCAGATGTTCCGACTTTGTCCAAAATCTAATCATTTCACGTCAGGCCGAAATAAAACTAAAGTTTAAAATTTAATGTTTTTTCTTTATCCGTTTTTGAGTTTTCTACAAAATTCGAAATTTACACATTTTCTCAAATATGTCGAATACGGTCCATTTTAGAGAAATTATGTAAAGGATAAAAATTATAGAGAATTGTATTACAAACAACTTTTATTTAAACAATTTTTATAAAAAATTATTTTTTTTACATTTTGTCAAATTTCTCGAATACGGACCATTTTAGGAAAATTTTGTATAGAACAAAAATTATAGATAATATTAGAAGTAACTTTTATTTGAACAATTTTCTTCTCCAAACGTAAATAAAGATATATTCCATAAAATATAAAAATGACCACCCATAAAGTACCCCCCCCCCCCCAGATATTCCGACTCTGCCCAAAATCTAATCAGTTCATTGGACTCTGGAATAAAGCTTAAATTTAAAATTTGGCGTTTTTCAGTGTATCGGTTCATGAGTTATGGTGGATACAGACACACACGGACATCATTGCGAAAATAGTCAAAACGGATTCAGGGGACCTCAGAACGTATAAATCCGTCGAAAACTCGAGGTCGAAAAAAATCATGATTCCTATACTTTCCTTATATCTGTATACAGATAGGAAAGTAAAAATTGCCACAAAATTGTACTTATCAAATTTCAGCATTTAACAAACCTTTTCGAATTTGGTCATACCTACCTAATTTGTATTTTACATAGATAAAATTAAATAATTTATCAATTAAAACATACAAGACTTATTTAGAAATAAATACAACAGCATGTTCTGTGCTTTATTTAGCTATAAACAAGTTTATTTTTATTATTGTGAAAACATTATATATAATTCCCATAAGCCATGTATTTTGAACACCGTAAGCAGTATCAGCGCCCATGCGGTTAATTATAAAAGCTCAATTAGCCTGTGTTTTTTGGGACCATATTTTGAGTATGCCGAACCGCCTCATCTCTAGTCTTCATACACGCCACACGAATAAAAACAACCCGAATTTGTTCTTTAATTTACCAAAGATCTAGCCAACGTTTGGCACAAAGTATTTATTTTTATTTTAGAGCAACAAAATAGCTTCCAAACGCTGGAGGGATTTGATATAGGAAGAAAAGTACCTCAATTCCCATTATGGAGTTTGCCGTCAACATTTTTAAAAATGAGACACCATTTGCAACTCATTTGGAAAATAAGAACAATGTTAAAGTTACAAATGTCAATCAAAAATTAAAAAATATTTGTCATGAATAGATTTACAATAATTCTTCGATAATAGACTGCAAGTGTAGTATTCTTTTTAATAAATAATTTACCGCGATTAACATTGTTTAAATTTATTTACCAGAACATGAAAGTGCATATTTATAACCTTTATTATCAGATTTTTAAATTTCCCGCCGTGTTATTTGTTTTATATCAATAAAAGCGGCACATAGTGGTTCAGATGTTAACTACGTTCGAGCTGGTCATTGTTAAGAATGTGCTTCTTATGAGCGTTTCCTATCAGTGTCTAAATCTCATTAAAAATAGGTCAATGTTATAATGTAAAGAAAAAGTTATTCTGAAACACTGACAGTAAATAGCATAATTAGGACAATAATTTTGCACTTTGAAATGGATACAAAACTGGAAAATAAATGAAACTGCTTTTTGTATTAAAAAATATAATTTGCATATATACAAAGCGAATACAAAAAATCAATATTGTGCTATATTCCAAGATTATTCTAAAATAACTATGGATAAAATTATTTACAGACATTTGAAATATTACTTATATTGTCAATTTTCATTCAGCTGCTGAAACCAAAGAAAAGCTTAACGACTTTTTTTACATTGTATACTAAACTACACAATCAGTTCTGTCAGCTTACATCTATATGATCAATTTTTTTATAAATCGATTGAGTTGAGTGAAAATTAATACATTTTTTTTAAATTACGGTAATTTAATTATTATAGATACAACTTTACTCCCTGAAGTAGAAGGTGTCTTTACAATTTGACTAATAACTAATCTTAAAAAGTCTAGTAGACATAATATAGTATGGCTCAAAAGAAATTCATAAAATTCGTAACTTGTTTCCTTGTAAAAAATCAACAAACAGTAAAAAAGTTAATAGGTGACTTCTCCGGCCATGTCTTGGATGGATGACTGAATAGGAGAAGCCACCATGGGACTAGCATATAAGCATCTAAGATGTGGAGTAAATGGGTATGGTAGTAGGACTTTCCAGTATGGCACAATAAGCCTTGAGGTATACAGTGCCATCACGCTTGATATGGAATAAAGCAATATAAGGGGGTCCAAAGGATAGAAACAAATGTTTTCAGACGAGGCTATATTCCAAAAGGAAATCCAAATAAACGATTATCGAGCATACATATACCAAGAAATGTATACATAACAACTAGTGATGGGAAGAATCGGATACTTTCGAGAATCGAGTACTAAGGGTTCGAGTACTTCTCGGAATCGGGTATTTTATTGAATACCGAGTACTGAGTACTTGCATCAACCGAGTATAACGACGATCACCGATCCAATTATCAGCGATTCCAGCGTTTAGAACCTCGAACCAGACTCGACTCCATATTTTAATTCCGTTTCAGTCAGCACGTCAGCAGTGAGCAGCGGTACAAGACGGATCGTGATTCGCAGGTGTATCGTCTAATATTTAAAATCAGAATCGATTCCGATTCCGACGCTAGTCGTCAGTATTCGAATACTACCGATTCCTAGGAATCGGGTAGAATCGGGTATTATCCGATTCCTGTGCTCGAGTACTCCCATCACTAACAACAACCATAGAAGATAAAATTTGGGCAAAAATTATTGGACATAGAAAACTGGAACCTATTTTTGACTGTGTTTAGACAGATGATATGTTTACGTTTTCATAAGTATCCATCCTTTGAAAAAAAATCTGCTTCTAATGACCCAGTTGTACCACCAGAGATAATTTCATATAGACGAGAACCTTCGACCATATATTACTAGAGCCATCGTCCAAATGGACTTTGTTTTGGTACAGGGGGGAAAAATAGTGTCCAGCATTCTCATTGGTCTGTTTCGTTTTGCTTGGCATATCAAATCGTTTGAAATTGTCAGAACTGTCATTTGATTTTCATTAATTTTTAGCTTATTTTTGTAGTTTATAAGTGATTTTTTGTATTTTATTACTTTACTGATACAAATTTTAACAATGGTGAGAGTTTGTGTAAATTGTAAATAGAAATAAGAAAAGGCATCGTCAAGGCATTTCACAAGTAAGTAGCCATTAGCGACTCTACCATTTTTTCAAAAGAAACATAGTACCTGCATTTTTTGCAGAAGGCAGTAAAACATGAATTTAAAATAAATGGTAAATTTAGTGAATTTACTTTAAAGAATTTGTATTATGTATGAGGAATATTGTTTTTTATTTTGAAAAGTTAAAAAAAATAATGATAATTTTTCAATATAAACAAGCTTTTTGTTTTTAAGTCATTTTATCATGATAATGGTAAAGATGTTAAATCAATAATTTTTGTCTTTTGTAGGTTTCCAGCTAATCCTGCATTTGGTATGCATCCCGCATTTGGTATGTTACTCCAGAAAACATTTCAAATAGTGATGTGTTATGTTCCAATCATTTTTCTGGATATATATTTATGTCAAAGAATGGATGCAAAGGAAGAAGTAAGTTAATTCCAGGTGCACTGCCATCCTGCCATCAGCATTTACTGAGGCCCCAGAAGAAGATGAATCTAAAAGGTAAAGAACCCTGCACTTTTCTTGTGGGTTAATCGAGTCCGGCATCCGTCAAGCCACCTTCGGCCCAGTTACGGTGCCGATTAACTGTGTTTATTGGGAATGTACCTAAGTATTAGCTTGATTTCTATTTGTAGTATATGGTTTAATAATCTATTGAACATTGGTTTCGAACAATATTTTTATATTTAATAAATTATTGGAAAAAGTTCTTGTATTGTAATTCTCGTACAGGTGTGTTAAGAGATATCATAAATATTTGTATAATATACCTACTATTTATTTAAATTTTTTATTTTTTATATGAGCTTTTTATCTTTTTTATTGCCTATTATTTTAACCTTCATTTTTCCGTTATACACTTTCTGTTTGAATTAAAAAAAAAATCTGATGTTTCCAACACAAATAATAATAATAATAATAATAATAATAATTATTATTATTATTATTATTTACTATTATTACTACTTAAATAATGCAAGTTTATAAAATATGTGCGTAAATTAAAGAATTTTGAAGGTATGTATCAAATTTATTATTTATATTAATTGCAAACCCCGTAAAAATGATGCCACACCGGTAATAGTGTCTAGGAATTTCCCCTCATAACGTAAACAAACCCTATTGAATGCGGATTCTATGAAATATATATGCTCGAAGACGAAAACATATCAAGAGACTGGTTATTAACACAATGCATCTGATACAGTTTTCAATAGCTGCAAATAAGTAATCTCAAAATATCGAAGCTGTCAAAGGTCTATGAAAAAAAGGTAAATACAAATTTATTAATAAGTACAGTTGGAAATTATGTGTTTAATGATTTTTTACAAACCCAACTCACAATGAATTTTATGTATTTCTTTGGGACGTACTTTATTATCCTCGAGACAGTAATTCAATCCAGATAAAGAAAATATCGAGTGCAATAATTTTTCTTCACGTACCTCATGATTGAATTATGATAAAATATTCCTATTATTTTTAAATTTGAAATTATCCATACATTTTTTTTTGTTTGTTTTTTGTTGGTTTTTTGTTTACTTGCTGTCAGCAGTGAATATGACAGTACACAAAAATAAGTAGCAAAACCAAGTCCATTCAAATACATTTGACTTATGAGTAGGTAGACCATACGCTGTTTCATCATATTTCTCTAGTGCCCCTAACCCGGCATTTTATCAAAAATGTTGATTAATAACCCATAATCTTTAAAATTCACCTAGAAATGTTCTAACTGTATTCACATTTCAGACAGTGATTTTTCTACAATTTATTTAAAACAAATTAATTTTAAATAAACATTTGCAATCAATAACAAAAAAGCCCAGACATAATCTTTAAGTTTAAAATGAAAATACTTAAAAAAAATCCGAAACAAAAAACATGTCCGTATTTAACAAAATCAAATTGATACTTGTATATAAAATATATTTTTGGTGGAGTAAAAACTTTTTGCACATATTTTAATATATCAATTGACTTATGACAAAATTGTGTCGCAAGAGTGTGAGAAGTTTTTTTTTTTAATTTGGTGTCGTAGGCATCGACTACTAAGGCCATTAGCCTCGTGTTCTGTGTGGCTTTGTTACTGTTTCCCAGCGCCACTTTAGGAACAGCACTGTTAATTAGAACCCAATAGTGAATGGTCGAGTGGGAAATTTTATATTAAATATTATTCGAGTATAATGATTGTCAATTCAATGTGAAACAAACACTTTTTTAACCATATTCCATTTCATGTCTCATGAAAATAGGGTCTGCCTACTTAAAGGTAAGTTATTTTTATAGATTGTGATTTCACTTATTTTCAACATTGGTTTATTCATTAACATATTGTGTTTCACTGTTTTATGTAAAAGTTTCACCTTGTTTATACATTCTTAACAATGAAAGTAACTAAAAATGATTTTCCAAAAAAATTAGTCACCTATTGATAACATTTTTTTCAATTTCTTCCAAATAACATCACATTATTTATCTATTATATATAAACTTTTCGAAATAACACATAACCCCCTGTTCAAAATTATCACACACCCTGTAATTATGTTTCTACGAATGTTATTTTTGGTTTTATTTTATTCAAGAATTCATGATTTTTTATTAATAAAATCAACTTGGTTCGATAATTTT
The DNA here is from genome assembly GCA_927349885.1 of Psylliodes chrysocephalus. NCBI lineage: Eukaryota > Metazoa > Arthropoda > Insecta > Coleoptera > Chrysomelidae > Psylliodes > Psylliodes chrysocephalus. The sequence continues at coordinate 46,138,440 of OV651817.1, forward strand.
GATTAGAGTTTATGTTCTTTCCTTATTCTCTGTAACTAAACACAAAATATCAAAATCACAAAAACAAGATAAAAAATATATTACTATAGCTCTAGAGCTACATACATTAAAAGAAAAAAACCACATCTACATAAGAGAATGAATTATGAAACTACAATCTCCTGACTTGGCTTTGTTTGGTCCTTAGTCCATATTTTTAATGAGGTTCAGTTTTATTCCAAGCTACTTGTTTTTATTATTAATAAGACAATATATCACAGATATCTTAAAACGTTTTTTTTTTTACCAGAAGAAACAAAAATAGCAAAGGATAAAAAACCCATAAAAACCTCAAATGTTTGTTAAATATATTTAATTAAGTTAATCAGTTCCAATGAAATACGTTTCTATTAATAGTATAGATGGGAGTTTATTGAAAAAGATGGACAAAGGCAATGGGGACAGCACTGCTGGAATTCTAATGTTAATATAAATTGGCAAACAGATTAAATTTAACTATTTAAAATCTTATTAATATTTTCAAACTGTATCTTCATAAATAGCCAATAAATCTGGAACATACAGGAAGCAGCCAAAGTTATTCTGTGTGTATTTTTGATTCAATCTGTATTGACATTAAAACAATAAAATGACTATTTGAAGTTTGGAGCTTGTAACTTCATTGCCAATATAGTTTTCAATATTTAGAATCTTACAGCAGAAACTACCTACCAAAGGTGAACCCCCGCCAAATAGAGGCTATACTAGCAGCTGCACTGTTTACTAAACCTCCTGCCATACTGCTGGCTTGTTGAGTCGTCATCATTTGCGGAGACTGGCTGATAGCGGGACCCGCCGCTATTTCAGGACATTGCACATGAGGTACCTATAAACAATAAATATGCAAAATAACACGATGCAAATTACATTTTTATGTGTTTATCAAAGAACTCAAACCAATGAAATATAACTTACTGCTTCCCATTCCACTGGAAATGAATCGCCTTCTTCTGAATCTGAGTCATCACTAGTTTTGAGATCATTTGATATATCTTGCTCTAGAGCAACAGCTTGATGAATGTCATATTCAACGGCATCATCTCTAGAAAAATTGCGTTAAAATTTACACCTAATTGCATAGGATTAAATAGAGGAGGTACCAATACTGATCCTTGCGGGACACAGGAGTTGAGTTCGTCAAACCGTAATTTTAGATACTTTGATAAAACAGAACCAGTCAGTGTTGGTTCATAGAAGTCATATCTATAGGCTATATTAGTGATGACGTAATTTGTATTCCACCGACAACAGTGACAGTAGGAATTCATTAACCTTTTATTTCTAGTATTTCCTAGATAAATGCAGTTAAACATTCAAAATAATTTGGTAACATAGCTTTAAACTACTTTTTTTACGATAAACAAAAAATATAAAATAATTCGATCGTCAAATTCAGTTACAAAATGGTTTGTTTTTATTAAAAGTTATTGGTCAGTGGAACCAAATTACGTTACTTTAATAATATAGCGTATTGCTCAGTATTTTATAATTTACACAATCAAATAATATACATGGTGACCACACGAAAACGAAATAGAGCCATTAATTTAATTAAAGCTCTACAAAAAAATAATTTCAAATAGCTTGCATAAATAATTTACAAAAATAATAGAACACATACAGTTGTCTCTAAGGCAGCGCTTAAACTAACAATATATGTACTTATAAACAAAACCTATTTGTAATATTGATACTCCCCGTTTGAGTCCTGTTAGACTGAGTTGAATAATATCTGCATAATGGAAATTGTTATTATAATTGCGAACGAGCTTTTCCATAACTGTGAAATAGCTGTTGATTTCTGGTTAAGCGAATTGGCACATGAAGCATATTTTCTAATAGAACTTAGGTATCAAAGAATGTATAATTTTATACAAAAAAAGCAGCATGGCTATTTTTCGCCATGTTCTAAGCCAAGGGTGCACAACATACGACCACTGTCGTTTTGGCGGCCCGCTGGCCGTTGACCAGTTTGGCCCGCCTACGTCAAATTACACATTTTTCAGTAACAAACTTGCATTTAAGCTGACGACCTTTTTTTGTTTCGGGTTTCAAATGGAACGTTGGCCAGCGGAAATCTTAATTTGTATAACAGATATTATTTGGAAAACTTATTCTGTACCTCTTCTAGCCTGTGTGTACTGCATAACTAGGATCTCATATTGTGCTACAGTATTCCATAATGATTCTAATCATGGCATTAAAAAGAGTTAATATATCTTTAGTGACATTAGTCTTTTTAGAAAACCTAGAAGTATGAAGCAAAAGAAATCTTGTCAATATGACCATTAAATGTGAGGTCATATGAAAATAATCGTTGAAAAAGAAACTAATTCTAGAAGTACGCTTTTGACATGATATACATTTCTTATGGGATTGGAGCACTTCTAAAAAGTCACCTTTACTTTCGTTAACATTGAGCTTCATTAAATTTTTATTACATCACTGGACTAGAATTAACGTCAAGCTGTATTTTACCAGAATTACTTGAGTTTGTAACTGACAAGAATTTGAGATCGTCCGCTTATGCATGAATTATTAAAGACATTAACTACATCATTAAAAAATAAAAAGAATATTATGGGACCAATATGTGATACTTGGTGTACACCAGATTTGACTTTGATTTATCCTGAAACACTACCACGTACATTAACAAACTGAGTATGGTATAGCAGGTATGACTTCAACAGTTTATAGAAACAACAACTTATACCAATGCCACTAAGTTTTCTGAGTAGGACAGTGTGACAGACATTAGCGAATTAATTAGAAAATATTGATATATAGAAAAAATTGTGCAAGTGCTACACTTTCTAAAGAATCCGAATTGCTTTTTTAACAATATAATGCTTGTACGTGTTAAAGACTACATCAGCAGAATTAACTACAAAAGTTTAGGACTGCCTGATAACAAGGAAATATCTCATTTATTTGTTATTCATTGATATAAAACTGTAACAACCAGGTAGCCTCTAAAGACGCATTTGTAACTGCTGATAGGTCTTTAACTACTGATGTCAATATAATATTAACAAGTATTAGAAATTAAAAATTTAAAAAAACCGACTTCAAAAACGTGCAGATGCCATCACCACATCTTAACCAAATTTATATGAGACCACCCCTGAGGTACCACCTTACTAACAAAAAAAACTCATATAAATCGGACAAGGTGGTAAAGCATTATCGCTAAACATACATAAAAAATTAAGAGTTTAAAGATTTTCTCATGAACCCAACAATTAGATTTGGACCAAATTAATATGGGACAACCCCTGAAGTACCCCCTTTCTAACAAAAAAAGAATCATTGAAATCGGACACCGTATCGCTGAACATACAAAAAAAAATATTGCGACGAATTGAGAACCTCCTCCTTTTTTGAAGTCTGTTAAAAAATTAAGGCAGTCCATTCACCAATGGCAAATAAAAATAATAAAAAACAAAATAATCCCTTAATAGCATAGTCGAGCGGCTTTGGCAACTAGTTACAGACTCATTCTAGTCCTTAGGGGCTAGAAACGCCGAGGTTTCGCAAATGCTAGGAATAGTTCGTAAGTTTCCGTTTTGTCGTCTGATTTGAACACAGGAAAAAAAATGATTCCTTCTACATCCAAAGAAAAATACCGGATCCAGTGATTTTTGAAAGATACAGCACAATTGATCGGCAAGAGAATTATAGTATTTCTTCAAGAATAGAGAAAAGTCTGCAAACTCTCCTGCTGTTTCTTTCGGTTCACTAAGACATTTACCATTAAAATTCGTACACTTGGAGGCCTCTGTCCTTTTTTAAAAAGTGAATTTTCAGGAATTGCATCAATATTATAGACAAAAACTCGGACATTTCAATTTGTGATGGGTTCACAACTGACATACGTCATTCTCCTTTCCTCTGTCTATTGCATTACCTTTGATTTTAGCGCGATACAAAACTATTAGTCCGTCGCAAGCGTGGCGGCAGTGCTGGTCTCGCTCATTTGCTCTACATTTTAGATGGTTAAATTTTAATCCCATTGTGGCGTCTTCTAGCAGGTCATCCATAACAGGAAAATTTAAAAGCAAAAACAACGGGATCAAAAATGTAGAACGCTTCACGATTTTGCGCATCATCCTTGTACAAGGACCATGCTAATCGTGCAAAATCGTGACACGTTTTACATTTTTGCTCCCTTTGTGTCATACGTCATTCATTTCCCTTCAGTGCCCTAACCAATACAATTTAAATAGGAAGAGTACCAAGTATGACATATATTTATTGAAAAGCTAATTTTATACAAAACTCAGCAATATGATTGCTTCACTTTTGATTTTGGTGTCCAGCGGGATAAAGAAACTGTTGCATATTTTAAATTTGTTATTTAGGTTGATTGTGATTAAAGTCTGTATTTCTTAACGTAACAACTTTTCAATTATATAAGTTCATGATAAATTCAATTATGTTTTGGTATGCATTAAATTATTAATAAAATTAGTTTACAAATGGAGTGTCACACTTTATAATACATAACATAATTTGTAATCACCACCTCGCCTCAACTAGAAAATGTCTAGATAAAAATGTTAAAAAACTTAAAATGTTAAACAAATTAACAAAAAATTTAAACAACTTATTAAAAATGGTAATTTAGCAAGGTGATATTCTCCAATATTTCCTTATTGGAAAAATGATGACAACCGATATTATTGGATGTCTTTTGTCTGACAGTATGCATCTACATTTTTCTTTTTACTTTTAAGATTTCAAAATAGATTAACTTTGTTTTTATATTCACCAAATTTATGTTTTTTTCTATTTTAGTATGTCTTTTAACAACATTCATGTCCCTCTTTAATAAAAAATTGACGGGTCCAAAAATATTTGTCTAAAATATGGACGTTTCTGACAATAGATGTTTCGTTTTCGTTTGGCCACCCTACATCTTAATTATAATAATCTACCTCTTATTGTAAAAAACAGCACCTAACATTAAAGTTTTCAAAAAAAGATTAAGAAATAGTAGTTTGTGCAACAAGAGTGGATATGATGGCCATATCGCACGAAAACGAAATTTGAGCAAGACGACCTAGAATAGATATGAAATATATTCGTTCAGTTGAAGACAATAGCATACTTTTTCGTTTTGTAATCTGTGTGTAGATAAGCTAATATTCATGTGGGCCTAGAAACATTTATTTTCATGCCTAAACTATGTTTTCTTTAGTTTACATTCCACATTTTGTTGTAAGTATCTTTTATTGTAGGCAATAGCCATGTATTTTTGATAAATAAAATTTATTTATCTACTGACTGGACAAAAAATAGCACCTATGGTGTTTTGTTTCTTTTCATGTGTTTATACCTTTATTAACATACATCTTTTTACTTTCTTCTACATTGGTAACATGTCAATTCAATTATTCCAAAAAGCATATTACTATTCAACGTTTAATTTATAAGGCGCAATTAATAAAAAACCCTAGTCACTAAATTTCCAATTTATAAATATTACGTTTTCATACATAAACCAAAAATATTACCTTCCTAAATCAGCATTTGGATCCTCTATCATTTGTAAAATGTTATGAATAGTTTTGGCTGCATTTAGTGTACTTAAATCCACGTTTTGAACAAAGCATAAATATAGTATATTAGCATTCAATCGAGCAGTTCTTCTTGCAAACTGTTGTTCGTTCATATAACTATTACAAAAATCGCTAAAAAAATATTCAATTAAATAAAATGGCTATCAAAGAGATGAATATATTATCAACAGGTCACACATATTCAGTGCAGTTATTTGTATAACTATGCTTATTTTTATTTAGCTTAAAATTTATTTTTCAGGTTTAGTGTTGGACCATTTATCATTTTCTTATTTATATAATATTGATGGAGCTGCTGATTTATAAAAACAATTATTTCACAAAAGTAAGAAAATATGTTTAATTTACAGTCAACTTTTAACAAATTTTGAATTCACGCCAAAAATTAATATTTTGCATCCTGTTGATATTGTAATTTACTCGAAACATTAGTAAGATGCATTATGGATTGCATGGTTATATTCAAGATGAAACATAGCACAGCAAAATAGAATAAAAGTTCCAGGTCGGCATTTAAAACATCGACTTGATGGTGGATTCTCAAAAAGTCTTAATAAACTTGAACGAGTAGAGTATGTTACAGAGGTTTGTACGACAGTGCCGTCATAGTCAGCTTTATACTGAAAAAATTGATGTCAGTGGCGTAATAATTTCATATTTCGTCATTGAAGAAGGGATAACTCGTACGTGCTAAACTAAATAACCCCTAACTAGATACGAGGTGTCACTTCTTCAAAGATGATTTGAAGGACAACACAAAGTTAGTTTGTAAAATATTTAATAAATATAGTTGTGTTTTAATACTTCCGAATATCCTAATACATTTTTAAAAAAACCTACACAGAGAATGATTCTTGGTAGTTCGGATAGTCAGTCTATGGTAGAGATGTGTCAATCGTGAATGATTCGGTCACTAAGATCGAATCACCTAGGAGTATTGAACGATCGGATCCTGCCAGTCGGAATGATCGAATCACTCTACACTCCTTCTCACAGCACGGATACACAAACGAACGAAATATGTCGATCGTATTGTGAGTTGCGGGAATAATGAATGAAATAGTGAACGAACGAACGAACGAAAAAAAAAATATTGCTTTGCGAGTTGCATGTATTGTGGGTTGTGGGAATGAAATAAGTGAATGGTGATCGAACGAATAAAAATATAACTTTGTATTAAACGAGTATGAGCTTTGTGCTTCACATGCAACGGAAAAGTGGGGAATACACGATTGAACCATAAGATTGAACGATGCTTTAGCGCGCGTTTTAAAATGAAATAAATTACTGACATCGATTGATTAAAACTGGCAATATTATTATTGATACACGAAAACGACCCACACAAATAATAAAATATGATGAATTATATTCTATCATTCATTCTGAAAATATGCTAAAAATGCATATTCGAATAACCAATCGTTCAACCAACCGTTATCGGCGAATTACTGCGCTTACGGCAATCTGCAGTCTGCCAATAAATACCAACAGTTGAACATATCAACCTGTATTTAAGTAAATAATATCTAACTAGTTAACTCCAAAAAAATCAAACAGACTACCCAACATCAAACTTATACTACCTTCAATCAAGTAACGGACTGTTTAAACATAGATTGAATTAAATCAAGACACAACGCAAACCATTACTTTTCTTCTAAAGCAGAATATACAACTGCTAAGTTCTTGGGAATATTGATTGTTTCTTAATTAAAATGGAAAAATATATAGACTATTTAGCAAACAAATTAAACAAGGTTATTTTTCAAATAAAATGAATGGCCTAATAGATTACGGGATTTTAACGTGATATAGTTCATCAGAGGCTGATGGAATTTTTAAGATTCAAAAAAAAAATTGCGTGTTGGCTAAAGCACATCGAATTGAACATTGTAAACCGACATTAACTATTCTTACTTTGCCATCTATATTTATCTTAAACTGTATTATGTTTTATGTTATTAAGGAAAATTCTAAACTATAACACTAGGCAGATAGAACTTTATTGTATACGGTATCATAGAGTATTACAAACTCAACAACCACCAAATAATTTGGCAATAAACTATTCAATAAGCTACCAAGTAACCTAAGAGGTTTGCAAACAAGACAACTGAAATATGAAAAGTTTTAATAGAAAATGCATTTTATGATATGTCATGGCTGTTAGATATTTTTTTAATTCTCTATGACATATTTGCTACTTTGATTTTGTGTTAAATTAGTATACTCGTTTGATGACGACCTTAAAAAAATGTAAATTTGTAGTTTGGACAATAAAATTTATTTAATTTAATATTAGATGTTTTTCAAAAAGCTTGAAATCTTAAAATATATGTTTCATTTACTTTATTATTATACACCATCCATATTAAACTTTTTGGATTATTCTTGATGAATTGGTTTCAATAAACTATCATAACTATTTAGAGCATTAATTGGTTTGGAAACCAACACCAAATAAACATTTTAATTTTTCAAATGACATGTCTTATATCAAAATTGTTAAAAATTGAGCATTCACCAGCTAGGTAATTCACAAATGATGTAAGTTTCCTGTGGATAAATTTTAATATTTTACAGACTATTATATAATTATTTTAAATACTGAAAAATCACAAATAATCTACACATAAACTCCTCTAAACGCAACCTGAAACTTCAAAAGATAAATAAAAAGATGTGGCGTGCCACTGAGTTGATTGGGTTTCTGTGACTGTTGTCGTCTGACACCTCTGTACTTTCTCTAATGGAAGTTCACAAGTACTAAAGAAAAATAATAAACCATTTATTTACGAGATCCTCCGCATCTTTATGTGAGAAATGTTGTATATGTATTCTTATAAAATTAGTGGCTTACCTATATTGCATCTTGTAAGGAAGCCTGATATTTAAATAATATGATAAAACACTGATTAACTGTGCTGTATAAGTTAGAGCAGCACTTATGCTAAAAGCTGGATTTGACTCTACAGAGCTGGCAATATTTGAACCAGGAACTGCATCTTGGTTTTGTGCAACTACAAAAGAAAATGCAATGTACTTTAAAAAATTGCAAGAAACAAAACCTTGTTCAATTTCACATATTTATAATCATTATTATCTAGAGAAAGAAAAATTAGAAATTCTGACCCCATATATTGTAAGCAGAGTAATTTCCGGATCCTGGTAAAGTTGGCCCTGCAATACAATATTTCATCTCCCCTAAATAATCAGAGTATTCCCAACGATCACTAATGAAAGTTGTTTGAGATGCTTCAGCCAAAGCATTTACCATATCATCACTAGAAAGTTCAGTTTCCCTAAAAATATTTTCATTAGTATTAAAAGTTTAATAATTAAGTTTCAGAAATACTTTTTAACTAAAACAAATTTAACAGCTATATATCAATTATTTTTTTCCAGTTTTAATTAAAAATAATTTATATAACATAATTTACTGAGTAGTTACTTACATAGTTGGTTTCACAATGCAAATGGGAAAAATGTATTTAAAAAGCTGTTGAATTCTCATCCTTACAAGTTGTCTTAACTCATCTTGTTTCTTTTTTACATTCCCTCTTGCTTTTACAACTTTTTCATGCCTTAACCCTACATAACTTTCATGTTCTCTTACTTTATTTTCATATTTTGGTAAACTTTCAGTGCGTTTTTCATTTTTGTCCTTTAAAGATGCTAGTTTTTCATTATTTAGGGCTCTTTTTATTTTTTTTTCCTCAATTGCGGATCTAATGGATCTTATTCTATCTTTGGCTTGTCTAATTTTTGAATTCTATAAAAAAATACAAAATAGAACAAGATCAAGTCAGGGACATAAACATTAAATAAAGGTTGTAGTACTGAACCGTGGGGCACTTCACCTGCCACATTGTAATTAGATAATTAATTGTTGACCAATATCCAATTTATTCTGTAAATCATCAAGTCTTGGTTGAAAATTTATTTCACTAAATCGCATACATCAAATTGTTTAAATATATGAAATCAATATAAAGAATAAGAATAATTCCCATAAGGCCTTTTAAAATAAAACACATCTGCAATAAAATTATCCTAAAAATAAGGCCTATCAAAAAGTAACAAAATAAATATACAAAAACCGACTGAAAGGACACCTTAGTAAACTGAGAGCAGTAGAAGATAATGAGTGCAGATTCTGTGAAGAGGAGGACCAAATTTTCATTCACGTTCTGACTTAATGTGTAACACTCCAGAATTCAAGGAGCATACCAGATAGAAAAGCATGATCTACCTAACTTGAAGCTACTACAGATCCTACACTTCCTTGAAAAGATAGAATTGGAAAGATCGTTATTGGCATCGAGACTATTTCTTTTCTGAATTAGCTACAGAAGGAGACACAACATATCTTTTAGGTCGCGGTACATTAATACCCTTACCTAACATAGCATAAAAACACAAATATACTTAAGTAGAGAAATAAAAAATATCACACTATATCAAAAGTTTTATGAAGATATACAGTGGCATTCATAAAGTGTGGAAACGCTCCATTATCTTATGTTATTTTCGGGGGTAAAGCTCAGACAGGTCGATTTTTGTTAATGGCTAATAAGTCCAAGCTAAATACAAAGAAAAGTAATGTATGGTTTTCGGCAATAAAATTAATTGTTCCAAATTCGAGCAACAAAATCTTATTGTTAAAATTGACAATGCAGTAATTGTTTATATAAAAGTAATAAAATATTTAAGCATAATATTGGATCCACAACTAAATTTTTTCAAATACACCGATTTTATGTTTAGGAAGATAGAAAAAAAATGGTATGAATTTTTTTTTCTACATAGTGAAAATATCGCGACGAATTGATAACCTCCTCCTTTTTTGAAGTCGGTTAAAAATACTTATATAGGGTGAATCCTAAGTTGATACTTATAAGAGAATCGTTATCATGACAGACAGTCAGGCAGCCCTTAAAGCACTAAAAAGGGTAGAAGTACAATCTAAATCAATATTTGATTGCCAACAATCCCTCCAGACTCTGGCAGAACATAACAAGGTTACCCTTGAATGGGTGCCAGGACATGAGGGAGTATTTGGAAACGAGAAAGCAGACCTCCTAGCAAGGAAGGGAGCGGAAAAAACTCTTATTGGACCAGAACCCACATGTGGTATCTCATACCAACATGTTAAATGGGTGTTAAAGGAACAAATAAAAAGAGAACACCATAGGCTCTGGATGGAACTTCCTGGACTTAGACAGTCCAAAAGATTCATAGAGGGGCCATCCACGAGCAGACAACAACAACTGCTAAACCTTAGCAGAAGCGAACTCAAGGCCGTAATAGGACTCCTTACTGGACACTGCGGCCTTAGAAGACACCTAAATCTCTTAGGGATATCTGATGACTCCCTATGCAGAATATGTGAAGAGGAGGACGAAACTCCTATTCACATACTATGCCACTGCCGGAACCTTAAATGGGAACGGGAATGGTACTTCGGGGTACAATATCCGGAACCTGAAGAAATCGCGAAAGCGCCCATCAGACATATTCTTGAATTCATCAAGAAAATCAATCTGATGGGATAGAAACTGTGAGGGGTACAATAAGCCTAGAGCTTCAGTACAAGTGGGCTTTGAACCACGCCCTAATTCAGATGATGATGATGATGATGAAGTTGATACTTTTTTTAAAAGTGTATAGAAGTCAATAAATAAAAAACATTTTCAAAAAAAACTCAAAAATAAAAACTTGCTATAATTAATTCCAAAATGTAACCAATAAGGTCCTGTATAACTGTATAATTTTCATTAAAAAATGTTGTACTTTCATGTTCATTCAAAATGTATAAAATTAAGATGGCGTTACTGTATCAAAATACCGTTTTAAAGCGCCGAAAGTTGTGTATGTAGTTATATAGATATATAAATAAGATACAGAGTGTAAAGAAAAGGGCGCAATCTCACAGGGTTATCTCAATAATAATAAAAGTAATTTAAAAAAATCAACTTCTAAATCGTGCAGATGCCCTTAAAAATTAAGATTTTTTAATTTCTCATAGATCATTAGATGCTGGCCAATTGTTTACAGAACTACCCCCGAGGTATCCCCTTTCTAAAAAAAGAATCATAGAAATCGGTAAAGAATTATCACTGAAAATACATCAAATATGAAGAGTTTGATGATTTTCTTATGGACCCAATTATTAGATCTTGACCAAATTTATATGGGACCACCCCTGAGGAACCCCCTTTCTAACAAAAAAGAATCGTAGAAATCGGACATCGTGGTAAAGAATTATCGCTGAACATACATAAAAAAAATAATCCAACAAATTGAAAACCTCCTCCTTTTTTGAAGTCGGTTAAAAAGTTTCCACTAAAAAGCATTAAATAAGGTTTAAGCAAGTGGTCAGAATGGCGCACGTGGGTATAACCTAAAAATTACACCCTGAAAATTTAATAATATTCAAATTTTATTGTTAATATAAAGATTATTATATAAAAATGGGGAATTTTTATTGTAGTTTTTGAAATTAAACATGTAAAGAATTATGTTTGAATGAAAATAAAAATAGTTTATTAAAGTTTTTGTTTGTTTATTAATAATAATACAATAATAAATGACTTTACTGCTCTCATAAATACAAATTAACAAAAAAGTAATTACACAAAAAATATATGTATTGCCGCCCGAAAGCAAGAGGCGGCGTTCGCACTCAAACATTATCCTGATAGGGAAGTGATTGAGCAGCTCTCTCTTCCACACAACCTTAATGGATCGTTCAAAATAAGTTTTTAGTTTTTAATTGTCTTCCAATATCTTGTAAAAGCCAAATTGTCCCTTTTCACATATCTTTTATTGATACATTCTTTTTTTTATTAAAAGGGAGCTTATCATTCAAAGGAAATATCACAGTAAGTTTATTAATTGTAAAGCTGGAGCAAAAAGTTTCTAACTTCTGAACTTCATCATACTGGAGATCATATTGTCAAATTGCAATTTTTACAATTTATTTTCATAATTAGTCCAATAAATGGTAGAATTTATATTTTATGATTAATATATTTTCAATTCTCTAATAAAATACTTATCTCGTTCATAGAAACTGGCTTTTTGCGTCTGATTTATATATGGATGAGCATTTATATCATTGGATCACACGAACGCCATTCTGGCCACCTTCTGAAACATTATTTTCTGCTTATTAATGGACTTTTTTAGGTAAACAACCATAATATGAGACTTTTTTCTTTTCCTCTAGACTCAATTCATGCATCGTAATAACCATTCACAAAAATTAACTCTGGGAAGGAAACGTTCGAGTTCAAGTTCAATTGATTTTCCCCCAGTTGTCTACACTTTTCTTTGACTTATCCCACTTGATATACAATCACCCACGCACTTATCTAAGAACAAGTGCCTCACAACATTATTACTTAAAATGTGATCTTCTAAACTACTGATCTACAAAGTGAAATAAGGCCACTGCATTACAATATTTGTGATTCATATTTGTAAAAAATAGATACACAAGTTCAGGCCCAATTTTAGATTTATTTCTTTATCTTTCTTATTTTTAAGTTTTTTCAAAAGTTATTGGAAAAAGATGTTTATTTTAATGACTAAGTATACACACAGTTAAAAAAGTATCAATTAGGATTTCACCCTGTATAATACTATAATTTTTCCTCATTTCAACTACTGTATAACACTGTTATTTATTGCTCAAGTAATTGTCTACAAGAATTACAAGTAGTAATAATAATAATCACAGACTCACATTAACAGAGAAACTTTCACTACATGTGCTTAAAATTGTATAATGCATTACCACAGAGCATGAAAACTATTAACATTATTAAATGTTTTAAAAAACGCATACGAGAATTATTAATTAGCATGGAACCTTAGAGCATGTCAAAATCAAAATACCTAAATTATAACCTTAATTAAGTCATCATTATGTAGTAATTTTTTTATGTCATTTCACTATAATGTTATTTATGTTTATACATTGTCAACATTATTTTTGAAATAAAGATTATTATGAATCAAAAATAAAGCAATGTGAATTATACTTCGCTGAGGGAGATATACCTCGATCCCTTATATGTTAAGAGACTTTGAATTTTTTAAATGTTCAACAACTTGTCATAAAGTCTACATTGGTATTAATTTTTAAAGTTATTAGCAATCAAGCTCCACCTTACCTAAGGGCCGATTCCACCGTTGTGTTAAAAGGAGATTAAAATGACAATGTTAATGTAAAAATATCATTTTAAACTTCGTTTAACACAATGGTGGAATCGGTCCTAAGTAATTGTCTTGTTAAAAGATCAGACATGTAGGAGTATTATTTAAGAAATAATGATCATTATAACATTCAAAGATTGAATACAACAGCCATGGAAAAAATGTTATTTGTGGAAGGGTTAAGAGTATATAACAATTTACCGTTCATCTAATGTCAAAACTTTTAAATCTAGAAATAAACAACAAAGGAAAAACAGAAAAGTCTGTGTCACAGAAACATCAAGCGGCCATTTTCTTCCTGAAAACACCTATTCCTTTGGCAAATGCCGTAATAGGCATTACATTATATCAAAAGGTAAATAGCAGAGATAGAACATAATTTTTCACTCTAAGTTTTGTACATATTAGGACTCGTAAGCAAGAAATCTCAACTCGTTTCTAATGGAGTCTGCTGGCTATACAAAATTCGCTCGCAACACATTTCAAGTGCAGATGGCATTACCATTTTTACTCATTGAATATCTACAGGCTCTCAACCTCTGTAGACACGTATCAAAGAATTTACTCGGCAGGATTCTGCTGTTTACCCTTTGGTATACAGGGTGTCCCGAAATTAGACTGTCATATTTTAATAGCCTAATCTACATCCTAAAATAGAAATAAAAGTTCATATAAACATAGTTCCGAAAACGTTTCGCTTTCGAGATACAGAGTGTTACAAGTGAAGTCCTGATGGCACATTTTTGTAAATATTTTCTAAAATTTCTTTAGTCATCGGTTTTCCAAATTTAAAAAAAAAATAAATTTCTGATTCCACAGAGCTACTAATTATTGTTTAAACTTTCGAATAAGATAACATCAACTTATCATGAAATTTTCAAATACTCTTCTCTTGAAAATGGTGCATCCCAGTGAGACACAACAAAAGTAGCTTTATTATAAAGAAAATATTGATTTTCCAAATTTTGTAGTCAAAAATGATAAAAACAGTCAACAAAAAACTTAGGACAATTTAACCCTAAGCCTAGGTGACTAAAGAAATTTTAGAAAATAATTACAAAAATGGGTAATGTTGTAGTTGACCGGTCTAGAAATGACTCGTATCAGGGTAAATCTCTGTGTATTTGGTGCAACTTCAATTTATTACCTACCTCTTTTAGGGAGATAGTCAACTATATAAAAGTAATTATCTTTTTTCAAAATGAATACTTTATTTACTAGGAATGAAGTAATGGATGTAAAGAAAATGTTCTATAATTTGGCAGATATGTTTGTAAGTTTCGTGACCATAATGTATAGCTAACAAGTTGAGATCAGGATTTTTTATTTGTTAGGTGCGGTGAATGAAAGGTTTAAGGTAAATCTCGTATTATGTACTCTAGTCATTTATCATCGACAGATACAGAAACAGTAGGAAACCAATGTTACCTACCAAAATATCTGACCTCTGTTTATTTTCCAACAGCTTCACACAGTTTCTCTCCAATGTTTTTTTATTGTCTTCCAATTCTAAAAGGGCTTTTTGCTTGTCTAAGTACCTAAAATTAAAACAATAACTAAATGCTATTATAACAGTCACTAACAACTTACCCATCAGTTATCTTCTGTTTGGAACTGTAAAATAAACCACTGTGAAAGCAATCTTTGCAGTAAAATACTTTCCTAAACTTGCGACACAAAGGACATTTTTGTCTGTTAGGACTTAGACGACTGCCACTGTCTGTGGAAGTAGATAAATGAAAATCTCTAGGAGCAATACTGTCATCCGAACTGCTGGTGGTAGCCATATCAAAACTACTAGACTAGACTTTCAATTAAAACATACGAAACTAAAACATATTTACATTTAAGGAATTTAATTTCGACTTTGGAAAAATAAAAATTCTCAATAAATTTGTCACTTCTTAGTTGAAAATAAACAATCCATTTCGAAAAAATAGTCGATTTTTTTTGTGTTTATTTGCGCTGCAGAATTTGTAATGGCGGCAAATTTAAAAGATCAAAATTAATATAATAATATTCCAATGAAATGAACATTTACTGTTCTCGCCGTTCGACAAATGTAAACTTCCCAATTTATTTAATTTACAAAAACAAGAGTTTATCAAAAATTCTCTCACTAAAAAACTAAAAACCAATCAAAACCAATTTCATTCTCCTTTATTTTTTTTTTAAGTCAACAGTCAAAATCTTCTTTCTTTAAAGAAGAGCTCAACAATCGAAGTATACAGCACGATACAATTCAACTTTTTATTAAACTTGGAAGGTTTTTGCTGCAAAAGAAAAAGAAAAATAATTTGTTTTTTATTATACTATTTACCTTAAGTTGAACTAATATATTTTAATAACATATAGACGATGCTAGCTGTTAAGTTGTTATGACAGGCCATATGAAAATGAAAATTTAATTAAAGAAAGAAGAATTCGATAAATGCGCCATCTAGAAAATTTTCCCGATTATATGATTGGACGCGAATGTTGTCATCTCCAAATTTCTATTTTTAGATAGCGCACGCGTAACTACAGTTTAAAACGCCATATTTTTATTTTATTGTTGTGATCTTAAAAAAAGTCGTTGGGAGGTTGAATTTCTACAGAAAATTATGAATAACTGTATAATTTTAATTTAATGTAATATAGGTGAGAAATTTGAAAGTAAGTGATTGACTGCAGTCGTTATAACTAACCTCCTATTTTGAATTTTAGAGAAAAATGAAGCTACGCTAGTACTCTCAAGCTCAATATATACATAAAAAGGCGAGATGGGAGCTTTTCTAGACAAACCAAAGACGGACAAGTTTCTAGAAAATGGGGAAGGTAACGGAATTCGTTACGGGGTTGCAAGTATGCAAGGTTGGCGTATGGAGATGGAAGATGCTCACATGGCCAAAACTAATCTTGGTGAAACGTTAAAAGATTGGTCTTATTTTGCAGTGTTTGATGGACATGCAGGGGCTTATGTGTCTGCCCATTGTGCAGAGCATTTATTGGGCACTATCATGGCCACAGAAGAATTTCATGAAGATGTTATGAAGGCAATTCACAAAGGGTTCTTAGGTATATTATAGGTTTCTAATGAATATATTTAAATAATCTGACAATGTTCAATCATTTCTGCAAACAAACACTACATAAAAAAATAATCTGAGGTGTGCCTATTGGAGGATAAATACTATCACTTTTTAGGCCTGTTTTAAAAATCGCCTTTGAATTGCTTCTATTTGATCTATATGATACTGATAAAAGGGACTCCATACAACTGAAGCATATACTAACTTTAATCTTATAAAATAAAAGCATAGAATAGAGTTTTTATTGTAAAGGTTTCTTTAAAGTCACTACTGCTACGTGCAATTAATCTGTAAGTGTGATAGGCGGAGGAAACAGCATTATCAATATGCTTATTAAATGATAGTGCAGTGTCAAAAGTGAAGCCAAGATCAGTAAATTATAGAGAATATCGCAAACAACTTTTATAATTTGAATTTGGAACTTTTTATCAAATTTATCGAATATGGATTATTTTAGAGAAATCATGTATAGGATAAAAATTTGATGAATTTTCTTCTCCAAGCATAAATAAATATTTCTTAAAGTAGATAAAACTAAGCCCTATAAAGTACCCCTGCTCCTACTATGCACAAAATCTAATCAACTTTTTAGAGGATTTATTAAAACTTAAGTTTAAAATATATCTGTATATAGACAGGAAAATAAACAGAAACAAATTTAAACCTATTTGACAATCAGTTCTGTACCTTGGATGTAAACTGCACTATGTTTAAAATATATCTGTATACAGACAGGAAAATAAACAGAAACAAATTTAAACCTATTTGACAATCAGTTATGTACCTTGGATGTAAACTGCACTATGTCATTCTAATCATCTTTTCTTATTATATTTTGACAAGAAATGCAGTTAGACACCAATTGTCAGAATATTTATGTATGATTTTTATGACATATTTATATGTTTTGACAGTGTCATATACCTCCAACATTTCTATGTTCTCATAGAAATGTTAGAGAATTTAACATGATGCAAAGGCATACATAATTTACATGAGTTATAAACACTATCTGCACTGTGCACATGGTGTTGTTTACCTTGTAAGTTTGTTGAACATAGTGTTATGTTTTTTTTTGGCCAACTTTTGTTGTGACTTTACTAATACATGGTGTAGTATATTCCTGGAAAGGTCTCGATGAGCTGAGTTTAAAAATATAACATTTGTAAAACTGTACATATAGAGTTATATTTTATTGTTCTATGCAATATCTGCTGCAACCTATACCAATGTTGATACCATTGACAGTTCTTATCATTTTACTATTGTGAAATACCTACCTGATCTGCTCTCTTTAAATGTTTGAATGATTAATAAAAAGCATGCAAATTGTAATTTCGTCTCATATACAGACATTGTAAATCAAATTTAAATTAAGAATAGTCAAAATTAGTTACAAGATAATTTGAATTTGATACATTTTCTTTGAACCCTTTCAAAATTTGTTATTTCCTTAATGGCATTATATTATATAAGAACCTGTCAAAATTAAGGTTCTTTTGAATGCTTGTTAATAAAAGTTTTGTTCAATATGAATTTTACATTTTAAGCATGGATGAATGTGATTTTTTTCAATCTAATCT
The DNA here is from genome assembly GCA_927349885.1 of Psylliodes chrysocephalus. Classification (NCBI taxonomy): domain Eukaryota; kingdom Metazoa; phylum Arthropoda; class Insecta; order Coleoptera; family Chrysomelidae; genus Psylliodes; species Psylliodes chrysocephalus. The sequence continues at coordinate 46,156,944 of OV651817.1, forward strand.
ACGGTTATGTAAAAAATTTCATATTATTTGAAACTTTCATAGAGCATTTTTATTACAAAAATCTTTTTGAACTTTACTAATGATATTGTTTAAAAAATCTAAAGCTGGGTCCAGATCAATAAATTTGTGTGTTGAATGTTGTATGTTGAATTCGACAAAAATATTTGCGGCGCAAATTGTGATTTTGTCGCGAAATATGTGCGTTCTGTTGTATCTATTGCGATCCATTTTCGTGCATAGCAATAATTTGTGATTGAAATACTAGTACAAACTAAAAAAATATTCAAGTCAACATTAAAACAAGCACTCGAGGATCGTTCGACGTAAATCTCTTTGAAGTTGGCAGAAAAACCGACAGACCGGTGGATAGCGTGTGTTCTGTCTGACACAAATTTTTGCGTGTTTCTTTGTGTGTCGCACAGTCCACATCTAGAAATATTTAGTGATCTGGATCCGGCTTAATAACCTCAAGTTGAAATTTGTTGAGCACACAGATGCCTTCTCATTTTTTTTATTAAGTTATAGATATAAAAAAATTAAGTTTATTCACAAAAAGTTAATTTTAGTTTTTGAATGTAATCAATAGGACTATTTTAGATACTTTAAAGTAAATAAAAACAAAGATAAGATTTATTAGTCATTTAAATAGCTTTTGATTCCATTATATATTCCAAGTGTTATTATTTACTTCACAATTTCATTTATTATGCAGTGTGCATTTGAATTACTAATACTGAATTTATCTTGAGACATTTTAACTCTAAAAGATATATTAGAACAATAATTAAAAACTAGAAATTTGGAAAAAGTATTATATTTTTTCTACTAACGAAAATCTACAAATTTAAAAAAATATTTTAGGTTATTGAGACAAAATAACTAATTTTAAAATAATTTATAAATTTTACTAAAATATAAAATAAACAGATTTAATTTAATTAGTCACCAGCACAAATTTGATGCACTGCTTTTCGTGTGGAAGGCAGATGCTCTATCCTCGACTTCACCACCACTTTTAGGATTTCAGTTTTAATATCCACTCGTAATTAAATTAGTTTTTATAGTGTGCCCTTACCAATGACATTGACTGTCGAGATTCCTAAACGGAAATTTAAGGTGCTAGTTCTAGCCAGATGACTCAGGTTTCTCCTCAAATCTACAAATACTTCAAATGCAGCATCAGTGTAATTAGAAATGCATTTAAATACATACTGAGCTCATTCTTCATCTGCGTGAGTTAAGTTTTCAATGTACGTTAGGCGACTTAAACCTGCACATGAAAATTGTGAATTTAATATTAAATTCACAATTTTCAAAAATAACTCCTTTTAATGAATATTTAATCTTAATAACTAAAAAATATACTGTCATTTAGTTTGACAGAATTGTCACTTATTTCAAATTTTAAAAATAATAGTAGTTGGATGTCCAAAATATGAACTGTGATTGGTGGATTTCATTTTTTTGCAGTGTTCTCACTACCTAGAATGGATATGAAATAATATTCGTTCAGTTGAATGCAATAGCATACTTTTTCGTTTTGTAGTCCATGCGTAGATTAGCTAATGTCCATGTGAGTATTGAAAAATTATATTTTAAAATCTTTATACTTCTTTTATCACTTCAAGTACAGGCATGGAGTTATAGATGTAAATTACAATATTAGTTGTGCTGTATCATAACAATTAATGGCCTTAGAGAAGTCAGTTTAGATTCATCTATGACAAATTGACATTGTAAAAAAATTAGGGTTCGAAAATATCATGATATTTATATAAATATCATATCACACGATATAATATATCTGATATATATCCCATATATATCAATTTTAAAATGTCATTATTTAATTAAAAAACAGTATTGTTTCTTGCACAAACTATATTTTAAATTTTAACACAAACATATTAACAAAAACTCTGACTCAAATTAAAAATAAAAAACAAAATAATTAATAAAATAAACAGATTTTAACATTATTTTATTAACATTAATATTTTAACACAAACACATATAAATCGCTAGTTATTATACTTTTATGCAGGGGCGTATTGAGACATTTTCGGATGTTCAGAATGGTGGAAAACATTTTTAATTAAAAAAATAAAATTATCGAATATATCGGATATATATCAAGGTGTAAATATCATGATATATATCGTAATTTATATCATGATATATCATGATATATATCCTCTGAACCCTGAAAAAAATTATTTGTATTTTTTGGAACATATACGGAAAGCGTTATTATCAATTTCTGTGTCCCATAATACACATTTTAATGAAACAAATTCCAGAAATTTTTGAGGCTATAAAGAGGAATAAAAAAAATATGAAATTCTTTCAAGAATAAAATGACTTGTGTAAAAGTTATTTAGAATCAAAAGCTATTCAAATACAAAACCAAGTAAATGCCATGGTGCATTTAATAGTATTTCCCCTGGAATTTTTTTATGTATGTATTTTTTGGGGTGCAGACAATTTTGTCAAGAGTTAATTTTTTTGAAAATTGAATAATAAAGAAGTTTTCAATATGATGAAAACTTTTTGAAACACTATATTATCCTAAATATTTACAATGTGGGAAAATAACTCTTGGTGCTGAAACTTTTAAAGCAAGAAAAATACAAAAAAAAATGTAAAATCTCATAAAAAAATGATTACATTTATCCACCTATGTCATGAGAAGAAAAATAAAATATTTTCTTAAAGAAGACTAAGGACAGAAAAGATGAGTACAGCACATACATTTTTTATTTATTTATTTACGGGCAAGCCCATTTGATAAATAAATTACAATTTTAAAATTATAATTAAAATGTAGTGAAATATGTATGGTGGTGAAATACAATCGTGGTATAATTCATTACATATAGACTAAAATAGGTAAAGAATTTAAAAGATTTAAAAAGACAATAAGGTTGAATAAAATATTTACATTAAACATTAAAAATTAAAGATCAAACATTAAAGCTCAGTACTAAGTAATTGCTTTATAAATTTATGAAAAAGGGTGTTAAATATCTCAAGATCGTTGGTGTTGGCTAATCTTAACATTCTTGGAATACAGCTGCTAAAAGTATGGTTTAAACGATAAAAAGGTACATAAAATGTTTGTTGCTGTCGAGTTGAGCGCGTTGGAACATAAAGATTTTATTTTTGTTAGAAGTTCAGTACAGCTGCATCTGCCATTGATAATTTTGAAAAGTAATGTCAGGTCTCTCTGTTTCCTCCTAGTTTCCAAAGAGGGGGTGTTTAGAAAATTCTTTATCAAATCATACTCACAAAGGACGCTCAATTTATAGGCTATATATTCTGATTCAGATAAACTTATGATAACATAACTAGAAATTATCTTAATTCACCTTTCAATAATGAATTTCTCAAATTTTTGTAACATTTTTTAATTGAGAGCATTCTAATAAATTAATTTGTTTCAGAATTAGACAACAAAATGCGTGGCTTGCCAGAAATGACCTCAGGTCAGGACAAGAGCGGTTCAACTGCTATTTGTGCTTTCATCTCACCACGTACTATCTACATTGCTAATTGTGGGGACTCAAGAGCAATGTTGTGTCGTGATGGGGCACCAATATTTTCCACCCAGGACCACAAACCTGGATTGCCCACTGAAAGAGATCGTATAGTAAAAGCTGGAGGTTCTGTAATGATCCAGAGGGTCAATGGAAGCTTAGCGGTAATTGATTTGGTTTTTTATTTTACAGCAATTAATGTATTATTTATTTTATAGGTGAGTAGGGCGCTTGGTGATTTTGAGTACAAAAATGTCAAGGGAATGGGTCCCTGCGAGCAACTCGTGTCTCCTGAACCAGAAATATTTGTTAGGGAAAAGGACGACATGGCTGATGAGTTCCTAGTCTTGGCTTGTGATGGAATTTGGGACGTTATGAGCAACGAGGATTTGTGTGCGTACATACACAACCGATTATGTGTTACTGATAATCTACAAGAAGTTACCAGTCAAGTTATTGACACCTGTTTGTACAAGGTAAATACCTAAATGATTTTAATTTGTAATGATAAATTCTTTTTCAATGGCTGTAATACAAAACTTCACTTTCTCAGCTATTGTTGATTAAGAAATTAGGTACTGTTTGATAATTCTGATAACACAAATAATTACAATTTACTAATAACACAAAGTAGTCGTTCCCTAATTAGTTTAATAAAATCATGTGTGACATGAAATGTCAAACATTGAATAATTATCTAGAAAAGAAGCTGTAATTTTAATTTGATGAATTATAATAACTAATTAAAACAGATAGCCACCTGTTATAGCCATAGAAAAAGTATAGTGGTCAACTCACAAAGAGTGCTTGTTCATATGATTTATAGTTTTTCCCTGCACATCATGTTCATAGGAAATGACTACCATTCCTTAAACAATGATATACTATAGTCCATTATTTCTTTTGGCAGATTATTAAAAATAATATGCCAATTCTTCAAGTCAAAACAATTATTAATTAAATGTATGGTGTCTCTTTACACAATCTGTAAAAATTGACCTAATAGTTTATTTTTATCACTATCAGTTGTTAATACTTTAAGAATATTAAAAAAAAATCCACTTGATACTTTAAAATGCTGTATTTTTCACAATATTTGTGAAACTTCTTCCAAAATATAAATAAATCTAAGAAAAATCTAAACAAAACAGGGATATATGTTAATGAAGATCTCACTCAATAACAATATAATGACTAACTAAATATGGAAATTCAAGGGTTTGGACCCAAAATGGTAAAATTATGGTAAAAACGGATGAAGGTGTTAAAAATTAATCAGGACAGACCTAGCTTTAACAACCCTTCTTTAAAAAAAATGAAAAAGCCTTATTTTTCTGAAGAAGGATTTAACTTAATAAAAACGTATTATGTTATATCCAGCAATTTTTCTAACAACAGTAGTTTGTCTGTTTTAACAAAATCTCTTTCCAGTCATTAGAAACAATCAAATGAGTAATTTATTTCTAACCCAATTGAAACATTTAAAACTAAGGTCTACTCAAACTTATTCCCTAAAGTCTAATAAATTAATTACACTTAATATTTAGTGTGTACACTTTTTGCATTATGTTTAGGCTCTTTCACTAGTTTTTTTTTTTTTTTTTTCACTATTAGTTCAACTCAAATGGTTTACTGAGTGTTCTTATTTGATTTATGTTGACTTAACATTCACACGGTAAAGAAGTCTTTGTTCAGGACTGCTGGCGAATTGTATGATAGTTTTTTTCACATACTCCACTCTTAGGTACCAGTGAAGATGGAAGTTATGGCAGTACAGAGATGCTTCTACAATGTTCCTCAGTATCATGTTCTTTTGTTGAATAACTTCGATATCATGGCTTAATTCTAACAAGTCGTAATCCCTCAATTTTCACGAATTCACGTTTTTACATTTACTCAATAGAAAAACATAGACACTATTGGTCACTAAAACCTCTTGTCCCAAATAAAAATTTTTCTAGTTGATTCCCGCGATTTATAACAAGTCCTAGCACGCACGATACATGTGTCAGGAGAGAGTATTTTTGCCTCTACTGTAAAATTTACAGTTTGAATTAAGCCATCGATGTGTCTTTTGCTGGCATAGTCCCAAAACTGGATGCCATATGTCCAAATGGTTTTAGTATTTGTATCGAAGCAATTTTTTATGTGTAGAGAACTTGGAATTTCTTTTTATCAGCCAGTATATTTTTCAATATTTCTTTTTAATTTCTTCTCGTTTATTTTTGACATGTACTTTCCAGAGGAGCCTAGTGTCTAGAGTCATACCCGGGTGCTATGCTGAATCGTCAAACGGGATCTGAGTATCGATCGTTCTTATTGGAATGTATTGCTTCCAGTAGTTGAGGCGGTAACATATTTTAGTAAATTAACGAAACTTCCAGCCAGGCATTAAAAAATAAGGCTGGGAAGTCAAAAAGAAAAAAAAACGGACATAAATAATTTTAGAAGATTTAGGCTTAACACGTTATTCCGCTAAACAAATCCTATCTTTTTTTCATAATGAAATCTCAAAATTTCTTGCTTCCCGAAAATCTGAAAAAACTTTCCCTTTTTTGTTTATGTGCTATGCAATTTTACTTTTTTCTAGTCTAACTGGAAATAATAATTATTTAAATGTTACGTATTTTCACATTTTGAATACTGATTTAAAAAAATATATAAACTGCATGTTAGCATGTATTTATTGTAGTATTATCAAAAAAATATTTTTATTGTAGGGAAGTCGGGACAATATGAGTATAGTATTAATTGCTTTTCCTGGTGCTCCCACTCCAACTCCAGAAGCTGTGATGGCGGAAAAAGAATTAGATGCTACTATTGAAAGGCATGTCAAAGGTAAATAAATCCAAAAACTCTATGCTATTTGTTCTTAGTAGTTTTTGATGTTGTTTTACTAAAATCAATAATTTTCTTTTTAAATTTGTTTTTTTTTTTAATACTTTTGGCACCTTTTGATGACAGATTTATTTCACACATTCTTTTAAATTTCAGAAACTGTAGAACAAAGTGAAGATAGAACTTTTTATCAAATTTATCGTAACCTAATGTCAATTAATATTGATGGATTGCCACCTGGAGGAGGATTGGCTTCAAAGTAAGTTTTTAGACCAAATATCTAATTATGGGAATACTCTGTAAAAGTGGGTTTAAATTATAATGAAACGAGTAAACAAATGGCATGCTAACGTACCGCGCCGTAACATATAAATGTCTCACAAATTTGAGATGCTTACGCCTGTTGTCTCTGTTGTGTTTTATCCATTTAGATCAAAGTATCCATTCTGCCACCTTAGTATCTTATAACAATGTTAAACCGTGTTGTTGACTGAGTATAAATATGGTTATTCATTATATCTTTAAATTAATTGAGAATATTGTGAGAATTATATAAATACAAAAAATAATGCCTGAAGACGTGACAAAAAACATAAGTCAGAGTCAGGGAAATTTTCTATTAGTATTTGGTGACCTTCATGTTTATGGTAAATCTGATTTTTTTATTATTTTACAAAGAGGTAGTTTTTGCAGGGGCGGCTCAAGCACAGCCCTAAACACACCACTGATTTTTATATGTGTTTTTTGTACAATTACTCCTGACCTACTCTTAGTTTTGTTGATTTGTTGCTCTAGAAATTCAGTTAAAAAATTGTAAATAGCTCGTTAACTAAGAAAGATACATAAAGTTCATTTCGCTATAAAAAAAAATTAAAAATTCATAGTTCTTTTTGATTTTTGGATCGATAAAGCAAATTTCTTTATGCAAAAAAATACGGGGGGGTTAAAAAAAGGGGTCGCTTTAAATTTTTTTTCTCCTTAGAATATTGGGCCTTCAAATCTACAGCACTGACAAAAATTTCGTAGAAAAAATCGAAACGGCAAACTTTTTACAAAAAAAAAAAAAACGTTTTTCTGAATGTTAGTTTAACACTCAACTTTGTTGAGAGCCAGTTTTTGATTTAGGTAAATATAGCCAAATCCACTTATTTTTTGCTAATCTATCCGAGGATGAATTTATGACATACCTTTTTGAAACACCCTGTATAAATTACTAAATAAATATGAAATAATTATATCAATGGTTATTGCGAAAAAGAGTATGTGAAACCTTGAGGATTTTTTAGAGATACCTGAATAGGCGGAGGCCATTAAACTGATGAATAATGACATAACTAAACACATTTTTAAATGTTATGTTATAGTAAATGCAATGAAATTTCCAATGGACATCATAAACTCATGAAAGTAGATGTTGCTACAAAATTCGAGGACCGCAAGAAACATATTATAAAAAGCCCATGTTTAATTTTAATTCCATCTTTTGACACTTTAAATAATTAATTCATTAAGCCCATATATACAATTTTAGAAGCTTTCAGAAGTAGTTCTTCCGCTATAAATAAATAGAATAAAAATAAACAAGTAAAGCTTTATTCAGAATAAAAATCACTATCCCTTTCATCATTAAAATTAATAATTACAGGTAAAATATCCTCCCGTTCAAATATAACTTCACGGTCCCAACATTTCTGAAATAATGTTTTTAGTATGTCTGATACAATTACACTAGATTTGGGGGATACACTCTGTAGTGCTTCTCCACAACAATTTTGAATAGAGTTGCCATTCATACCAATATGCTGGTTATAATAATTCTCTGCAATACCCCATATCATTTCAATTGGGTTAAATCTACAATGATAAGGAGGTAACGGAATAACTGTGTGGGCATATTGTTCTGCAAGTTGATCTACTTTAAACATTTTTGGTGGTTTATTTGATGAAAACACTAGTTCTGCCCCATAAATAAAACCATTTTCATTTCCAGCATGAAGAACAATGAATCTTTTTCCATCAACTCTTGTAGTTTTTACGCTACTTTTATCGGTATTTTGCCAACAGCAGTTAACTGTGCCATTTTGAAAAATCCAGGTTTTATCCAGATAAACAAATTTATAGACAGATTTTGTGTACTTGTGTATAACTTTAAAAAACTGGCAACATGAGGAAGTTCCATAAGACCCCACCGGGGATCATCTTTCTTCCATTTAAATCCTATATTGGTTAACACTGTATACAATAATATTTTGCAGCCCTTAAAAATTTCTCTGTGTGTTTCCTGTAATTTCACAAGAGTTACTTGTTTCTTCTTATACATATCGTAAATGACATCACGAATGTAGTCAGAATTGAAAATTTTGGTTACAAGTTTGGAATGTGGTCGCCTTTTTGGAGAATTTAAAATTGGTTATTCTTTCATGCCTGGGAAATTGTGCTTACCATCGAAGTATTCAAATTTAACGTCGCTGCTACACGCTGCATTTATTGGTAATAAAGGGACACTATTATCTTGTTCTTCTTCAAAATATCTTATTCGAGACCCCACTAATTCTTTTGCACAGGTATTTAAATGCTTAGGCATTTTGAAAATCAACAAATAAATTTGTTTATTAAACACAAAAATAATACTGTTGACAGTTCAATTATACATGTTGTAAAAATAAATATTGATTTAGCAACTGTCCATTACATATTAATAGCCCACTTCAATCTTGAAAAGCAACAAATATGATTCATCTGTTCAATTTGATAAACAATTTTCATTATTGATGATGTGCAACGGAAGTTTCATTGAAATGGGTATAATAAATATACAAATAAAAAAATTATATGGATGTAGTTATGAATGATATATAAAAAGAAAGATAAATAAGTAATATATTATCACAAACTAATTAATTTAGCGTTCATTCTTAATAATTTGAATTACCCGCTGTCATTAGAGAAAAAAATTTTTTATTGGTTGGAACTGCAAATCTACGGGAATACTACACCTACGCTACTGACACCATACTCGAATTTACTGTTCTACAAAATATTCACGTAAAAATGACTGAATGTGAACAATAGAACAATTCGAGTGTGGAAAAATTCACGCCCCGAGTGTAGAGGGTACATAAAAGATACAGTAAAGGCATACAGGTGACCTAGGTCCATCTTAATAACTCCTTTATTTATGAAGCGATTTTGATCAAACTTAGGACAAACATACTATACTCTGTTTTTAAACTTAGAGGAGTTAATTGAAAAGACACGTTTACATAGGAAAAAGTAACTGGATTTGTTACTAAGAGCGTGTTCTGAAATAAGCGTGTTCAAACTCTATGAAATAGTTGTTATTATCGGCCCTAGTCGGCCAATGAGGGGTTAAGAAACAAATAAACGTCATAGGAGTCGATTTTTTATTGGTCCCAGACTCAAGCAACGGTTGTAAATTTCACATTTCACGGGTGTCTAAAACAAAGTGTCAAATGAAATTCAATATGGCCGTTGATTTGTTGACGTTATAGCTCAGAAATATTAAATATTAAAATAATTTGACTTTTAATAATTTTTAAAATAAAAAAAAAGAAAAAGTTCATTATAATTATAGACTAAATAAAAACAGAAATACTATTAATTATCGATTCAACACAAGAATAACCCATTTTAATGTATGTTTAATCTCAATAACTGAAAAATATACTGGCAATTAGTTTGACAGAATTGTCACTTATTTAAAATTTTAAAAATAATAGCAGTCGGTTGATCAAAATATGAACGGTGATTGGTGGATTTAATTTTTTTACAGTGTTCTCACTACCTAGAATGGATATGAAATATATTCGTTCAGTTAAAGGCAATAGCATACTTTTTCGTTTTGTAATCTGTGCGTAGATAAACTAATATTTATGTGGGTGTAGAAAAAATAAATTAATTACATGGTCCAGTTGTGTTTATAAAAATATATCCAAATTAAGGTATATTCTGTGCATGTATTGACGCATAATAATGTATAAAAAGAACTCTTTTGATTAATCTGAAGAACAAAAAGGCTCTCAATATTCTCCGCTAATAGTTAATCGCCAATTTTGTTGGAGATTACTTGGACAATAAAAACAAATTGTCCTTTTTCTTTCCAAAGTTTAAGAATTTAGATCGTGTTCTTGCATCTTCAAAATTCTGCAGATCTCTCGACGAATGGTGTGTCGTAAATTTGGTAACAATCAGTCTATGTCGCATCCAGGCGTCGACAAGATTAGAGTTAGATCTTACTAAGTTCTATCATTGAACCGATGATGGAAAGGAAAGGGCCTTTCATTTTTGTATAATAGTATTGACATAAGCGTTGCTACTGTCTTTGTTGACATTTTCAAAAAGACACACAGTGGCCATTGCCCATTGCCCATTCATGATCTCTTCTATTTTTTTTCTTCGGTTCTTCTTCCGTCAGCGGTCTATTTGACTTTTTTGTAATATTTTATATTTAAATAAAACGGTCGTCGTTAATTTAATGACATATTAGTATTCTGGCGTTAAAGGGCAAATGGCTCAAATATTTTGACTTTTTGGTGCAGGCGTAAGTGGTACAGGGGACCAAATATTTTGATATGGGCTGTCTTATGGGATAAAGGGAACAAATATTTTTACATTGACAGACTAATATTTTTACATAAATTGTTAGAATTTGTAAACTCTAATTAAAATTCGACATGAAATGGTTTTTAAAAAAATCATCTAAGCCTTAGTAACGCCAATGCTTCATAAACCTGAAAAGTAGTCAACGTCTCATTACTTCTAATCGTCTTTCTTTCAAAATCACATCGCTTCTGGTTTCTTATATGCTAAAAGTTTGCCTGTGGGGGCATCAATCTTAATAATTTAGCGTCTCGAATTTTGATTGTAATCACAATTAATTATATTTTTTATTTTTAAAATTTTAATTTTTTATGTCATGTTTGCAAACGGTAAGGCCAAAAGTACAAAAATAATGTACTTTTGGCTAAATTTTATTTTTCAACTTTTGCGTTTTTTGCGATTAAGAATAATTTGTTTCAATATCAAGTTAGCTTTGGCAAAACAACAAAATTTTATGAGATGTATACTGGAAATAGTGTTAAAGTCAAACAATTGGCATTATTATTCATTCAACATAAAATCAAGTCTTAATATTTGAGGTTTCCTTTGGCATGCGTGTTTTAGGACACCCTATTATATGTATTTTGAATCTACGGTTCAAATTACATATTATGACAGTCGCCAAAATTTTATTTTTTCCAATTTTTTTTTTTTTTTTTAATAGTTCTAATTGTCTAACATTTTACCAATTGTGTTAAAAATTAACCTTTCAGACAAAAATAAATTTCTAAACGTATTTTTTAATAATGGTACCTATTAAATGGCAAATCTGACAATATGCACCACTTAAATTGTCTGTAAGACTGAAATGTAATTTTCTTTTTTTAATTTGAATTTTTTGACTGCGAGAACTGAGTCCATTAGCCAAACCACATATGTAATTTGAACCATAGGTTCCAAAAAAAACTACATTATACATAATTATTCATTAAAAAATTAACCAAAATGGCATTTTCGGTAATACCGGAAGTAGAACATTTTGTTTAAGTGTGTCAAATTATGTCTAGTGTTTTGTTTAAAATGCTTCATAAATAAAGGAGATATTAATGTGACCCTAGTTTCATTGTCAGTGAGGTGTATAGAGACTTCAACAATATGCATAATGGATAAAAGCACTTAAAGAACAGGAGCTGTTTGTATTATCCATCTTAAACCAATTTTTGACCACAAAATGCATTTTTAAACACAAAATACATTTTTAACCTTTATGTGACTAAATGGGTACCCTGTTTAAATCCATTGAGGTGTGTGATTTCGTGGCATTTCTAAGCTAGGTTATTTTAACAAAATATTACAATTTGAGTTATATTTGCTGGCGATTTTTGAAATTAATAAGGGGCAAAGTTTTATCACCTGCAAATGATGGTTTGAGTACCTGGGTACCCCTATCAGTTTTAAATGCAAATAAATGTTTTATAGCAAAAATTAAAACTCAAAATTTATCTTGTATTTGTTTAATGTATAAATAGTATCAAAAAACAAGGTAAGGTTAGATTTTTTATTGGTTACACTTTTGACATAAAGTTTGATCTACAAACTGGTTTAAATCAGAATTGACACGCTTTACGGGTCTTCTTCTGTCTGTGGTTTAACTATCGACAAATTTGACATTTACCAACCACCATAATGCGCCCAGAAGCATCACGCCTTGGTTCTTCCCTTTGTGAAGCAACAATGGAATCGACTATTTGCCGACTAAGAACCATTTCTAGTGACTGAAATACCGACAACTTTTGGAATAAGGGAATGCATTTGAACGGCAGGCAAGCACAGGTCATTGGCAAGGTCTTTTAGAAACCTACGACGTTGATCAGTTGCTCTAAAATTTGGATTGTGTTCCTGGTGAATACAGTAAGAAGCCAAACCTCCAACGTCAATTATGTTTTAAAAAAAAAGTGCTAATGACCACCGATTTGTTCTACGTTTTACTCTATACTCGCTTAGCAGCTTAGCATCTTATCCATGGTGTCAACAATCTTTTTGTTTTATAATATCTTATCTCAGGCTTTACATCAGTAGTATCATCCACTTGACTTTTTGTGTACATCGTTGATAAAAGGATAACAGATTTGTTTTTCTTTGGAACATAGGAACATAATGTTACATCTTTGTTGAATGCAAAAATGGTTGAATTTATAGGTCTACCTTTAGATGGCTGCATATAAGGAGGTAAAAATGCTTTATTTTCTCTAAGAGTACCTACCTAAGTCATATTCCATGAATTCAAAGTACGAGCCATTAGCAAACTTGTAAAAAAGTTGTCACTAGATCCAAAACTGAACGCTCGCCGACATTTACCTGACGTGCACCACCTAGCGGTTTTCCAGTATACAGTTGACCTTGTAAAGGATAACCATTTGCTGAATTGCAAGCCCAAAAAATTTTTATACCATAGTTTCGACGGAATATACTGGGTAAACTTAGTGTGTCCTCTGTAAGGAAACAATTGTTCATCGACAGTTATACTTTCTTTTGGCTTGTAGTTTTTTTTGCCAAGTTTGAATTTAGCATAATCCAAATCTCTCGAATTGGTGTAGCTTTATCTGTTTTGGTGCGTTCAGCACGAGTGTTTAGATTATCAAAGTGAATAAATCTGAGAAACATCTTAAACCGATCACGAGACATGGCAGCATAAAATAGAGGTAATGACTCTAGCTTTCACATTTCAGATACGTGTTTCCGGTTAGACAGGTGTAATTCAGCAGTAATGAGAATTCCTAAAAATAATCTAATCTAATTATATTATGTTTCAGTGAATGGAATAAATACTTTCGGGGTTGGTCTGTTGGGAGGTTGATATTTTTCTACCATTTTTTTGTTACATTCGTTAGTTATATTTCCACCTTTTTACTTAGAATACCTGAGAATTAAGGTACACATTTCTGGAGACAATATAGACTTGAAAATTTTTCGGGCCGTATATGAACGACTAGAGGATGGTGGGCCGGTTTTACGCGGAGAATGTTACGACCTAATGTTTGCCTTTGTGTTGTTGGTGCGTTACTCCACTAAGTGCCATCCTTACCATCCCAGGATGTTTTGTGTAGGCGCTTCTTCTTCGTCGGCTGTATCATCGGATTCAGAATCTCCTTGCTCCACTACAGACTCCTTTTCGATATCAAAGTCTTTGGAGTCGCCACCTGATACCTCTGGAATATATTCCTCTTAATCTGAAGCAACAAATGGCTCTTCATCTGATAACTTTTTTACTGCCTCTAGAAAACTCCACAGAAGACAGCCTGCAATAATAAGTTTCCGATCTCCATTATTATAATAATTATTAGAGAGTTGAAGTGATGTTGGGAACGTAAACGTATACGTGAAAATTGACATCTACGCATGCGCATTCAAATATCTGTCACGTTCACGTCTACGAACATACGTAAGCTTGCGGGCTCTGGCGTATGCACGTAACGCAAATAACATAACCTCTGTTTTAATTGGAAATGAAGAAATTCTAATAATAATTTTCATTATGTCATGACACGTAAATGTCACGATGCGTTTAACAACTACAACTCATATTTTGGACTGTACCGTAAACATTATTTTTGTGCGTTGACGTTCACGTTTACGTACTGGAAACACTTCAACTCTCTATTATTACTACTATTATTACGCGAAAAATACGCAACATCAAGCAAATTATAATATGACTATTTCACTAAAGTGTTTTATAGTAGCAAAATGTCATGGCAAAACTACTACCTGGACAAAACTCTCTAGAGATATTTACAGCGACAAAATTTTAATTATTTCCAGGTGAGCAGAGAGGTGCGTTAATAAAAACAAATTTTGTCGGCAAAATTTTCTCTCTTTTTGATATTATATAGGACTATTTTTATTATTTGTACACTAAAAATAACAAATTATCGTTTCATCTCTTACCTTTTTTCCGCCACCTTGATTTCCCAATTATGTGACTTGGACTAGCCTCGCTATCAGACTTTTACAAAAACAAATAACAAAATTGAAGTTACCCACACTTTTTTACTCAACGAAATAAAACATACAACTAACCTGTAAATACTAGTCCGCAAGCGGTCGATTTGATGTCGCTGCGCAGTTGCCAAATCAAATACGAAAATAGGCAGGGGTACCCAGGTAGGGTCCAATTACAATTAGAAGAACACAGCTACGTCATAACCATTATTTCGAATGCATATTATCTATAAAATTCAATAAACAAAAATTAAGTAAGTTGTTAGGAGTAAAACTATATTTCCTATATTTCTGTAATATTAACACCCATTAGGTGGCGATAACCAATTAATTACGTTGCCAAATGATGACGTAGCTGTGTTCTTCTAATTGTATTCGGACCCTACCCCTTCTGTCATTAGAAGGTGTTTTTTCCCAGTCACAAAGGTTAACAAAAACTATATATAATTTTGATTGAATTGATTGTATTGATTGTAATTTTTAGGCGTACACTAATTGAACAAATTTTCAAGGAGCTCTGTCCTGATCATGCAGAAACTGTAAGTGAAAGTTGGGACGTTTACTTTTAATTAATTGATTTTTGTGGACTGATTTTTTTCTTACCGTCAAAATTTGTTACTGTAAGTTGAACTGTCATTTTTTCACTGTTGAAATAGAAATTAAACAAATTAATTATCAGTTATAACAGGGTATGTGTTCATGGATATATCGATTGTTGGCCCAACAAATGTACAATTTTAGTGTGTAGGGTTTATGTTTTTTTTTATCGATTTTTGTGAATGACGTTTTGTAATTTTTGGATTGTTTGCGATCAAAAATAATAGTACAGTACACTGTTAAAATTTGTACATTAACACGTAATTTTGTATCAACTCATTACATTTTCTCTTTAAATTTTCACTTCGATTGTAGTGCGCTACTTTCTAGAAGTGTTGAAAGGAATATTTTTTGATTGTTCATATTATATATTAATTTACAGCTGTATATAAGAAATGTATATTTACTTTTTTAATATTTATATGTGCCATAAGCCTTTAGAAAAAAAAAAAAACTGTGTACGATTCTATAAATATTAGCATGCTTGAGGAAGTGTTATCAAAATTAATTTATAATAATGATTATCAAATTGTAATTTTTAATGCAGTGTTTTATGAACTAACATTTTCTTTATTACATTTTTGGATTTGACTAATTTCCATAAAAAATTGGCTTAAATTATTCACAAAAAGTTTCGATTTTGTAAATAAATAATTATATTGAGATAATAATCTGAAACATAAATTTTAGACATTCTCTAGACGTGTGTTTGGCCTTTTTTTGCTGATTAATGGTTTGGTATGATAATTTTCTGTACATAATTTTTTTGGCATGCCTTTATGAAGTGATTAGCCAACATTTAACTCGAACTTTATGTGAGAAATCTGTCAAATTAAATTGTTTTATTTGCGCACTGTTGAATTACACTTAACACAAAAAAATCGGCTGAAGATTTTGGATACTACTAACGAACATTTTTCTAAAATACTGAAATTGTTTCTTAAAAAAATATTAAAGGCAAATTGTCACCAGGTTACAGAACACAAATTCATTATTTCGAGATAAATTTGAGGTAAAATACATATATATCTTTCTTAGTTCCATTTGTCTTATTTCATAACATTTAATTTCTTGTGAATCGGAATATTTATTTGATGTTTGTTAACCTTTACCTGGCCTCGTGGGGTACGTACGTACATACCCCAAGCTATTTCTCGTCGATTTTCGATATCTAAATCTTCGAAATCGAAACTCGTAATGACATCTTTTGGTAGTCAAGGGATATACTTTTATACCTGGGCCAGTGGGATAGCGCTCTCAAAATAAATACCTTTTTTTAAAGACCCATTAAAACAATTATTATTCTTTTATAGTGATGTAACAGAAGAAGACACAGCTAAAATTTCAGCCATCTTTATCGAAAAACAAAAAGTTATGATTTTTTTTTTGTAAAAAACGCTTTTTTTCAAGTTTTCCAGTTTTCCGGATTTTTTAAAACGCTGATCTTTATTTTTCCAACTCTGACTATTCTACAATTTAAAGTGGTATCTAAAGAGGATCTCTGAATTTTTTCAAACAAAATAATCAATATTTCAATTTGTACAAAGATTTTTATCACTGGGGTTCGTACGTACCCCACGAGACCAGGTATGTTACTCAGAATGAGCATGCCAGGTGAAGGTTAAAAGAGCTTAATAAAAAAAGTGGATGCATAAAATGGATTTATCCACAGTTAACCGAATTCAACCGTACTGCGACCGATATTCTTAAAATACGTGAGAGTTCACAAAATTATACTTATTATAGTTATGCGAATTTGCTCAGTTAACGTCATATGTCAAATTAACTCGAAACGAACAAAGATATAATCTTGGCAATGCTGTAGAAAGTTAAACCTTAATTATTGGTTAAGAGGCGGCGAAACTCAGTAGGAACAGAAAACAGTCACTCCTTAATAATTAATGTAATAGTGGAGTACGCCGATATGTTATATTTTAAATTTTTTGCTTAGTGAGCAAAATTATTATAGGACAAATTGGTTTTTAACTTAAATCTTCTTCTGACATAAGACCTATTGCGGTTAGCATGACGATATTACTGATTTTTGTTAACTAATGAATATTATAATAACAATGAAAATCGACATAAACAACTGGCCCCTTAACTTAACTATTCATTCTAAAATTTTCAGATAGTGTCCATTTTCAGTCTATTGAAAAATTAAGGTTTTTGTTGTTTTTGGGCAAAAATAACTAACTAATCTCACATTATTATCGAGAAATTTGTGGTTTATTTGTGGTTTAAACTTTATCTTCATTTACAAAGATAACATGTGGTCCAGTATTTAACACAACGACTTGCCATTTTCTTGAATTTGTCACACGCCTGTTCATTAAAATCAAGTTTTTCTAACAAAGCAAGTAAAATACTGCCTTAGTAGAATTCAAAATATTGAAAAGATATGGTTCATTGACAGTGTTCTCACATGAAATTTTATTCCGGATGTTGAACTCATTATCTTTGATCGCAGATTGATTTCAAATTCGATTAAAATTCATTTTGTAAAGAAAAATTTATCGAATTTGAAAACTTGTTTAATTTTTTCTTTTTGATATGAATTTTACAAAAAAATGCACAAAATGCCAGTAAGATCTTGGCCAAACTTAACTTTTCAACTTTTTATCTTGATATTCAGGTAATTCAGATTTTTTGATTGACCTCGATTTTTTTTAGAATATGTGTACAGTAGTAAATTATATTTTTAAATAAAATTGATTCCATTAAATGCGTTTGATTTAAACTATTGTTCTTATAATCAGATTCTGAATCTTATTTTTTCGTCAGGTTGTCCAAAATTTGGAGTGAAAGATAAATGTATTTAAAAATTGGCTTCAAACCTGTCACTGAGAGAATTGTCGTGTTTGGAAACTTTTTGATCTGTTTATAATTTATATTTATTAAAAAAAAAAACGAAATAAAAACAAATGTTTATTTAACTGTCTAAAATATAAAAGATGTTAAAATAAAATCATTACCCGAGTTATAAATATGCTAATATGAATAAGCATTAAACAATGGTTAAACAAAATAGTGAAAAAATAAAATAAAGGTAAAATGTTGTTAAATGCTTCAAGTGTTCTTATTTGGGAAACATGGATATTATGACATTAAACCCTCGCCAAATATTTTTGACTTAGCGGCTCTATTTTGTTACCTTGATAGGCACATTACCCACGTTTACACGGCCATTCTACGCCTAGATAATGAAGGTGAAAATTACGAAGGACGAAGTTTCAAATAAAGAAGATATTCTTACCGGGGTCAAAAAACAGGTAATCAGGTAATTATTTTCCTAAATAAACACTAGATAAAATCAGAATAACATCTCTAAATATTAAAATATATCTATGTGTTAATAATATAATTATTGTACTACCTCAGAGTATATAATTAAAGATAAAACTTTAAAAACATTTCTTAAAAATATTTGAAAACGCTGTACAAAATTATAAAGCATTTAAAACGTATAAAAATGGCTTGGTACAAGAAATATTAATAAAAATATAATGGGATAAAGTATAAAAATATATATATTTTTTTCGAGATTATTTGATTGCCTCAGGAGGGCAATCGGGCTGATTGCTAGGATGCGCTGCTCTAAAGGCAGGATGGTTCTCCAGCTCTCTGTCAATTCTTAATATTATAGGGTACGGTCTGAGATCGACATGAAATCTTCTAGCATTAAAAACTTGTGGAATGAGACAGCAATCTGCAATGGTTATTTCGTCACCAACACAGTATTTTCCAGCGCTTGAGGCTAATAATTTTTCTACTGCTTTTAAACCCCTTTTTATCCAGTGTTTGGCCCACTCGTCCTTTTTTTCTTCGCCTACCATTATAAGAACAGTTAAATTTTGAAGAGGTTGGATACCCGATGCTATGACTTCACAGATTTCTCTAACCTGTTAATAATAAAAAATAAATTAGTTATTGATTATGAACACAATTTAAGAAGAATTGAGGAATTGAAATGTGATTTAGTTCAATTTTGTTATACTCTTCACACAGTAGTCTGAAGAGTATTGTGCATTCGCTTCATCCGTCTGTCCGATGTCTCGTTTTTTGTCCGCACGATAAGTCAAACACGAAAAACGATATCAATTTGAAAATTTAAAAACGAAAAAAGATATCAACTTGAATTTTTTTAGTAAAAATCAAGCTCTACAAGGAATGAAGCCTATTGATTCTGAAAAAAAATCTGACTAAAAATGGGGGATAAGCGGGGTTGAAATTAGGGCTGGGCGATTATCAAAATAAATAATCGATAAATTGAAAATAATCGATTAATAATTGAATAATCTAAAGTAATCGATTAGGGGTAAATGGAAACGGTTTTCGCAGTTTTTAAAATTCAGTTTAGTTTTTGACACTAAATGACGTTTTCTTAATTCACAAATTGAGATATAAATAAGTTAGACCCTCTACTTTAAGGCTCGTATATTTTTTTTTATAAGTATAGATGTGTTTTTGAAAAAAAAAAAAAAATAATGTCAACATATATCGTGTTTACAATTACCCCAGACCTGTCGGGGTAATTGTAAACGCGTTTCTTCTTAGTTAAGCATTGCATTGCTTAAAGTCATGGGACAAATGTGAACAAATTAGTTTTTATACATTTTGTAACAAAAATATGCAATTTGAAGGCATGTTTACATTTCCCCTATATTATTTATTTACGGGTCAGAGCCCATTAAAACAATACAATTACAGATAATACATATTACATACATTAAATAGTAATAAAATCCTAAATAATAATAAATTAATTTAAATACATAAATATTAAAAACAATTAAAAATTACTCCTCACATATACATAAATGGTTAGAAAAATCTGATGGAGAAGTAATCCATTCTACATTTAGTCTGTTAGCAGATCTTGTTACTCTAGGAATAAAAGAGTGAGAACCATAATTTGTTCTATGAAAAGGTTGAGAGAATGTATTAATATTCCTGGTTACTCTAGAGGGTACAGAAAAATAAACTAAGCCTAACTCTTAGTGCACCTTACAAAATGCTTCCCTCAAAAAACACGGATTCAAAAGAAAAAAATGTCACCACAAACAGGCATCAATAAATGCACTGTCTCAAAATTATCTTGAAAATACAGAAACAAGTTAAGCTGTCGTCACGAGCTGACCGGATATGAAAAGTGAAAGAATGTCTTCGAAGAATTAGCGCCGTTTTTCAAATCATAATACTTGTATTTCCATTTTTTGGTGCGTTTACATTTACCTCAACTGAACCTAATCGAAAAGAATTGATAAATTAAAAATAATCGATTAATCGAATGATTCTAAAATAATCGATTAATCGAAAATTATCGATTATTTTGCCCACCCCTGGTTTATATATTGAAAAAAAAATCTAATTCAGAGACAAAAACGATATTAAATTGAAATCTTCAGGAAAAATCAAGCTTTATAAGAAGTAGAAGTCTATTTATTCTACAAAAAAAAAAAAAACTAAATTAAAAAGAGGGGTTAAGGCTATGATTTAAAAAATTGAGGGTTAACCCTTAAGGAGGGTTGAAATAACAAAAATAGAAATCTAACACCAAAAGCGACAACATCAACATGAAATCTTCAGGAAAAATCATGCTTTCTAAAGGGATGAGGCCTATTGATTCTGAAAAAAAAAATATGAATAAAAATTAGGGGTCAAGGGGGGCGGGATCTGTGAAACTGTGAAGAGTATAATATAGAATGCCAAGTATTATATATCTTCGTTCTAATTTCTATTTCATATCAACCATTACAACAGACTACTAGAAATTTGTAGAAGTATCTCAAGCGTTGAGGGTTACAGCCTAGTGTATCCAGATCGCCTTTTGATGGCAGATTTAACGGCTAATCTTTATAAAAATGGACTTACCTCACCCAGGTACCTTCATAATTTGGAGTGAGGGTAGCCATATGTGAGTAGTAGGGATTAAGTGTAAAGGTTAAAGAAAAAGTCCTTTATTTCTCACAAAGTCAATTTATTGGCGACCGGTTTCGAAGTTGTCACTTCATCATCAGGCACACCTAAATGGAATATCAAGGAGTCAGTTGTAATAAAAACAATTATAAAAGCATGAACGGACTTTAACATATACAAAATAACAGAAAAAACACAAAAGAAAGTTAAACAATAACCTTGACTCACCTTGACTAATTCCATAAAGGAAGCGCTACAAAAAGTTTAACAGAACGAGTTAAAAAAGTCATGTGTAATAAGTATTTTTTAAAAAATGTTTTAAATGTAGGTTAGGTTAAACCACCAGATGTCTTTTTGAATAAAATAATTAATTAAAACACATTTAAGACAATTATTAACTAAACAACACAAAATAGTTTTACAAGCACAAACAGTTTAAAAAATTTAAGGAAATAATGTTAATTACTGAAAGTAAAAAGTAAGTTTACTTTTTTACTTTTTACTTTCAGTAATTAACATTATTTCCTTAAATTTTTTAAACTGTTTGTGCTTGTAAAACTATTTTGTGTTGTTTAGTTAATAATTGTCTTAAATGTGTTTTAATTAATTATTTTATTCAAAAAGACATCTGGTGGTTTAACCTAACCTACATTTAAAACATTTTTTAAAAAATACTTATTACACATGACTTTTTTAACTCGTTCTGTTAAACTTTTTGTAGCGCTTCCTTTATGGAATTAGTCAAGGTGAGTCAAGGTTATTGTTTAACTTTCTTTTGTGTTTTTTCTGTTATTTTGTATATGTTAAAGTCCGTTCATGCTTTTATAATTGTTTTTATTACAACTGACTCCTTGATATTCCATTTAGGTGTGCCTGATGATGAAGTGACAACTTCGAAACCGGTCGCCAATAAATTGACTTTGTGAGAAATAAAGGACTTTTTCTTTAACCTTCATAATTTATTAATTCCATTTTATTAAAGAAAAGTTGCATTCTTAATAAATTCAAAATCCTTCATTTAACGGAAAAATCTTTTAGATAATTAAATCCTATCTATGATGCCTGATAAATAAAAGCAAGATTTCTGTTCGCGGGGTTTCTAATATGTACAAGCCCAATAACCAGATAAAAAGTTATCAAATGAGAATTCTACCCAAAAACTATCATAAAACATTTCTTGAAATAACCATTAAAATAGAACTAATTGTTTTCACGAAATAATCATTAAAACATTTAACGCGCTTATCTTAAGTTAGTTCGAATAGTAACGCCGATTTCGACACAAAATTCCCTGAATTTCTCAAGGCACGTAATAAATCTTACAACCCTTTTTTTTATCAACCCAAATTCTATCCCACCGGAGTTACGACCAATGTACGTGACAAAAGCTCATTAAAACGGGTATAAATACCCAACCCCGGGAACTTGATTTGATTTATTATTTTAAATCCAGTCTAATTTAGTTGATTTCATATTTAGTTATATTTTAAGTTCAGTATTCAGTACCTTTCTTACTTCCTACAATCGCTCCTACGTCCCGACGACCTATTTTCCGAACGCTTTCGCGTCTTGTTGCCGACGCTCAACGTGCCGCCGCCCTAATTCGCTACCTTTATACGTTCCGACAATCTATCTCCCGAACATTCTCACGTCCCGACGCTCAACGTCTCGCCAACCTACTTCGCTACCTTTCTACGTCCCTGCGTCCGCCGTCCCGAAGATCACCGCCCTACTTCCCGACGCTTACCGCCCCGTAAACCTACCTAATATTTCCTTCATAATACCCGTGACAAAAGCCTTCGTCGCGCAGCACCACCTAAGTATTTCCCTGCTTATATCAGTCCCGACGCAGTACCGTAATAAATACATTCTTCTCCACCACGACGCTAGGTGTTTCGACGCAAGGCCACGCTCAAAGCTGTGTCGTACCCAGAATTGACGCCGCCACAACGCTAGATAAAATTAGTACATAATGTCTAGTTTAGACAAACCTAATGTCTGGATTTTCAATGTTGAGTCAAAAAGGTTAATTTAACTTTCTTTAAGATATCACCTAAGTTTTGTTTGAATAAGGGGCGACATTTCCTTCAAAATATTATCAATGTAACCAAATAAACCAGATGGCCTTCGGGGATTCAGTTAAGTTAGACATTTGTTTTTTAACGGATGAATGTGGCTCATTTAAAAAAATATATAAATAAATGTTTTCTAAATATACAGGGTTATTTATGGACACAAATCTACGCAAACCTAGATGGTGAAATTTAATAGTTAGCTATCGAACTGGTGAATTGACACTGTTGCCTATACTAGCCACCCATTCTGCTAGGTTTGAACTATATAGTATATGTGAACATCAACATAGCACGTGAACTAACTGGCGAATTGGTGCTGTTCGTTAACTTCGTTGGTCATCACCTCTATACTCATCGGTCGAAATAAATTCCTAAGAAAATACCCTGTGTATCTGGGATAGTATCAAACTAAATAAAGTATATCTTGGTAGCAAATGAACGTGGTCCGCGTTTGAGCGGGACTCGAGTCAGATCTCGGTGAAAAGTACCTATTGTAATCTACTTTGCAAATTATTATGTTATATTTTAAAGTGTGAAAAATAAAAGGGTT
Organism: Psylliodes chrysocephalus; assembly: GCA_927349885.1. Lineage (NCBI taxonomy): Eukaryota > Metazoa > Arthropoda > Insecta > Coleoptera > Chrysomelidae > Psylliodes > Psylliodes chrysocephalus. The sequence continues at coordinate 46,181,021 of OV651817.1, forward strand.
TAAATATAAATTTTGTATGGTTTTATTTACCAATTTGCACCAAACTTTGCATCAAATCCTGGTTTATTTTAATTAACATTATCAATCAACTAGACGATCACTACTACTACTACTAGAGGAAAAAGACAAAATACAGTAAGTATAGAATTAAAAGTGAAACAAAATTGAGAGGTAAATATTAAAATTTCAGATTGAAACAAAAATCAAAGGAGTATGGGGGGTGGGATGTTACAAAACTAATTTTCACTCAAAAATCTACCAATAACTCGATTCTCCCATGCTTATTAACAATATGGTTTTATCTAGCAAAAAAACTCGTATACATTAGAGTTTATGTCACAGAATCTGGAACAATCATGTGTACCTATGTCATCAATTACCACTACCGCTGGTAAAAAATTGGAATTCTTTTTTCATGGCAAACAAATGTGATGCCTACATACACAGTGTACATGTGACTTCGGTGTATGTTGTTAGTTTTTCAATAAATTTTAAAGAAAAAAAATTAGAATCGAATGAATCAAAAGTAAATAACACATTTGTTGTCATCCTGGTCTCTAGGATCAATAATTGTTTATCTCATGTGGCAGCTATGTGTACAAAACCAAGTACTGAAATTATCCACGTCGACACTTTGGTCTATAAGACGCAGTCATTTTCCAGCGACACTGTCCCAAATTGTTCAATCAATATGAACAGACTGAGGTAGCGTTCTAAATGACTTGCATTAGCTGTAGTAAAAAAATTGGGAAAAAATGCTTATATGGATGTCAACTTAAATAGTAACTGTGTAGTGGTGGTGTGTCGATCTCGTTATGTTGATTTATTCTTTTGTTGCGGTATATCGGCAAATGCCCTTTCCCTCCCTCTCTCTAAACGATGTATTAGTGATGACGTAAAAACAATGTTGCCAAGAGACAAAGTATCTAGCTTTTGAAATGTTATTTATTTTTTATTCAAATGTATCATAAAACGTCGTTTTTCGGACAGAAAACAATCGAAAAGGATAACTTTTAAATATACTACAAATGAACTGCTGAAAAATACTTTTTCTCGTCCAGGCTGCAAAAGTATGCGGCTTCGCTATCTAAACATTCTGTTTTATTTTCAGTTTACCTTTCAATACATTTGGCGATATTTTTTTTTTGCTATTGTAGTCCATAATCCACATGTACATCAAATTTAAATAAAAAACTAGAATAAAGATATAGGTATAATGCTTGGCATTATCATATTATATTTTTATTCTTCAGTAATTTAGTGTGTGATATAGTGCTTACGTTCAGAATATGCAGTTAGAAGATAATGAGACACTTGGTAATTCTAAATAAATTAAACTTGTTAAAATTTTTATTTTTCACCTAATTTTATTTTTTAATTAAAACAAGTGATATTTTCCATTATTCAACATTTACAAACAACAAAAATTCACTAAACTTATTGTTTGTTTAGTAGTTGTAAATAAAAGTTGTTTAATTGGAAAATGTTTCTTCAAATATCTAAATTATAAAGCCCGCCAATTTTTAAATCGCTTTACTTAGTAGTGCCCCCATAATTTTATTCAGATTTTTTTTAGAATATATAGATTCATCCCCTTATAAAGCTTGGGTTTTATAAAAAAATTTATATTGATATTGCTTTTCGTTTTTTATTTTTGTTAAATTACAACCCCCCCTTAAACCCCATTTTTATTCATAGGCTTCCGTCTCCTTATAGAGCTTCATTTTTCCTGGAAATTTTGTTTCTTTTGTTTTTGTTTTTTTTTTCTTTAAACCCCCTTAACCCCCCGTTTTTGATCAGATTTTTTTCGAAATCAATCATTTTTAAAAGTTGTTGAAAATTTAATAAGAATGATTTTGGTACAAAATTTTTAAATTTGTATCAATATTATATAATTTTGGTTTCTCGAAAGTAATTCTATAATACTTTTCACAGACTACGTGTGATTATAATAATGTATATAGTTATTAAAAGTTAAAAAGTAAGTATACTAACTTTATAGTCGAGAAGAAAAGGGTGGAAAGTTTCTATTTTCCAATCTAAATTACAAGCTGAGAATAGAATTATCTACATTTTCATTTTTTTTTTTTTTAGATATATAATAGTTGAAATCATAAAAAAGCAGACAAGTAGGTATTAGAATGTAAGGTGTTTTAATTTGTGTAAAGCTGGCTCCTGTTATTAGTTTAATTATAGCAGGGACAGAAGTTGGAAATGCTTTTGGTAGGTAGAGAGTGGATAAACGTCAAATCACATCGGACGACTTCGAGAATAAGTAATTTTAAATTGTTACCGGCGGAACCGAACAATCGCATGTATTTATAGATTAGAAATAATTATTAAACTATTTACCCGAAATTGTTATTAACATCTATAAAATAATTTTGTACGTCAATGTATTGCGTCTACTTCGGTTAGCTTCGCCGCAAAACCTCCAATTTCAGTGAATGAAGTGAGAGAACTGTGAAAAGCCTTTCCAACTTCTGTCCCTGGTATAAGTACCGGTACCTATATATTTTTTATGAATACTACAACTGCACAAATGAAAAAGAGAATGAGAATAATATTTTACCTTTGCTCTCTTGATGCAATCATTAGGCATCAGGGGCCTGTGTGGTCTAGTTTCTTCTAAGTATTGCAAAATATTTAGCGATTCTACAAGGGTAACTCCATCAATATGTAGAGCTGGAACCTGTTCCATCGGGTTTATTTCCCTGTATTCATTACTGTGCTGCTCCCCTCCCGCTTTTATCAAAGAAACAGGTTTTATCTCGTAGGGGATTTCTTTCAAGTTTAAGGCTAAAATAAAGATGTACGTACATAACAATATTTAAATTTTTTTGTAAGCAATAGACCAATTGAGAAAATCAAAACGACCTGTTTTCAAGAGAAATTGCGTGGAAATATTTAGTTTCGTAACTTTTTAAAATGTGAAAACGTCGTTTTATTTTAAGAAACAAAAAATGATATGATAAATAATATTTATTTTTTCCAAGAATATTAGTTTTTTTATAGTTGTATTATTCAAATTATCAGGGTCTCTATATATTTATTACAGTCTACTAAATTGAAGACAGTAATTTTCTTCTGGAATAAATTATATAACGTTTCCTTTTTATTTGAAACAGTTTAATTGTGTTGAAAATTGTTATACAGAGTTTTCAACAATACCAGTATCCTGATGTCATCAGTTGGCTAAAATTAACATTAATAATGTTACCCTGCACCATGCATTATAGGAAACGTACGAATACAAAAATAAGTGTAATGTCACGCATCGACCTATACAGTGTGCTGCGGTCATCATAAGTAAAAGTACGAGTAAAAGAAGAAGATAAAATAGTTCAGAAAAGTCTGGAAATGTCATTCCTTGTCAAGAAAAATCTAGACAGTTCGAGAAAGGTCAAGCAAGCTATAAAAGCTGAGGATCCTAACGTCAGCTTTCAGTTTTATGGTAGACGTTATACGTTAATGTTATCAGTTGAATTATTGTAAAAGTTGAGTTGAAATAAATTGAGATATCAAAAACCTGCGTAAAATTGGTGGCAGTGGTGGGATTTAAAATAAAAAAGTTACCTAAGCATTCTATTCATGGAAAATACTAGATCCACTGCGCACGAAACAGATATGGATACTTCAAGCCCACCAGCATGGTTTTTGAAGATGTAAGAAGAGAGAGTAAGGCGAGAAGAGGAAAAGCATAGGAAAGAAGAGGAGGAGAAAGTAAGGCGAGAAGAGGAAAAGCATAGGAAAGAAGAGGAGGAGAAATAGGAAAGGCGTAGGAAGGAAGAGGAGGAGAAAGTAAGGCGAGAAGAGGAAAAGGAAAGGCGTAGGAAGGAAGAAGAGGAGAAAAAGAAAAGGCGTCGGAAGGACGAGGAAAAAGAGAAGGAACCCACATAGCACACGGACGTCTAAAAGACGTCCTTTAGGGACATAAAGGACGTCCGAGGGACGTCCTATTTTGGTACCGGGACGTCAATCGGACGTCCCATGGACGTCCTAATATCCCGTTTCTGTCCATCTTAGGGACATCTCAAAAGGACGTCATAGGGACCTTTGCGGGACGTCCTAGGGACGTAAATCAGACGTCCGAGGGACGATATTTGACCATAATCCATAAAGGGTAATAATAACAAAAATGTTAACAATAGAAGAGCTTTATTTATCAACTTTTATCCTAAAAAACCTAGCTAGAGTTAAACGTTTTCAGTTTACAAAAAAAAACAGGAATGAATTAAATTTAACACACAGCGCTGGCAAGATGAAACCTTTGGTCCTACTTATAGCTTGTGTCGACAAAACTGAGTATTATAATTTTGTCCAAATTAGTTTTGTTCCAACTTTCCGCCATTACGGTATTTTCTTTCCGCCAGCGGCTACCGACAATACACATCACTTATTCTCACATAAACACAAAACACTCACTTCACTTTATAACCACTTTACCACCAGCATCAAAAAAATAACAAATAACACTATATAACCTTCTTTTATCTTCGTTAATCTAACTCGCTTATTTAAGTTAATTATTGAATGCCGAAAATTGTAGCTATTGTTGTTCATTTGAAAATAAATGATAGGTTAGGTTTTCTGTCCTTGCAAAATCAAAACGTTGAATTTCAAGTTATCGATTCAAAGACCAACGATGCTAGTGCATAGAAAGTCCCATAGACGTCCCATTAACGTCCCGGACTCGGACCGAAAACTAAATGCCTTGTCGAAACGGGACCAAAATAGGACGTCCAGAGGACGTCCTAGTGTTAACTGTAATCGGAAGTCCAGTGGACGTCCTATTTAGGTCCGGGACCAACAAGGGACCAAATCAGGACGTCCATGGGACGTCCTGTGCTATCTGGGAAGAGAGGCGTAGGAAAGCAGAGGTAGAAATTATAAATGGTTTGCTGCAAATTCAAGAAACCCTTAAGCAATAGGTAGGCCAGCTAACAATCTAGTAGATCTCTTAGCACAACAAAAAGATAGTTTAAAAACTAATTTGGAACAGCAGCAAGAGAATATAAAAACTAATTTAGAGAATTTAAAACATAATTTAGAACAACAAGAAAAGGCTAGAGTAGAGTTAGGAAGGCAAATTAGAATTGAAATGGCTGAGTTAGAAAGAAGAATTCGTAGCCAAGCTGAAAACACTACCTCGTCTTCATCTATAACCGACCAAAACCATAGTCAAACCAGTCTCACAAAACCATAGTAGCAAGACCCTTATGCCACCCACGTTTGACGGTCGGATAACATGGGAAACATATCGACTCCAATTTGAAGCTGCAGCTAGAGCCAATGGCTGGGCCGAGAAAGTGATATGGCGGCTTCATTAATGTCTCTGCGAGGTCAGGCAGCATTCGTTTTGCAGTTACTTCCCAAGAAGAGCCCAGTTATTCATCTCTCGTCTCTTTAAAGACAAGATATGCCCAGCAGCATTTGAAACAGGTATTCCAAAGCCAGCTAAAATTTCGTAGTCGGAAACACAATGAAAGTTTACAAGAATTCGAATCCGATATAAAAAGATTGCTGCATTTGGCCTATCCACAGGCACTCAAAGATTTGTTAGAACAAATCGGCATTCAGGCATTAATTGATGGACTACAGGATGTGAAAATACAGCAGGCTCTTCGGCTACAATACCACAAGACGTTGAGTGAGACACTGATTGCAGCCCAGGAATACGAAACAGCAAAAAGTATATCTAGATTTTCTCGCGCAAAATTGAGAGAAATTAGATTCCAGAAAAGTGAAATCCTAAATATCCTGCAAAATATGCAACGAAATAACCAAAATGAAAGCAGGAGATGCTTCAATTGCGGAAGAATCGGACACTTTCAAAGAACCTTTTGAAGCAGGGCTCTTTCTATGAATCGAAAATCGGAGAATGATGCTAAAAATTCACCTAAATCAAGCCCGTTACTTAGTCCAACAAGAAATAGTTACAGCATTACGGGGTAGGCGTCGGCTGTAACAATGGGCCCCAAAATTCGCGCACACACACACACATTAAAAAATAAAAACGAACAAAATCTATTGGTCAAGGGGTATATCGATAATCCTTGATACTGGTGCAACCAAGTCTTACATTTGAACAGGGATCCTGCATCGAAAACCACGACCAACTAGAAGAAGCTTAGTCCTGGAAACAGAACAAGCATTACGCCTCTCCACCCACAGTCCGACGGAATGGTAGAAAGACAGAATAGAACGATATGTCAGTATCTTTTAATGTTCGTCTCTGATAATCAAAAGGACTGGGACACATTAATTCCTCTCTTTCTGCTAGTCTACCGAAGTTCGGAACATGAAACGATCAGTTATACTCCGTCCATGATGATTACTGGAAGGGAGATGAAACTTCCCAGTAAACCACAAATCTCGGCCTGACACCGGCATGTACGAGAAGCCGAGTACTCGGATTGCCGTTGTCAGAGTTTCTTCTGAGCCGGGAGGACCGTACCATTTGACGTAATTTAGAAGTAGAAAGCGCGCATGGCACATATTTGGCTTTCCAGACATGGGAGGCATCCTTACGGGCCGAATTATATATATGAACGCGGCTACAATTTAATGGACTGCCGACATTCGGCTGGGCGAACATGCCTTACCTATATGCCGAAGCCTTACCGGTATATCGGGCCGAGTCCGGCATCCGGCAAGTCTCCTTCGGCCCAGTTACACTGCCGATAAACTGTATTGGGTTCTACATGATCTTCTTTTTGGAAGGCAGGTGAAGAAGAGGGCCGTATACAGACCTTAAGAGACAGATTAGAGAAGGTATACGAATTCGCTCGGCCACGTTTGAAACCTAATAACGATAAAGCAAAAGCTAGAATCGACATGCAGTTGTTAGCGGGAAGTAAACCTAAGGTAGTTCACATTAAAAAGCACCATATCGTGGTCCAGATCCTCCCCGTTGGCTCCAACCAGGGGGTCGATTCTCGACTTGTAGGAACCTTTTCCTATAGGAATTTGTGACACTTTCCTATATGTAGGAAAATGTCATAAATTTTCGATGTACATAAAAATGTCAAAAATTCCTATAGGAAAATATTCCTACGAGTCGAGAATCGACCCCCAGGTCCCAGTAATCAAGTTATTCGGGACGAATAATTAGAGAAGAGGAAGCAATGTTACCCTGCAGTAGCCTGCGGCTGTCATAGGAAACGTACGAATACAAAAAGAAGTGCAATGTCACCTATCGTCCTACAGTGTGCTGCGGTCGTCATAAGTAAAAGTACGAGTAAAAGAAGAAGATAGAATAGTCCTGGAAATGTAATTCCTTGTCAAGAAAAATCTGGACAGTTAGAAAAGCTATATAAGTCGAGGATCCTGACGTCAATTTTCAGTTTTATGATAGACATACGTTAATGTTATCAATTGAATTATTGTAAAAGTTGAGTTGAAACAAATTGAGATACCAAAAACGAGCGTAACAATAACTTCAGTAGTAACCCTAAAACAATGTAACTCTCCTATTTGACACAAATGATATTTAAGTTGTCAATAAAAGTTACTAAGACGGGCTATTTTCATTAAATGTCGTAGGATACTGGTATTGTTGAAGACTCGTTATTTACCCAACCTGAAATAATTAATACTGATATTTTTAAAATAATATAAACTAATAAATATAATAAAAGTTCAAATTAAATGAATTGAAAAAGTTTTGTAATTTTACATAAATTTTAATTTGATGAAGAAAATACAGATAACTCTCGAGTAAAATTGTTGATCAACATAATAAATGATTATTTATTTCATTTTGCAATGTTATCTATACTTATTTACATATTTCTTAAATTGGTTTAAAACCGATAAACAATTATTGTTATTGAAATAGATAAAATAGAAAACGATGTTTAATTTTGTACAAAATGAATTTTCAAGAAATGGATAATTTTTGTGGTTTTTTATTAGCAACCTCTTTGACAGTAAAACGCAATAAAAAAACAAACTAGAAATAATAATTATTGCTAAATAGTTATGTATTAAAAAATGTTCACTCAATTATTTAAAAAAAATTGTTTACACATACGAGGTATGTCCAAAGAGTATCCGACTTTCCTCTGACAGTCTTAAACTTTTCTCAAGCGGCTCTCCCACCGTTTGAAGCACACTTATAATCAGTATTTTGAATAGTTAACAGCCAGAAGTACATAGTCAAAAACTGCTGGATAAGTTGATATGAATGAGTAGATGCGTTGTCACGTTGAAGACCCCTTCGCCGCTTTGGCAAAAATGAGTCCATTTACTTCTCTTTGCGATTATAAACGCTCTGCATGTAATACCTACTCCTTGTTTTTCTGTCTTTTTTTGGAATCTGATCATAATTAATTATGAGCATGCTGACTAAACCACTTTTTAATCAACTTTAGAAACCTTTTTTTGTGGATCACTCATTATTGTATGTGTTTTTTTTTGTGTGTTCCACCCTTCGGACTCCCCGTGCTATCACCCTAATCTGTTTGACGCGTGGCGGCTTATTGTGCCACCATGTAAAGGTCCTGCTGCTTTCCCATTCATCACTATTCATTCCACGTCTTAGGTGGTTATAATAGAAGTACATAACGCAAATATATAAAATACCACTAACAACATAAGTGAGGTTACGGTTATATATACGGTTACGGTCTCATTTCCATATTCTCTACCAAAAAGTTGACAGTTTTGATAGAAATTTCTACACGAATTTTGGTGAATTCGATTTTGAATTATTACGAAAATTTTCTTTCGACATTTCTCTCCTGAATTTCAAGCATAGGCATACTTGGTGATCCTCTCTAACTGGTGATGGTGGAGCCTTTTTTTCGATAATACTTCTTACATTTTAAGTACAATAAAACTTCTGCACAGACCTCGTATGTTCTATTTTTTAATTCATGTTATAAAATGGAAAAAATATACATATAGTTTTTATGGCTTTTTACTTACCTATTCGAACCCTCCAAGTACACGAACTTCTCCAGTATGAATATAAAATGGTCTAAAAAATATGAAAAAGTTAAACACACGTTATTTTATTAATTTCAAAATTATATCTCATCAAATTGTTCAAAGAGGCGTACTCTAACTTGAATACATTAAGGTTTCATTTCACTACGTTCCATTTCCATTCTATATTGGTTCCTTTCCATTTACATAAAATATTAGATATAAATGTAAGAACAGGTGTGTAAAAGCAGAGCTGAGGTACTCAGTACAAAAACGTACTTGAAATAAATAATCAGTATTTTTTTACTTTAAGTATTTTACTTAAAGTATTTATGAACTAACGATACTTTTGGAAATGTACTTATTACATTTGAAAAAAAGTACTGTACTTGTACTTAAATTAACGCTTTTCTTGTAAGTATTATTTGTTACTTGAAAAATGTACTGGAAAATCCGAATCTACTTAAAGTTTTTTCTAAGTAATTTTTAACAGTAAGTACTTAAATGGAAAATACTTAAAGTACTTTTGAAACTATTTTAAGTACATATTTACTTGAAGTACAGTGCAACCTCTTTAATCCGAACACCTAATTGTCAGACCTTGTTCGGATTATCGAATTGTTCGGATTAACGAATATATAATAAAACACCTCTTACACATTTTTAGACCTTTAGATCTAAGTATGTATATTGCATTTGTACATTTAAATGCATTATCAATCTACATATAGGCGACGCAGGTCGGCGCTGCAGGTCTTTTCCGGTCAGCGTTCGGATTACAAAGGCGGCGTTCGGACTATCTCGCATCACGATTTGCGTTCGGATTAGTGTGGGTTCGGATTATCGAGGTTGCGTTGCACTGTATTGTATTAAAAATACTGCAACGCCAAACAAGCTAGGACTCGCATTTCATATTACCAGGACAGTAAACAGTACAGTAGTTACAGTAAACACGCTCAAATAAATCAAATCTTTACGACACACGACGTCTAACGTGTGCTGATGCCGGACTTGTAGTTCACCGATACCTGGGTACTAATAATACTACTCGTAATAAGAGTAATAAGCATACAGTCCTAAGATAGTGTATAGGTACAGACAGTATCTGAAAATAATTGTGTATTAGATAGATAAGTGAAATAATATGATACCTCTCTTTTTGTTGGGTTCTATCTCGTATCTCAATGTTGTGAGCGAAATGCTTTGAGAAATTAATTTTTCACATGTGAAAAAAACCTGTTTTGCGTATCTATGACGATATGAAAATGTTTTTTTAATAGTTGTAAAAAAAATATTTTTTCTACACTCACATGGATATTAGCTTATCTACGCACAGACTACAAAACGAAAAGGTCTGTCATTGCGTTCAACCGAACGAATATATTTCATATCCATTCTAGGTAGTGAGAATACTGCAAAAAAATGATATCCACCAATCACAGTTCATATTTTTCGTTAGTGGGTGGTAGAAAAAATATTCTGTACAACTCGAGTGGATTGTCCATATCGCACTCAGACGATTGAGCACTCTATCATATCCACTCTTGTTGCACAAACTACTATTCCAACTTCCAGCACGCATTTACGTGCGTAAAAAACGTTTTTCCGCACGCAAGTAGGAAAAATATATTTTTTGCAGAATTCTATAATTTTTTCTATAAAATTAAGAATCTTAATCGGTTTACTTCGAGGGTAAACCGCATTATGGTATGGTACCTTTAATTATTGTATATATGTAATATCTACAACTTATAGAAATCATGGAAGTTGAGCATGATTTATTCGAGGTGACTTCGGCTTCGCCAAAGGACCCGTTCCAAATATCAGACGACGATGACCCAAGTTAGACCCCAAGACACCCAAAAAAAAGTTTTTGCCGGATTATTTTGGAGTAAGGAATAAAACCATAAGTCAAATTTTACAAATTGAACCAAGTCAAAAACCAGAGCAGTTTAGCGATGGTCAAGATAATTTGCTTACCTAAAAAATACAAAGCAACCCTCTTTTAGATCGAAAGTTCTATGAAGTTGTTGGAAAATATATAATTTATTTCATCATGTAACAAGTAACGATGTAACAAAAACGCCGAGTAAAACTCAAGATTTCAATTATTTTAATAAACCAAGTATACATGGTATATTGTATGTTATACACATACAAACATATTGGATGGCCATTTTTATTGGTCATGTCTAAACAAAATAGTGGTGTACTTTATTAATTTATACAAAGCTAAGTATATATGTTAAGTTTTAAGTTGATAACTCAAGAGGGATCTTTAATTTAATATATACTTAAAACATGATTTAAGTTATTAGTATTTCAAAATACTGAATCTTTAAAAGTACTTTAAGTATTTTTAACATATTTTCAGTACTTAGAATTACTTTAGTATATTGAATTTACTTTAAGTATTTTTAAGGTATGCACTTGCTACTTATACTTGAATTATTTGTTTTAAGTAAAATACTTAATATTTCAAGTACTTTCGTAAAATACTTATACTTAATGTAAGTAGATTTGGAATTTAAATTACTTAATACTGGTTACTTGAAGTACATTTGCTAAATACTTATCACAGATCTGTGTAAAAGGAACTAAAAGTGTGTAAATGTACATTTATTTACATCTTATACTTTTGTAAACGGAAAAGAACAGGTATGGAATGGAAATGGAACGTATAGTGAGGATCAACATTTATACGGTTTATTCCTTAATCTGAAAAGTAGTTTCTTATAAAGTAAAACCTAGAAATAGCCATGGATTTTTAACTTTGGCGGTAAAACGCAATAAAAAAAAACTGGAACTAGAAATAATAATTATTGCTAAATAGTTATGTATTAAAAAATATTCCTGGGAATATATCCTATTTTACCATTTTGGCATACCAATAAAAACTCCCATGCCTGATATTTTGGTAAGTAATAGAGATATTTTAATTCTGTAAAAGCCAGTTCATAGATCATAGAGGATCTTTCTTATATAGCGCATCTTATAAAAAAATTCTATAAACTAATTCGATAAATCTAGTCATTTTGATACAGAGTGGGCCACTTAAAACAGCTTCATCCTGTTTTTCGGCATTCATAATTTGATTTTAAGAAAATGCAGGTCGATTTTTATTCCAAGTTGAACACATTTTTACAATACTTACATCTGTCATGTGCCAACCCTCTCCCTCCCAGACAACACACCAAATCCCAGAGATATCCACAGAATATATTTTGTGGATATCCAATATATCCACAGGATATCAGAAATATTCCGTGGAACTAATATGGATATCCAAATGTCCGTCTATATCCAGAATATAGAAGATATCCTATGGATATTCAGCAAAATATCTAATGAGTATCTCCAGACAATACAAGAAATCCCAGATATATCCATAGAATATATTTTGTGGATATCCAACCAAATGTCCGTCTATATCCCAGGATATAGAAATTCAGATAAATATTTTATAATTATTTTTATTAGAGGTTCATAAGTAACCAATGGTTATTGAATAACGTCGAAAGAAAATAGAGGTAAAAAATATTCCCAACAATCTGCCTTTGATTTTGCCTACTATGGAGAAAATCATCCTTATTAGGAATCTTCAACAATAAATGGAACTTCTCGACTTCACTCTCTAATGAAGTCTGTTGTGAAACAATGTCGATCAAACTCAATTACGGCGGGTTAAGCATGAGTAGATACGAAAGTGGTATCGCCATCTATACTTAGGAAGCAAAATCAAAAATTACATCTAGTAGATATCCACGATGGTTTGCGTCCGCGCTTAGATTTTGATATATTTATAGTGGATGTCCATGGGATATTGAATACACCTTAAAAAAAATTAATTTTAAATATCTCAACGGTACTATTAGCCACAATGGCGAGTACAATGGCGTAATTTTTTAATAATTTGCTATATAATTACAATTATTTATGGACATTTGCATGTCTATAAATTACATTTCATGGATATAAAATAGATATCCACCATGGACTGGACATTCAGTGGATATTGGGATGTTCAGTAGATATCCAAAGGATTTGGTGTGCTGTCTGGGCTTCCACTTCTTCAACCCCTTAATTTTAAATAGGGAATGTACCATGTACGGCACATCATTGAAAATGTAATTTTATGGAAAAGTCAGAAATAGGACCCAGACAGCACACCAAATCCTTTGGATATCTACTGAACATCCCAATATCCACTGAATGTCCAGTCCATGGTGGATATCTATTTTATATCCATGAAATGTAATTTATAGACATGCAAATGTCCATAAATAATTGTAATTATATAGCAAATTATTAAAAAATTACGCCATTGTACTCGCCATTGTGGCTAATAGTACCGTTGAGATATTTAAAATTATTTTTTTTTAAGGTGTATTCAATATCCCATGGACATCCACTATAAATATAAATATATCAAAGTCTAAGCGCGGACGCAAACCATCGTGGATATCTACTAGATGTAATTTTTGATTTTGCTTCCTAAGTATAGATGGCGATACCACTTTCGTATCTACTCATGCATAACCCGCCGTAATTGAGTTTGATCGACATTGTTTCACAAACAGACTTCATTAGAGACTGAAGTCGAGAAGTTCCATTTATTGCTGAAGATTCCTAATGATGATTTTCTCCTTAGTAGGCAAAATCAAAGGCAGATTGTTGGGAATATTTTTTACCTCTATTTTCTTTCGACGTTATTCAATAACCATTGGTTATTTATGAACCTCTACTAAAAATAATTATAAAATATTTATCTGAATTTCTATATCCTGGGATATAGACGGACATTTGGTTGGATATCCACAAAATATATTCTATGGATATATCTGGGATTTCTTGTATTGTCTGGAGATACTCATTAGATATTTTGCTGAATATCCATAGGATATCTTCTATATTCTGGATAAAGACGGACATTTGGATATCTATATTAGTTCCACGGAATATTTCTGATATCCTGTGGATATATTGGATATCCACAAAATATATTCTGTGGATATCTCTGGGATTTGGTGTGTTGTCTGGGGACTGTTTATTGCGATACTTTTAATTTTAGCGCCCTCTATCGGGATAAAAAAACCTGTAACGTATTATAAAGTGTGATACTTCATTTGAAAGCTAATTTAATTACTAATTCAATGCACCACAATATTAATATAAATATTTCCATATTGCACTTGCAACAAAATAAAGTTAGCAATAATGTTTAAAATAATGCATGACTAAATAAGGTATCACACTTTATAATACGTACCTACACTTTTTTATATCGAGAGAGGGCGGTACATTTAAAAGTATCGCAATAAACAGTCATATTTCTGAATTCCCCATAAAATTACCTTTTTAATGATGGTAGTGTCACACTTTATAATACGTAATAGTTTTTTATCCCGCTAAAGGGCGGAAAAATTTGTGATGCAATGTACAGACATATTTCTAAATCCCCCATTAAATTACCATTTTAATGATACATGGTACATTACCTATTTAAAAGTAAGGTGATGGAGAAGTGCAAGTGAGGGGTTAACACTTGACAGATGTCTGTATTGTAAAAATGTGTTCAATTTGGAATAAAAATAGACCTGTTTTTAAAATCCAATGATTAATGCTGTGACCCACACTGTATATCAAAATTGGCTTGATTTATCGAGTTCATAGAACAAAATATGCTTTAAAATGCATTTTTTACAAGATGTACTACACAAGAAAGATCCTCCCATCGAAAAAAAAATTATTGAGCGCAGCGCCATCTACATATGAAGCTCTCGTAGTGCTTTTACAGAATTAAAAGGCATTTCTTTATAAGCTTACTACAACATACTTGGTTACAGTATTGTGGTTACTGTGGTGACATTACGCATACCATGGTTTCCCTATTATTGAATGTCATATGTCAAATTTAATTTAAGTTTGGGGATTTCTAAACGAAATTTGTATTTTAGAAATTTTAGGATGTTTTGACTTTGTTATTTTTTATTATAGTATGTTCTAGTACGCTTATAAATAAAGGCATTTCTTTATAAGCTTAACACGACATACTTCGTAACAGCGTTGTGGTTACTCTGATGACGTCAGACATACCGTGGTAACTCGTAGCATTTGTCGTTGTCACATGTCAAATTGGGGATTTGTTTACTTTGTTTTTGTTCAGATAAATAAAAGTGTTTTTGTCACAGACGTCATTTGGTTTTCGTTCTTTTGTTATTTATTTAAATATGTCTCCTCCAACAAAAGGAAGAAAAAAATTAATAAGTGTTATTTGTGATGAAATAACAATGATAAATACTTGTGCCAGTAGTCCCATATTTTCATCTTTATATTTCAATATAAATAACAGTATTCAATGGCCATCAACATCGCTCTCGTGAAGAGTTATTTCAGTGCCCTGTATTTCAAATATATTTTCTTTCATAGTAAATAGAGTTTTCTTTGGTAAATACAAAAATGCCCAACCCAAATATACAAAATGAACCATATAACCCGTAACCACAGAAAAATGTATCTAATTTAATATCTTTACAATACTTTGCGCATGCTCGATATGTTTAAATGCGGACCTTACTGACCTTACCACACACCTTACCCCTAAAAACATCATGGTTAGTAGTAGTTACGTATTTTGGTAACGTATGACGTCATGGAAGTAACCAAACCGTTTAAAGAATTGCTTTGGTTACATAAGTATCCCAGTATAAAGAACAATACAGTAGCGACAGATTGCGTCGGCTTCTTTGATGTCGGGGTGGTCAGATTTTCAATGACAGTTGACGTTTTTGTCGCTTATTTCTACACGGAGAAAAGTAAACTCTAAAATTGCAAATTAGCGATGTACAATTAGAAAAAAATTAAAACATGTACATATAACATTTTAATGTATTCTAGGCAAATAAATTAATCAAAATATTGTGTAACTTAAATAAATGAGTTCCGGTGAAAATATAGATGTGCCAATTTTAAAATTTTATCATTAGAATAAAATAAATTACTTTTGTATGCCATTCATTGTATGAAATGTGTCAAACAGTTTTTGGTTTCTTCCTGGAACTAATAAATTAACTCAGCACCTTATTTTTTTATTTAAAATGAGGTTATGTAGGTATCTTTTTAGAAGTGAAACAACATATAACAATAATATTTATTAAAACACACAATTACAAATTAGTAAGTTTTTAATGAATTTACAATACAAGAATTATTTTATTTCAATTTTTGTTCCTACGTACAAATTTTTGACTTCAGATGAGTTTTAGCAAATGCCTGTTGTAAGTCACCCGTTAAGCAAAATGCTGCCCAATTGCTTATATTACCTATGTATATAATTAAATACTATTAACGTCACATCATAAAAATTAGATGTTTATATTTAACGATTTTATGGTTTAAAATTTGTATGGGAATGGTTATCTGCTGCGGGATTTAAATATTTAATGGCTAGAAGAATCAACAGTGACTGTCTAGAAAAATTTGTTGGGTCCATTAGGCAACAGGGTGGGAATTTAATTAATCCAACACCTGTACAATTCGAAAGGGCATTTAAAAAACGTTTTTGTCAAAATTATCTTCATTGCAATTCCATGAATTGTAATGAAGACCTGGACAAGCACTTGCTACAATTAGATGTAAAAAATATTGTCTCTCTGTATCCTGAAATAAATAAAAACACTCAAGAAGCTGTTTTTCTTCCTAATTACAACTACAGGACAAGATATAATAGTTCAAAATCCATTTAAATATGTTTGTGGCTATTTGATCAAAAAAGCTTTAGGCATACATGGATGTGATACATTTATTAAATTTTCAAAAGAATGTGAAGATTTGGATAGTTCACAGATTTTAACATATGATTGCAAATAAAGCACTTATGGAGGCCTAAAAACTCCAAATGAAAAGTTTATTATCTATATATTTAAATTATAAAAAAATGTTATATCTATTTTTAGCAATACCTGTGTAATGTCTGGTATATCCCATAGCTTTTTTTGATATTATGAAAGAAATAGAATTTAATCATCCTTGTCCTAATTTCCCTAACGTATATATCATACAACTGTTTATAAGATTATATATATTATTGTTTAAGTGCTTAAATATTGTATAAATGAAACAAATCAAAAATTAAAAAACAGTTAAAATAATAACACCACAAAATACATTTTTTTGTTTTCTTTTTGCTACTTTACAAGAAATACATATATATTTTGATTAGATGTAGTCAATCAGAACATTTTTAATCAATGGACATAGTGAATCAAAGAACATCTAATTCATTATAATAATTTGGAGGTAGGATTTTTGATTAAGAATGTCCAAAGGTTGCACATGGTACGCTTTCAAAAATGTCTCGTTCATGTTCAATGATAGTCTCAACAGAGGAAGCACTTGGTCGATGTACTAGGGAGAAGATATACATTTGGCTGATGACCTAGATGGATAAAAAATGTGGGAACAGCAGTAGGCAATAAACGTTTACGGTTCAACGTTTTAGAAAAAAAATTCTTCTCAAAATGTTTCTCACACAACCTGTAATTCCGATGAAGACTGTTCACATCTATGTTACTCAAATCTTCCCTATTACAAGCTCTTAACCACATGTTGGCCCTAAAATATAAAAAAGTTGATAACAAATGTTTAGATTGACGGTAGTTCAGAAATTATATATTTTTTACATTATTTTTGTTGAAATTGTAAAAATTGTCCTCAAGACATTTAAATAATAAATATTTGGTTGTCAAATAAATATTTGGTTTTCAAATATAAAAATTGAAAGTATTTTCTCAAGACATACCTTTATGGCTCCATGGGAAATGCAAAATAACTTGTCCCTTTGTCTGTTTACTCTGTTTGAGATGGACAAGGGCGATAGACACATCTCTTTTTTTTCTGATCAGGTGCAGAAGCCATTTCAAAAATATCACACAATAAATGAAAAACTAAAATAATAAAAATGTCTCAAAATATACACTGCAAACAAACAAAAATAATGTCATATTTACATTGCATTGACACTATTGACGTTGACGTTTTTGTCGCTTATTTTCGGACATGCGCAGAAAAATATGGACACCTCATAAAAAATGATCTGTCGCTACTGTATTATTCTTTATACTGGGTAAGTATGTTCTAGTAAGCTTACAAAGAAATGCCTAAAATATCTCTATTTCTTACCAAAATATCTGGCCTGGGAGTTTCTGTTGGTACACCCTGCATGTATTGTATTATTAACAATAATACGTAATAAAACACTTGTGATGAAACGAACGATAATACTCGTTATCAACTTCACCTACTGATAGAAACTTACTAGATTCAGTTTGAATAAAAATTAGTTTGTTATAGCCCCTGATTTTACAATACAATTAACTAATAATCGTGATTACCTTACAATTACCTAAATAAGTTTTGTGAAATTAATTTATTTCTGCATACAGGGTCGCATTATGAATGGGACAGTGAACAACTGAAAATTCTCTGATTAAAAATAGGAAGATTAAAAGAAATCTGCTTAGATAAAATATTACTGGTTTCCGAAATACAAGGTGTTAAAGTTGAAAATTCAAAAATTATTAATAGATATATTTTTTTTTTATTTCTCGATATGGTTTTACTAAATTTGGTACCTAAACATTTTTAGCAATCAGCAAAAAATCAGTTAAATTATACCAGTGGCATACGGCATGGATAAGTAACACCTTCATCCCCTCTATATTTTGCGCCGCTGTCCAAAAACTTATTTGGACTATACTTTGACATTTCTTAATGTTTTCTAAATAAATCATGTTGGGAACTCATAAAGTGATTGGTTTTAAAGATATTCACACTCATAGGAGGATATTCTTCATTTTAATTTTGTGTACATGATTTATTTAAAAAATATGAAAAAATTCCAAATTATAATCCAAATAAGTTTCTGGAAAGTTGTGTAAAATTTGAAAAGGATGAAAGCGTTACTTATCCATGTCGTACGCCATTGGCAAAGCTTATTTAACTCATTTTTTTTATGAAAGGTGTATCTTATGACATGACACCAAAAACGTTCCCTCGGTATAATTTAAAAAAAAATCGAAAATACAAAATTAAAGAATATTCCCTTTAAAGCAGTATTTCCCAAAGTGGTCCAAGTGGACCCCCAGAGGTCCACGGGAGACTCGACGGGGGTCAACGTTGGGCGTAATAAAAAATGGGGGTCCACAATCGTAAGCGGGGGTGCATGAAAATTAATTTGGTTTCGATAGTGAAGCAATATACTATTAAGCAATTGATTACTCATTTTTCCATGAGATGAAGAAATTCTTGTAAAAAACTTCAACTGTTTATAATATAAACAGTCTACATTTTAGTTACTAAAATGTTGACTTGATTTCTCTTATCAATATAGGCAGATAACATTTTAAGAAGCTCAGCGACTGTTACTTGCAAAAACTTGCATATTCCATATTCAGTACAACGCATCGAGACTTGTCGTTGTCGCGCCGGCCGCCGTTCCGTCCGCAACGCTTGTTCAGACGTGCAAATTAATACGACTTGTGGTGTATGTGCTAACAATCTTGCATGAACGGGTTTGATTCTTCACCAATATAAATACGAATGTCAAGGATAATCGTTACTCATTTGTTTCTGGAATTTCATAAAGAAAAGTGAATCGATATTAGTGTTGGCCAGTGACTGAATTTGTTTCCAGACTTTCGAAAAGAAAAGTAAAGTGAATCGATATTAGTGATTGCCAGTGTCGGAAAAGTAAGTACCTACCTGCCTATTTGTTATATGCATATAGTTTTAAGCCGAGAAAGATTGAACTTACCGTCCCTACTTTATTTTTATTACCTATCTAATTCATTTAATTATTGCGGAGTTTTGATATCAAAATAATGTTTAAAAGTTTCTATAGAATTTACAGAAATATATTAAAATATAATTAAAATAATAATTTTATATCACATTAAAATAAGTTCAGCAGTTTTCATAAAACTCCATGGATCTTAGCGATTTATTGCTTTTAATAATTAGAAACAGTTTGCAGCCGGAACTTTGTTTATTTCATAATATTTATAATAATTGATTAATCATATTATGTTAAAATAGCCATATCCTCTTAAGTTCGAATCACCTTAAGATTACTAGAACAAATTTTTTTTTATTTATTTACTTACACATTTACAGGTAGGTAATTGATACAAAACGGCCGAATCTAAGAAGTGTCGTCAGTACAGTGTTGAATATTTAAAATTTGGGTTTCTTCCATCAAAGGCAGACAAACGATTGCCCACATGCCTTTTATGCAACAAAGTTTTGAGCAATGACTCTATGAAACCATCAAAGCTGGAAGATCATCTAAGAAGATGTCATCCTGATAAAATAGGTAAAGATTTGAAATATTTCCAAACATTAAAGGAAAAATATGAAAAGAGACCCACCATGCACAGTATGTTCTCTTCAACGTCTGAAAGCAACGATGATGGCTTGCGGGCATCTTACAATATCTCATTACTTATCGCAAAATCTGGAAAACCGCACACCATTGGAGAACAGTTAATTTTACCTGCTATTGAAGAGGTTTTAAAAACTGTTCTGTACAAATTTTTATTTGACATACTCAAAAGAATTCCTTTGAGTAACAACACTGTACAAAGACGTATTGATGAAATGAGCTCTGATGTTGAAAGTTTATTGTGTGATTATCTACGAACTCATTTTTCTGTTCAACTGGACGAGTCAACTTTACCTGGTAATGAACCATTATTATGGGCGAAGAAATTCACGAAGAGCTACTATTCGCGAAAAATTTGAAGACTGACACTAAAGGTGAATCAATATTTAATGTTTTGAGTGATTTTTTTTTAAATCGATTCCATTCACAAACACGTTATTTAGGTGGCAACAGATGGAGCTCCTGCCATGGTCGTAGGTTTATAAGCCATCTTAAAAGAATTATACCAGAGGTAATTGCGATTCACCGTGTTATCCACCGAAAACATCTAGTAGCGAAAAATTGGAGTGATATATTGCACCAATCGCTTCAATTTGTGATTAATGCAGTTAACAAAATAAGAAGCAATGCATTGAATACGCGTTTATTTGCACAATTGTGCGATGAAAATGATGAAGACTTCCAACGATTGCTGTTACATACCAAAGTACGCTGGTTGTCGAAAGGTGCATGTTTATCAAGATTTTATTTACTTTTTTACTCACTTTTAGAGTTTTTGGAAAGTAAAGATCCTGATTTAAAAAAAACTTGATCAATTTTAAAGCAGACATCGCGTATTTGACAGATTTGTTCAAAAAATTTAATGACCTCAACTTACAATTACAAGGGAACAGCCTCAATTTAATAAAAACAAAGAATGTAATTTTAGCTTCTCTTGGTAAATTGAAACTTATGAAGGAAAATATTGGTCGGCGCGAATTTTCACAGTTTTAAAACTTGTCGCAGGTAGAATGCCTTGATGAAGATATTCAGACATACGTTCAACATTTGATTGCCCTGCATGATGATTTTAAATTCAGATTTGAAGATATTCTGTCGATGGAAATACCACCATGGATCATAAATCCATTTGATGAAACGGAAGTGGAGAATGTGATATTAGAAGAGGAGCTACTCGAGCTTAGCACTAATGAGGCGCTGAAAGTGACATTAAAAAAAGGGTATCAAAAATTTTGGCTGCAGGCAGAAATACCCGAAAAATATCCTGGACTGTGGGGAATTGTGCAAAAGCTTCTGATAGCGTTTCCTTTGTCATATCTCGTCGAAAAAAGTTTTAGTGCCGTAACAAACTTATTAACAAAAAAAAAGGAGCAGATTGAATATCACAGAAAAGGGAGATTTACGGTTATTCCTTACAAAACTCAACCAAATATTGAAAATTTGCTGTCAATCCCTCTCATTATTTTTTTTTGTAATTACCATTGTAGAAATTACATTACGTTATAAGTGGTTAATTTTAATTATATTACGACGGGTATAACAATAATAATAGTGTAATAATTTATATATTTAAATTTAAATAAATACCTACAACACAAGGAAATATACTATATTACTTTTTACCACTCCGAATGGGACGTTTTCTAAATACAATTTATGAGAGCTGTCAGTCACTGTAGATTTCAAAAAAGTAAAGTTGGATGGAGTCACTTTTTCGTTTGGCCAACTTTGCTTTTTTGACATCCACTCACAGCACAATCAATTAAAATTTAATTGAAAATTTGTTTAGTCGACTTTTTTATCAAATAATTAACCCTATCAAGCAATCAATTCTAACCTTTTTTTTTTTTTTTCGAAAACTGTTAATTCGTCGTTTCCATAGATAGATCTAATCTTCACTTTTTTTTTCGAGATTTAGAAATTGGTAGTGATGTAGCTACAGGGGGTCCACCGGATCCAGCAAAATTTTGAAAGTGGTCTATGAAACAAAAGAGTGTGAATATCTCGAAAACCAATCACTTTATGAGTTCCCAACGAGAGTACATTATTTATTTAAAAAACATCAAAAAATGTAAAAGTATAGTCCAAATAAGTTTTTGTACAGAGGTGTAAATGATTGTTTTGCTGATCGCTGTATCTTATGACACCAAAAATGTTTACCGAATTTAGTAAAATTATACTGAGAAATAAAATTGCTGCTTTCTATATCGTTCATATTTTCTGTATTGTTTTAACTTTAAACATTGTATAGTTGCAAGAAGACACATTTTCTACTAAGTTATTTTTTGCATTTCTTCTATTAAATTTATAATCTCATAATGTACATAGATTTTATGTTTGAGTAGGACTAATACTGAAAAATCTTTAAAATGGAATATATTCTACGGAGATCAACTAGTCCCTTTTTGTGACAAATTGCATGAGGAATAATTCTTAACTTTTATAGGGTGTTTCAAATAGTTTGGATTAAAATTTTGTCTTCATAAGTCTTTGATTCTACGCCAAAACGGGTTATCGTAATTTATCGAAATAGGATGTGTAAACCAATAATGGTGATTAACGAATATGAACATATTATTAAGATAAAATATTTTCAGTAAAAGAAGATAATTAGAAAATTATGTATTTATGAAATTCACAATACCCTTATCAATCTAAATTTAAATTCTTAATTCCTTATTATAATGAATATGACCTAATTTGGAAACTGTTTTTTATTTTTCATTGTTTAAAAACGTTTTACAAAAAAAAATTGATATTTCCTCGAACAGAATAAGGGGATTTGTACTTAAATTAAAATCAAATTAGTTTGATTAGATAATACTTTTAGAGAGCCTTTGTTGATTTGGATTTATCAAATAAAAAATATTTATATTATATATATTTTGTCTAAAATGTTATCTTGTTAAATACTCATGCATTGGAGGTGATGGGAAGTCAAATAGTTCTCAAGTATATCAAAAATAAAAAGATTCCTCCATTATATGTTTATAAGATTAGAAAATTTCGCGCGTTTAAAAATTTAAGCAGGAGGTACCTATAACGCGTAAAATAAAGTTGTAAAATTGAAAAATATGGATAACTCATGAAATCTATCCTTTTTTTTTCGAATGTATAAAAAAAACGCTAAGAAAAGGTAGGTAATGGGAGAAGTTTATTTTTGTCTTATTTGACCACCCTTTTATTCTACGAAAAGCGGAGCCGCAATAAATTATTTTTAATTAATAACAATAAGAATTAGTTTTTCTGAATTCTTCTGTGGTTAATTTTACATTAAAGGTAAAAAGAAGTTAACATTTTTTTTTTTCATTTCTCAGATCTTAGAAATATTTTTATTTTGAAAAAATAAACAAATTTAATTGAGTTGTTTAAAAAATTGATAATAGTAAATCAAAGCTAATTTACATTATATTTTTAAATAGTTAAAAAACGAAACTGTCAAACGCACCTTTCCCATCGGAGACGTCATGGTTCAATAACACTTGTGTAACTAGAAACGATTATTCTTCAATAATTTTAAACAAATAAGATAACCTCACTAACCATTCTCCTGAAATGCCGCAACACTACTAACATTTCTGTACAGTGCAACTCTGCGTCGGATCATCAAATTTCGCAAATCTCAGCTCCAGATATATCGTGAAATAATCAAGTTTTTTGTACGTCAAACTGGTTCCCTTTGAATTTGAACGGCTTTACAGGTTTTTTGCACTTTATTATTCGTACTGGTCATCTTGTGAATTATTCCATGCAAATATATGTACTTTTATTCTTGTACTTACTTTCACACGTGGTGGTATCGATTTTATTTTGGTACAAGGGTTGTGAAAAATGTTTGCAACGCGCCAGGTGTCCGAATGTGCTCTTTTTTGCAAGCATATTTTTTGTATATTTGCACGTGCAATAATGGTTGTTTAGAAATCTAGTAGTAGTTTATTCGCTCATATATACAGGATGATTCTAAATAACTATATTCTATTCTTTTATAACCAAGATACAAGGTGATTTATAAAGTTTGCTCAGTTTTTCAATTATTCATGACTTTACCCATACAGCACAAACACATTTCGGAAATATTTCAACAATGTTACATCTTACTTACTTACAAAATCTTTATTTACAAATTTTTATAACAATCTATTACAACATAAATATATACAAATTGCAGAGGGATTTCTTCTAGATGATCCCGGAAGTGTTCCAGTTCTGCTATGACCCCCAGCGGAGCCATGACCGATGTCGTGGCCGTATACCTACGTTGTTTTAGTTAAAATTATGATTGAAACATTTGCAATGTTGTATAAATATTACGAAACATCCCAGAAACACTTACAGTAATATTTCTGAAATGAAAATTTGAAATCTTATAAAAATACTAAATAGTAATATTTCAGAAATGTATTCTAGTTTTTAAGCTATTGCATAGCTTTTATCGCGGGCTTGAGTGCGGCAACCGAATCAAGAAATTCCGTAACGACCGTAACGAAAAAAAACCTAACACCCCCCACTCCGACCGGTACAGCGGTGCGGCGTTAAACAATATTAACTTCTCATTTATTCAATAAAAGAAAATCGAAAATTCGAAAAAGCGAAACAGAAATTCCGTGAAGAAAATAAACCTAACACCCCCCACTCCGACCGGCACAGCGGTGCGGCGTTGAAAGCCGTGCATCGTCTAACGTCGTTTCAGTTGGGCAGACTTTGGCACGGTGTTTGTGTGGGCGCGACTAGACGTATGCGTGTTGACTAGCTACTAACTGATTCTATCTCTTTTAGACACAATTTCGGAAAAATTGAATTTGAAAATGAATAATGATCCACAAGAATCCACAACAAAATATGGGACCACCATTGACCAGATATTTAGAGGATATCAAGTCTCAAACTTATGTTTCTTATTTCAGGTACCATAAACCTATAGTTTCAATGATAAAAATTCCTGAATAACCTACATGTATTGTAAGATAATAAAAATATTTTAAACAATATTAACTTCTCATTTATTCAATAAAAGAAAAAAAATTGTTTTCTTATCGGTCACCACGTTCAAAAAGTGTAACTTGAATTAATATTAAAGAAAAAACCTGAATTAATATCAAAGAAAAAAAATACTGCATAAATAAAATAAATAAATAATTATAATTGCATAAGTTGATAAAAAATGCTATGCAATAGCTTTACCGCGGCAGTCCCCGAGTGCCACGAGTATTTTTAATATTTATTTCTAATATATTTTGTTAGACTAAAAAAAGACATTTAAAAATATACATGTTTATTTAAAATACACAAAACTCAAAACATTGATTCTTAAACAAATAAATAAATATGTTTTAAAGAATAGTTCATAAAATATAGAAGCGAATTGCTTCATTTCCACCAATTCCTTTAAATGCACTAATTTGAAACAACTAGGTTTTTTTAATAAATGCTCCAAGTAAAGAGACATTTACGATTATTATAATCTCGTCATTAAGATCAATTAGCAATTTTATTTTTACCTACTTATCTAGGAATGAAAAAATTCATAAACTAAGATTCTACTCACTATATAGTGTACTTTATTAACTACCGTTAACGTATAAAACTTAACCGCACTATACTCTGTTTAATCCATCATCACTGAACTAACTCAAAAGGCCTGGTTCTCTTGAGTCTTCTTATTAGATTGAGATTGTTGAGGAGCTAGATAATCTCAAGGTTTCCATGTTGGAGCAGTCGTTGTTGGTGACTACTGGCAAATTTTTGTATTGTGTTTTAACAGTCTCCACTTTAAGGTCCCTATGAAGTCAGCATTACGGCAGTACCAGGATGCATCGACGATGTTTCTTAATACTTTATTCTGGAAACGTTGAATAGGTAACTTGGATGTTATCTTTACTGGCACAGCCCCAAAGCTGGCAAATTGCTTCATTTCCACCAATTTTCCTTTAAATGCACTAATCTGAAACAAAATATAAGTAATTAAAAAGGATTTACACAAATTATTTGATTAACAATAGTTGTATTAATATTGTTTTAAATTAACTATAATAAAACAATAGGTACTCATGTCTAAACAAAACATGAAGATCCACCTAAGCAAGCATTATTTATGTAGTTCTCACCTTAATTTGTAAAGACATATCCTGCTTCCCATGTAACAAGTTCACAACGCATGAATATCAAAAATCAACAACTCAAATTTATAATTATTTAGAATATAGACTTGTTTCTAGCTGGTGGCTGGACAGGGACATGAAATAAAATAACTACATATTCCATCTTCTTCTTACAAATCAGAAATTCTTGATTAATTGTTGGCCTTTTACAATATAACCCGTTTAGTAACCTTTTGTGTAACATGTATACCATGTTTCAGAAACATTTTCAGTGAAATATTTAACTAAAATATTTCAGAAATATTTTAGAAACTTATGCTTGAAATGTTATATGTTTGAAACATTTGAAATATTTCTGAAACACTTCTGAAATAATGTGTGCTGTATGGGTAATACTCATTACATATATATTCTATGTCTAGCTGCCAAATAGCGTATGAATAAAAGTGTCTGATGAAAGTTGACATCCAGGTAAGTACCTATACTTAAAAATTAACAAATTTAATTCAGTTTAAAACACTTAAAAATATATCAGGATTTTGAAAATTAAGTTACACTGTCTTTGGTATTTTGGTATGACTGATGGTTTCGAACTTTTTTGTTTATCAATTCTTACTAAATTGAATAATAGTCTATAACACACGAGTAATAAAGAAAATATTTCAAGAATACCTACCAAAAGTTTCTAAAACAAAAACTCAAAGAAACTATTTTTATTTAGGACCTAGGTTGTACAATACAGGGTGTTTTATTGGTAAATGGGCATATGTTAGCGGCGTATAGGGATCATTTAGGTGACTCCAAAAAACCCATACTTCATGGGTCTGTCACCTTTATCAACTTTTCCGATTTCTTTCTAGACTCATAACTTTGAAACACGCTGTATATTTTTTGGATATTTGGTTTACAAATATAACTTAACTTGTCAAATTCAGTGACGTAATAATAATAAGGAAAATCCAGGTCCAGATTAACAAAGAAATTACAAATTCTTCGATACCTACTTCTTTATACAATGCTTAAACGTCCCGTACTTGTAACGATAGTGTAGTAATATTTGTTAAAAATCTGATGTGTCCAACACATGACTTTCCTATCTAGTTATTATAGGCTTTTTCCGGTTATTTTGTACAACCTATTGCAGCACCTCTGTAAATGTTTAGAGGATAAACTAAATATATACATTTTCCACAAACATCTACCTCGAAACATTTTTCTATATTCATTGAAAACGAAAATAATGAAAAATTTAAATTTAGCACTTTTCCTCCAATTTTTCCATTACGGTCCATTTTAGAAAAATCATGTATAAACAAAAATTATAGAGATCGATATCGCAAACAACTTTTAGTTCAACAATTTTCATAAAAATCAGAATTTTACACATTTTATCAAATTTCTCGAATACGGACCATTTCAGGAAATTTTGACATTAAGCAAAAATTATAGATAATAATATTAGAAGTAACTTTTATTTGAACAATTTTTTTCTCCAAACATAAATAACAGATATATTCCATAAAATATAAAAACGGCCTACCATAAAGTACCCCCCAGATATTCCGACTTTGTCCAAAATCTAATCATTTCACGTCAGGCCGAAATAAAACTTAAGTTTAAAATTTATTGTTTTTTTCTTTATCCGTTTTTTGAGTTTTCTTCAAATTTCGAAATTTACACATTTTCTCAAATATCTCGAATACGGACCATTTTAGGAAAATTTTGTATAGAACAAAAATTTTAGATAGATAATAATATAAGAAGTAACTTTTATTTGAAGAATTTTCTTCCCTAAACGTAAATAACAGATATATTCCATAAAATATAAAAATGACCACCTATAAAGTACCCCCCCAGATGTTCCGACTCTGCCCAAAATCTAATCATCTCATTGGACGCTGGAGCAAAGCTTAAGTTTAAAAATTTGGTGTTTTTTTGTGTATCGGTTATGAAGACTATAGGTAAGGGGGCGAATCGGCAATGGTCAAATTTCCGTCCTTCTTTTTATAAAGTTCGCGAAAGTGGCTGTAGTTGGCATGTCTAATGACAACGCATTCAATACAAGTAACATGAGTGACAAAAAACATCAAAGCAAGATTTACGTCGTTTCAGATTGTAAAACAGGATAAAAATCAAATGTAAAACTAAAGAAAACACAAGAAGAAATCAATTCAATGTCTTTTTAAAGCTTTTAATTGCTGCGTTTGAGAATCCACATCGGATGCATCTGAGATGTAAAAAATCTTTGATCACGTGGTTCAGTATACGTAAATGTAATGGGACAGATGTGTCCGATGTGGATAAAAAAACGCTCGAGATGTAAAAAATGCATCCGATGTGGATTCTCAAACGCAGCAAATGTAAGTAAAATATGTATTGATGTCTAAATATAATATTTATTGTAAACTAGTCACAATGTATCTTACGAAGTGTAGTTTATTTTAATATAAGTTTCTATAATATAAAATTTTACAGTTATAGATACTGACTTACAAACAATAATAATTATGCATTAAATTTAACTTACTAGAAAAGAACATTTATTTTTTATAGAGTTTTAATGTTAGATAAAGAGTTGCTACAGTTATTTTTTTTTGACCCCAATTGTGTCACTGTAAGAGCGCTTTCACACGAAGATACTGTATACGAGATACGCGTATCCGAGATTCAGGCTGACCATACATTCAAATGGACCTATTCACACGGTACGGGCGACGCATACAGTATCGCGATACGGAATTTCTGTATCCCAGCACCGTCAGCCGCGGACGCTGAATGCGTATGCCGCATACAGAATTACTATTACGATATATGGGCCTTTTCAGACATGGATACTTTTGCAACGGAGAATATATCATAGGCGCAGGATTTTTCAATGGTAGGTAAGTATCCTGAGTGCATTTAGTTTGATAGTTTAATTTATTTGAGAAAGGATTAATTTAGATGCACGAAGAGTTTTTTTAAAAATATTTCACGAATAAAAAATTAGCCTAAACTACGGAATTTTTATATTCCTTATCGTCTTTTCTACGCATGTTGTATGCGCAGTCTTTTAATATTAAAGTAATGTACTCTACAGATGCATTTGCATGTCAAACTCGTACATTTTTCTTGATAAAACAACATGAATTGGTTCCAAATTGATTTATGAGTTTTGACTGTATCTACCGTATCTATATTGAAAATATCACAGGTATTACTTTTTCTTAATATACAGTGTTACACATAAAGTGCACATCGTATGGGATTTTTCTTTCTAAATGATGTAGATACATTTTGACTTTGCCATTTTTTGTTGCTTCAAAATTGACTTTTTTTTTTGTAAAAAAAAAAGCAAAAAACCTATGCCTAAAAGTTACTTATTTTTTACCCATATACCAATTTTCAACTTTTTTTTATTTTTTCTATTAATTCATTTTAAGGTTGCTAGAATTTACGCTAACCTGCATAAATTAATTTGTTTACGCGATGCGCTTCTTTTAAATGTTTTTTTTTTTGTCAAAAAATATTTTATACAACTAAACTCCAGTAACCCAAAACTGAATTGGTAGAAAATAAAAACTTGGCACGGGCTATATATGGGAAACAAATTATAAAATAAGCAACTTTTTGTTAAACAATTTTTCGAAATTGCCATTTTTGCAATTTTTAGGAAAAAATGTCATTTTAGACATTCAAAAAGGTCACGTGTATGTTCATTTACATGTCATTCATTATCATTTTAAAGGCAATAGAAGATGGCAAAGTCAAAATTTATCTACATAATTTACAAAAAAAGCCTATACGGTGTGCATTTTATGTGGGTTACTGTTAAGTTTTATACACTTGTTATTTAGTAGTTGTTGTTGTTGTCACCTTGTATATAGATTGAGAAAAAATATGATATGTCAGTTAATAAAAGTCAAGTCATATAAAAGTCTTTTATATACATAATTGGTATTTCCTGTACGGGCAGATTATTTCCCGTACAGTCTTTGGTCCTTTCGAGCTACTGAAAGCGCTATGGAAGACATTCCAATTGGAAAAAAAGCGCTGCAAGGTACCGACCTTCGCCGAAGTGAGCGACTAAAAGAGTTAAGTTCTAAGCGGGTGCCGGGCGAAAAAGTCATTCCTGAGGTTGAATTTATTGCAATGGAGAGTACCAGAGCTAAAAGTACTCCTCATTTGGGAAAGCAGTTAAATCAGAACTCAAATAGTTTGACAGCCATCAATCTCGCCGAGAAAGAACGTGTTCAAAGCTTAAGGTCGGAGAGAATAAATTTTGTTCCTGAAAGACAGAGAGCAAACTCAAGTATTGCTAAATCAATAGATGGTAATTCAAAAAAGTCTAGGAAGTTAGAAGTTATAAGGTTAAACCTCGAGTTAAAAAAATTGCAACAGCAAAAGCAATTTGAAGAAGAGGAACATAAACTTCTTGAAAAGCGACGTGATACCAGATTGAAGATTATTGAGGTTGAACAACAGTTATTAACCCAAGAAATTGACAGTGAAGATGAGATTGAATCAGTTAGTCAGGAGGTAAATTTATACGAAGACTCTGATTACCTGAATAAATGGGTGGAAAGTGTAGATATAAAACAAGATTCACCTGTACAAGGCACTTCAGGTTTCGTTGCGGGAGGAAATAGAGGCGACACTGATTTGTTGTTAAATATAGCTAAACAATGCGTTCAAAATTCCACCAACACAAATACCCTGTTAATCCAACAAAAAATGCGTGAATTGATTCATTTTTCTGGTGACATTACTGAGTGGCCTATCTTTATTAATGAGTTCAAAAGATCTACTGAGCAATACAGACTCACTGAATACGATAATTTGATAAGATTAGATCGTTCATTAAAAGGTAAAGCCAGAGAAACAGTGAAAGCCTTGTTGACTATGCCTGAAAATGTCCCGAAAATTATAAAAATACTGGAAACCAATTTTGGAAGATCAGATTGGATAATCCTCTCATTAATGGATAAAGTTAGAAAATTTAATGTATTAAAGGAAGAAAACATTGAGAGTTCTATTGCCTTTTTAAATGCTTTAAATAATATGGTCATTACTATTAGAAACATTAACGCCCCAGAGTATTTGTTTAATCCAGAAATGCTACAGAATTTAGTTGAGAAACTACCCCCGATGCAGAAATACAACTGGGGTAAATTTAAATATGAGTCTGATATTAATGGTAAATCTACGTCGCTGGCAGATTTTACAGAATGGTATGAAGCAGAAATAGGTGTATTAGCTGCTACTTGTAATCCTTTCCAAAGAAACAAATGTTCTAGAAAACAATCTGTAATGACGCTAAAAGATTATGAAACTAAAAAGACTGATAACTGTCTCTTATGTAAGAACACTCATAATATCAAAGACTGTAAACAGTTTCTGGATAAAACGGTGGAGCAACGTCGGCAAAGTATTTTAACTTTAAAACTATGTTTCCTTTGTCTACAAGACGGCCATACTTTCAAAAGATGCAACAAAAAAGGCAGATGTGGTGTTAACGGTTGCAAAGGTAGACATAACCATCTTTTACACCTCGAGCGATCCATTAATAACAGCGAGACTTCCGAAGAAATTCACAGTCCATCAATACCTGCACCAGTATCAGATTTTTGTGCCAATGTTACAAACCGATCTGAAAAGGTTTTACTGAGGATAGCGCCAGTAATTCTCCGAGCAGATGGTCGAGAAATTAATACTTTTGCTCTTTTTGATGAAGGTTCGACGTGTACTATGATCGAAGAAGAGCTAGCAGAAAAAATAGAACTTCATGGTCCACAAATTCCTTTATGTTACCAATGGACAAATGACATAACTCATTTCGAAGATACGTCACAATTAGTTTCCTTTCAAATCGCTGCCAACTTCAATAAAAAGCCAAAATTTTATAAACTTAATAATGTCAGAACCATTGATAAGGCAACGTAAGGATACGTCATATGTATTATTTTTGATATACAAAACTGGGACCGGTAGGCGTGGCTTTTGCACTCACTAAAATGGCGGAAGAGCAGAACCGGATTTACAAGTTTTTATTGTACTATTTTTGGTTAAATATCATTATTTGAACTATAAAAAAATAAATTTCCTTTTTATTGACATTGACTTAAAAGGTAGTGAAAGGCCGAGATTATAAAAGAAGGGGGTTTAAAAGCTTAAATATGCCCGGTTTTCAGCCGAAAAGTGCTGAATAAAGTAAATGAAAGAAATAAAATATAACTGATTTAATTATCACTCAAGTGGCTATTAAGCGCTGGATAATATATTATTTGCAAAATTGCAACTAATCAATGACCATGATATAACTAACTTGGGGCCGATTCCACCATTGGGTTTAACGAAGTTTAAAATGACATTTTTACATAAAATGTAATTTTAATCCTCAATTAATAGTTTAAACTTTAACACACTGGTGGAATTAACCCTAAAGCGTTGAAATCATTCACAGAAAAAATAAATAGTACATTTTTGGTTCACATAAGTGACAAAAGTAAACAGAGTTCGAGTTATTGGATCAGTCGTCACACGTTTGCACTAGGGCACATAAATAGCCCAATATTTAGTTTTTTGTTTTTCTATGAACCCAATGCTTCTGTTCTTTAAATCGGAAAGTACAAGGTCGCAAATGTTAAGTAATCTAACCTTACTTTAATTAACAGCTTTCTCGAAATTAAGAACAAATGTTCATACACTAAAAGCTCGATGATCAGATACGAAACTTAATGCAAGGCTCGCGGAAAATGGCTAATAAGCAATCTCTGTGTAGGTAGGTGCACTATTCAGGAAATCAAAATGTGGATTAATCCTTGGTCTTGGTACTTTTGTAGATTCAGACTGAAAGGTGTATATCTTCATGCAAGACATTCAGTAAATCAGCGAAGCCATGCTTATATTGATAGCACTCGAGGTATTATTACTAAATAAACAGGTCAATAACATTTTAATATCAACAAAATTAAATATAATTATGAATTTATAATGTTTAAATGTTAAAGTGTTTTAAAAACTATTTTTTTACTGACTTTATTAGTGTTCAAATTCGTACTACAGAAAATACTTTTTTATTTTTGAATGGAGGTATATTATTTATGTATGGGCCAGAGCCCATTAAAACAATAAAATAATACATATTACAGTTATTAAATAATAATAAAATCCTAAATAATAATAGGTAAATTAATTAAAAATATGTACATATTAATTATTAACAATAATAATTAATGAAAAGTGTAAAGTCGATTAGCAGATATTATTCTAGGAATAAAAGAATGAGAAGCATCATCTTAATGCATTGTTCGATATTAATTTATTGTTGAGGACTTTCCAATACAGCACAAACACATTTCGAAAATATTTCAAAAATATTACATTAAAACATTTCTGAAATGTGCCTGAAACGAAAAAATATCCTGTAAATATAATATTTCACAGTAATATTTCTGAAATAAAAATTAGAAATCTTTTAGAGATATTAAATAGTAATATTTCAGAAATTCTAGCTTTTTTTTAAATATTAGACTAAAAAAATACATATAAATATACATGTCTATTTAAAATACACAAAATTCAAACATTGATTCTTAAAACAAACAAATAAATAATTTTTAAACATGATTTCATAAAATATAAAGGCGAATCACTTCATTTCCAAGTCCTTTAAATGCACTAATTTGAAACAGTTTTTTTTTAAATGCCCCAAGTAAAGAAACATTTACGATTATTACAACCTAATCATTAAGATCAATTAGAAATTTTATTCTAACTTATCAAGAGATGAAATAATTCACAAACCGATATTCTACTCTCTAATATATCTTAGAGTCTAAATCACTTAACTGCACTATACTCTGCTTTAACATCACTGAACTAACTCAAAAGGCTTGATTCTCTTGAGTCTTCTTATTAGATTGGCATTGTTGAGGAGTTGGATAATCTCGAGATTTCCATGTTGGAGCAGTCGTTGGTGACTACTGGCAAATGTTTGTATTGTATTTTCAACAGTCTCCACTTTAAGGCTCCTATGAAGATCAGTATTGTAGCAGTACCATGTTTCTTAATACTTTATTCTGGAAACGTTGAATAACTTCGATGTCACTTTTACTGGCACATCCCCAAAGCTGGCGAATCGTTTCATTTTCACCAATTCCTTTAAACGCACTAATCTGAAACAAATTATAGGTAAGTAAAAAGGTATATTAATATTGTTTTAAATTAACTATAATAAAACAAACAATACTCAAGCATACACAAAACATGAAGCTCTACTTTTCAATCAGCTGTAGAACTAATAAATAAAATTGGTGGAAGGACCGCAAATGTAGGTTATATTTAAATAGAAATAAGAATATAAAATGCCTATAAATCTGATAAACGAAATAGCGTACGATTAATGTACTTCTCAAGAAAATGCTTGGAACATATACAATTGAATTTAGAAGGTTCCCAATTATGCTTCTTGACAAACTGTATTCACGCGCTACGTTTTTCAGGATCTATAAATATTATTTCGTATGAAAAAGTATTTATTCCAATATAGGTGGGCCCAAAAGTTGATAGATGATTTTTTTTTGCATTTTTAAAAGCATACTTTTACACATTTTATACAAACCTGTCATAATACTGTCCTGTATAATATTTATAATTTTGATACTAACCTATGAAACGTTATTCCAGTCGATTTTTCACAAAAACGTCTATCTCTGGAGCAGGAACGTATAACACAGCAAGGCATTATATACTTTATAAGTTTTTAACACTCAAAATTTGCTCAAACACAAATTAAATTCAAATTTAATTTCACAAATGACACTAAAAATATAACCTATAAAATTTGACAATTTGCACTCACAGTAATGGCGGACCGGTCCCACTTTTTGTTTACGCATGTCGTATCCCTAGGTTGCCAGATCAATGGTCAGAACGGTGAAAAATTTGAACTTACCTCATCAGAACCTTGATGCTGTTTTACTGTCTCAACAGTTTAACCACCTTGACCTGTCTATTTTAAGACGTTTACAAGATGCGAAACCTAAACTTTTGATTGGACAAGATAATTGCGGTTTAATTGTTCCACGGCAAGTTATTCAGCCTCGGTTGAACCAACCTATTCTATCTTACGCTAAGTTAGGATGGACTGTTCATGGAGTTGTAAATGAAAGTTCTTCCTATACTGAGCCCATTCATGTCCACCTTTGCTGCAAGCATTCTGCTGATGAAGAACTTCACCTTTTGGTAAAAAACAGTTTCAACCTAGAAGACTTTGGTATAAAATCCAAGGGTGGTATTAAATCTGTAGAAGACAAGAAAGCAGTTAAAATTATGGAGAAAACTCTTCATTACATTGGCAATCGTTTTGAAATCGGTCATCTTTACAAGCATGAAGACGTTACTTTTCCAGATAGTAAAAGTAATGCCTTAAAACGTCTTTCATGTATGGAAAGAAAAATGGACAGAGATAAAGAATTTGCAAAGCAATACTGCCAAAAGTTTGAAGATTATCTACATAAAGGTTATGCTACCAAACTGGAAAAGTGGCAAGTCACAGAAAACTGTAGAGATTGGTATTTACCCCACTTTGCCGTCTGGAATGAAAACAAACCAGGCCAAATTAGGCTAGTATTTGACGCTGCAGCAAAATCGCACGGTTACTGCATAAACGACTTCCTGTTTCAAGGCCCAGATTATGTGCCTCCACTAATTGCGGTATTATGGCGTTTTCGTCAGGGTAGAATTGCGATTAGTGGAGATATAAAAGAAATGTTTCACCAAGTGGTCATCCGGAAAGAAGACAGGTGCAGTCAACGTTTCTTTTGGCGTGGAGGAAATAAAAATCAAGAACCCGATGTTTACCACATGAACGTCATGATTTTTGGGGCTATATCCTCTCCTTCCAAAGCACAATTCGTGAAAAACAAAAATGCTGAGAGATTTCAAGCCGATTTTCCTAATATTATAAGAGCTATTACCAAGCAGCATTATGTCGATGACTACTTGGACTCATGCGATTCTGAAGCAGAAGCCATCAAACAGGTCCAGCAAGTTATTCATGTCCATAAAGCAGGTGGATTTGAAATGAAAAAATGGATAAGTAATTCATCTGCAGTAATCTCATCAATTCCAGAAGATATTCGTGGTAATATGTCTAGTATGAATATAGACACAGATAAAATTGAACGAGTTCTTGGCTTATCCTGGTCCCCTCATACAGATGAGTTTGTTTTCACCTTAAATTTCAAGAAAATCCCCAACGATCTGATTGACTGCTCCAAGATTCCAAGTAAACGTGAAGTTCTGAGAATTGTGATGTCCGTTTTTGATCCTCTAGGATTTCTAGCTCCGCTGATGGTAAAAGCGAGGATATTAATGCAGAATATATGGAGATATAATGTAGAATGGGATGCAGAAATTCCAGACAGCCTCTTTCCAACTTGGAAGCAGTGGCTAAATGATCTACGTTCCGTATCGCCAATTAAAATAAATAGATGTTATTTTCCTAGACCGCCACCTAAAAATAGAGTAGATCTACATGTCTTTTCAGATGCAAGCGACAAAGCTTACTCTGCTGTTGCATACATAAGATTTGTAGATTCTTCAGAGATCTTCACTAGTTTCGTCACTTCCAAGTTTAAAGTAGCTCCAATCGCTCAGCAAACAATACCAAAACTAGAACTTCAAGGGGCAGTTCTAGCATGCAGATTAGCAAAAACAGTTTGTAGTGAGATAGAATACGAAGTCCAGTCAGTTTACTTTTGGACAGATTCCTTAGTTGTATTGAAACAGATTAGATCCGAGAGTAGACGATTTCCTATGTTTGTAGCCTGTAGGGTAGGAGAGATCCAGGAAAACACTAATGTTAAACAGTGGCACTGGGTACCTTCAGATCAAAATGTGGCCGACCTAGCTACCAAAGAAGTCAAAGATTTAGACTTGAATACTAGAAGTAAATGGTTTTTAGGTCCAGCATTTTTAAAACGTGCAAACGAATATTGGCCCAGTGAACCCAAATGTGAAATAGAAGATTGTTGCCTACTTGTTGATGTTATTCAAGATAATCAATTAGAACTTCCAGATGTATATAGATTTTCTAAATATCGAAGACTCCTACGAGCAACAGCATGGATTGTACATTTTGTAAATATGATTAAGTTAAGAAAGGAAAACAGGAAATCCAGTTTGATTTTAGATGTAGAAACACTAGAGACAGCTAAAATACTTTTAATCCAGAAATGTCAAAGAGATAGTTTTGCGAAAGAGCTAATGGATTTAAAGAAAGAAAATGAAGTTAGGAAAAATAGTCGCTTGTTTAAACTATCTCCTATTTTGGACAAAAAAGGTATAATTCGTCTTCAAAGTAGATTTCCTGATAGTTCTAAACTAAATCTGAGTTATGATATGAGATATCCTATTATTTTGGATGACCGACATAGATTTACCCAACTATTAATAGACAATTTTCACAGAGAAGCAGGTCATATAGGAGTAGAAACCGTTATAAGTAATATAAGGCAAACCTACTGGATACTGCATACACGTTCAGCCGTAAAGAAGTCTTTTAAAAACTGTAGAGATTGTAAAATCCGAAAAGCGAAACCTATTGCGCCAGAAATGGGGCTTCTACCACCAGAAAGGCTAGAACCTTACGTGTTTCCATTTAGTTATGTTGGAATAGACTTCTTTGGTCCCATCACCATAACAGTAGGCAGAAGAAATGAAAAGAGGTATGGGGTTCTCTTTACCTGCTTAACAATAAGAGCAGTGCATATTGAAATAGCTGCATCTCTGGACACAAGCTCGACTATCCTCGCGATACGAAGATTTATGGCTCGGCGGGGACAACCTGTAGAAATTTTTACTGATAACGGGACAAACTTCGTAGGGGCTGAACGAGAACTAAGGGAGTATATCCAGAATTTAGATAATCACAGGATAAATGATGAACTATCTTCTAAGGGTGTGACTTGGAAGTTCAACCCTCCTGGAGCCCCGAATATGGGCGGAATCTGGGAGCGTATGGTTCGTTCGATTAAAACTGCTCTAAAAGTAACTCTGAAGACAGCTCATCCCAAGGAAGAAATACTGCAAACTCTTTTAACCGAAGCTGAGTATACCGTCAATTCAAGACCACTTACCCATATTTCTGTAGACCCTAACGAACTAGTACCAATAACTCCAAATCATTTCTTGCTACTTAGATCTGGTACGGTAGCTTTGAGCGAGAATCCTGGTGACGTCATCAGTAGAAAGCAGTGGTTGTTTGCTGAAACTTTAGCAAATTCCTACTGGAAGAGATGGATATTGGAGTTTCGTCCAACTCTAGTTAGTCGTCAGAAGTGGTGTTCTAAGTCAAGGAACTTTAATGTTGACGATGTCGTTATTATAGTCGATGAGAAGGCACCGAGAAATGAATGGTTGATGGGCAGAATATTAGAGACATACCCTGGTAAAGATGGTGTCGTACGAGTCGTTTCAGTTTCAACAAAGAAAGGCACCTATAAGCGACCAGTCTCAAAATTGTGTCTAATTGCTACGGATAGTGAAGAATGCAAGTCTTCACGGGGTGGAGGATGTTAAGTTTTATACACTTGTTATTTAGTAGTTGTTGTTGTTGTCACCTTGTATATAGATTGAGAAAAAATATGATATGTCAGTTAATAAAAGTCAAGTCATATAAAAGTCTTTTATATACATAATTGGTATTTCCTGTACGGGCAGATTATTTCCCGTACAGTTACTGTATTATATACCTCAGTATAATGCACTTTTCTAGATCGTTAATTCAAACCTAGGCACGCTACTGTGACCATTTTAGTACTGATTGTAGAGATGCGTGAATTCGATACAGCAGCCCAACTTTTCGACCGCGATTCTGTATCTCGAATACGCGTATCTGGCATACAGTATCCCCGTGTGAAAGAGCTCTTTGTTTTTTATAGGATACTAAACGTTTAGAATAGTGGCAGCATATACTCGTATATCGTTCCTAGTGCCGATAAACGACTTTCTAGAGATGATGCTGTTCTATACTTTTTAGAAGATATCAAATATTAATGAGACTATTTTAATGATGGTACTGTTAGCAAAATAAAAAGTGGAAAGCTGACTCACCATGTACTTTCCCAAATCTCCCTTTAAACTTGTATTACAACAATAAAAAATCTGTTAACTGTGTTTTATTTTACTCTTAAAACTATATATTGGTTCAATTCAAAAAAAAATTTGCCACAAAATTGTACTTATCAAATTTCAGCAATTAAGAAACCTTTTCGAATTTGGTCATACATACCTTATTTGTATTTTATATAGATAAAATTAAATCATTTATCAATTAAAACATGCAAGACTTATACATAAATACAACAGTATGTTCTGTACTTTATTTAGCTGTAAACAAGTTTATTTTTATTATTTTGACAAAATTATGTATAATTCTCATAAGAAGCCATGTATTTTGAACAACGTATGCAGTACCAGCGCCCATGCGGTTAATTATAGAAGCTCAATTAGCATGCGTTTTTTGGGACCGTATTTTGAGTATGCCGATTCGTCTCTTTATATCTAGTCTTCATAGTATCGGTTCATGAGTTATGCGACACAGACATACAGACATCATCGCGAAAATAGTCAAAACGGATTCAGGGGACCTCAAAACGTAAAAATCCATCGAAAACTCGAGATCAAAAAAAATCATGATTCCTATACTTTCCTTATATCTGTATACAGATAGGAAAGTAAAAATGTAAATTATACACATAAGAAAAGGTGAACCCGCTCAAATTTAAAAAAAAGCACAATTTACACATTTACGGGGTAATCATTACGAAATATGTATTACTACTTTTAGTGATATTTCATATTGCTCTAGTAATGACACCGGGATTTTTTCTTAATTCTTCGCAGGCATCCTCGATTCTTTGAAGAAGTTCCTGTCTAGATTGAGTTAAAGTCAGGTCCCCTAGCAGGCCAGTGAAGCCCCATCATGTTGGCTAATGTCAATACCTGCATCAACTAGAAGTATGGGTAAAACATCTTGCAGGAATTCTAAATAAACCTCACCAGTTAGTCGACGTGGTAAAACATGCATGCGGTCCAGTCAATCGGTTGTTAATAACTCCAAACTAAATATTAACAGAATATCTTAGTATAGTTAACAAGTGCTTTTTGGGTCAAACTTTTTTCTCCGCCTCCGAAAAATATGAACCAGGTGTCATTCGATTCGGAATAGCGTGTAGATGATTTTTGAAAAAATTCAAGAGCCCCTTGCAAAAATTTATAAACAATTAACATTTTCCAAATTTAAAAAAAAATTGAAAAAGAGGTGGAAATTTCCCAAAAAAAGTTTTGTCACCTGAAACTGTAGGACCAATATTTATAATTTTCCCAGAGGGTTGAAAATACGGCCGAAAACGGAGACTGGTTTGCGTAAGCTTCGCCCACTGTGGCTCTTTAATAAATAAATATTATTTAAACTTATTAAATATGAAAATTACGAATTGAAAAATTCAAGCATCTACTGGATAGATGAATGAACAATAATCCGCGGTCAAAAAATTTTTATCGCGATTTTTCTATTAATTAACAATTTTTTCCTACTTGAACATTAACATTGCAAGTGCGATAACTGTTTAATAATAAATTTGAGATTTTTTTCTTTTTTGGAGCAATTTTTGAACGATCTCATAAGAGATTCCCGTGGTTATTAACAATTTACTTAGGTTAAATTTAAAAAGCTTGATTAATCATCGAAAAAAAAAATTTTATATATTACTATTGATTCGTTTTTTATCATCAGAAGCCACATGAAAATTATTTTTAAAATTTTTTATTTCCTATTGTTTAAAAAATGCGTTATTGTTCATAAGATATCTTATTTTTTTTTTTTGAAACGTAATCTTTGATGCAAATTATGATTTAAAAAAAAATCTTTCCTTAAAAAAATTGTTAATTAACAATTTTTTTACCACTTGTAATTATTATTAAGGAAGAGTCTCTATAGTTAAGAACCAACTTGAAGTTGTGCTTTGAGGTCCCTTTGAAAGGTTAAACGTGCTTGGAACACACATGACAATATTCTTATTTAAATTTATCTGCACGTCCACAGGCAACTGAAAGGGTGGCTCCAGGTCGAATTTTCGGAGAGGGGTAGTATTGCCTATGACAATTCCCTTTTTAACATATTTTTTAAAAAAGGTTCATGGAATATAACAATTTTAATATAGGAAGGACCCCCACGGGAGTCGCCCTTGGTCCACTTCTGACTAACCTCTTACTGTCGAGGAAAGCAAAACAACAACGTCCTCTTTAAGTCCTGTGCTTTTATTGTTACTGTTAGATCCGTAAATTGCGTACCTCATTTCTTAAATGTTTTTCACTAATATCACTTACAAAGAACAAAGTTTACAACAAATCAGCCTAAAAGGTTATAAATTACTATAAACGACTTACAAATTAGTGCAATGTACGTCTGTCATATAATATTTACTTCGCGCCAACTCTGATGCATGACGTCAACGCCGCCATGACACCATGCGTTAAATCCCCCCTTAGTGAATATAGTGTTTCAGAGACTTTCACGTTTTCTGATCTTTGAGAGTAGGTAAGCATATCTATTTTATATCTAAATGTTATAATCATATTAGTAAAGAAGTAGAGTCTGGCGGCGTGGCGTTGAGACCACCCAATTAACACTGCCAGAAACTAAACCACCAAAAAAAGCTCAAAAGCGTGCAAGACTGCAAAAACGCAAGCAAAACTGCGGCATGTCAAAAAAGTGGTGACAATATTGAATTCACCAAGTTCTTGATATGTTACCAACAAAAAACACAAAAAACAAAAAATTGGCCTTAGCCTACCAAAAACATTTTTTTCAGGGGTAAGTGGCGAGGAGACTCCTCTAAAACAAGCACCCCGATGGTTAAATTACAATTATTCAAGTTTAAAATAGTAACAAAAAATAATACAAACAAATACCCCCTAATTTACCTAACCGTCGTAAAAGGGATTAAAATAAGGGTAGCCCATGGATACGTTCCACGAAACCGGG
Organism: Psylliodes chrysocephalus; assembly: GCA_927349885.1. Classification (NCBI taxonomy): domain Eukaryota; kingdom Metazoa; phylum Arthropoda; class Insecta; order Coleoptera; family Chrysomelidae; genus Psylliodes; species Psylliodes chrysocephalus. The sequence continues at coordinate 46,223,523 of OV651817.1, forward strand.
CAGCACAGGTAAAATTCTCAAATTCACCACACCTTTTAACTGCCGGCTCACAGATTTTGTTTGAGCCGCCTGTGCTGTAAAACTCCCATAATTTATTACTCCGTGTCGATTGCGATTCTACTATAGATAGAAATCGACAAAATTTATATTTCGGTTATAAAGGGCGACAGACCCACAAAGTATCGGTTTTTTGGAACCACCTCTGTGACTCTCATGCAGTTAACATATGCCCATTTACCAATGAAACACCCTGTATAATTCCACTGTGACGTCCCACCCCGGCCCCCCTTTTTATTTTTTGTTATTTTCATTATTTTTGTTTATTCTCTTTGAAATATTATTTACCTCACAAGTTTATTTTATTTTATATTCTATACTTACTGTATTTGGCCTTTTTCCTCTAGTAGTAAAAGTGATCGTCTAGTTAATTAATTGATATTTTATGTACCCACGTTGTGATAATGTTAATTAAGGTAAACCAGGATTCGATGCGAAGTTTGGTGCAAATTGATAAATAAAACCAGACAAATTTATATTTAAACTTTCTTTATTTTTCATACTTTAAATGTGATGCAATAATTAGCAAAGCATATTACAATTGGTACTATTTAATGAGATCTCACTTGAGTCCCGTTCAAACGCAGACCATATTCGTTTCTGTCAATATATATTTTATTTAGGTTGATGACCAACAAAGTTAATAAACAGCGTCAATTCGCCAGTTGATTAACTATAGTGTTGTTGTTTATATTCTGATTTAGGTTGATGACCAACGGAGTTAACGAACAGCGCCAATTCGCTAGTTGGTTAACTATTGTGTTGTGGTTATATTCTTATCTAAGTTGATGACCAATGAAGTTAACGAACAGCGTCAATTCGCCAGTTGGTTAACTATTGAGTTGATGTTGATTTGATTCTATTCTAGATATATACAGGTTGCACCCTCTTAGGTAAATATTACGATCAGTATAGAGGTGATGACCAACGGAAGTAACAAACAGCGCCAATTCGCCAGTTGATTACCTTACTATGTTGATTTCGCATATACTTTATTTCAAACCTTGTAGAACGGGTTGCTTAGCGTATAGGTGTCCCCCCTTGAGCTAACGAACAGCATATTCGCCAGTTGGTTAACTTACTATTAAATTTTACCATCTTGGTTTGTACAATTTATCCAAAATAGCACATCCCTGTATATTTCTAGAATATTGATTTTTATAATTTCTATTGAAAAGACTTAATACAACCCTGTATATGTTTTAATATTGATTATTATAATTTCTATTGAAATAACTTAATACAACCCTGTATATTTCTTAATATTGATTTTTTATAATTTCTATTAAAATACTCAAAATTTCACCCATCCAAAACAGATGTTATCCTAAGTGTCTTTCGGGGTGTATGACCTGAGGGCCATGTGGTTTATTGGTTAAATTGATAATATTTTGTAGCAAATGTCAAGCCGCCCTTAAACGAAACCCCAGTGGTATCTCAAAGAAGTTACATAAATCTTTTGACTCACCATTGAAAATCCAGACATTAAATTATGTACTAATTTCATCTAGCATTGTGACGGCGTCGATTTAGGTACGTCGCAGCGTTAAGCGTCGAGGTGCCCAGCGTCGAGGCGTCTAGCGTCGTCGTGGAAGGGAAGGTATTTAATACGGTACTGTATTGGGACAGATATACGGTAAAATTATGTAGGTGGTGCGGGACGTGATATTATGAAGGAAATATTTGGGGACGGCAAGCGTCGGAAATAAGGCGTGGGACGTTGAGCGTCGAAATGAGTGTACGGTAGGAAATACTTAGATGGTGAGGAATGTGACAGCGTTCGATACGTAGGAAGTAGGAAAGTAGGTCATCTGGACGTCGAGCGTCGAGACGTTGGGCGTCGGGATGAATATAATGGTAGGAAATACTAAGTGGTGTTAGAAGTGATGTCGTTGGGACGTCGAAAGGTAGGGAAGTAGGACGGAGAGACGTTGGGCGTAGACGTTGGGTGTAGACGTTGGGCGTCAAGACGTTGGGCGTCGAGACCTTGACACCTTTGGGAAATAGGAGGTATTGTGGGATAGACGTAGTTTAGGAAGAGCGTTTAGGAAAGGTACAGACTATATAACTGGGTACAGATAATAAAGTGATTGCTTGAATGTAAAATAACAAAATGTATGCTTGCACATCAAATGATAAAAATTGAATGAATATGAGTTCCTTTTGGTCAGACTTTTTATACACAGTTTAATCGTTTTTGTGACGTTTCTATCGTTTTAGTTCTCATAGAAAATACGAATGTGGGTGCAAAAGGGGGTGGGTTATTTATTATGTGCCTTGAAAGCTTTGTGTATCAAAATATTGTCGAAATAGGTCTTACCATCGAAACTAGCAAGATAAGCGAGTTAAGTGTCTTAATGATAATTACTTCGTAAACAGAAATATGTTTTCTTTGGGCTGGTTCTCAGAGACACGTGGATATATTACGGACGTGGTTATAGCTATTATTTATTAGGTGTCGTAAATAAGATTTAATTATCTGGGAGATTTTGCGTTAAATGAAGGATTTGGTATTTAATAAGAATGCAATATTATATTTAATAAATGGAATTAATAAATTATTAAGGTATCTGGGTGCGGTAGGTTACACTACCAACCTTTGAACAAATAAATTCATTGAAGATATTTAAGAAAAGAATTAAAAAATTGAATATTCTCAAAAATTAGATATGAGGTGCATAAATAATTATCTCTCAATCTTCGAACCGTAGGTAGATCTGAACATAAGGGGTAGTTCGCTGGTATTGATCCGGCTCTATTCTAGTAGTACTACAGTACATAATCCCCCTCGGTGAGGCTGACACATAAGGTATATCCGTCTGTTATTGCAACGACTGTATCTCAATAAGCACACCTATATAAAAAAGAACCGACGAAACAAAGAATGGACGTCTGCTGTATATCCCCAAGAATTCTTCAACAGTATATATTGAATGGCAAGTGGCCTGTGACCTGTTTATTGGGCGGGACACATGTGAGGTCTTGGTGAGAAATATAATTCCTTCCCCAATTTAAGTAATGGTATCGCTATTATATTTAAGGATAAAATAAATAAGTTAAATATATTTTTAGTTTTATTTCATTCACAAATTTGTACCAAACTTTGCATCGAATCCACGTTTACCTTAATTAACATTATCACAACGTGGGTATATGAGTTATTAATTAACTAGGCGATCACTACTACTAGAGGAATAAGGCCAAATACAGTAAGTATAAATTTCTTTGAATTTCACAAAGGGGAGGGAGGTATTCTAAAAGATGGATACCACCAATGAAAAATATTTAACGACTAGGTTACCAAGTAATTATAAAAAAGAGTAGTTCTCCTCTCGCCTACCTCCTAGCTGCCTGCCGTAATTGGACGCATAATATTTACACCTTTACTGGTAGTGGGTTATTAAGTATGCTTTATTTCTGTCTGTTCAGCTGTATCAGTAACATTGGTTATATACCGTTCTCTGGAGAGAGGTTTGAATATTAACATTTTGCGTATAAAATAAAACAAAAAGAAAAAAGAAGGGTGAGAAGTGAAGTTAGATGAACAGGGTGAAGTGAGTTACCTCTGATTAGATAGCCTTTAACGAAAAAAAAAAAAAATCGCCAGCAGGATCTACTTAACTTCTTCCTAGTAAAACCTCGTTAAATTATGGACGGTGAAATATAACTTATTGTAAAAAGAGTTTCAAATGTTGAGAAGTTTAGTTATAAATGGCTTAACAGTAAATTGATGAAATTTGGCTATATAATATTATCTATAATCTTTTTGAATACTTTTATCATGGATTTAAAAATCATCTTTTATGTGTACCTACAGTTTTGGAGTTCTAATTAGAAAGGACAGAGGAAGGTAATAAATGGTTATTTTCTAAACATATAAAATGCCACAACGTCCTGCAATATATTAGCCGTTGGTTGAAATTAAGCCCACATAATGAAATAGATACTACTGTATTTAAGTCGCATTTTACACGTCATGCCTCTACGTGTGCTGCTAATAAATTGGGAGTTAGTGTTGACACAATTAAACATATACCAGATGGACAAAAAAACAGTAGGTAACATTTAGTTAACAATTTCTATAACAGACTTTTTATAAATGTTATAAATCACGATCAACATAATTTTGCCTTTACAATTTTGATTTCGTAATGTTTGTTGTAGTTATCTATTTTGAGTTAAAGTTACATCGGGCTTAAATTCGTGAGAATAAAGTCTGTTATTGCAATAAAATAATGTACATACCCAAACAGTTCGAATAATGGTTCAATCGTTGGGTTTAGAATAAAAATGTTATTGGAAATTGTGTTTAATCATTTCTTTAAACATCTACCTTTGATCATTGAGAACAAGGCGTGGAATATAATTAAAAGATCAAACGAACTTGCCTGAAGTGAAGTTCAATCTCAATTATATGAAACGCCGTGTTCAAGATGAACGAACCTACCTATACCCAAGATCATCTCTACAAGATGCAAACACAATTACCGCTTTAAAAGAATTGACGTAAGAGCACAGCTTATACAATACAGCTCCACAACTCCGTGTCGGCGTCTTTGATCTGGCGGTCGAGAACCAAGCAAGACGGAATGGTGCTATCTCTGTTAGATTCGAGGGAAAAGTCGGGCCCGGATTAAACAATTTTTTTATTATTGAAAAAATTGAAAACCTTGGCGTAATAAGGTTGGTTACATGCCATATTAAGTAAGTTTTGGGAAATTAAATTTTTAATTTGTTTTAAATCTGTCAAATATAATTAGAAACATTATTTAAATATAAATATTACGAAAAATAGCACATCTTTCGGATTAGAGGTAAAATAATTTGTATGTGGCTAGTAAAATCCTCGTTAACAAATGTTTTGATCTAAAACAGTCACTTCACGACAAATTGTGGCTTGGATCCTTATTACCAGAGCCAAGAAAAAAGAAGGGTTCGAGATATGTTTGGACGCATCCATTATGCCCAGAAAGATCAATAGAATGTATCTTTGTCATCCATGTTCCCAAATCTGGTATTCTCAAATGTAATAGTATATTACATTACGAGTGTGGAAAGTGACATTTTTCACATGAGTGGGAAATATTGTCGCAAGAGGCACAAGCCGAGTGCGACTATCACACGAGTGTGGAAAATCACTTTTCACACAAGTGATGTACAAAATTTTTCCGACGACCACAAAATAATATCAATAAATGTAAAACCAAGGTTATTATTACTATAATAATTAAAATGTATTTAAAAAAATAATCAACAATAATCGTATTTATTCAATTTTCATATTTTCTAAACAAAAAAAAAACTAAAAAAGAAATAAACAAAAAAAAATTTTGGTCCCGCTAGGATTTGAACGCGGTCGCTCGCCAGGTCTCAAATGGCAAAGATGATAAGTTCGACGTTCTAACCAACTGAGCTAATAGCCCTTGTGTCAATTGAATGATCTACTCGGTTATGTATTTAACCAGAATAAAGAGCAAACCTCGGAGCAAACATTTTAAAATTATTTTAATAATAATTGTTTAAGATAAATATCTAGGATCTAATTTACAACAATTTCAATAATTTAATAATCATATCGATTTTAGTATTAATATTGACATTACATAGATCAAAATAGAAATTAGGTGTTTGACATTTTGTGACAGCTACTGCGGAAAGTAACATATTCGTACACGGGTGGAAAGTAAATTCTTATTCATACGCGTGTGATATAGGGCACTTTCCATAGGACTATATAGTGTGATATGTCACTTTCATAAGTGGTCGTAGGAAAAAGTTTTTAAACATACATGTTGTCCTTACCTGCTTCTTGTTTTTTTGCTTCGAATATAGATTCTCATAAATCGACACCAATATTGCAGGCACATCCTCAAAGGCACTTATTTTCATGTCGCGGTTTTTATATTTTTTTTTTACAAAAGTACAAAAATGAAAAGTCTTACTAAGATCTAAGTCCAGTCTTATCGATCCCAAATTTACGACACATCATCCGTTGAGAAATCTACAGAATTTTGAAAATGCAAAAAAACGATATAAATTGGCGACAAAGTTTGGAAGCTCTAAAAACGCTCCATCTGCGTAGAACATACAGAGCCTTTTTGTTTTTTAGATTAGTCAAAAGGGTTCTTTTCATGTATTATTTATAGGTCAAAGCATGCTTAGAATATACCCTTATTTTCATGTAGTTTTATAAATACAATTATAGTCAAGTAGAACTTTAAATCAAAATTTTGGAGGAAACACAGGAATTTTTGATATAGGTTACATTCGAGTATATGAAAACGATATGTGAAAAAAATTTGTTTTTCATGCCCCGGGAAATGGCAAAAAAAAAGGGTTTTTAAAGGTTATTTGCAAACGATAGGTGCTATAAAAATAAATTCTTAATAAAAATTGTAAATCATAAAGTTTTACATAAAAATTATTCATTTTTTGCTATTATTCAAATTAACAGAGTTATGGCGGTTAGAAGTTAAGAGAAGAAATATATGACTTTAAATAATCATAGCTCAAATTTTAAAAACTTTATGCTTTACAATTTTTATTAGGAACTTTTTTATAGCACCTACCGTTTTCAAATAACCCTAAAAAACACTTTTTCTTTTTTTCACCATTTCCCGGGACCTGAAAAACATTTTTTTTTTTTTTACATATCGTTTTCAAATACTCAAAAGTAACTTATATCAAAAATTCCTGTATTTTCTCCAAAATTTGGTTTAAAGGTCTATTTGATTGGACTAATTAATGTACATTTCCATCGTCGTAATATTGGACACGATGTTATGTTATGTTGAGAATGTGGTGTTAATACACTGCGACCTAAAAGATCTATTGTGCCCCCTTCTGTCGCCACTGCACTAAGGACACGATACCGACAACGAAGCCGGAGGATTCCAAATCTCGTCTAAATAAAGGTAAGATGTTTTACTTTCCGGCAGTGCGACATTCGATAGCGACGTGTGACACTAATGTGTGCCGGCAAGTTATTCTAGCAGTAGGCAAAGGAATGTGCTGTTTAAAGGTAAACTGTTTTACTTTCCAACAGTGCGATAGCGACGTGGGATGAACTGTGGAGACGCGAGTTGCTAGTTTGCGACAAATATGTTTTTTACCATGCGTCACTTCAGAACCAAAAGTTCGGAGCTGTAATAAAGTTGTCATTTCATTCTATCAGTGTTCAAATATAAAATTGACTTCAAATAAAACAAAGTATGACTCTAGTCGCCATTTTGATTACACTTTTCCGTCACTTTTGGTGCGTCTATCTATCATATCGCAAAATAGTATTTGTCATCTCTACTTCGTTCTATCTCGATGGGTAGCACACGTCATAGAATATAATGTAAATAAACAAAGATATCCCAAATGAAAAAAAAAAAAAAAACTGCTTCTATTTGAAGATGCTCCAAAAAATCACTATATTATGTCTCAATACAATTGAAAAAGGAGTCGCTCATTACGATGCTTTTTGACAACAGTATAACACGAATATAGATATTGTGACAACTTTGATAAGAAAGGTTACTCTAAGCTCCTCCACTAATGTTGAATTTCTCGCTCACTTTCTGATGCCACTCTTCCTTGATATACTTTTGCCGATTTCAGTTTTCATTCAATTTAGTAGTTGCGGTTACATAGCAAAAAGATCAATGCATATTGTGATGAAGAAAGCATAAACTTTTACAGTTGCTTTTAAAAGAGAACGTTCGAGTCATGTGGTGAAATTATCGTATATTTTGGGTTTATCATTCATTGTACAGAACACCAAAATTATCGTACAAAAAGATCATTACCGTACCTACACTTAACAACACTGCTTGAAGCATCTATCATCACTCATCGAGGAAGATATCTTTGGCATGTACACCAATAATCTACAATTACTCATCGGTTATCAAGGCATCTTCGGCATGTACACACCCTAAGAAAATACTGTCAAGACTAATTATGTTCTTAACGTAAAAAAACTAGGGTGTCTAATATTCTCCAGATGCTTCAACTATGCCGCAGGATGGATTAAAGATTAAGTTTAAAATTTGGTGTTTCTCTTTCTCCGTTTTTGAGTTATCTTCAAAATTCGAAATTTGCACTTTTTCTCAAATATGTCGAATACAGTCTATTTTACGGAAATCATGTATAGGACCAAAATTATAGAGAATGCCATCCAAGCAACTTTTATCATAATTCCTATATTTTTCTTATCTGTATTCAGAAAGAAAAGTAAAAAAATAGCCGTGACAGTAATTTCTTAGGTAACCCATTTGCGGTATTTTTATAAATGCTATTTTATGATACCTGTTACGAAATACCTTATTTTATGTAACGAGTAAATATTTGCGGGACGAGTAGAGCGAAGTTTCGCAACATGAACGAGTTACATATAGCGGCATTTCGTAACGTGTTACTTACAATATTTTTTTCTAATTTTGACTAATTTTTTATCAAATTGTGTTTTAGCAAGACATTCAGGACATCTAGGCAACCAATATTGCCTTCTTGTATTGTTAGTTGCAAATCTATCATTTTATAGAAAAAAAAATAATCATGTATTCACAATGGACTGTAGTGTTTATTTAGTTTTCAAAAAAATGGGTTATTTTGTCGTGTATCGGGTTTTAATTATTTTGGGCTGATTTAGAATAGAAAATAAGGATTAAAACAACATGATTAATAAGTTGTAAGTTTCACCAATTCTATTTTTGTAAGTCAACCTGCCATTATCTGAAGTAAACTTTAAATAATAATGTATATTATTGATTATAATACCAAAAAAGTTTTATTTTTATTTATTTTAGCAATTGGTGACATAATGAGTTTTTCGAAACCAGTTTCATATTGTTTAACATTATACAACTGGTTGCATAAAGAAGATCGTTTTGACACTTGTTGCGATTACAAATGTCACTATATGTCAAAATTAGAAAACATTTTATATACAAAATACGTGTGCCACTCGGGGACTACCGCGGAAAGCTATTGCATAGCATTTTTTATCAACTTATGCAAATAATTATTTATTTATTTTATTTATGCAGTATTTTTTTTTCTTTGATATTAATTCAAGTTTTTTCTTTGATATTAATTCAAGTTACACTTTTTGAGCGTGGTGACCGATAAGAAATTTTTTTCTTTTATTGAATAAATGAGAAGTTAATATTGTTTAAAATATTTTTATTATCTTACAATACATGTAGATTATTCAGGAATTTTTATCATTGAAACTATAGGTTTATGGTAACTGAAATAAGAAACATAATTTTGAGACTTGATTTCCTCTAAATATCTGGAAAATACCGCATCAATGGTGGTCCCATATTTTGTTGTGGATTCTTGTGGATCATTATTCATTTTCCCAATTCATTTTTTTCGAAATTGTGTCTAAAAGAGATAGAATCTGTTATGAGCAGTTAGCACTTAGTCTACACGCATACGTCTAGTCGCACGCACACAAACACTGTGCCGAAGTCTGCCGAACTGAAACGACGTTAGACGATGCACGGCTTTCAACGCCGCACCGGTCGATTTTATTTTATTGAATAAATATTGTTTAACGCCGCACCGCTGTGCCGGTCGGAGTGGGGGGGTGTTAGGTTTTATTTTCGTTACGGAATTTCTTGATTCGGTCGCCGCGCTCAAAGCCCGCGATAAAAGCTATGAAATAGCTTAAGAATTTTCATCCGTAAAACAGATGGGTGAAGGTCGACCTTACTAGATTACTTTAAACTTATATAACAATCAGGTATATTTGACAACTTTTGCTAAATAAACTTGTAAACAACTAGATTTAAATGTCAGACAAAATTTGCTGCAAAAATATAATCGCCTACTAGATAGGCTAGCAGAAAGAGAACAGCCATCGTATTGTAGAAATGGACGAATCTTTTGTCGCAGGCGGTTACTTTTTTCTTCATAACTACACTTACCTTATTATTATTCCATCATTTACTAACTGTAACATTTAGTTGGCCGTGAAAATAATCTTTCATGGCACTTTTCAAGTGACTAATTATGCTTTTCTTTGCTGGGAATCATTCTAAATACCTGCTTGCAAGAAGGGATTAACTCAATCATAAAAAATCTAATAAAAATTGAATTTTTATCTATCTAGATTTTGTTTTAAATGTAAATTGCCTTTTTGTAATATAAACGATGGTCTTAGGATTGAACTGATTTAATTAAAAAAAAAAAAACTAATTAGTTTTGGTAAAAGTATTAAATTTGGAAATCAATGAGAAATAAAACACGGTACTTAAAAGAGATTCAGTCATTTTTTAAGAATATAAAAATTTAATAAAACTGTCTTACAAAAAAATAACAATTTAACTTTAACAACATTTCCTTAGGAAAAATAATTTACGTGGAATGAGTTTGCGTGAATGGAGCGATGGGTTGAGAGTACCAAGAGATTCAAAATAGTATTCATAACCATCTCGAATTAAAAAAAAAAAACAAAATCAGAAAAATATGAGGTGGTTATCAATAACTCATTTGAGGGTACCTGCCTAAAGGAACTGCAGTAAAAATATCACAGTATCACAATTTACCATTGTAGTAAATAAATAACGAATTTTTCTGATTTACACATATCTATCTTTAATGTATATTGACATTTCATTATCTTCATGAAATATACTAATTAAAGTCTTAAAAGTCTTCGAATTGGTGAATTAACAAAATCAAAATAAATAAGTTTTTTGAAATATGCTTCAAATTTATTTAGGAGGTGGCGTTGACGAGCTTAGGCTTATTACAATTTTAAAGGAAAACTTAGACCTTGGTTTTGTAACGAAAGATTTTTGTCTCAAATACTTAAAAACTTGGTATTTCTCTATCTAGATTTAAATTTAAAATTATAAAAGTGAACGCCCTAGAGCCACTCCCTATAAGGGTTGTTTATTGTCAAAATTTTGATTTTGTGAATTAACTTGTTTTGAAACTTAGGCTTTTAAATTATCTTATTTTTAAATTTGTTTCTTCCAAATATTTTTATGTAAAAGAAAAATACTAATTAAAGACAAGCAATTACATTGGTCAGAAAATATAATAACGGGTTCCATGAAGCAGTGAAGATAATGGGGGTTATGATTGACAACCTGTGTTATTTTTAACAGGTGTTATTTTATAAACACACAGAAATAACACCTGTTCACAAATAACGTGTCTGTTAAAAATAACATTACTTGTCCATCATAACCCCGTATATCTGTTAACGATAGACAAGTAAATGGATTAGAAAAAAGTGATTGCAATTGAAAGCAACAAAGAATGGAAGAATGGATGTGGGTGATGAGATGAGGTTTTATGAATAATACGTTATATGGCACTATGATTTTATTGAAATTTAATGTGTTTTAACAATATATTTGTTTAATATATACCCCCGGCTATCTACTTTTTCAACTGTCACTAAAAGAAATGATAAAATGGAAACAAAAAAATATTCTAATATCGCTTGTAGAGTCAAAATAACAATTAGTTTTGGAATTTTATTCTTTTACATCACTTTTTGATCACAATAAAACATTTACTATTGTTATAATGACTCTGTCGACTGTCTGTATTTGTCTCAATTGAATGACTCAAAAAATGCTAAAATAAATGTGCAGAATAGGTGTAACCATTGCTGATGAACGTCCCAACTTAAAATAATCTACTACTAAGACATTTAATTATAATGAATTTAATGCCCCAATGTGCACATCACGCATCACTCAAAATTCCAAGTCAGAAATTAAGTCAATATCAAACTGTAAATTTATATCACTAGCGAATATATTAGCATCAAATTATTATTTAAAAAAAATGTAAGTGAATTATTTTAAGTTGGTCTGAAATTTTATAAATATTAGGATAAAATAATTTTTAATGTCCATATACTGTTATTGAAAACGTCTGCTGAGTATTTAGTTGACTTTTTTAAATTCATCATATGTAAAAAAAAATCACAACAATTATAATTTTTTTGTAAAACAAATTTAAAATTAATCCTAATTTTATTTCTATTTATTGTCTCTGAACTATTTGGATAAAATAACTTATTTGTAGGATTGACCGGGTAACAATTTTTTAGACTTATTAACAATGTAAGAATCGTCAAGTATTAAGTTTTTAAATCTATAATCTACTTTATTAGGTATTTTTAAAATTATTTTTTATTAACAATTGACATTATACTCACAACATTAGAGATCCGTTAAATACGGTCATTTTAATCGTTAATCATTTTAATTTTGATGAATTTAAATTAGCCTTATCAATAAGCTGTTCTAAGCAGTAAAAACCAACTCTTCTGCTTGAAAACGTATAAAAGTGTTTCGAGTGATCCTAATAATTAATCATGACCAGTCAACATCTCAAATTTTATCATTAGTATATATAGGCCTTTTGTGTAATAATTTATAAACATATACACAATGAAGTCACTAGTTTTACAGATATTTTTAAAATGAAGACTAATTTAGTATCCAACCAAAATTTTGCAATTAAATATGTCAACGTGTTAAAAATTTCTAGTGTATTCCTAAGACTGTATGAAACAATGATTTTTCCCTATACTCAATAATATCTCTATATTTCAAACAAAAATAAAATTTTTATATGGATTAAAATTTATATATATCTAAACAAAAGTTAATATAACTATATTATATAAAAATAAAATATATACAAATAACAGTTTTTGATGTTTTTTAACAAAAAATTTGATGAATGCATAATGTGAATTAACAAAAAAGTTCTCTATACAAGATAAAACCAAAATGTTCCAAACTACATGCTCTCTAGGTAATAATCCTTTATGTAGACAACTTCGCGTGGAAAAAACATTTAACAAGTGCGGCTTAAGTCACAACATTGTGATCCTATCTGTATATAATACACAATATAGTTACTGAAATAACTGGGTACGTTCAAAAACTTGGCGTGATAAAATCATTTTTACCCAATGTAGCGAAATGTGTCTACCATAAATTAGCCGCATTCACTTTCCAAACTAGTTTCATACAGCTATGTGTCTATATAGTAATTATGGCTATTAAGTGAATAAAGTCGTAATGGAACAACAAAATTTAAATTTTTTTCTATTTTAACCTTATATTTGGCAATATGAAGCTGCAAAAATATAATTAAGAAGGCTTAAAATCTTCAAACGCCATATTAGGACTTCAATAAGCTCCGCTCATTAAAATTATTTTGATATTGCAGTGTGTAATAGTAAATTGACATCTAGTAGCTCTCTAGAACTTTGTTTACTGATATCACAAGTTTGTTCTTCTTGCAATAGTCTAGTTTTGGAAATTGAATGTGGCGTCTAACAATTCCAATCAAAATTTCTAAAAAGCGTAGTTTTAGATAACGATACCGCCACAAATTACTTAACAGAAGTGAATATCACAGCAACAGTTTATTCGCGAAGAATGTATGTTGTATAAATGGGAGAGTCTGGTCACTTTTATGCAATCACAAACAGTTTTTATTTTCCCAAATAAAGATTTAGGAATGACCATGAAATCCACAAATTGGCAAACAAATGACCAGAAAGATGTCAAGTATGAAAGCTTAATTTAAAAAACGTTTATCAAGCAACAACTAATTAACATTTCACCCGTTATCTTCTAAAATGTAGTATCATATTTTAACATTAAATATAACTTTTTTTAGAACTTGTCCAATAAAAGTACATTACAATTACATATATTTTATGTAAAGTTAATATATGGTCATCATATACATTTAGACGATTAAACTATGAATGTGTATAAAATCACCGCAACTTTTTAACTTGGTGTTAGCAAACCAAAAACTAGGTAAAATTCTTGTTGCACATTTTCATCTTTCAACGCTTTTCCAACACTGAATAAGTCTTAACAGAAATGAATTCTTCAAAAAAAAAGGATTACATCTCATGAATCGGTATCCGAATCACAATATATTGTAAAAATTGAAATTATATAAATGATCTTTGAAAAACTGTTGAATAAAGAACAGATTTTTTACCTTTACGTGGTAATTTTAAAGTTACATAAATAAATTAAAAAATGACACTGGCCACTAAAACTTCTTCATTCGTCAATATCATTTCAAATAACGGAAATAAAAATATTTAACATTTTTTATAGACAGCCAAGTTAAAACATTTTAGGCGAGATTGTGTCCAAACATTAACAATATTAACAACATGCTATAACAACAATATATAATATGATTTGAGTCACATTTATCTCTGTATAGTATATAATTATGTCATATATGTTAAAAGAACTATGAGAAGTATGTAACGAGTTTTATAAGTGAAATAGATGACTAATTTGCTAATGACTATTTACAACTATTTTTATGCCCTTTTTCTCAACAAATCCCTTTTTTAAGTTTCATGATTGGTAACGGAACGAAATCATAGATTCGAACAAAATTCGCCAAATCACGCAACACCATCAAATTTAAAATGAAAATTTAATAAAAACAACACTTCTATTTTAAAGCTTTTCAGTCACTAGTAGATTGTAGATTTTCAACTTCAATTGAATTATTTTCCGAATCTCATGTCAAGAAATTGTATTAGTAAAATTGGGCATGAAACGAGTTGCTGGAAAATCGAGTTCAGTATATATACCCGATATCGTACAGACTTTTGTTTGTTCCACCCGATGAAAAAAGTCGTCAAAAGGAAAAGATTACTCAATAATGTGGAAGAGGGTAACTGTTTTAAAAACCATAAAACGCAGAACTTTTTGGCATAGGATAAGGAAACCCTCATCAAACGGAGAGTACTTTAAAATGAAATAAGTTCCTGTATCTTGAAGACGATTGAAGATGCATACCAGTTACTGTAAGGTAAACCTACCAAAATGACAAGAATGCATGTTTAATATTTACATTTTTTTTTTTTTTCATTAAATACCAGAAGCTTCTGAGAATAGCAATAAAATAGGCAGTGATTCTGATGATTAAGGTTATATCTGGGCAATATCGACTGAAATAGATGCATAGGAGAGATAGAAATAAAAAAAAATCTAACATCTAATTTTATACTATTGATAAGACGTCAAAATCAAAATAAATATATGTAAATGACATTCTTAAAGTTTAATAGGAATAGCGAATAAATGATTTTTGATAATCACTTTTGAGTATACAATGCTCCCATTGTTTTGTTACTAATTTGAAAAGTGTAGTAAGAGAATCTATGATTTCGTTAAAATCAAAACATTTTCCTTTTCACGATTTCTTGATAACTGACCAGGTGGTCAGTTACGGCACAAGCAATAATATATAGGTATTTTTTGAGGTTCGTTGCAGGTACACATTTCGAAAAAAAAAAAAAAAATACACTGAAGATGACGAAATACTATCAGCATTTCTCGAGAATGTCGATCAATCAATCCATCAATCATCGACAGTAGTCAACTAATTACCAATCACAATATACAAATTATATTAAATATAAACTAATAAGACAATCTTAAACAAAAACCTGAGTAAAAAAAATGACTCAAAAAGCGGGAACCACTCCTTAAAAAAACGGATAACCAAAAATGTTTTAGTTAGTTACTAGACTGCACACTATGTTTCTGCTCTGAAATCAATAAAACTCAACTAGTAAAATATTCTGAATTTTTTTTTGAGGTCAACAGATTGTAAGATATTGACAACTTTATTATGGTTAGCCCCCTACGATCTAAAAGACAAGCCTTCAAAATTACACTATTTTTTTAGTGATGGGTCTTTTCTGTAAAAGTAATTTTTGGACATATTTGACAGACGTTTGCATGAAATATCTGAAAAAATAGTTTATCTTTATATTTTCCTATGTTGTCAACTAGTTTATTATCCTAATGGTTTTGAAATTGGTGTATTATTTGTATATGCAAAAACGTCAGATATTATATATTTTTAATTTTTTTATTAAATACATTCATAAAAGAAGGGTTTTTTGAGACTATTTTACTTATAAAATCAAAGTAAATAATTATAGAAATTTTTAAAAAGTCATTTTACACATTTTCTGATATGAAAAAAATCTCAAATATCATTACGAGTGAATTTTACAGAAGCAGGAGCTAATACGGATGATATTATTTGCCGTGACGTCTAGTCTATATCTCAAACCTATTGTTTCTTCTACTTAAAATTACTTTTTGTCATTGTAAGAAATTCAGAATTTCCCTCGTGTGCACTTTGCTTTTTAGACATCTCGGTCAGGCATTTCCGAGCGACCCATCACTATTTTTTAATAATTTTAATTACTTTTATAAATTCATTTGACTAATAAAATATTTGACATTTTATGTTTTACCATTTTGAAGTCATACCCGCTAGCTCTAACGACCAAAGCGTATTAAAAATAGCGATACGAGACCTACTGCTAAAATTCTGAGCTGTAGCCACGTCAAAACTGTGATAAATATAAATTTGGAATCGAAAATGTTGAAAATTATGTCAACATTTTCGATTGAAACAGATCTTAAAAAGCAATAAAATAGTTTTTTAATTTGTACGTTTCTTCGTCTTTATCCAAAAATTTTAGCAGCAGCTCCCCATCTTTAATAAAAATTCAAAAATTTTCCAATGCTATTTCAAAGAGTTTTAATAAGCAGTGGTCATTTATACTTGTTCATGGGTTGTAAAGAAAACAAAACTAAAACCACCTTAGATTGTCCAAACTATTAAAATAACTAATTATAATAAAACTGCTCTTGAATTAGTATCTGTGAGACATGTGATTAAAATGTTAAAAAATAGATTAAATTATGTACATAAACTCTATGTGAAATGTGAAAAAAGAATGATTGGTACAAACACCAGAAGTGACAATATGAATGATGTCATCACAATTTCGATTTAAAATTCTCAAAAATTCTAAATCTACCTGTAAAAAATCAGATCGCTTCGTAACAATTCACCTTTGCTGAAAAAAAAAATAAAATCCTTATACAAGTACCCATACAATTACAACAAAAATATAATATTTTAACTGTACAAATAAATTTGACTTAGAATTGGTCCATTCAAAATTATTAAAAATTTACAAATAAACATGTAATAAACATTTTACAAACAAATATATTTTACAAGGTTTAGAAAAATAAACAAAAAAAGAACAATGTATTTATACTGCACGGAGTACAGTGTGCAAAACAAAAATGAGGGGGTCCTCTTTTATCGCAAAAGACAAAATTGAAAAATTAACAATAACATTCTTTCCAATTAATTGCTTTTAACAAATGATCGGATGTAGTAAATCAAATCTGGAGTAACAAACATTACAAAAATAAAATCGTTAACTAATACAAATTAAAAATCATTGTGGAAATACCTACTTTAGAATATACATTTACAAAACGGGTTGAGAAATCATTTGTTTAATATAAAACTGGGGATCAAATCACACTTTTCTCCGTTTTCAATTTTTCAGTGTAAATTAATAAAAATTATAGATTTAAATCCAAACCAACTCAATCGTCAAAATCACGTCATTCAAAAATTAAACTTTACGTAAATAAAATAAAAGTTTACAAAACAAAAACAAAAAAGTTAAACGGTTTTATAAATCCGTACAAAAAAAAAAGCCTCGGGTGTATCAGGAGTAGTAAAATAATAGATATCTCAGCTACGTTCTCACTGTCGTAAAAGGTATTTTTTTTTTAAAGCTGGAGGATGTCCAATGGGTCTAGTATGTACTAATTGCATTTTAGCTGCGTTAACCAAGCCTTCTGAACTTTTAGATCCAAAAAAATTCGATAATCCTGAATTTTAGTTGGAATATATTAGTAGGAGTTCATATTTATGCATCAAAATTTATATTGTCCATAACATTTTCAAAGCAGTTTCTGGCACCTACATCAAAAGTGGTAATTTTTGAAATTCGTTCCACCACAATTTCAGTTTGTCTAAGCCTTTTATTTATGGTATAGGAGATTGGTGTACAGTTCAAAACTATAGGTGAAAAATATAAAAAGCGGGAAAAATGTGGATTTGTCCTCACGTCTTTAGTTGCGATAATCATTACTCCAGAAGTTTGATTTATTTTTCTGACATAAATAAAATGAGTTTTAATTGACAACAAAAGACCCCAGTCAAATGACATACACGTATCAACAATACAAATGATGGCTAAACTCCCGTCATTAAGTCACAACATAATATATATTTATATATAATTTGTTTTAATTAAAATTAGAGTCCCAACTATTAAACCACACCCATCGCAAAACATTTTATCCTCCGATGGGTTTTACATCATGCGGACTTCTGTTGCTTGTACTCGAATCTTTGAAATTGTTTGAGGTTATGTTGTCCGACGATCATTGGATTGCGAGCGTGCCGAGGCCGTTGTTGCGCGCCCTCTTCATTTCCTCTTCACCAATGCGTTGCTCGATGAGATACTGGGCAGTTGTGATGGAATGCGGGTTGCCTGTTATAGTTACAATGCGATTGCGAGTACCAGGTGCAAAGATGCCTTTTTTCGATATTTGTATGCTGGCACCGCTGATTTGCTGAATTTCGACTAGTGAACGGCCACCGGGACCTAAAAATTTAAGACAAATAAATTACAAATAAATTATCTGCTATCTGTTGGACGGTGAAAATATAAGGACTGGAGCAAAGGTCCGAAAACGCTTAATTATCTCGTAAATGAGTAGTCCGAATTGTACATAATTTAGGATAAACCTATTTTAGGATAGGGAAATTCCAGATTTGACATTTGCAATGTTTCCAGAGATACCGTTTTACTGATATAATTAGTCACTTTGGTTTTTTAAATACCTCACCCTATTATTGAAATCTCTTCAATGCGAGTTCAACCATATATAACACTTGAGATTTTATGCAATCCGGAAGATCCTAATAAAACAAAAATTTGCGAACCATCTTAGAAAAGCAATTTACCTTGAAGAACTTTTCAAAACACGTCAAGCTGCTGTCAGTTTTAGTTAATAATATAACTGGTGAACTAATGTCAAAATTACAGCATTCCAAATTTAATTGACCCAGAGCTCGAAAAGTACTCGAAAATTGTACTTCAAGCACCAAGTCCGTTGTTAAATTGCCAGCATCAAGCACCAAGCACTTTGGAAATTCTAAGTGCTTCTAATTAAGACATTTAAGTGCTTGCAAGCACTTTAAATGGCTTGAAATGCGAAATTCAATTACCAATTACCAAGCACTTTTTATAAAGGGCTTCAGTTACCAATTACTGTAATTTAAAAGTGTTTGAGAGCGCTGTGCTCGAAGCATTATGTATTGTGCTTGAAGCAACTACTGCCCAGCTTTGATTTGACCTTATGCACTAAGTTCTGGGTGGGTGGCTCAGTGGTTAAGAATCCAAGGGTCCGTGGTTCGAATCTCACCGTCAGTCGGAATGTTTTTAATTAATTTATTTATTTAAAAATAATTTTGATAGATAGGTAGGATTCCCCACTCCGAGCATTTATATTTGGGTTCTAATTAACAAAGTGTTCCACTTGAAGTGGTGCTAGGAAACAGTAACAAATCTTACACAAACACATATTACTTAGAAGTAATGAAATATCACAAACTGAGACTGGCTAATTAGCCATAAAACAAAATAAAAATCCAGAGAGCCAACTTTTAAAATAATTAGTACCCTGAATACATAAAATTTCGAGTGTTTTTTTTTCACGCACCCCCTTTCCCCCCCAAATACACCTACAAAATCAAGCCAAGTGAAATTTATTCAAGTCAATGATGCAAAGTTGTCGCTAACCGAAAACAACATGGTACAAAAAAGCTCGTTGTGTCAACTGTTAACTTTTTCTGTGAAAACTTCAGCGCAAAATTTCGACGCAGTTTTAATTCATTAATACATTTTTTTAGTACTAAATTTAGTATCGTGACATACAGCCTTTAGAAACCATTTCCAAAATTTTAAAAATCTAGTTTAATATGAACTACAGTTTACCACTCGATGAATTGTCACGTAACACTTAATAATTTTCTGTGATTAACTAGTTCGTTTATGTGAATTCCTTTGATTTTCACCTCTCGAGAACTAAAGGTGATCGGGTCGATAGGCCAAAAGAACTTTTCAAAATTAGATAAAGTTGTTTTAGGCGTGTACTTAAAAGATATGCAACATGTATATTCCTCTCGTTTCATAAATATCTAATCAATCCATAATAAGTGCATGTTGCAATCTTAAAATCGTTTATTAACAATCAAATTTTTGTTACACCATTTAAATTAAAAAAAAATTGATTTTATTAACACATACTAAACATCATTTTAACGTCTATTAAAATTCACGCAACCATCGCAATTATTGTGCAAATTATTTTAAACAACCAACAGTTATTAGCATATGTTTCCAATGGATGATTGCCAATATTCCAATCCAATTAATATTTAATTAAAGCTGTCGTAAAATAACACAATTTTAAACGTTCATTTTGTGGAAAGTTTATGAAAAGGGGGAATTCGCGGAATAATTAATAAACGCACCAATGATAAATATTTGAATCTACAGTTTAGAAATTTGCTCATAGAGTATGTGTGAAAAGTTGGTTACAAATGGGAAATTAATTTGTTTATTAATTTGACAAAAAAAAATATTTTTAATAACAATTTCATCTGCATCAATAATCAAGAATCAAAATTGTAAACTATTTAGGGAAAATCAAAAATACTTATTTATGCTGAAGACTTGAAGAGTCAAGTGCTTTTAAATTTAATTACAGAAAATAATGTCATTTGAAATCATGTCTATAATTGATTAATGCATTTAAAATAAAAAAATATTTTTCCTTTATACCTTTAATATTT
The DNA here is from genome assembly GCA_927349885.1 of Psylliodes chrysocephalus. Taxonomy (NCBI): domain Eukaryota; kingdom Metazoa; phylum Arthropoda; class Insecta; order Coleoptera; family Chrysomelidae; genus Psylliodes; species Psylliodes chrysocephalus. The sequence goes on from OV651817.1 coordinate 46,244,361, forward strand.
TACAAATTTGATTATTGATTTCTATATGAAGCAGAACTTTTTATGACAATATTTTTTTTGTTGAATTAATAATAAATTTCCTATTTGCTGCCAACGTTTTCAGACATAATGTAGATCATTTAATAATTCATTTAAAATGTATACGTTATAGATGATCAATTATTCTAAAATAATTAAATTAAAAAAGATAATTCCTACTATTATTTCAAACTGGGAACTTAAAATATTGTTCAATTTAAAGCATAGTCATGGGCCTCGCATACTCTCAAACAAAACACCCTCCAGATGTGCTATCTTGTTCAATTTAAAGCATAGTCATGAGCCTCGCATACTCTCAAACAAAACACCCTCCAGATGTGCTCTATCATTTTTTGTGAATCGATATATTTTTTAAACAACTTATACTATGAAATATAGAGTGATACAGTCACCTAACCTTCATTCTCGATTTTAAGTCTTGACCACACAAAATTAATGGATCTAAATATTATTAGTATCTTTGGCAAGACTCAAAATTGCCTTCCATTTGAGTTTGCTGACTTGCATATCTATCTCTGTACATGTATTAGTGGGAGTAGAGGTGGTGGTAAAAAATAAAACTTACCCCATTGGATTTAAAAAATTCATTACCAGAGTAATGTATTAATGATTTATGCGAAACGTCAATGTGAAGTTTGTCAAAGAGGTGACGAAAAATGGAACAAGGTTGTCCAAATATTAATTTAATATTTATTTTGTGAACAACTAAAATTAATGTTAAAAATACTTAAAAGTTCTGTTTATATTGTTAATTAATATTACCAAATACCTCGCGAGGTGAGAATTTTTTTGAGAATATTTTATTGTTTTCTTACTAGTTATGCAAATTTAACTCCCGAAATACTAATTTAGATGCAAAATTTCCAAGGAAACAAAAAATTCTCACCTCAACAGTTATCGACAGATGTATACACGAATTGGCTCCATGAGTTTGGTAACTTAATATTTCAAGTTGGATGCAAAATTATGTTAGTTTGAAATATAAAATATTCAAGCCGGTTATGTACATTCTTACCCCCCCTGTACACTGTATTATTTAAAATAAAAGTGAAAAACGCTAGGGGTCGTCAATTTTTAGTTTAATCGAGGCATTTTATAACAAAAAATCTGCCTCTCCTTTCATTCCCTTTACATGAGAGCCACCCCTCATTGTTATTAAATAGCAAGAGAGTTCCTGTGGCACTTTGTTAGAAAAATCCTGAAAAGTTGAATTCAAAAATATACCTATTACACTTAAGGTCTTGTATGCCAAATTAATTTTGAAATAAATAAACAAAGTATTATAACCACAATCAACTAGAAATTATTACAGAAGGTCCTAAAAATGTTCTCTATTTACTTGATAAAAGAGCATATAGGGAAGGCGAATCTTATAAAAATAACTCTAGGTTTAGATTATTAAGTATGATAACATTTTTTTAATGTCACTTTTCAAGCCCTTTCCAACAAAGTACCACGACCCCTCTTGCTATTTAATTAATATTGGGAAGTGCATGAAAGAGGCAAATTTTTTGTTCGTCTAAGTAATAAATCAAATTGACTAAAACGTAATGAAAATTGACAATAACCAATTTAACGATAAAATTGATAGCCGTGCTACTTTTATAATTTGATTTTCTTGTACCTCTTAGCATCTAGACATAATACATATCATTGTAAAAATTATCAAATATTGCAAAATCCTCAATTAATTCAATTGAGAGTGATGTCAAGTAACTAGTGTATTTTGTTTTGAATCTAGGACTGTTTTTCGAACGACAGTTTTTCCATGGACAGTTATTTGAACGGATGGTTCTTCGAACGGCCAGTTTTTCGAAGAGCCAATTGTTCGAACAGACCATTTTTCGAAAATACATTATTGAGGAATGATAAAGTGTAGGTAATTTAAACATCAAATATTCGGTGTTGCACCTGAAATGCAATTTATTTATTTTGTCCACGACCACTTAATAATAAATCAATATTCTACCTCCTAACTAAAAGCATATAGTACCCATATATCACGGAGTGAATTATGATAATTCACGCTTTTGTAATTCTGGCACATTCCGGTAGATAACTAAAGATAGGCGATACTTTTCATAACGATATTTTCTAGATCAAAAAATCGAAAAATCGAAAATCGAAATATCGAAAAATTGAAAAGTGGAAAAAACAACAGTTAGTTACCTATGTTTAATAAAAACTTTCCATTCTACACTTAACTTTTATTTAATAAAGAAACCATAATGGTCGTGGACAAAGTATAGTATTAGACTCTCAATTTATGGCCATTATTTACTCGGGTGACTTGCGCCCCTCGCCTACCGCTCGGGACACAAACGTCGCCCTGCGTGAATAATGGCTACCATAAATTGCTCGTTTAATAATATACTATTTTTTTATTTAATTTTTTGTTAACGGTGTCAGGTGCGACACCGAAACGTCAAAAATAAAAAGCGTTTTGTATAAAAATTATGGTTTTATTTCTAATTAATTCTTTTTAATACATGACTTATTTATGATACACTATATAACAAAAGAAACGAGGAACTTATTTATAAGACAAATTACCTGTAGGGTCTTTAGGAGAAAACTGAGTGATAATATTTTGTAATCTAATATTTAATTGGAAGTACTTCGTTTTCTTCGGTACAGCGGGAAGTTCCACAGTAAAATTGAGAAATTTTTATTTCAGTTAAGGATTGCTCGCGTTAAATGGAGGTAATAAACTTCCATATTGTGGGATGACTGGCAGAAAGTTGGGTTTCAAAGGCAAGATGTCAACCTTCAATGTGATTGTTAGTCTTGGTTGACTGTGTTATTTTAAACTTTTATCAAGCGTATGTTTTGTAGACATTTTTAAAAAGTGTTTAAGTGTTTTAGTATTTAGTTAGTATTACTGTTAATTTTAAGTTTGTCGCGTTAAAAGACAATATGGTCAGTTGTTTCTCTTGTGGATATAGCAGCACAGCTAAAAGTAGGAAGGAAGGAAGGAAGGAAGGAAGGAAGGAAGGAAGGAAGGAAGGAAGGAAGGAAGGAAGGAAGGAACTAAATTTCATAAGCAAGTATTTTATTCTCTCAATTTTCAACCACATTAAAGATTTTTTAAATTTGGAATGTTTTAAATTTGTAAACAAACATGGTGAGTGCGTCTGCGGTCAACTGTGTGGCGTAGTCTCATGGTTTATAGGGTATATATACTTACTTCTATTTAAATAATTATTTTATGCAATTTTATGTGGTTGTTAAAATCAATAAATTATTGTTCAATTTTGATTTATAAATTCATTGCAAGTAAACAATTTTCAGATTTCTTAAATATTCTAGATTTACAAATTATATAAATTAATCCCAGATAAACTATTTTCAGATTTCCTAAAGATTCTCAAAAAAGAAAGTTATGGCTTGACTTCATGCAACAAACAAATTGTGAGCCAAAATATCTTAATTTTTTTGTGTTCACGCCATTTAAAAGCAGATTGTTTTGATCGAACCTCAAAACCAAGAATAATCCTTCTACCAACAGCTGTTCCAAGAATAAAAGTGGTCCGGTTAAAGTATGTACGTAAATAAATTCGTTACTAACTATATCATGTACCGGTTTTTTCGTATATTAGAAATTTATTGTATGAATGTGAGGCACTCCATATAATTTATTACAAAGTTATTTACAAAAACGAACACAAATAAAATTAATATCTTAAGTAAGCAAATAAGTAGTATATCGCATGCCTCAAGATACTGTCTATGTTGTTTAATTTCGTCGTTTAAATACAGATGGAAATATTGTAAGTTTTTCAAACGACAGTTATCTTGTAAAATGCAGATTAAAATTATTAATAGAAAGAGATCTTATAAAAATTGTCGAATGGTTTAATTATAAAAACTTACAAACCTTTGATAAAACTTAAATTGTTTCATTATGCAGTTACAAAAAGATGCCCTCTTCCTATAGAATAAAAGGTAGGGTTCAGTAGTTTCATATAAGTATTACAAATGATATCAAATACCTTGGAGTACAAATTGACTCTCTTATTAACTGGACTAAGCATATAAATAATGCGTTGCCCTTTACCAAAATTTAAATTCCTACGATCATATTTGAATGTACATTTAAAAATAATCTATTTCACACTCATAGAATCGTTATTACGTTATATGATCCTTTCATGGAAAGGTGTTTTACCTGCTTATGCAAAATTAAAGTCATGCAAAAATATTACTAATAATATTATGTAATAAAATGATCAGATATTCTCTTAGATATTAGGAAGTTTTATTTGTACTCCAACAAAAACATATAAGAAAGAAATAGCACAGCGGTGTTTGACTTAAATATAAGTATTATAGGATGTTTAATGTTTTTTAAATGCATATCTACAAAACATATTATAATAAAGACGTAAAAAAGTCAATATTTTTTTAATACATTATTGCTTTGATTTTTCAAATCATCCCAAAAATATTTTCCTATATTTATCCCACTCAACATGCAATTTTAAGTAAAATTTATTCTCATAATGAAGGTTATTAAAAAAAAAATGCAAACTTCTCGCAAGAAAATAGCTATTCATTAAAATGAGATAAATCGGTAAATTTAGATAATATGCAAATGAGAATTTATTATTCTCTTTTCTACGCCCCTTTATGACAGTACGTAACTGGTAGACCGGAAACACTCCTCGTCATATTCCTCTAGTTCACTGTCAAAATTAGACTCTATCGCGATTTCAAGGTCGTTTAGCATTCCTCCTTCCTGACTATACACGGTGTTTCCGAACTTGGCATCCAAATTTGTAGAGGTGGTAGTTCGCATAATTTGAGAGCGATTGGCAGATTTCATTTTTCTAAAAAAATTATAATAAACAAAATAGAGCCATTATAAAAAAAATCAAAAAGCAGGTCCTACCCTGAGCGCGTAGCGCAATAGTCCCCGGCCGGTATCGAAAGGCGTAGCCGATTTTTTTTTTAGTGCGTATTGCTTTGTTGGGTTGTTTACCTCGCGTTCAGAGAATTGATCTCATCGCTGTGCAGGACCGTACCTGTTTAACATTTTAAATTAATTTTTAATTATTTTTATTTTAAATATTTTGGAAAAATGAAATCTGCGAATCGGTCTCAAATTATGGGAACTACCACCCCTACAAATTTGGACGCCAAGTTCGGAAGCACTCTGTATATATTCTAAGGTTAAAAGCCAGCTGTTTGAATGTTTCTGTAAATTGCCTGTGAAAAGTGGAAGAAACATCCTTGTACAATTGCATTCGGAAATTCTTGATGTATCGTTGCTTCAAAATCTATTAGAACCGATTGCGGTCTGAGAGCTGGTGCTAGATCTTTAAGGACCGAATTTAACTATGTAAGTGTCTTTTAATTTATCAGTTAGAAGTGCATATACCAGTGGTATGGATTATGAATGTATGTAAGGGGTTAGAGTTGGTAAAAAAGCATAGATGCAGTCTTAAAAGTTCCATCCATTATGTATTCAGCTTTTTGTAGATAATTTAGGTTGTCTTTTGTGCTGAAAATCTGAATTCTTTGTTTTATGTTTCCAGAATCGAAAATTAGAAATGGTTCGCCTTTTGTGGTGGTTTTAAAAGAATCAGGTAGATACAACTCCTCTAGACTTTTCGTCTGTGCGAGTTCCATGTTTTCTTTCACTGTTTCCTTGCGTATTGTCCGCTTTTAACTATTTACTTTACTTAGTTTGGCTGCTGTTAGTTTGTCCACTTCACTTGATAGTGCCGATACTAGGTAGTGTAGAGTGTTTCTTGTTGTCAGAGCATTGTCCTTCAGGTTTTTCTTAAAACTTATGGCATCTACTTCTGCTGCATCCGCGGGGTGGTTGTGAGAAGTCTCTTTGCAAACATCATCATGGCTTGTAATTGCTCGCGATTTACATTTCTTAAACAAAAAGAACTTGCACTTCCAATATTTTTTCATCAACGGCTTTGGCTTTAACGAATAAAAATTCGTTCACAAATAACTTTTACTTAGATTACCTGTTCTCAAAATTCAAAGGGATTATAATACTAATTAAAATTAAATTAGGTATATAAAATAAAACCAATTTATTTCGAAAAATTGTCTATCCAAAGAATCATAACGAAAAATTACCAGATCGAAGAATTTTTTTTGAATAACTGTCCATTCGAATAACTGTCGTTCGAAACACTGTCGTTCGAATAATTATCATTCGGAAAACTGTCCAGATACCTTTTGTATTACATTATAAAATCGATACTGTTGGCCAGTTATTTTTTTAAAGCTTAAACAAGACTTACCAAGTATGGCCCCGACAATGACCTCTGCTATTTCTACATTTTTTGAGTCTTTTGTACCATTGAGTTCAGCCGGAGTAGGACTCTTACTGAGCACCGTCATTGCTTGGCTCGTGCCTAATCCAAAACTGTTATTGTTCAATGAAATGGGAGCCGTGGCTGCCGAAGCTTGATGCCTAAATGGATCGAAAGCGGATTCGTAACGTTCCAGACTGGATCGGGGAGCAGCGGAATTACCACCTGAAAAATAAATCTCTAATTAGGTAAGACCAAAGTACAATCTGTAATATTTGTTACAATTTGAAGTTAAGACAAAAAATTATAAATCAAGTGAGTTTAATATTTAATTATAATAAGTGTTTCAGAAAAATGCGTTAATTATGGATTTAACCAGAAGTGAAAAATCTTAAAATACTTATAAAAAGAGAAAAAGGACAAGCGGAAAAAGAGTTAAGTAATTGATGTTATTCGGTTTATGGGCGAAATAATGGCATAAGATCAGAAGAGGAGCAACCTCATCAATGGCATAGGTTTATTTTTGGTTTATTTTTACATGGATCCATCGGTCAGCCTAGTCGCAATTTTATATTTTTATACAATAACATATGACAGTTTAATAAACTTTATAGCATAAAAGGTAATCGGGCAATAACTAACGATTTTGATTGGTCTATAATTAAAAGAAAAGGAGATTATATACTCTTCACACAGTAATCTGTGAAGAGTTTTATAATACGAGCCCTAACCACTATATGTTCGGCCTTTTTATAATTTTATTTCCGTTTATATTAGGAAACTTAAGGTTGAAAAAGAACATCTACTTAAATTTAATAGTTGTTGATTGTTTTTACTATTTGTGAGGGCATGACGCAACATGATCTTATTTTTTTTTTAAACACCATCTAATCGAAAGATAAATGACCATTTAAATGTTCGAACAATATCCTCCGCAATCATATTTCGGCGCCTTGTCCTTCGAGATCACTAGGTAGGTAGTAGGGCTCTTGTGTGCTGTAGACCCACACAGTTTATTATTCACGCTCCCGCAGCAGGTCAAGGAGACGTAAAAATACATCTACATCACTTACACAGAACAGCTCAAGGTCTGTATCCTGTATCAGCTAACTCATGCCGCCATTCTTGTTGTAGGTCCCGTTCAAGAAGAACGTCATCCCACAAACGATCTCGCACACCTAGGAGCCGCCCCCCAATCTATAAATAATACAGGGAACGATCTCTTACCTGGAGCCCCTACTCAAGGGAATCATCGAGCAGGCCACAGGCCTATTTCCCCATACAATCGGACAGAACGCCACCGGCGCAATTCCGAGAGACAGATAATCACTAAGACATTCCATTGGATGAGCAGGTTCCTACTGATGTCCTAACAATCACAGATGATATAGAGTTAGATGACGATGCCCTCGAAAGTTTAGGAGAAAAGAAGGTACAAACTACCTTATATCACCTTCATCCCATTTTAAAAAATAGATGGGAAAAAATTGTTACAGAAGGTCTGGAAAAAGAGGAGAGGGCGACACTCTTAAAAAAGCAGGAATTTCCTGCTAATTTACCATTATTGGAAGCACCAATATTGAACCCCGAAATTTTGTCTGCACTACCGGAACAAACCACAAAAAATGACAAATTCCAAATTAGCAGACAAGCCCAGCTAGGAAAAGCAATATCAGCCATTGGCAGAGCAGTGAATATTTTGTTAAAGAACAACACATTGGATCTACAAAATAGAAATACCATCGGGGAAAATACTAACAGATCTTCATTATATAATGTCTATCTAGAAGGGCTTCAATTACCTTACAATTAGACAAGTCTGTGAGAGAGGTCACAATGAAAACTCCAGTCTCAGATCATCTCTTTGGACCAAATCTGGGGGAAAAAATAAAGACTTCCAAAGACATTCAAAAATCTGGGCCGGAGTTAAAACATGCCAAAAACCAGTTACTCAACATCAAAAACTACAAGAGTCTGCCGAGGACAAGGAGGGACCCTCAACAAACCACAAGGCACTACCCTCAACAAGCGACAAGGAACTACCATCAACAAGCAAAACAGTACCAACAACAAAAATTCAGGAAATAATTCCTGAGGTAAGTAGCATAGCTGGACAGTTACAAAGAGGCATTACAGCATGACAAACAATTACTACAAACCAAACAATTTGTCAGTGGATTCTAGGGTACAAAATCCCTTTTTTCAAGAAACCTAAACAAAGAGCAACACCAAAAACAAAAAATTTCAGTAAGACAGAAAAACGCGAGATCACTGCACTGCTGAATAAACTGGTAACTGAAGGAGCGATAGAAAAATGTAAGAAATCTAATGACCAATTTTTATCACCTTTCTTTTTAAAACAAAAAAGTGATGGAACCAAAAGATTCATACTTAACCTAAAACAATTTAACAAGTATCTTCAACCACCTCATTTCAAACTAGAAACCATCAGAACTGTCTTCAAAATAGTTTAAAAAGGCAGTCTAATGACCACTAAAGGAAAATTATGGAATCGCCATCCATTCTAAACACAAAAAATACCTTAGATTTTAATTCGAGAACACTACATATCAATTTACTTGCCTACCCTTTGACCTTTCTATTGCACCATACCTTTTTACCAAAATTATGAAACCTGTAGTGGGTTATTTAAGAAACCAAGGTATAATTTGTGTAATTTACCTAGATGATTGGTTGCTGGTAGCAAAATCCAAACAAGAAAGCTTTGAGATAACCACAAAAACAATTTCGTTATTAGAATCTCTGGGCTTCACAGTAAATTACAATAAAAGTTCCCTAAACCCGTCCCAATACTGCAGGTACCTCGGGTTTATTATAAACACTAGACACATGATTGTAGAACTACCTAGAGAAAAATGAGAAAAAAACTCTAAAATTAATAAGGACAGTGAAAGCTTGCAATACAACTTCCATCAGAAGTTTTTCATAGATGTTAGGAACCTTAATATCTAACTGCCCAGCAGTCAAATACGGATGGCTGTACACAAAACAGCGTGAAAGGGCAAAATGTATGGAACTAGTAAAGCATAACCAAAACTACACAGCAAAAATAAAGCTATCTGACTATGACATACAAGACCACTTAGACTGGTGAGAAAAGAACATATTTACTTCGAAAAATATTATTCGCAATGACCATTATGTCATGGAAATCTTCACAGACTCATCACTTACAGGTTGGGGGCCGCCATAGGCAACTTAAAAACTAATGGGTGGTGGACAGCGGACGAGAAGGAATACCACATAAACTTCCTGGAATTGCAGGCCGTATTCCACGCTCTAAAATGTTTTGCATCTGAAGAAAAGTCAGTAACTATATTGCTAAGAATTGACAATATAACAGCCGCTGGTAGATTTATAGAATGGGTAGCACTAAATTCCCTACCCTTAGCAATCCCTCACGGCAGATCTGGCAATGGAGCCAAGAAAGAGACATTTGGCTTGTCGCGTCATATATAAAGTCAAAAGACAATTTGATAGCAGAACGGGAATCGAGAAGATTACCTGAAGACACAGAATGGCAACTGAGCACAGAGGCATTCTCTCAAATTACAAGGTTTTTCAGAGAACCAAACATTGACCTATTTGCCTCCGGCACAAATATCAAATGCCCCATTTACGTCTCCTGGTTACCAGATCATAAAGCATATGCACAAGACGCATTTACCATAGACTGGAAAACATTTCACTTCTCTGCATTCCCCCCTTTTAGCCTAATACTAAGAACCGTAAGCGAAATAATTTCAGATAAAGCCAGAGGCATTTAGTTTTTCCAACGAAAACGAATGCTTGTAGGGGAAATAATAACCCTAAAATCAACGAATGAACCACTGCGTTTTTGTTCTAGCAGGATCCATCCATTGGAGAGGAAAATTACCCTGGCTGCAGCAGTGTTGTCAGGAGAGCATTCCAACACAAAAACATACCTAATGACTCAATCGACATAACAGTGGAATCATTAGCAAAATCTACGCTAAAACAATACGACGTTACCTACAAAGCTTGGTGGAACTTCACTAAAAAGAACAAAATTTCCGTTTATCAGGCAGGCTTCACAGAAGTAATTAAATTTTTAAAAGAAATGTTTGACAAAAACCCCCGCACAACATATGTTAAAAATTGAGTGTTGATGTGAGTTACTTTTATGTGTGTTATAAATGATTCAACATTAACAAAAACAAATTAGTTTTACTTAATACGACTTTAATTCTATGCAATAGAATTAACAATAATTTTTAAATTTAGGTATGTATTACCATAGATTTGAGGTATATTTTAGTTTAATAAAAGTTTTTAAATTATGTATAGTTGTCACTTCAAAAGGTAAACATAGTTATATCAAATAACAAAAAAACAAAAATCAGGGTAATACTCAATGATTGGTTAGGATCGCGAGCTCTTAGTGGCTAAAATCAAAAAATGTTACTAATTTGACAGATTAAAAAATAATCTCAATAAATTATTTTAAACAAAGAATGATACGTAGCTCTAGCTATAATAAAATTTTATAAAGAATTCAATATCGCTTGAAAGGTAAAATTCTTGTTTACGATTAATAATGTGTCAGATATTCTATTGCCAGTTACATTTTACGTCAATCAAAGAGATTGGCCTGTATTTATCTGGGCTGTAAACATTTTTGTTCATTTTAAAGATAAATTAAAAAAAATAATTAATCGACACTTTGCTACTTTTTTGTATATTGCGGACTGTGAAAAATTTCGTCAATACTGCAGTCATGTTGATTCTGTAACATTTCTAAAAAAAATGACAACGAACGGAACACATATATACTTTGCGATTGCATAATAGGACTAACACTCGCTGGTGCAATAACGCTAAAAAATTCGGAATCTAGGCCGCCTGCATGAAGCAAGATTAGTTCAGATATGACATATTTCATTGGAAAAAATATCCCTCATACGAGACTTTTATTTATTTCATAATCTAAACAATATGAAAGCATTCCATTATAAGTTTAAAACAAAAACTTCGAAATATTTGATATACTTAATATAAATTAATAACCAGCAATCGAGAAAAATCATAATTGGAGTTGGCTGTGAAATTTAAATATTTTGGGTTAGTACTTTAGCCACTTCCACTAAATAAAATTTTAACCTTGAAATTGAAACTAAACGTTTGTGTCAAATTTGTTAAAATTGGGTCTCACGATTTAAACATAATATCTATGCGATTTTCCGTAGTATTTACATTGTTAGATTTCAGCGGACGTACGCGGTGCTTAGCAGACTATGAATTTTGCATCGCGCACTGTTCTAACAAACCGTAGGCTAAACTCGTATTTCAGACCAACGCCAGATGATTACGACTAAATGTCGATCTCGCAAACACATACAAACACACACATACAAACAAACACACACACACATACACATACACACACACATACAAACAAACACACAAACAAACACATACACACACATACAAACACACACACACACACAAACACAAACAAACACACACACACACACACACACCCACACACCCACACACCCACACACCCACACACAAACATACACCCACACACAAACATACACCCACACACAAACATACACCCACACACAAACATACACCCACACACAAACATACACCCACACACAAACACACCCACACACAAACATACACCCACACACAAACATACACCCACACACAAACATACACCCACACACAAACATACACCCACACACAAACATACACCCACACACAAACATACACCCACACACAAACATACACCCACACACAAACATACACCCACACACAAACATACACCCACACACAAACATACACCCACACACAAACATACATCCACACACAAACATACACCCACACACAAACATACACCCACACACAAACATACACCCACACACAAACATACACCCACACACAAACATACACCCACACACAAACATACACCCACACACAAACATACACCCACGCACGCACGCACGCACGCACGCACACACACACACACACACTCACTGATTGTCTGTTTCAGACTTCCTTTGATGTATCCAGAAATAAATAGTGTTTGACATTGTTTATCTATTTCATTTCTGGATATGTCACTGTCTAAAGCTTAGACAGTGTCTGCGTTTAACATCTGGTGCCTCAGTTGTATATTGAAAATCGGAATTACGCACCTTCTCTCTTTCCTAGTCTAAGAATGCTCCGTATTAGCATTGTCGTCTGAATGCACTTGTAAGCTTCACGAACTGCCGTAATTTTACATTCATGAATAATACCTAATCTTTTGTTTACATTAAGAATTAGAACTGATGCGTCCCATGTAATACGTCCTCGAAATTCAAAAATAAGAAAAAGTAACCTTCAAGATATTGTGCAGTCCATTACATACTCTCAAGTACAAAAATTGACCTAGTTTTTTGACGTCTATTTTTAATATGTCGGTGACAATGTTATTTTCAACTCAAGCCCCATTAGTGTAACTTTTGTAAAACCCCCGAAATATTGTCATCATTATTGGAATAAAATAACTGCGAGAGCTTATACATTCCCGGATGAGGTCGTATATTATCCCGCTTATCTGCGGGAATCCCGCTAAATGTGTTGCACGCAAATATATTTCGGAAACTATAGCGCTGTCAGAACTCCCTCAAAATTGAATTTAATAAACAGATAAATAGAAGATCCGTTTGCTAGTGGTTATGGTCTTTTTATTACATCGCAAATACGAACGGTATGGGTGTGTTATCCGAATTTTATTGCTAGTACTAGAGTCGTTTTATGTTCCACCTGACAATTGATATTATACAGATATACATTTTCACGAAAAGTTACGATATATTAAAGTTGGGAATGGAAATGAATTGACTATAAAGTCTAAAAATCTGTCTGGATCAACGACAAAAAACGACTAGATTAATCCATTCATTCCTAATTACGCCCTTATTTATGGCAAGCATTCAGATTGGTTTTTATATCAAACAGACAGAGCTGTCGCATTGGCTGCGGTATTAGAAAGAGCGAGATGGCTGCTAATTTTAGTAGGGATGGTTTGCGTGAGTTTGTAATCTAAAGTGCGAGCACGCGATTTATGAATGAATGCGTATTTATGGCTACGACGCTTGCTTTACACTGTTGTCACAATTAAAAATAAATTGCATAATTTACTGGAATTCAACTTCAACTATGATAGTTCCAACGAGAAGATATTAAACTGATAAAAACTTATCAATAATGCAAATATACTTCCTTAGTGTAATTTTGAAAGCCCTTTGTGCGTTTTAGAGTCTTATGTTAAGTCAATTCCAAATTATAACCATAAACAGTTCTTGTAACAAGAATCTCCCATACTCTCTCATAATAATTTAACAATTACATGGATGACACCGTGAATGTTTGCATTTCTATTTTTGTAAACAAAATTAGAATAGTAGTTGTTCGTCGTTGGTATGACTCTACAGTATTCAACTGTGCGATTTTGCCCGAAAACTGTCTAAAAGCGGATTTCCACCAAACATACACACTTGTGACAGTTTTGCTTGGAAAAATCAAAAACTAATCATATACCAGAGACTATTTTGGGAAAATAGCAAATATTGTCTCCTAACTTCAAGGTCTGAAATTGTTGAAATGAAAGCGTTTAAGATTTCATGGAATCCTTTCTATACAGGGTGGGCTGCCGGTAACGCCTCGGTCTGTAGAGCTAAAACTAATTTTTTAAATCGGTTTTCACGGTCATATATGCATATCAGAAAATGCAAAACATTTCAAAGTTAGGTTTTTTAAATTAGTCACATTGCATACGAAGTTCAAAAAATGCAAATTCCTTAATGATATGCGAATATTTAAGGGTGTAAATCTACATGAATAATTAATGATAGATTGCTTTGTAAAGTATTGTTCAAATGTCGCATTTTTTTGTATTTTTCAATAATTACATTAATTTTCTCAAGAAACACAACTCAAAAACGAAGTAACGCAGGAAAACAACTTAAGAGAGCCTTTAAGTTTCAAATTGAACAGTAATTCAATAAAGAGTTTTATTTGGGAGAAAAAACATTGGCGAGATGTCGAAGTTAGTGCCCGTATGCACGGCACTGTTAAAGCTCAAGATTATTTTTGAATTGAAAAATATGCACCATTATTAACTGTAACTGAATAATAAATGTCACTGAAATATCTGAAGCTGTTACGATATTAATTTTATTTTTTTCCTAAAACTTTGGCATCCTGTATTTTCGTAACGAAACATTTTTGGACCATGGTTTATAAAGTCAAGGTCGCTGCAGAGACATGCTGCAACTGCAAGCGGGCGAGACAAGATGCAGATACACTGCCGTCCTAATGAAATTAAATGAGACAAGACACTTATTAAGCTAGCTGCTGCTGTCTCGTGCATTTAACGGCATCTTATTTAATTTCATTAGCACGGTAGTGTCTCGGTGGCTTACAGCTGCAGAATGTCTCCGAACAAGTAGATTCACACCTGGAGTGCAGAGATTAGGAGAACTATCTGTTTACAAAAAGTGTCCCTCAAAATGTATATGGCTTACTGTACCTAAATGGCGCCGAAAGTTGTGAAAGTCGATAATTCAGATCAAATAATCACTTTAATGATGTCTATAGTTTTATGTAGATTGCTCGCCCATATGTAAATAGTACACTTGAAAGTACATTTTTTTTAATTGTTTTTCAATATTATGTAAAGTTGTAGTTATTTTGGTTGTTAATGTAGTATATATTTTATACCAAATGTTAATTTTGATTTACTTGCCTAGACTTTTTATTCTTTTTGAAATAAAAATTTTAAAAAACGACTTCAAAATCGTGCAGATGACTTTAAAAATTGAATTTTTTTATTTTCTCATAGATCATCAGATCATGACCAATTGTATATGAAACTAGCCCTGAGGTATCCCTTTTTCTAACAAAAAAAGAATCATAGAAATCGGACAACGTGCTAAAGAATTCTCTGAACATACATAAAAAAAATATTCCGACGAACTGAGAACATCCTCCTATTTTAAAGTCGGTTAAAAAAAAGTTTATAAATTTTTTTGTTTATTTCTAATTAATGGATCGTTCAAAATACATTTTTCAATTTTTGGTTATTTTCCAATGTCTTGTAAAAGTAAAATTTGAAAAATATATAAAAAAGTTTGTACATCAAGTGTAATTATTAAAATTATCTATGATCTATTTTGACATTGAACTTTCACATAAACTTTTGGTGTTATTGTCCCTTTTCCACATAGGTATCTTTCATTATTTATTTTTTTTTTTTTTTATTTTAACGAAGCTTATAAATAAAAGTAAATATCACCAAAAATGTATTAATTATAAAGCTGAACAAAAAATTTCTTCTGAATTTCATCGTAAAATTTTGTTAAATTGCAATTTTTACAATATGTCTTCATAATTAGTCCAATAAATAATTATTGAAATTTTTTAATTTTACAATGTATTACATAATGGAAACCCGCCTTTCGTCGGCTGATTTACATATGTATGAGCAATCTATATAACTATATATCATTGGATCTTGCTCTTTCATTACACGAGGGTAATTATTCTGGTTACTTCAGAAAACCATATTAACTACTTTTGGGTGGACACTTTTTGAGATAACCATGTGAGAGTGTCCTTTTCAATGCACATTCACACCCTTAAATATTCGCTTATCATTAAGGAACGCCCTGTATATAAGAAATGCCAACTGCAGGCATAAAATCTCGTTTGTTATACATACTCTGATTTGGCTAGTGTTATAAAGGGTTACAATTTAAAAACTTACAGTGGCTATATCCATCGAGATAGAATAAAGTAGAGAAGACACAATCAATATTTTGGGAATTGACAGATGGACGCACTTCGAGTGACAGAAAAGTGTAATGAAAATGGGGACTTGAGTCGTACTTTGATTTATTTGAAATCAATAATTTTATATTTGAAGACTGACGGAACGAAAATGATTGTATATCATTTAAATGAAACTATTTAAAACAATTGTATTTATTCTCTCCAAATTTGACTAGCTCCACTAGCTCTAGTTTGACAAATGACTTAAAAGTGTAATGCAGAATTGTGGATACTTTAGCATCTCATGAACTAAATATGATATCAAAAAAGTAAAACTTAAACCAATTTATTTTGTACTAATAATTCTGATAAACATACCATATTCTATTTAAATGGGTTTTTAATTATTATGTACTATTGACAATTGAATAAATACATACATAATGGGAAAGAATAAGTAAGGAACTATTTATATTTTGACCAATAAAACAAAGGAAGCAATCTTCTGAATGAAAACAAAAGAATTAAGAGAAATCGATAACCTTTTAACCTAGCCATATTCATAAGTAACAACTAAAAAATTACTTGATGAAAATATATTTTTGACTAACTGACTTATTTTTATTGAATAATACATTTTAAAAGGGTTCAATATACAATTTAATAAAATAACTTACCTAAATGATCCAAATTAACTTGTCCTATTGCTCCAAAAACTCCTGTATTAGCATTGGCTGCGCTAGCTGAATCCATGACACTTAGATAATTTGAAACTGGTAAGGCTGGATGATGAGGTCCGCCAATCCCTAAAGAAAAACGTTTTTGTTATAGTCTGCCATATCACTTACCTACCTTGTTCGGAATTGCTAGTTAATGATATGTGCTAAAGGCACGGGGGTTCCTATTCACTGTTAACAGTCTTCTAGTCTTCAAGCTTAGTTCCAGAATGAAAAACATGAGATTTGATGTAGTAAATCCCATATGAAAATAATGTCTGTAATATGCATCTATTTTATAAAATATGGGATGCACTACATTATTCCAAACCAAGTGATTTTGGTTTTGAGGCTCAAAAGATTGCCTACCAAATAACATGCAATATGAAAAAAATTGATTGATAGAAAGTGATCTGATTAATTTTAAAACTAATTACCTAGAAAGATGTATATGGATGATATATCCGAACGGGAAGAAAAAATATTAGATAAAGCCTAGAATACAATAACAAGTCCATGCGTTTGATTCTTGGCACCGGCAGATCTAAAGCGGGGAGAGCAATGAAGCAATTGTCCCCCCTTGAGCCTAATAGCCCTAGTACGGGAAGGCATTGACCATTCACACCCAATAAAAAAAATCAGCCCACACTACGAACACAGCAAATTGTCCCCCTTCCCTTCTATTGGAAAAAAGTTTGATGCTGCAGAGAATAAGAGAAACTGAAATAATTAGCATGATGCAAAATTCACAATGTATTTTATATTCAATATTAGTTTCATTACTATTTATATCTTCTATCAACTTGTTAAAAAACAACTATTAAACAATAATTATGCAATTACATCTAAAAAGTGTTCAAATTACGCTGTTATTTTCTATAATCGTTAAACACGTGTAGTCATTATGATTCACAGTATGTGTGTGTATGATGTGTTTTTGTTTATGAATTGACAAGATTCAATGGTTTTCCAAGAATTAATCTGTGGTGTTCTTTTAAAGCCAACATTTTTTCTATTATCTACGCATTTACATTTTCACATTATCATAATATGTTTATTATTTACTACTTTTGGATTAAATCTAATTTAAAAATATACAGGGTGTTCCATTATGATGTGCGAATATTTGTGAATCTACATGAAACATTAATGATAGTTATAAACTATGGTCCAAAAATGTTCCGTTACGAAAATATGGGGTGCTAAAGCTTTAAAGAAAAACAAGGAAATTAATTAACATTTTGTAAACCGTTTAAGATATTTCAGTGATATTTAGTATGCAGTGACAGTTAATAAAGGTGATTTATCGTAAAATTATATTCTTCAATCATTTTTTTGAACTATACAACGGTTTTTATTTTGTTATTCAATAACGGCGCATCGCAAGATAATCAAACTGAACGGAGAATTTATAAATAATTTTTATTTGGGATAAAACCATTGGCGTGCTATTTTTTTTCTTTAAAAATATCGAAGTCAGTGCGCCCGTACGGACGCCAATGTTAAACCTGAAAATTATTTTTGTATTGAAAAATATATTTTTTTTGCAGTGGCGGCTTGTGAGCAAAAAATTGGGGGTTCATCAGATTTAGGTAAAAAACTTTCCGTTTTTATAATACACCTTTCCAAGACAGTGAAACCTGTACTGAGACCTATATTCTCTCATTGTGAACCCCCAATTTTTTGGCCACAAGCCGCCACTGATTTTCTGTACCTGTACGTGTGGAAGGTGGGTTACCCCCCCCCCACGGCACTCAGGCCTCAGTAGTTTCATTGTGCATCCTCCTAAGATGATAGGCACCTGATGACCCAACCTAGAGATTTAATGTTGTTGACAACCTCGCCAAGAGGCGCTTCTCGATTATCGGCCGGTGTTAGCCGACACTCGCCGAACACAAATCTTCTAATAAATGAGAGCGTCGAGAAATCGTAAAGGATATGCTTGATGGTCTCATCTTCTTATTCGCACCCTCTGCAGAGTGCGGATTCTGACAGCCCTATGATATGGCTATGCTTCCGTACTTGTCAATTACCAGTCAGAATGCCTGTGAGTAGGCGCAGATTATGTATAGCATTAGACTGGGCCAAAAAAATAAAACAATTTTTTTTCTTAGCGGAACTATAAAAATATTGTTCATGACGACAAAAAAAAATTTTCCTGAAAGTTTGAGCCCTTAATAATAATATTAAGAGGTGCATCATTGCAATTATTGATTTTTCAACAGTTGTCGCGTTTTTGCATAAATTTCGGACTTGGTCAATTTTAAAAAAATTTTTCATCTCTTATCCTTGTAGGAAATTAAATTCCCCACAAAAAAGCTCTCTTAGTAAATTTTCGTAAGACGAGTCTATTCTTTGTAATCTTAATATTTAAGTTCATTTTGGAAATCCCAAATGCAAAGTGAAAAATTGAAAATATATACCAATGTTTAAGGCTCGATTACAAAGAATAGACTCGTCTTACGAAAATTTACTAAGAGAGCTTTTTTGTGGGGAATTTAATTTCCTACAAGGATAAGAGATGAAAATTTTTTTTAAAATTGACCAAGTCCGAAATTTATGCAAAAACGCGACAACTGTTGAAAAATCAATAACTGCAGTGATGCACCTCTTAATATTATTATTAAGGGCTCAAACTTTCAGGAAAATTTTTTTTTGTCGTCATGAACCATATTTTCATAGTTCCGCTAAGAAAAAAATTGTTTTATTTTTTTGGCCCAGTCTACTAGTCATAGTCAAGTATTTGCTGCAGTGTTGTCAGGTTAACTTAAGAGCTCCTTGGCAACTCTGCAGTTTCTTGTTTCATCCTTTCCTTGAATTTCACAAGGGAATGTTCTTTAATTAGGTTTGTCACTACCGATTTTGTCAGGCCAATAGAAGGACCAGGTCCAAAAAGTATTTGGTTGGCTGCTATCTTGGCTAGTGAATCAGCAAGACTATTAGCTTTGGATGTGGCGTGACCTTTGATCCATCTTAAGGTGCCCACATTGTTGATGGATACTCCGGCCAAAGTTTCGTGACATTCTAGTACTAACCCTGAGTAAATTCATGGTCTGTTCAGGGTGAGTAGTGCTTGTCTGCTATCTGTGTAGATTATATTGTTTCTGGTGATTTCTTTTGCTGCTATGAGAATCCCCGTTAGCTCTGTTTGAGCTACACTGGCACTATTGCTCACAGCCCATTTTATATTTAGGTTTAAGAATCTGGAGTATATTCCAAATCCTGAGCCTTGTTTTGTTTTAGAACCATTGGTGTAGATATGAATCGTACCTGTCACTTCCGTCTCTTCTATTTGTTCTGTTTAAACTTTATATGGCTTATAGAAGATATATCTCGGTGAGATGGAGTCCATGTTCGCTTGAAGCATTGGGAGCGTATCGAGCGCCTCCTGCCAAAAGCGACGTCTCGCCTCACCAGATCCTACATCAGGTTCTATTTCAACCGTGCGGAGGGGTGTCATTGTCGTCAAAGCAACCTCTTTGATGTAAATATCAAGGGGAGTGAGACTAAGAATGACTTCCATGGCCCTGGTCGGTGTTGTTTTCATGGCTCCTGTTATGTTGAGACATGCTGTTCTTTGAATTTGTTCTAGTTTACGGATAGCTGTTAATATATACCTTTATTAACTATCACTGCGTACTCAATATCACTGAAATATCTTAAGCGGTTTCTAAAATATAAATTTCTTTTTTTTTTCCTAAAACTTTAGCAGACATTTTCGTAACGAAACATTTTTGGACCATAGTCCAAACTATCATTAATTTCTCATGTAGATTCACACCCTTAAATATTCGCCTATAAATAAGTAACCCCCTGTATATATTGTATACAGGATGTCCCACTTAAAATGAACTCTACACAGATTTCGCGGAAAAAGCCTGTTGATTTTTAAAAAATCTGAATAATATGGGGGCCAAGGGGGGTTGCAATAAAAATAAATAGAAATCCAAAATCAAAAGCGATATCAACATGAAATTTTTAGTGAAAATCAAGCTCTATAAGGCAGTATAAGGGAATGAATAAATAAATAAAATTGGAAAGATAAAATCCTAACTCAGAAACAACTTGAAATCTTCAGGAAAAATCAAGCTTTATTGGAGCTTATTGATTCTGAAAAAAATCTGATTGAAAACGGGGGTTAAGGGGGTCTGGTAAACTGTGAAGAATATAATATAGAATGCCAAGCATTATTTGTCTTCATTCTAGTTTAAAAATGCTTTGTGAATACGGAAGTTATTGTTTTCGAAATCTCGTGTCAACATGTATACAGTTTTGACAAGATCAAATCCTCGGTCTTGTTTAATAGTAAATGGCGTGCAAAAGAGGAAAGGATGTGGTATCGACGTTGCCAGTTACCCGTGGCTCGACCTGTAAATGACAAAATTGGTACTGTGTCGTGTTTTCCTGCATGTGCGAGCGCTATTTACTATTGACTGAATAAGACTTGCAATTCTATTTCGAATTTAAAGTAAGAACCATATGGTTAGGTTGAAAATGTGTGGGATGATCTCATCGCCTTCCACTGCGACCCAGATGGATCTAACTTGTTCCTCGTACAAGCCACACTAATATACAGTGTGTCCTCAGGTAGGTGTAACTACTCTTGGAAAAGGTAAACAATTCTCGATTTAAATTTTAATTTTTTAGAGTTAAAAAAATTTCCGGAAATAATTTAGGCACAACTGGTATTAAAAGTTAATCTTTAATCAAGCAGGGCTGAACTCCAAAAAATGAAAATTTTAATCGAGAATTTTGTTTCCAAGAGTCGTTTATCTATCTGTATATTATTACTATACAAAATAAGTGATGCTTAATTGTTATAGCCACCCTGGATTTAAAAACAAATTGAACGGTAATACTAGAAATTCTCCAGGTTTCCAGTTTTATTTCTTTATTTAAAAAAATATTCCATATAGTGCGCTCTATTCTTCCGCAAAATTTTGGAATATAAATATTTCATCGTTGGTTTTTTTAAGGCAAAACTTCTACTGGCACTGAACTCTTATTTCGTTTTTTTCAGTGATTTATAATCATGTAATTATTTACTAGTGCAGTAATATAATTGTCAGAAGGATATCTACTAATTCGGAATGTCTGTAACATCCAACGACAAAAAATTACTAGACTAATTCTGCCCTGCTAAGCTGAAAGGTCTATCTGACATCAGGAAACTTTTGAGATAATAGGTCTGTTCTGGTTTTGAGAAATAACCATCCACAACTGTCGGGCTCATGCGCAGTAGTTAAAAAGTGTTCTGGTTTGTCTCGGACTACTTCGGATTTCTCATCGTGTTCTGGGGGCTTATTCTCTAACCAACGTTTTTGAAAGCGCTTAGCGCGTCTCTCTAGAAACGCGACAAACAACTCACAAAAGCGTATAGCACGAACGTTTCGGGATTCTCTACTTGCTGTGCCGTGCGCATTTGAAAAACGTAAAGCGCTTTCAAAAAAGTTACAGATGAGCAGCGTTTTGCTGTTCGCACTTCAAGTTTTGACATATGAGACGATTTGTGGATGTAGATAAGCCAAACACTTAAAATATGGACTTAAATATTAATCTAGATCAAAATGTTATTCAAAACATCGAAGATGCTGAAAAACGCGATATTAGACGCTACTATAACCCGGAGAATGCTTCCGAACTTTGCGAAAGGCTGATGTGACTAACTTAACGGCTCTCATTGAACCCTTAGTGCCGAATCCACAAATAAACACTGCATTGACTGTAAATAGAAAAGCGAGTCCTCAGATTTTATTTATTTAGATGATATAAAATATTATTAACTATGAAATTTCTCATATTTTAGTTATTAGCAGCACTCTGTTTCATGGCAGGAGGTAGTTATCAGTTGGATATTGGCAGACCCTTTCAGATTTTTAATTTCCTCCATCTTTTCTGGTTCACCACCCATTTTTATATAGGATTTATTGTTTCTAGATTTTTTTGCTTTGGTTCTGGATTTGATGTCATTCTAAGACTAAAAGCAGAGACTACGTTAAAGTCGTTATATCGTGACTATAGATAATATTATATACATAATATTTATGAGGCTAAAAGTTCGTTCATAATATTTTTTAATCTTGTCAATTTAAAAGGAGCTTTACTTTCTCTAGCTGCAAGTGCTAGGTGTTAATAATAATTTATTTATACAGTATATTTATTTTTATATTGCCATTAATTAATTAATATTATTAGACAATAATACATAACTTTCTCCAATTTTTCCAGTCTTTGATTACTCCGGAGATAGTATTTAATTTCTCTGTCAAGTCCTCCCACATTTTTTGGAGTCAGCAGCTATATGCTGATTATTATCATTTTGGTTTTTTATAATATTGGGATTGGCCTCAATATACTCCAGTAGGGCTTACTTTTGGGACCTAGAAAGATGCTTTTCTATCGCGTTCATTTTTAATGATGAATTAATTATATTATTGTCAAAATGACATTACATTCAAATACTAACCTTAGTTATTCAGACCAATCAACATTTACGACTTACAATTATGACAGCTTACGACAAAAATGAAAATCACTTGCGAATAGCAAAAGTGTTTAGCATTAGAGAATACCATAATCGCATGCTTGTCGTTTTGGTAATCGAACTTTGTTGAGAAGTCCGCTTGGCGCTTTCGTTGCTATACGTTTTCGGCTGAAAGTTAAAGAATAACCCCCAGGTTTCGTATCCGATATAATCTGTGATTGTTGTTAACAGTCAAAATGTGTTCATGCTTCGGAGTCAAGGGCGGCTCCAGGGAAGAAAATTCTTACGATTTATGAGCCTTTTATTCAAAAAATTGCTACTAAAAAGGGAATATCTAAAGGCAATGGCCCCCCCAAAAATTGGAGCCGCCCTTGTTCTAAGTGTAGATCGACTGACTGTTTTGACCGTGCATGAATTTTTTGAAGTGTTAGGAATATTAGCATTTAACACCCGTATGCATAGTCGATCGCCAGCGATTCGCCAGAGATTCATTCCGGCGTATCGCTAGAGATTCATTCCGGCGTATCGCTAGCGATTCGCTCGCGATCCGCTGGCGAAAGCCCTAAAAGGTGGCGACCCTCTGGCGATTGTCACCGGCATGTCATTTCTCGCAAGTTTTCATGTTCTTTCATAGGGATTATCACTAGCATCTCTAGCATTTTATTATTGATTCATTTCTTAAAACTCAAAAAACAATGAACGAATATCAAATTTTTCCCTATAAAAGAACATGAAAACTTGCGTGAAATGACATGTCGGTGACAATCTCTAGCGAGTCGCCACATTTTCGGGCTTTCGCTGGCGATGCGCCGAAATGGATCTCTGGCGATGCGCCGAAATGGATCTCTGGCGAGTCGCTGGTGAGTCGCTGGCGATCGACTATGCATACGGCTGTAAGACTATACAGAGCATATACAATCCCAAATTGTTTATGTGTGAACGAATGTCTCTTGTTCTTGTTTTATTTGTAAATTGAAACAATTTTAAAATTATTAATTTTTTAATATAATTCTCCCATTTTTTGTATTCCATTGAAATGTGATGAGGATGATGATGAACATATACATACAAATGTTATTTAAAGCCGAGCTTTCAAAAGGAACTGCATTATTATAATAAACAATAAAAAAAAACACCTTCTGGTTTTCCAAACAATTTCAAACAGTCGGGGATGTTTTGCCTTTACGCTCACGGAGCGGCGCAGTTTCAAAACCGTTTTCATTTTGAGAACCAGAACAAACCTATTAACGATTTTCTTTTTTCATATTGTCCCCTATCTAAATATTAGGACGAAAGTGAATGTAAGAAACAAGTGCTTTACTTGTAGTTAGGACGTTTTTGCGTAGGAAAACAGTTGTAGATGCATGTCTGCATCACAAATATGCCTTTATAGTTGGGACGTTTTTGAACATAGGACGCTTCAGTTTAGGGCAGAATTATTGTGTTTACAAAAATCTAATGTACAAACATTCACTGTGTCATATACGCAGTTGTCAAATTATTATGAGCGAGTATAGGAGAGTATTGTTACACGGATTGTTTATGGCTCTAAAGCGCACAAACGGCTTTCAAAATTACATTAGTGAAGTATATTTGCATTATTAATGCCAGTTATTATCATTTTAATATATATTTTTCTCTTTGCATCTATTATAGTTGTGTAGGGGTTTTCAGGAAAGTACGCAATTAATTTTGAAGTGTGACAGCAGTGTAAAACAAGCGTAGTAGACGTAAATACTGATTCATTCTCAAAACGCATGCTCGCTCTTCAGATAAACATACTCGCACAAATCATCCCCGTTCAAATTAGCAGCTGTCTCATTTTTTCTAATGCGGCAGCCGATGCGACACGAATCTGAATAATTACAATAAAAGAGGGCTTGATTATGAACAAATAGATTAGTTTAGTAGTGTTTCATGGTTGGTAGTAGCTCATTATTAATAGAAAAAGTAGTGGATCCAACAGGCATGCTTTGGACACCACACTATTTAAATACTGCCAAAGACAACCACATATAGTTTAAAAATTGGCTACAACAAAAATTCGAAATTCCAAATAAAATTATGAATAACAGCTCAATAAACTATTACCTTTTACTAATTTTCTCCTTTTCTCCAATTAACTCCATTCTTTTAATCGCCTATATTTACTGATAGGTATCGAAACTTTGAACGGTTATAGGATTCGAAAAATAATAATTTTATTCGGAAAAACGTGTCAGTATTTAATGAATGCCACTTATTTGCATCGCACGTTGTAGCCGCACTCTAAATGTCACGTTGATCTGGAATCGTGTTAAATCTTGTTTACAATAAAACAATCAGTAGAATGAAAACCTTCATTTACATTTCATAAATGTATAACAAAGATATTCGGAGAATAAAAGCTTCATTTTTGTACAAAAACAAAATTCAATTTTAGAGTTAGGAATCCGTTAAAAGTCGATCTACCGGATTGGCTAGTATAAAACATTTTTTGCTCTTGGTAATAAGACCTTGAAATTCGTTGACGAGTGCTATTTGTAGAATTACATTTTTTACAGGTTTTATTCAAATATTTGACAGTTGCATTAGTATCATAATGACCCTACACGATTTATGAATCATCTAGGTCCAAAACCGGCGTCGGTTTTGTCTCTCTTGTTTATACCCACTTTTTCCACACTGATCTACTCTTTCTTTATTTTTTGAATTTCATTTATTTTCTCCTTATATTTTAATTTTTCCCGAAAGCAACGTTCAAAGTAACGGCAGCGCCAACTAAAATATGAACTAAAGGGCGATTTTACGTGTTATGACAGTCATTTTTAATAGAATTTGTAATTAAAAAATATATTTTTTGGTTTTAATAAAAGTATATCGATTTATGAAACAAGTGAAAAGAGTAATTTATTATTATTATTATTATTATTACTTGAGCTAAAAGTATATTTAATAAAAATATTATTAAAATATGTGTACAAAATAGGTAATTAAGCAACAGTATTTACGAGAAAGTGATGAAAAGTTTTCTAATTTATTCACAAAAAAACAGTTGTAATATTGAAATATTTTCGAATGTAATACTTGTTTTCTTCATTTTTAATTTGAAAGAAAACTGTTTTTAAATCAGTCATAAAATTGTATTCCTTTCTGAACGTGTACTTAAGGAAGAATATCGTAAAATAATAATTATTTAAGTATTTAAAAAATCTTTCAATTTTCTGATGTCTACTATTTTCAATAGGTATTAGATACTGTTGTTAGAAAAATAAAGGTTTGTAATTACCTTTCCTTCTTACTGCAGTTATAGGTACGTTTATTTTTTTGTAATTCCATTTTGCGACTGAAAATTTATAAAATTTATACTGTTTTTTTTTGCTAGTATTTTTTAAATTTACAACACAGCAACTTCGATTGCTCATTGTATTACGTTTTATTAAAAAAAAATATATAAAATGTATAGGTGTATTTGATACAAAATTACAAAATATCGCCCTAAAGTGCTCGAATTATCCGGAGCTTGCGCTAGTATCGCGTTTGCTTCCCCTACCATGACTTCGCACTAAACAAATACTGTAATTTGTATGGGCGAACGTTAAGATATGTACGACTTATGTATCTAAAATTCAACATTTTTTCTTATTGATATCGCATTCTTTCTGTATTGAAACTACCTAGGCAAATCAAGGGAGCAGTGATAATTTTTGATTCTAGTTCAGAAATAATATAATATCAAAAATGTGATTATATCAAAGCTGTGCTACTACCTGAAAATCCAGAGTCCTGTCAGCATGGGCAAATATGGCCGATACTTGGCAAAAACAACAAAGCTTTCATAACCTGACTTTTTCAAGAGTACCTATTTAACTATTATTGTAAATCATGAAATTAATATTAATTACATTTTTAAAAAATATTACTTTATGCAATTTTTCAATTAAACACACCGAAAAAACTACACTCAAAAAAATAATACAAACTTATAACCTCACTAGAAATGTTTTTGCCAAGCGTTCGCCATTTAAAGTCACGTGATTTGGATTGCCTAGTTGGCCCATCGACGTGTAGATAAAGTACACTTACACATTAAATGCGGAAGAAAGTACAAAGAGGGAAGAACATTTTTCATTTTTGAAAGGCTATTACTAAAAAACTATAGATTTGTATATTGTCCATTTAACCATTAGATCAACAGAAAACGAGTTAACAGAAAAAAACATTTTTTATATGTTATTTTAGAATTTCTAAACACAGTGTTAAAAACTTATTGGTGTGTATACAGGGTTGGGAAAAATGAGCGGAACACCTGATTTAGGGTTTAATTATGATTGGTACGAAAATTTGACACAAATAAAAGTTTTTGTATATTTTATGTACTATTTTTAGCTGTTTGTAGATTTTCAGTTTGTCATATTTTTCAAGATGGCGTCATCTTATATCATTTTAAATGAGTCATCCTGTATTTATATTTTTTTCGAATAGATATGATTTTTCTTAATTTACTAATACCAGCTTTAGTAGGTCTGTGACTTACGGTTTAATAACTAAAAAATAAAATTTAATAGTAAACATTGTATGCCAAAAACTGTTTATACATTTCATTTTATGGATTATTTGAAATTATAATTATTAATTATGTTTAAATTAAGTGAACGTGAAAGAATTAATCTATTGATGATTGTTGTTTTGGAGATAAAGATCTTTACAAGAAGCCGTAGATTTGTTACAATAATTTAATTTTTTCCTAGACCCACTAAACTTAGTAAATTCAGAAAAATCGTATCTACTCGGAAATAAGTATAAATACAGGGTGACGCTTTTTAAAATATTATCCGATGATATCAAATCTTGAAAAATATGACAAAAGGAAAATCTGTAAACACCACTAAATAGTATATATTATAATATTATACTATTAATATACGCTTCAAGCGAACATTGACTCCATCCCACCAAAATATATCTTTCAGAAGCCATATAAAGTTATAATAGAACAAATAGAAGAGCCAGAAGTGGCAGGTACGATTCATATCTACACCGACGGTTCTAAAATAAAACAAGGCTCAGGATGTGGAATATACTCCAGATTCTTAAACCTAAACAAATTGGATGTGAGCAATAGTGCTAGTGTAGTTCAAACAGAGCTAACGGCGATTCTCATAGCAGCCAAAGAAGTAACCAGAAACAATATCACTGGAAGGAACATGCTCATCTATACAGATAGCAGACAAGCACTACTCACTCTGAACAGACCACGAATTTATTCAGGGTTAGTACTAGAATGTCACGAAGCTTTGCCCGAAGTATACATTAACAACGTGGTCACCTTAAGATGGATTAAAGGTCACGCCACATCGAAAGGAAACCGTCTTGCTGATTCACTAGCCAAGAAAGCAGCCAACCAAATACTTTTTGGACCTGGCCCTTCTATTGGCCTGACAAAATCGGTAGTGACAGACCTAATCAAAGAACATTCCCTTGTGAAATTCAAGGAAAGATGGGATGAAACAAGAAACTGCAGAGTAGCCAGGGAGCTCTTAAGTTATCCTGACAACACTGCAGCAAACAAATACTTGACTATGACTAGACAGAATCTGCGCCTAGTCACAGGCATTCTGACTGGTCATTGCCAAGTACGAAAGCATCTCCACATCAGGGGGCTTTCAGAATCCGCACTCTGCAGAGGGTGCGAACAAGAAGATGAGACCATTGAGCATATCCTTTACGATTGCTCGACGCTCTCATTTATTAGAAGATTTGTGTTCGGCGAGTATCGGCTAAGACCGGCCGATATAAGAGAAGCACCTCTTGGCGACGTTGTCAACTATATTAAATCTGTAGGCTGGCTCACGAGCTAGGAGGTGCCTATCTTCTCAGGAGGATGCACAATGAGCCTAATGAGGCCTAAGTGCCGTGGGGGTAACCCACCCTCCACACATTACAGAT
Organism: Psylliodes chrysocephalus; assembly: GCA_927349885.1. NCBI lineage: Eukaryota > Metazoa > Arthropoda > Insecta > Coleoptera > Chrysomelidae > Psylliodes > Psylliodes chrysocephalus. Next base: position 46,273,613 of record OV651817.1, read on the forward strand.
ACAGAATATAATATAAAAAAAACTTTTGTTTATGTCAAATTTTGGTAACAGTCATAATTAAGCCATAAATCAGGTGTGCCGCTCATTTAGCCCAACCTATATCTACGGAAAAAATACTTTCCTTCTGAACTAATGCGAATACAATAAGATTTTCAGCACAAAAAGAACAGTTAATAATGGATCATAGATAAATATAGGTAAAAAAATTCCCGTTATGAAAGACATAATATCCTAACCAACGATATAAAGAAAAGTACAAATGTGGTGAATGAAATATATGAATAACAAAACCTATTAAATAGCAGCTTTGACTTAAATCCTAATGCAATTAAAGTTTATACTGTTATAATTAAACAATTATTTATCAAATAACATTGTTTTATAACTAAAACAGTTTTCATCTTTTCGCTGTCAAATTAGGTATATTCTATATTTCTCATTAAACACATTTGTTATTCTGATACAGTTAGAACAAACATTGACCTGGTTAATTTTTTATATCACGGCGTTTATAAATATTGATGAACCATTCAAAAAATCGAGTTTCTCATTAATTACGATCATTTAAATTCAGCTTAAACCGAAATATTTCATAAATAAATACGAAGAAGAAATCACCTTGTAAATATGTGGCACACCAGGTCAAAAAAAGAATTGTACATACATACCTTAAGATATCTACGGTTTTTTTAAAATTGACAAAGCGTAGACGGTTTATAAGGCTTATATTCAAAATAAGAAATTAATCAGTTCAATGGGTATGTTTTTAAAGAGGTATAAAATATTGTTTCGAGGACTCTGAACTGACTCAGTTATTTAGTGTAATAAATTCTTTAACAATTATTGGAATATTCTTTTCAATATTGGTATACTATATGCTTAAAATTGAAAAAGGCCCATAGAAAAAAAAAGGGTTTTATAAACCAATAATTCCTCAAATATTAGAAATATTTTTTTTTTCAACTTTATAAGTGAAATTGTATCAAAAGACGAACTCATTACCACTTTAGGAAAGGCATTTCACCAGGACCGGATGCTTCGTGTTCGGTTTTCGACTGCCACGCGCATGAGTGATTTTCATTGGCACGTCAAAATAAAGACCGTTCACGATGCGCAACATCCTATCTTTAGGTGGGTACAACGTGCAGAGTATTATGCGTTTATAGTTATCCGTCCGTCCGATGTGACGTTTTTTGTCCGCACGATAAGTCACAAACGGAAAATGATATCTTAAAAATTTCAGAAAAAATGAATAAGGGGACGAAGGGTACTGATTTTGAAAAAATCTGATTAAAAATGGCGGGTTAAAAGGGATTGAAATTAAAAATAAATAATAAATCAAAAACGAAAAAAGATATCAAATCGAAATGTTTAGTAAAAATCAAGCTCTATAAGAAGATGAAGCCTATTGATTCTGGAAAAATTTGAATAAATTGGAGGGTGAAGTGGGGGTTATATATATAAAAAAACTCAAAAACGAAAAATGATATCAACATGAAATTTTTAGCAAAAATCAAGACCTATAAAGGGGAAGAACTCCATTGATTTTGAAAAAATCTAACAAGTTATAAAAGTAATTAAAAAAAAAATCCTAACCAATTTCTAACAAAAAAAAATCAAAAATCGGACAAAATTATTGCTGAAAAGACATAAAAAAAATATTCCGACGAATTGAGAATCTCCTCCTTTTTTTGAAGTCGGTTAAGATAGGATGGTTTAAGAGGGGTTGAAATTTAAAAAAAAAAAAGTAGGTAAGAGATATGAAATTTTTTAGTAAAAATCATGCTCTTTAAGGGAATGAAGCCCATTGATACTGAAAAAAATCTGAATAAAAACGGGGGATAAGTTGAAACATTGAAAAAAAATCATCAGAAAGAAAAACGATATGAAATTGAAATCTTCAGGAAAAATCAATTTTTATATGGGTATTCCACAGGGAAGCGTTCTTGGACACCATCAATCATCTAGTCATACAGCTTAGAGTAATGGGTGTGCAGTTCAACAGAAAGAATACTAAAGAGACAATGGCCAGAAGAGTAGGCCAGGAAATTCGCAATTAAATGAATAAAAATGCAAGTTTGCCAGTAAATATATCGTAAAATTATACAAATTTTAATATGTTCCTATTAGAACCAATGTCAAATGACGAGTATTAATGATAAAAGTTATTTATAATTTTATTTTTATAGTTTTAATGAAGCTTGTGTTTCTATTTTCCTAATGAATAAATTATTATTAGCACTTTTTTAATATCTTAACCATGTATTATTTTTTCAATTTGTGTAGTTTATTATCAATAATGTTTTGCTATTATTAATTAAAAAATTAAGGTCCAGTTTTTTCACCTCTGAGTAAAGTTGAAAGTAACTACTTGCTGATTAAACTATAGGGCTATTGTTTATTAATCTGTTAAGTAAACCTACCTGTAATTTTACTCACGAGGTGAACAGATCGGTCCTTAAATGTAAAAAATAATTTTGAATAGCGAATCAGAATATTATTATGCATTGACAATAATGGACATCAACATTTATTTTAAATTTAGGCAGCCGGCTTATAGGCAAATAGGCTTTTGTCGAATTTCCTGAATTTTTGATATGTTGTAGTTGTCAATAACTTTCTGTGCAATAGTGTCGATGGGCACAACTCCATCCTATGACTAATTTTTGATATACAGTGCCTTGAACTTTAAAATTGGCCATTTTTTAAAAAGGACGTAAGATACTTTTATGATTACAGATATTTTTCGAAAATAATGCTTTACTGATATTAAACAATATTTTCAGCATAACAAATGACGTAAACTATTATTAATTACAGGGTGAGTCATAAATGACTGAAAATCGAATTTTAATTTTTACTTTAGCATATTTTAAAGTGAATATCACGCTATAATAGCCTTCGATTAAATAATCAAAATTAGGAACTATTACATTCTATACACTGTGAGTCAAAAAATTGGTAGACCCTGTATGCTCTTTTTAATAAAATTTTACATATTTAATATCGTGTTTTAATAATATACATCAAACCATTTTAAAATTAGTATAATTTATAACCCCTATACTGTATAATTCAAAATATATTTAAAGAGAAAAATTAGTAAAAAGGGGGTTTTCATGTCTCACCCTATATTTAAAAATGTCGACTGTTAATTTGCGTAATTTTTTTACACTTGATTTATTTTGAGTACCTATGTCAATAAAGTGTTAAATTTATATGAACTTACTGTAATTAGTTTTTGAGATATGAGTTATAAAACCAGTTAATGAAAGATTAGGACACTACTGTTCAGCAAGTCGACAACTATAACATATCAAAAATTCAGGAAATTCGACAGAAGCCCATTTGTCCACAAGCCGGCTGCTTGCACTTGGAATAAATGTGTATTTAATAGCTTTGTTAAAATAAAACTATCAGTAGATGTTTGAAATTTATTGATTCATTGAAACTATTGATAATATGTAGTTTTAAAAATAGTAGATATGTGTATAGGGAACTTTATAGAACTTTTAACGTAAATAAAATTTCCTTCATATTGGTACCATAAAATACAGGGTGTTCCATTTAAATTAACGCAGAAATGAAATAAATCATTTTACTGCAATAAAACTTCAAATTGCAAACACCCCGTACAATTTTTGAATATTTTAATGATTCTAATAAAAAGTTACATTTTGTAAGGAACTGCCAAAAATTCGTTATTTTGTAATCAAAAGTAATTGATTAATTTCGACAGCACATTTTCGAAAAATGTCAAATAAATCGGGTATTTATCAAAGATATGAATAGGAAATCTTTATAGGGTGGGTGTCCCATTTAAAAACATAACTTTATGAAACTAATTTTAATTTGTAGCCACCGTTGAGTTGTATATTTGTACCAAAGAATTTTTAATATCGTTTGTAGTTTACCCACCAGGCTCCGTCCCGTCCCGATATATATATATTTTTTTCTTATATCTTATTTAATGTTTCTCATTTATTTTAATTTTTATGCTTTAAACTTGCTTTATACCTAGAAATATCAATAAAGTACTAGTAACATAAATAAAAGTGCATTGTTTTATTCAGTTACGCCTCTGGACAAACAGCATTGGTGTCAGAATGGAACACGATTTACTGCGACGTTACGAGTCCTCTCTTTATACGTAATCTAAGGTAAAAACTTACTGACATCATTCTTTTATTGACAAATAGAACATCTTATTTATTTATTCTCCTACTTATATGAGTTTATATTGATTGTTAAAGTTATTTAGATTTCAAGAAATTAATAAATTTTGAACATTATGCGTAAAGTAGAACATTTTGACACTTGCTGCGATTACAAAATTAGAAAAAAATGTTTTATTAATAAATTGCATATAATACAGAGGCCAGCAGAAAAAAGATGCAAAACAAATAACCTCAGAATCATAAAATTTATGAATACTGGATCGTTTTAACTAATTATTGTAATTCAATAAGAATCACTAATAAATTCAAAATGCCAAAAGTGATCCGTAAAGTAACAAGAACAAGAAGATATAATAAATTAGGCTTGAAGATATTTTTCGGGTAGGGACATCTTTAATATTGAATATAAAAATCGATGAACAAACTTTCATATACATATTTTTCAATCCTGACTCCATGAAATAGAATAATACCGTCGCTGAGTGGGGACCGCAATATCCCATGCTTGCCATCAAAAGGGCGTGGTTAAACCAATTACTTTTTTGTTGCCTGATGCGTCGGTTAACGAACTGTATAGCAAACATGGTAGGTAAAAAGGAATTATTTTCTAACTACATTTCAAGAAAGACATTAAGCGACATTTGGTAACTGAATTCTAAAATCATTTAAAAAGTAACAAAATGGCCTATATATGTGAATTAACGCGATTATACCTTTAAAACCAATAAATCAAAACTTCAGCCTCATCAAATAAACAAAATTTCACTTCACTGTTATCTATTACAATAAAAAATTTAGATATTGCTGGTTGCCTTTTCACCTTTACTGTACAATTCTTTACGAGAGTAATAAATATATTTCTGATACAATTAATTTTATTAAATATTTAAAAATTGAATTGAGTTTTGTTTTTCCTTTAATGAATTTACATTTTCAATTTAAACTCAAAAGGGAATCCAACCTCTCAAATATGGTCATCTTCGATGAGACAAATAAAACTCAAAATCTGTCAAACATATTGTTTAATAAAAATGAGGGATAGATTATGAGTTTTATTTGTCTCGTTTTTTAATTCATTAAAAATCTATCTAATCAATGTGACTAAAGAATTTTTCATAAAGAATAAAATTGAAATATTTTTGCATGTTTGTATAAATAAACCATTTTTCTTTTATTATTATAATCGACACCAATTTGTAAATTAATTTTATTTCTATTTATTTTATAAGATATCAATAATTAGTTATTTTGCGTTGTTTAAATATATCCGAATAAGTACATTGTTTGTTTTTATTCTAGTAGCAAAAGTAGGTACTAGTGGAATTTGGTTTAAAATATAGGTATTAATATAAACAAATTATTTTAATATTTATATTTTTCAATTATAATCTTCTCAAATTAATAATACAAAATGATTGATGCATGCGTTTTATGAATAATGAAAGCTAATGAAGACATCTAATGTAGTGTCCTCTAGAAGAAAAGCTGATCGGATACTGCCAACAACTATCTGTCCGTTTCCCCTAAAGAAAAGATATACAAAACAAAAATAAATAAAACGAACAAATGCGGAGTGATGGTTTAATAAATACGCATTAACAATGAAATGACAGTAAGTTATGTAAAAATGGATAAAGAACCAACAACTCCCTGACAACTTTAAAATTTGGAACTATCAAATCAACAAACATCCGAAATACTACAACGTTTTAAATAAAACTTTGATAAAATAAAACACAACGTAACAAAGAATTTTACTCAACACAACGGCCGCTATGGACCGACATTCACATATACAATTTATCTAAATAAATTATTAAACATTATATTATTACCTAATCCTACGGAAATGACTCCATACTTGGCTAGAACGGCCAGAGCTGCGCAAATTTCAACGACTTGAGCGTCCGGAAGTCCTGTTGATCTCAGTTGCATCTGAAACAAAAATGAATAATAATTAATTAAATTGGACTCATCCATTATGCCGAAGAGAATAGGCAACTCAATGTTCATCAGTGTTGGGTTGTTCCGGACCTGTACAGGTCTATAAACTAAGAGGACCATGCTCATTTTTATAGATCAGAGATAACAGAGATATAACCATTCATTGATAAAATATAACATTCATGATGCCAAGATTAATTCGACAATCAATACGCTATATTTGTAGGCCCGCAGCGAGGAGACGAAAGGTGAGAAGTAAGAGAGTGGATAAAGAGAAGGATTTTATGCAGATACAACTTTATTTTATTAATGAATAAATGTGTAAGCGATGAGCGCTTATAATAAACAACGTAGATATCCGTGCCGGTGTAAGCCCTGTTGTTCGATAAAATATATTTTCTATCAAATGCTATTCGATCAAATGCATTTATGATCAAATACCATTCGATAAAATGTATTTTCGATCAAATTTACAATTCGATCAAATGTTTTTCGATCAATTTCTCGTTTTGATTCAACAAAATAACTTCGGCAACCACCCCCTAAAATCTTTTGTACTTATTTACAAACAACGTGTATAAATAACTTTCCTCATCCATTGTGCTTTTTATATGATTGTACTTTAATTATTTTCAGTAGTCTTAATCAGTACCTACACAGGGTGACACAGGTGGGCCACGCTTATAGCTTTTCGTGAAATTTGGTATAAATAACTCATGCATAATTAAAATGGCCGGCTTCCGGTTTCACACGAAATGTCCTCAAATTTAGATTTTTAAATGAAATACCCTTTATATTTTTATATGTTCAGATTTTACCGAACAAAATTAGTAAAGATGTTCTTTTTCCAAAAAAAATTGTTATTCTAACTTAACACGTTGGCGTTCAAGACAAATTTCAGGATTTTGTCCTGTTGTACCACCGGTAATACGTTCGATTGGAGTCACTTCTGTATCGTGTGTATCACTGGTATTGCTTGTTGGAACCAATTTTAAGAGTATATGGTTACAATTTAAAGGAATTTAAACTAAAGAACCGGTACTGGAAGGATAGTATTATGTACTTTTTAGAAAAAAAAACTAAAACAGCTAGATTTCTTTTCTTAATTTGATAATTCCTAGTATACAGGGTGTCCCGAAATTAGACGGTCATATTTTAACAGCATAATCTACATCCTAAAATAGGAGCAATAGTTCATATAAACATAGGTCCGAAAACGCTTCTTTTCCGAGATACAGGGTGTTACAAATGAAGTCCTGATGACACACTTTTGTATTTTACGCTAGTTTTTCAATCATAATTGAATTTTTTTGAGTGAAAACGATATGGGTCCGTTTATATCATTAGATAGCATATTAAATTATCATTTCAACGATGTGTTACAATGATTTTCTATTAAAATTATAATGCATTAAGAAAAGGACAGAAAAAAATTTAAAAAAATTAACATTTAGCAACCTGGCTGTACTAATTTTATCCTGTAGAATCAAAATATATAAAATTATACAGAGTGTTCATTTAAAAATCTAAATACATGAATGAACATTTTTAGGAACAACTACATTTATTTAACAAAGTAACTAATGTGTCATCTAATTTCAAGGAATAATTACCTATTTCACATTATTTTAAATGTGTCATCATAAACATTAGCTCATGCACCTCATAAAGTTATATTATGTTGGAAATGGGGTGCTAATACACTGCAACCTAAAAGATCTATTGTGCCCCTTGCTGTTGCTAATGCAGCAAGGAAATGTTTCGATGACTATACCGAGCCTTCCAATCCTATCTTCTCAAGGAAGTGTGTAGGATTTGAAGTGGCTTCAAGTTAGGTAAATATCCCTCTTCTATTTGATATGCTCCTAAGTATAGTTCCCTTGGATTTGGATTCTGGAGTGCTAATACCTCATTACTATTATATTTTCAAATAACTTACAAATTAGAGAATTTGAAGTGCTTCGAAGTATTTTGAAATGCATCAAGTACTTCGTACTAATTTGAAGTAGGTGTACGAATTTTGGGTAGTGATTCGCCCCTCGATATCACTCACTTGACTAGTGCATCATTTTGCTGAATTAAATTCATTAAAGTAATCAGCCAGTCAGGTATAACTCAAACAATAATAATCCTTCAAACAGTAGTAACTTTGTGTTACAAAAATTTTTTATCAAATACTTTACTTGTTTTATAAGTCGGATTTATTAAGGCTGTATTCCTTGGTACGATAAATCACGACGGATATACTAGAAAACAATATATATAAGCGACTAAGAAATCCATGCCAAGAGAAAATCAGAGAAAAATAATCCCCAAGAGGTTGATAGGCTTTATTTAGGTAGAAATAAGCTCTCTAACATAATATGAGGAAAAGTTAAAAATCTTGTAGAAAAACAAAAAATAGCAAAAAATTCAAAAAAAAAGCGATGTTACGAAGCTATCAACTAGAAATTATTTTATTTGGACGATGGACCAGTAATATATTTAGGAAAATAAATATACAAGGTATCCGATAACGCATGAAGTCTAAATTAAATGCATTTAGTTTTAGAGATAAAATAATTAAATAAAAGATGAATGCGTAACCAATATATTGTGTAATGTATAATACATTTTTGTAATCAGAATCTCAAGCCCCATCAACTGACGTATCGGGTGACCCTCATTGCTATTTAAACAAAGATGAAGTACACTCATTTTTTTTTGACGAGCTTCTTTTCCATACGCATTTCAATTTAGCAAGGTGTACTTTACCGCATTAGTGCGGAAAAGTCATTTCGTCCATTTCTTAAATACTCATTAGACCTTTACGGACAAGTTATAGCGCGGAAAAGAGTAACATTTACTTTTGCATTTGAACAAAATTTGTAGGTTAGTCTAGGATGGCACTAACTCCTATATGAGATATTTGCCAATAAGTAGCTGTTTTTTGAATTTTATTAATTTTTATAGTTCTACTATATAACAGTTAATCGAAATGTAAACCTAACACAATCATAATGATTAATTATTGTCGTATATCTCCTTTCACATAAATTTTAAACTATATTATTACGACGCAATGTCGAATGAAAACCTTAAGAGTGCCCTAAATAATTTATTAAACGAAACTTCGTCATAGAGGTTGATGAAACATTTTTCTATTCCCCGATTCCATATCTTTCTTCTTTTATGTGATATTCATGCGAAGCTGTCCTTAAGCTATTTTATCTTGCATCTGCGTTTTATGGCACCCATATTTGGCAACGTCTGAAAATGCACAACTTCGACTATAATGTATTAAAATCTAATCACCTCGAAAAACCAGACCGAACTGAGCTCCGCCCTTCAATTCACTTTTCACTGCGCATATGACCTAGGAAGTTTCAGCTGTTCGTACTGTAGGTTATTTGTTTGTAACATTCCTTCAATAAATTTTATTTAACGTTTTATTTGGCTCTGCTTCGTACATCATATGACAAAATCAAATAATAAACTCACCTTGATGTGATCTAACAACTGAGCAGTCACGTTTGTAATGTTCTGTCCCGCACCGGCAAGATTCAGGTTCAAATTGATGCCGCCATTGAGGAGGAGACTTTGGGATACCGCCGTGCTCAAACTGCCGTTCAGGCTCGTTGAAGAGGCATTGAAAGCGCTAGAGGATTGTTGATTGGCGAAAGGCGAACCCGTGGGGTTGAAGTTAGCAACGGGACCGTTGATGTCCGCGTACGACACGTTCAAGCACGTGCCGCTTTGCGGATCTTCCACTATCTTACCTGAAAATTAAAAATATAGAATGAAAAAATTTTGAAAACATAAATATGAGAAACACCATAAGTCAGAAAAGTAAAAGTTTGGGAAATGGGCCCGTTCACTTTCATTTTTGAATGTGAATTAATTATATATTTATAAAGATATTAAACTCTTTTGTCTGGTGGTACTTTTCCCGTTAAGATATTTTTGCTAGAAGTAAGGGAATTCCCATAAAATTCTTTCAGTGACTCATTGCGTCAGAAAATCCCTAATTCCGTTCACTTCTCGTATCGGTTATGCTTAAAGACGGCGGGGTTGTCGGAAGTATCCCTAATATAGCATTTCTGCATTTATATATGTAATTTAAATAGTAAAATTCCATTATTTTTCTAAAAATCATGAACTTATATTTTCAGATTTAAAGCTGGGAGCTTATTTTTTACTTTTTAATTAAAACAATTATTATTACTCAGGCTGAAAATTAACCAGACCATAATCAAAAAGTAGAAATTTGATTTGCAATATTTATCTGGTAAACGTGGCAACGTTGCATTTATTTCTAGAAGTGTGTGTAGACAACACTATTTAGAAGTACTTACAACGTTGTCACGTTTACCAGATACATTTTCTCAAATAAAATTTCGATCTGGTAATATTCAGCTTGAGTTTTTATTAAAATTTAAAAAAGGTAGGGCTTCCAGCAACACATTATTTTTAAAAAATAATATATTTTTATCATGTAAATTTCTTTAATAAATGCAGAAGAGGAATGGTGGTGCAATGATACATCCGACAACCGCGCCCTTTTAACTATTAACCGATACGAGACCTAAAGGGAATTAGGGGTTTTCTGACGCACCGAGTCACTGAAAGAATTTTATGGGAATTCCCTTACTTCTAACAAAAATATCTTAACGGGAAAAGTACTACCAGACAAAAGAGTTTAATATCTTTATAAATATATAAATAATTCACATTCAAAAATAAAAGTGAACGGGCCCATTAAAAAAAAACTTGCTTAAATCGTCTGTGTGTGAGACAAAGCACTGATTTTTTTTCTAAAACTGCGAGATTGGTTTACTATTTGCTACGACTAATGGGATTTCTCGTTAGAATGTGCACCGAGGTGTTAGCAATAAGAATCTGCCATTTTTGGAATGACTGATTCAATTGTTCTTGTGTCGGCGAAAGAATTGATACATATGCAAAAAAAAATGTAAACCTTGAAATAGGTGTAAAATTCGAATCAAGAATCTAAAAGTGGTTTAATTGCTCTCAAAATGTTTGTATGACTCAACTAAGAGTATTGCCCTTGCATGCACTTTTTATTCAGTAGTTCGCCATAAATTAAGCTATTTTGACATTTTCTTCTAGAAAACCCAGGGTAAATAGAAGGTTGGGAAAGTGGTTTAATTGCTCTCAAATTCTAATGGGTTAGAGAAACCGTGCTCAAGCTATATCCCGAGCTTCGTTGGAAAACGTAAATATCCGGTCATGTTGCTGAAATTCCTACATTTGAAGTAGCAAAACCGGACGACAAAAAATTCTCGCCAAGGGATTCTTTTGTTGCTATAAAAGCATATTTTCATTGCCAGCAACAAAAAGGGAAAAACCATTGATAAGCACTTACAAACATCAAGCAAAAAACACGACGTGCCACTTTTCGCAATCAGATGAGGGACTATTGTGTTTTTAATTTGTCTAAAATTTCCTAAAATACCCAAATAACCAATAATCCAAACAAAATAGGTGCACCACCTACATAACCTTCGATCGGCCTTTACGGATATATGCTAATGTTCTAACAGATTGCCCAAATAGAGAAGCTAAAATTGCGTCATTCATTATCGTCCTAAAAGCCATAATGGATTGAAGTATCTATTCCTGATGATCAAAGGGATTTTAGTCGAATCGAATTGAGATTTGTAATTGAAACTTTCCTTTAATCGAAAGTTTGATAGCATAATTACAGTGACGTTTATTAAACTGTTTTATTTAAAAATGTATCCAGAGTGATGACAATGACAACAAATAGGAAGAGAATTATTGGAATGTAAACTTTAGGAGAGTATAAAAGCATACAAAAATTAATCGAATAAAAAAATCAAATATAAAGCATTCTTAAATGACCTGTTAATATTGAGGAGGCAATTCCTTGGTTTTTTATGGCTAAAATTTCATATAAACAAAAATAAATTGCTATTTTTAAAGATACAGGATTTTCAAAAATATAAATTATGTTGCCCTCCGGGACGCCACTGGACTTTTATCTAATCACTTTAAATAATCTTAGTACTACAAGCAAACCTTCCAAGTTCAATCAGAATCGTCAAAAACAATGTGGGACATTAGTAAAAAACACATATCACATGTTTTTATGAAATTATAGTCATAAAATAAGCCACAAAATTATCTACCTCCTTCAATATTGACATGGCATTTAAGAACATCTTGTAAAATGAAGTAAAATGATAAAAGGATACATCTACTCGTATAAAGAAAGGCTAAGTAGGAAGTAGGTCAAGAAATTGAAGTCCTTCAGAAAGGAACCAACCCACATGCTTATTGAACTGAAATTTTCAACAACAAAGAATTTTAATCAAAGTTTTATTCAATATTGTTAAAATGTAAGTAACCAGAGAAATACAAGTATTAGAAATTAAATTAGATCACCCCTGAGGTACCCCCTTACTAACAAAAAAGAATCATATAAATCGGACAAGGTTGTAAAGCATTATTGCTAAACATACATAATGAAGAGTTTGAGGATTTTCTGATGGACCCAATTATTAGATTTTGACCAAATATATATGGGACCACCCCTGAAGTACCCCCTTTCTAACAAAAAAAGAATCATTGAAATCGGACACCGTGTTGAAAAATTATCGCTGAACATACATAAAAAAAAATATCGCGACGAATTGAGAAACTCCTCCTTTTTTGAAGTCGGTTAAAAAACGAAACTAATTTTCGATAGAAAAAATAAGGTTGAAATGAAAAAGTAACAAGTTATGAAATGTATTGAAAACTGCCAATCTAATCAAAAAGTGCTTAGAATATGAAGTAAAGATTAAAAAAAAAAAATCCCACACATTTTTATAGAAACATTTTTTCATATCTTTATTGACAATGCAAATATTAGTCGAGGCAATGAAGCACTAAAAAGGCCAAAAGTTCGGAATTTTTTAGACTTAGACTGATCAGAAAGCGGTTTTTTGCATTCGCTTCCAAAATTTTTTTGGAAAAAATGTCCTAACTTTTTATCTTATACAAACCGGAAATTGCATTGCTGCAGCCAATGCATTCAAAAAATGCATTTTTTTTGTGACGGGTTTTGGAAGATTAAAGAACTTTGTAAATAAGAGTCAGAACTGGCCCAAATCGGGTTCTCGGGGCACCTAAACCTGTCACTATCTGACGGACTATATTGAAAGATATTATTTGTAACTAATTGCATTATTTCTACAAGGGTCGTACTAATGAGTGTTTACTAGACACATTCTATTGAATGATGAAACTTTCTTTTAACCTATTCTGTAACTGTAATACTGTAAACAGGTTTCATCCTGAACGAACAATGTTTTAAAAAACAACTTATCCCTACAGTACAATCGTAAAAATCTGAATTTGATTATTACCTACGGTTTTGTCCCTACTAATTTTATGAAACTAGTCTCCACTAAGTCGCCAGGATTTTACCAAATATTAATATCTAAAAAGCTTTGACCGATTTTAGTGAACTTTTCAGTTTTTTTAAAATAAACTAACTAAAAATTGAACTTGTCTAAAATTTTTTCATATCTATGTTATAAAGAAAAAAAATAAAACTAAGAAGTGTGCACGTTTCTGAATGCCTGAACTCTGTGCATCAAAAAGTAAGCACAGTTGACAAAGTACCTTTATTTTTGGATAAATTAGCATCTGTTGAAATCCTGAAGATATAAACTGGACCACCGTGTATATTCTGTGATTTCAAATGAATGCAAGTTTAAAATTACATTTAAAATGTTTCTTATTCGAAATTCTTCAAGCGTTTTTTAAGTATCAAGGCGAGTTGAAGAATAAAAAGCAAAGCGATGTTTAATTTCAGCATTTTTTACTTACTTATAATCATCATGCAGGCCTGCTTGTTTTGTTCCTTTTCCCCTATCACAGTGATACATCTTTCTTGCAAACTGATGTCTTTGGCTTTTTGGGAGATCTGAACGTACGAGCCGCTCGCTTCTTTGATTTGTTTTATATAATTGCCAGCTTTGCCGATTATCATGCCGGCTGTGGAATTTGGCACTAGGATTTTCACTTGCTTGTCCCTTTCGTGCATTTTGTTTTCCGAATCAACCATGGTTTTCGTTAGGTCGGGTTTTTCCCTGATTTTGGTCATTATAAATTCTACCACGCGTAAAATTGCTTCCACGCTTCCTGTAATCAGACATACTCTTTCGGTTGTACCTGCAACAAAGAAATACTCATTTTAGAATCATGAATTGTGAGGAAGGAATGGAGAAATTAGTTGTTGCAGAGGCGAAATTACCAAAATATTTATAAATTAAATAATTAAAGATTCGACTATTCATATTATATTTACGATCGTAATATAAGTCTCGTCAGCTGATCTACTGCTTTCTGATGATGGCCCAACGACATCGATCGTAGAATGACAAGCTGTAAATAATAGAATCAAGGTTGGCTGTGTCCACTTAGTCTAGATTTTAACTTGTATTAAAACGATGTAATTAATTCTTCTACGTCAAGGAAGGAATGTACGATGGGATATTGTTACCTAGTTAACCTGGAAAAGTTCTAGTAAACAAAACTGAATATGGTTATTATGGTTATGATATTTTATAAATAAGTTGTCGGAGTTTCTCATCTCCAAGTTTGACGGCGATAGAAGTGTGAGCTTCTGAGAAAAATCTAGATTATAAAAAATTTGAGTTTCAATTTATTTTTAAAAGATTATCAAAAATTTCACACTATACACTACACAAGAATATAGAGTGTGTAGAACATAACGAGTGTGGAAAGTATTTAAAAAAATAATCATATTTATTCAATTTTCATATTTTATAAACAAAAAAAAAATTAAAAACAAAAAGAAACAAAAAAAAACAAAAAAAATTCTGGCCCCGCCAGGATTTGAAGGCGGTCGCTCGCCAGGTCTCAAATGGCAAAGTTGATAAGTTTGACGCCCTAACCATCTGAGCTAATAGGCCTTGCGTAAATTGAATGATCTAATCGGTTATGTGTTTAACCAGAAGAAAGAGCAAACATATCTTAGTTATTTTAAAATTATTTTAATAATAATTGTTAAAGATAAATATCTAGGATCTAATTTACAACAATTTCAATAATTTAACAATCATATCGATTTTAGTATTAATATGGACATTACAAAGATCAAAATAGAAATGATTTGTTTGACATTTTGTGACAGCTGCTGCGGAAAGTAGCATATTCGTACACGGGTCGAAAGTAAATTCTTATTCATACGCGTGTGATATAGGGCACTTTCCATAGGAGTATATAGTGTGATATGTGTCACTTTCCTAAGTGGTCGTAGGAAAACTCATTTTATACTCTAACTAAAAAATATACCTACTTATTAGTTAGTCCGAATTGTCATTTATTTAAAATAAATAAATAAATAAATAAAAAAAAATAGTAGTCGGGTGACCAAAATATGAACTGTGATTGGTGGATTTCATTTTTTTGCCATGTTCTTACTAGGTAGAATGGTTATGAAATTTATTCGTTCAGTTGAACAAAATAGCTTAGTTTTTCGTTTTGTAGTATGTGTGTAGATAAGCTAATATCCATGTGGGGGTAGAAAAATACTAATTGTCAGTACCTATATTTTTTAGTTATTGAGATTATATACACATTAAAATGAGTTATTCTCGTGTTTAATCGATAAATAATAGCAAAGATTAGGGCATCTGGATTTCATGCGAGAGGCCCGAGTTCAAATCTAGGCTGGGGGCTAATTAAATTAAATCTTTTTTTTTTCATGTTTATTTTATAAATTAGTAAAAGTCATAAATTATTTTAAAATTAGTTATTTTGTCTTAATAACCTAAATTTAAAATGTGTAGATTTTCGTTAGTGTACCTCTTCCACTCTTGTTCCACAAACTACTATTTTCATTGTCCAGAACAATTGATGCCGGAATCTTGCTAATAATTCGCGTGGTAATTGTCTTAACGAAACCCCGATTCTGTGTTTTGCTCTTATTACCAATCTTTCTGCTCTTTCTCGGATAAAAATTATTGGTGTTACAATTTTTGGAGATTTAGACATTCGGCTATAGCACGGTCAATAATTATGTCAGAAATATTTTGGTTTTAAAAAATGCGAACTATTTCAAGCTTAGGGATCTAATGCTTTTTCTTATTTCTGACTTTCTAAGTCATTTTAATGCAACTAACATAAAAAGTGCCCAACACATGACTTTCCTATCTACTTATTACAGGCTTTTTCCGGTTATTTTGTGCAACCTATTGTATCACCTCTGTAAATGTTTAGAGAATAAACTAAATATATACATGTTCCACACATATATATTCATTGCCAACGAAAATACTAAAAAAAATTAATTTTACACTGTTTCTCAAATTTTCTCAAAACGGATTCGGGGACCCCAAAGTCGAAAAAAACATGATTCCTATCTTTTCCTTATCTGTATACAGATAGGAAAGTAAAACGACTTGCCAATGTCAATAAAACAAACAACTTTTGTTTACATATTTTTAGACCCCTAAATTTTATGCCAAAACTATTGGTACATACGATACGATATAAAATTTCTTTGTGGATCTATTGGTCCCAACCAATGTTTAAAATATTCACAAAACATAATTAATTGTATCTGCTAAAAGATGTATTAATATGAATCAGATTTAACAATCTTTTAATCACTTTTTAATGTGTCTAGATATGCCGCATAGATTAGTAGTTCAATTTCTAGACATTCTTAGATAAATTATTTACAAGATGATTAAATAATAAATAAACAAAAATCTGAGGCTTTACGAGTTGATAATTTTGAAAGCATTGTGGTGATTTTTTCAGATACGCAGGAATTGCTTATCTAAAAACAAGTAATTTCCCAATTTACTGGAGTTTATCTGTGGCCGATGACCTCAGAAGTGAAATAATTTTGAAGACGTTGCTTTATCCGAACTTAAAAATATATTTTACAAATATTTAATTTAAACCGAATGACTGTACACAATGTTTTTTTATTTGTATATCGTTTATTATGCAGCCCATAATGTGTAAAAGCCAATAATGAAAACTAATAAATAACTGCACTGTATTTTTATTGTAACGACTTTCTTTTGTTCAACACATTTAGAAGTACTCCAATCTAAATATTTTCTTTAATTTAAAAATACAGGGCGATCAAGTATGTTACTTACTTTTTAATATATTTTAGTACATCTTTTATCTATTCGTTTATTGATTATGTTTTACTTAATTGCGTATATTTACTTTTACTGTCGTTAGATATATTATTATAGGTACTGTTATTTCCTTTTAATTGTATGTAAATCATAGAGCTGATAAAAAGAGGTCATTCTATCGCATAAAAATCCCATTGCGGTTTTAATTTGTTTTTCAACAAGGTTTATTATATCATGTCCAAGATGGTAAAGATGGTAAATAATATCTTAATTTCGAACATTTACCATTTTTTTTTGGGACACCATTCGATACAATAGATAACATTTTGTTGCTTTATATACTCTATAGAATTGTGTATCAAGAGAAGCAATGAAACTTTCTGCGTTATACATAATATTTTTTCTACAGCCTCACCATAAATTAGTGATTTCGATCTCCAAAGTATGTTTAGCTGGCTGCCTTTTTATCGAAGAATATGTGAAAGACTAGTGAAAATAAAATCGTTGCAACATATTCTTTTCTGTCAACATCCAAAGTTTGCTCCTGAGTTTTCAAACTTCAATATTGAAAAATAAAGTATACCTACATTATCGATTTGTGCTCCGAAAAATTGTGTTGCTGAATTTACCTGTTTTTTTTCACAGTGAGTAATTGGGACTATATCTAAGAGCTAGTAAAAATTTAGATCATTCCAATAAGTAATATACGAATTAAATGCAATTATTATAATTAAGACCTGATTTAATAGAAAATATAGTCTGAGAGTAAAGAGCAACGTTTTCAAGATATATTATTTCGGTAGCAATGGAAGGTCTGACCGTTGAAATTGTTACAAAAATTATAGAAGAACAAAACATTAAACAAACAAAAATAATATCCAGCCTTCTAAATACCGAAATAATTGAAACTAGATTTAAATCAACTTTCTGTAATTCTTCTATTATTAAATTGTGTGGTATAGTGGGGCAAACATTTGACAGAACGAGTCTCACAGCCGGTGTTATAGGTCTTCTGGCTCTAAATATTTCACCTTTTATCTCAATATAACCGCTGTTATCCATGAATTCGTCAACAATCTTCTTGTTTGTCAGGTACATACAAATCCGGTTGTTGGATAATCGCGAAGAGAATAGGATATTCTTTGGTTGAATTTGGGATCCAAGGGGAATTAGGTAATCTTGCAGCCGAGTATTGTCTAGAGAACTAAAAACAATTGCTTGTTCTTTGGACGGGAATTGAGTCTGTGACACATCTGAAGAATACATTTTTGAAGTATTAGATTGACTTTGAGTTTGGGAAGATATTTGAGAATTACTGTTAGATTCCATATTAATTTAAAGATTTAAAGTACCCAATGAATTGGATACGCCCCTGGCAGTCCGTAGATACCGCTGGCATGTGGCCGGCAACACGAAAGAAACTGCTTACTGATAACGACTTTGTTATTATTTGTAAATTTAATTAATTAACGTATATTCGCTAAACGGAATTAGAAATTAATCACAATATGCACTTACAGTTTTATGAATGTACACACGTAATTTCAACAAAAAAGACTGTCTATATCCGCACTAAATAACTAAAAAAATGTGGAGACCACGATAAACATTGTTTCCATATTTTTAGTCAGGGTCGAACTCCTATTGTTAATAGTATTTATGTAAAATTTTAGTCTTAATTATTTAGTGTGTTGAATTAAAATAAAAATGAATAATTATCTCCTAGATTTCAAAATCGAACAAACAAATACGAAAGAACTAGACAATCTACCAGACTATAACATATTTATTGAAGAATACAAAAAAAAACGAGAACATATATCTATTTTACAAATGAACATTAGAAGTGCAAATAAAAACTTTGACAAGTTTAAAATCCTACCAAACCAGGTCAATATGAATTTTGACTTTGTTATCAGCGAAACAAGAAAAAATTTAGATACTACTTTATATCAGTTGAGTGGTTATGATTTATTTTATAATGATGGCAGTTTTAATGAATGTGACGGAGTAATAATTTTTGCAAAAAAAGAATATCACTGCTTAGACCAGAGCATACTGGCGCATTCCTTTGCAAAATTGTTTTAATTCGTAATTATTTTTTTTAAATGTCCGGAAGGCTTTCCTAATTATAAAAGTGTAAGATGACACTCGATATTTGTTGATGTTATTGTTTAAACAACGAAAAATTAATTAAGCCAGAAAAAATGCATTTTTTGCAATGAATTAATTTTTTTATATTCTTTAGGATATTTCGAATAAAAAAAGTCCTTACGCCCATCATCGTATCTTCAACCCTTTAATTGTTATGAATTTTTTAAAATACAAAATTGACGAAAATTCTAATTTTCTTGAATTAAATAATATACCTTAAAATTTAAAATGCTATAATTTTAAATTTTTTACCGAATATTCAAACTATAATAAACAAAATTACCTAAATAAATTTTCAAAATTTTGTTTGTTGTTATGTTTTTTTTTTCGTTATAACAATATGCTTCCTACGCGCGTGTACTATTTAGAGAGAAGTACTTCTATCTAAATAGTTGATAAAACGTAAATATTAATATTAAATTATACTTAGTATTACATAACTGTTTTTCATATTATTCCAAATATTATTTTTGTATAATTTTTAATTTTTTTATAATATTGTAATATTGTGTTTTATTAAGACTGCTCGTCCTAAATAACCCATGCTCAAGGATTCTTTTTGTGGGTGTTTCTGTTTATTTATCTCGAACGAACTTACATTGATATACATTATACATTGTTTTTATATTATTTTTGGTAAATAAATTATTATTATTATTGTTGTGACATTTTTGTTTAGTGTCCATGACAACTGGTACATACATAGATCAACCAGAAATTAATTTGGCATTTTGAAGACAGTTTTAGATTGAAACTGAAATTTGTATTGATTTTTATGGCAATTTAGAGGAGATAAAAGAAATAGTTTAAGTGATAGGAACTAATGGAGGTTACAACTCTGTCTCCCTATGTCTGTCTATGTCTTTGTCTGTTTCTCTCTCTCTCCTCTTCTCCCTCTCTCTCTCTCCGCCTCTCTCACTGCCTCTGTCTCTCACTGCCTCTGTCTCTCACTGCCTCTGTCTCTCACTCCTCTGTTTCTGTCTCTCTCCCCTTCTCCCGCTCTCTCCGCCACTCTGCCTATCTCTCTGCTTCTGTCTTTCGGACAAGTACTTGAGATTAGTCGTAATGAAAAGTAGACTATTTCTCATAGCTCACTTAATTTTAAAACCATGTATTGCTCATACTGTGAGAAATATCTTTTCTCACGGCACTTTGCCCACGCCACATACATTTATATGGAGAATCAACAAAAACTTAGTTGGCTGGTGTTCAGCTTTAAATAGTTGCCAACTGTCAGATGATTATACTTTTTTAAATTTTTAAGGTAGTTTTCATTCGTACATTGATAAAAATCGAAATTTCCGTTAAATATTAATTTAAAAAAGACATATCTATTTATAATAAATAATATGGATACTGACAGTAGTGACGATTTTCATAATACACCGCCAGAGATATTGGAAAAAGTTGAAAAAGTAAAGTTAGATTTGTTGCCGGTAATTTCAAGAAAAAAGTATGAATTGGCACTCGAAAAGTTTATGGAATAGAGAAGAAATACAAAAATAAAATAATTTTCGGAAAGTGTACTTTTGGTATACTTACTTTGAAGAGCTGTCGAAATCGAGTGATAAAATGAAATCATAAAAAATCAATTCAGCCTTGAAGCTAAACACCAATCAAACTTATTCAAATTCTCTTAATCAATAATTTTGTTTTATTTAAATCGTCGACGTGTTAAGTATGTTTGAAACATCATATAAAATGCTAAGATGTTGGCTGCCAATTTATAAACAATGAAACATGTTCATTGCAAAAAAAAACTATAAATACCAACACTCCACTTTTTAGATGGAATTTTGGTGAACGAAATAATTTGAAAACTGCATAATTCTGCAGGATCCGAAGTAAGGTCGACCTTCACCCATCTATTTAACAAATGAAAGTTTTTTTTTTTTGTTAAATAAACTATGTTTATAAATATACCGCAAAAGGGTTGCCTAAGTGCAAATTTCGAATTTTGAAGATAACTCAAAAACGGATAAGAGAAAAACACCAAATTTTAAACTTTAATCCATCCTGCGGTGAGCTGATTAAATTTTGGGTATAGTCGATGCATTTGGGGAATACTTTACAGTATGTACTTTAAGAAAATAAACATATTTTATTTAATAAAAAAAAAAACTTTCATCCGTTGAAAAGATGGGTGAAGGTCGACCTTACTTCGGATCTTAGACTAACGCCCATATGCACCGTTTTAAAATCTAATCCAGATTTGCATATCTCGTTTAAATGGCTAGTGAATATTTTCTATGCACCGGCTACGGATTAGATAATCGAGTTTAGTAATCTGACAACACTGGAATTTTATAAATTTCACAAAAAAGAGAAGAAGAAAACAACGTCAGATTTGAGTAGGATAAATGTTTGTCAGAGGATAAGAGGCCGTTGAAAATAGAAGCCCTATTTTTTAAATGTACCAAAACCGTAAACACACCGTAAAACGCATACCGAATTCTACGCAGGGTGAAAAAAAAAGTCAAATAATTTTATAAAAATAATTCTATAGTAAGATGGCGATTACAATTATGTTAATTTTTGGTAATTTTAACATATATACATACTAGCTGCTGTATTTCAAACTTTTTTATGCAAAACAATATACCTATGTGAATATTTTATTCCCTATACTGTGCATGTTTAAAACTAGATATGACATATTATCACTATTTAAAAGTGGACAAAATCAGATAAATATATGTACCTATATTGCTTACTTTTTTTTATATTTTTCAATGTATCTGGATTTGCATCTAACTACAGAATTATGCTGTAACGTTAGAATATAAAAAACCTCTTAAAAATGACAAAGTTGCCCATCGTATAAAAATATTCACTTCTCTAGTAATTTTGTCAAGAATCTTTATCATCTTCCAAGAAAAGCTGGTATTCCATTTCCGATTTTTATTAAAATTCAAATAAAAGAAACACAAATAGAAAGTTCCAAATATACTGACAAAACTTTGACATCTTTTTGACGTAAGAAAATCTCGATTAGATAATTTGATCCACCGATGTCGACGGATTATAATAAAATCGGATTAAGAATGATTTTTATTACGGTGCATCGCTAAAAATGGTACTAAACGCGATTAAACCCTTAATCTGGATTAAACGTGTACGGTGCATACGGGCGTAAATACCCCATATCCAACATAACAAACCGATAATTAGGTAGTTATAATTTTCATTTTTATATTTCTTTTAAAATTCGAAATATATCATAGTTTGCCAATTAATAAAATAAAATACTTCGAATAATCACCAATTGTGGATTTAAAAATCTAGTTCAAATCAATAAAACACATTCCAAGCACTATAAACAAAAAGCTTGTTGATTTGCCATCTCTTTACACAATAAGGCATATAAATATGACTTATTAATGAGTAATATTAAAATAACTTTATCAATGTAAATTAATATTCTTTTCTGCTAAGCTATTGTAGGAGATCCTACTGAAAATTTCGACCGTCATCTGATAACGAAATGAAATAGGTATGCTCCAAAGGTATGTAACAACATTGCACTTTAGCAAATTTTACCTGTGCCAATCCCTATCCTGAGCAAAATATTTTCTATTCAAAAAATCACATAAGATATAACGGCGATAATTGTGTTTGTCCTGAAAATTACAATCCTAAATCATTGTAAACCTCGCTTTTAAACCTGAATTATTAATATTTTTACCTATTTTTTAAATCATGTGTATGTGTGAAAGGAAGAAGGATGACATTGTATAAACCATTTGCATATTTCCCGAAACACATCGGATGATTTTCTTTGGGGGACATCTTTTGACGTATATTTGAGGCTTGAACGAGCAACCCCCTATGAGGGGGCGCTTCAACCCATCAAAATTGAATAGGGAAGAAATCACATTCTTAAAAAAAATTAATTGTCGCCGTGGCCATCATATCCACTCTTGTTGCACAAACTACAAGGGAAAACAAAATTAGCGCTGTCTTTTTAAACACTTTGCACAGGATAGGGATTGGTACAGGTGCGAATTGGTAAAGTACAATGTTTTTTCATGCTTTTGGGGTGTATTTAATTTCATTATCAGATGAGGTAAAAATTTGCAGTGGGCTCTTGTGCTATTGTCTGTTCAACAATAGTAGTTTGTGCAACAAGAGTGGATATGGACAATCCACTTGAGTTGTACAGTATATTTTTTCTACGGCCCATTAGCAAAAATCTACAAATTAGAAAAATATTTTATTAAGACAAAATAACTAATTTTAAAAATTTATGAATTTTACTGATTTTTAAAATAAAATAAACATGAAAAAAAAATTGTCGCCAGTCGAGAATCGATCCCCGGCTTTTCACGTGGAAATCAAGCACTATGTCCATGCCTCTACGTCCACTTTTACTATTTTGGTTTTAATACTCGTAATTAAAATAGTTTCATATAGTTTGATTAAAATTTATCTTTTTTTTTTTTCAAAATATGGTTCAAATAAAAATAGAAATGCTATTATTTACGATTCTACACAAAAATAACTCATTTTTATGTATATTTAATCTTAATAATTAAGGAGGTCCTTTCGCCACCAATGTTAAATAAAAAATGTTAGATTATGACTAAAATAAATTTTTTTCTAATAGTTGAAGTCCTTATTTATCTAATAGTGAACTTTTAACTATACCTTACCGTGCAAATTTTTGAGAATTTTTTTTTTAAATGTATTTGTACAGTGTCTTACGAGAAAGTAAGACTTTAACAACAATTTTCGAATTATAATTAAGTATAATTAATATTTATTGATTAGATGGAGTAGAAAAAAACTAAAAATAAGGTTTTTGAAATATTTAGGTTTTGTTTTTTACAATAATATATATAGGTCACTGTGGAATTTATTGAGAAATTAATATTAAAAAATCACAAAAAATGTTCAACTAGGTTACTTGAAATTTTTTTTTAATGTTAATTTCTCAATAAATTTCATGGTAAACTATATATTTTATTGTAAAAAACAAAACCTAAATATTTCAAGAAATTTATTTTTAGTTTTTTTCTACTCCATCTAATCAATAAATAATAGTATAATTCGGGAATTGTTAAAGTCTTACTTTCTCGTAAGACACTGTACAAATACTAACATTTAAAAAAAAAATCTCAAAAATGTGCACGTTAAGGTATAGTTAAAAGTTCACTATTAGATAAATAAGGACTTCAACTATTAGAAATAAAATATATTTTAGTCATAATCTAATATTTTTTATTTAACATTGGTGGCGAAAGGGGTGGCGAAAGGACCTCCTTAAAAAATATACTGGCAGTTAGTTTGACAGAATTGTCACTTATTTAAAATTTTAAAAATAATAGAAGTTGGGTGTCCAAAATATGAAATGTGATTGGTGGATTTCATTTTTTTGCAGTGTTCTCACTACCTAGAATGGATATGAAATATATTCGTTCAGTTGAACGCAATGACATACTTTTTCGTTTTGTAGTCTGTGCGTAGATAAGCTAATATCCATGTGGGTGTAGAAAAATTTTATATTGATATTCGCTCAGATAGTGGCTGGTGATATTAGTGCCAGTATTAGAGAACAGCAAGTCAAAAGGACAAGTTGTTAAATTACGTAAAATTTGGAGTGCGAGGAACAGCCCATGTCCAATCCTCTTATTTCAATGATATTTATAGCTATTCACATGACGAATAGATATGAAGTCCCACAAGGATCATTAATGGGCCCTTTATTATTTATTCTGTATATATTATCGGAGTTGTTCATATTTCAATATGCTGATGACTTGACATTATAATTTAATGACAAATGTATAGATCTCATTAAATATCAAAATTCTCTTCTTGGTCTGGTGATCAAGTGATCATGCTTCGTACAATATTTCTATACATAATTCAGATATTTCAAGAACAGAAAATGTAAACTTTTTTGGTGTCTTTTTGGACTCAGACCTCAAACCTGTCTTTTAAAAGCCACTGTTTAAATGAAGGTACTTAAATTGTTCTAAATGTTTTCAAATAAGAAACTTAAATAAAACTCGGTAGAATAGTTCCATCACGCTTTATCATTGATAGCATAGGTGAAACAAAATTATTCTTGAATTGTATTGCCGAATAATTAGATATGCTTTGTCAGTGTATGTCATCATTATTTGTTATTTTTAAGTTACATTTCTTGAAGTTTATAGTAGCTATAAAATTAAGAATCTTTACAGTATTTCGTCTTTATTTTCTAGTTGCTTACATTAATACGTATAAAAGTAAACGCGAATTAAGTAATAATAATAATAATAATACTCTCCCTAATTCACCCCCTTACGAGTGAATTTTAACCCCAAAAGCTGAGCTTGTCCGGGGAAAGGGACGGCTATTATTATTATTTGCCGTGGCGCTCCGGGGCGACTTAAAGATGATTGATGGTGCCATTTGACTTACAGGTGAGGAAAACCCGGAAAACCTCACCCACCATCATCGAGACGGTAATGTATGGCGAATTTTTTTAATCTGCATGTCATATCAACAGAAATTGAATTTCTATTAATACGGCACACATCAAATCCTAAACCGAACCATGCAATTTAATTAAAAATCCACATGGTCTGGTCTGGGATTCGAAACCCAGCAGTCTCAGACTCATAAACTTGCCTATAAATGAATATAAGCGCGATAGACCGCTACACCACCGTGCCCGACAAAGTGTATAATGACAACAACACATTTTTCTGTATCTTATTGACGTTTAGAAATTTGCACAGAATCACCAAAAGTAAAAGAAAATATTAATTTTGTCTAAAGTGCGGTATTCGATGTAAAAATGTGACCCACTAACGAAAATGTAAAAATTAATGTCGGCCTATAAGATAAAATAACTAATTTAAAAATAATGTATGACTATTACTTAAAAAAAAAGATTTTATACAAAAAGTCTCATAATTTAATTGATTTTACATGGTTTTATTAAAGTTCATTTTTTTTTTGTAAGTACACATGACTATCTTATGAAATGCTATTATTTATCGATTGTTCACAAGAGTCACTCATTTTTAGTTATATTTAACTTCAATATCTAAAAAATATACTGACAATTCTCCTTTCCCATTCATTATTCGACAATTTCGCATTACTCATGAGCGCAAATGTGCGGGACTTTTGAATCTAGTAATTTTCCATAAAACTTAATTTCTATCTCTCTCTTATCCTCGCCTTACAATTGTTGGGTTGGCTACGAAAATTGCCCCATGTCATAGTTACTTTAAACAACTGTCTGCGATTCTATATATGGAGCCAGTGAAACTTTTTTGGTAGGGTCTGATTATAATTAGAAAACACCGCTACGTCATAACTATTTGAATTTCGAATAAATATTATCTATAACTATCAATAAATAAAAAAAAGTAAGTTATTAGGTATAAAAAAATATTTCTTATATTCCTATAATATTAACACCCAGTAGGTGGCGACAATCAATTAATTACTTGATGACGTAGCTGTGTTCTTTTAATTGTAATCGGACCATACACATTTGCATAAGGCTAAATTATTAATGGATTGTTAATTCTTACCCTGCAGGAGATGGAAATATTTTGTTGCAATCGATCTAGCGGTGAAATGCCCTGTCAGCAAGCAAGAAGTTACTGTGAGTCGAATTTCAAGAAGGTTACAGCAAACTTTTTCTACTAACTTTTGATGTAAATAATATTTGAAAGTTTCAAGTTTGTGCTTCTAAGACAGCATTTTTTACACATGCTTTTTAAAAACATCATCAGCGAGGGCTCCATCGTTGCGCAGCAAATTATTTTTGTGTTCTATAAGGTAAGAATGAACGAAATATTTGTTATTTTACATTTCGCAAATAACACATCTAAAAGTGTCACTGGCTCCCCTACCAATATTATCAAACGCAAAAACAAAATGACATTTGCGGATGTGTAATTGGAACTCAAGGTAGGAAATATTACAATAAATGTTGATGATTTTAAGCAAAAGTACAATTTACGCTTATAATAGAGATCATCAATAACGGAAAAGGTCTATTAGTTTGCTGTAATTGTTAATTATATAAAAATTTTAAAAAATAGGTGTCTGGTGACCGGATATGAACTGCGATTGGTGAATTTGTCATACTTGTGCAGTACACTAAGTAGAATGGATATAAAATATATTCGTTTAGCTGAACGCAATGGCAAATTTTTTCATTTTGTAGTATGTGCGTAGAACAGCTAATACCCATGTGGGTGTAGAAAAAAATATTTCTACCATTCAAGCACTGTTATTGCATTAAAAAAAAAACAATGCCCTCGTACACTTTTCATTTATATACATCTAACGAGTATGAAATATGAGTTACTTTAATTGTAAAATACTGGAGACATTAATAAATAGCAATGCATAAATTTATTATCTATTCTGTTATATTTGTTTGGTATTGTTGATTAATGGTAGATATACGTGTCATGTCTTGACCGACATTTTGAATGTCACCACTAATTAAACGTTTTAAACAACTTTTATATGGATACTAGACATTAATAGTTTTCTCTATTATTCTATTGTTTATAGTCCAGCAAATTGCACTATAACGGTTTTGTCAAATAAATTTCATTTATTTGAGTTTAGTATAATTAACTTATTTTGAAGTCGGTGAACCAAGGGTCAGGTTAAAACAAAGTGAATACAAAATGGATTCATCAGATAGTTACCCCACATTTTAGCAACCTAAATGAATCATTTCAAAAATACATTTTGACACTATACAATACGTAAAAAAAATCATCAGTGAAAATAAACAAAGAGTTATTGATATTTCCAAACCAATTATGACCAAAGTTAAACGGACGAATTAATATTTTCTTGTATAAATAAATAAATATGTACAATTATTATTTCTACGTAATTAGGATTAAAAATTCTGATGCGTTGTTATAGTCAGTCCATTAATTTATGGGTAACAATTTATGTACATAAATAAATTTATGTACATAAATAAAACCCCTGGCTTTTTTTTAACAAATTCGAGCATACAGTTATACCATATTAAATTTATTAGCCGCACAATAGTGTTGTAACGCTTTTTTGTGCAATAAATTTGATATTCATTTTGCAATTAAATAAAAACATTTGGCATTGGACTTTTGCTGCGTGTTTTGTAATCAAATATTAAAACAAATTCGTTGTATAACCGATTTGTAAAATCACAAATATAGGTTTTTTTTATCGATATCAATGTTTACAGAATTACGTATGCTATGTTTTACGAAGGTTGTTCCAAAAGTAATGCACAGTGTGCTCTAGCGGGCGTTGTAGACGAAGCAGACAGCTGAAACGTCAGTTTGTAGACGTAGACTGAAGTTTTAAGAATATACAGTAGTGAGATTGGTTTAAAGGGAAAATGACAAAAACTCGAAAAGGCAATTAGAAGAGACCGCGGGGTCAGATTTCAGCAATATAGTCTAAAAGAAAGAAATGATGATCTTTGCCTACGATAAATGGGACATAATCGCCACAGATTGAGTTCTGACGGGTACTAGTGTTACCGAAGCATAGATAAATTAATAAACAAGATAAATCGTTTAAATGCACGGCACTGGTAACAAGTGTTTAGGTGTTTAGTTCCTCAGCATACTACTTGGAGCCACCATCGCAATAATATGAAAGCGATGTTGCCAGTTTCCATAAACTTTCATGAGATTAGAATTATTTCAAACACATTATGTTTTTTTTTTGTCAAGCTCGATACCATCCATACAATGGCATACTATTGCATACTATTGATGGGATATTTTAAAGAGAGGTTTGACAACCTTGTAAAAATGAAAAACGGAATGGCGGCGGAAGGCAAAATGGGCAAATTACAACAATGTAAGTAAATAAAAGTTATTTTATGATGTAAGTTCCCATAGGTAGGTAAGTTATTTTTAGGTTAAGAAGATTTATAAGTGATGATTTGATGTAATTAGTAAGTATTAATAATTTAATTTAATATTAGGTGTTAGATTTGTTTAAGTACTTTGTTTATCATTGTTTTCTCAGCCTTAACACGAAATATAGGTAATTTCATTTTGAATCTATTTTCAATTCTTTTTTAATATATTTGTAACAATATCAAAACATGTCTGACCCGGGTAAAGCATAATAAGTCAATAAGTTTCCCTTTTTCCTCTTAGATTGAAACCTTGCCTTGGTGTTTTAGTATACATATTTCTTTATTTATATTTTTTGGAGTTTTATTACTTTAAAAAACTAATATTTATGTTAAAACCAATATTTTAATTTAAATTTAGTTTTTTTTTGAGTAATGGATTCCGAAAAAATGTAAATAAATAATAAAGTACATTTGAATGAACCGCGGGAAAACTAGACTCTTCTTTTTATTTTCTTCTTCTCTGCTGCCTTTAACTGTCGAGCCAATTGTGTAATGTGCGATGGTGGCTCCAAATAGTATGCTGAGGAACTAAATCGTGTTACCAGTGCCGTGCATGTAAACGATTTATCTTACATAATTTATCTATGTACCGGAGCGTAATATAAAAACTTTCTTCAGAGCTGCGCGTTTTCAACGCTGGAAGAGCTCCGAACACAAGTGACCTCGGATGCTCAATAAGAATGGGACGCTGAACGGAATCCAAGCACTTTCGCGCATTGATAAGGCCTGTAATCACTTTATCTTCTTATTCCAAACAAGTTCCATACAATTATTTGCCTAAGAAGCATTTTTAAATTACAAACGAAAAAACAATGGATGTAAGCCACGTGTAAGTTGAGATTAATGTAGAGGTGAAGCAAAGAAAGTCACAAAAATAACGAGACTGTTGCTCTCAGAGAAAAAGTATGCATGCGCCAAACGCGAATGACTAACAGCTGTGAAGTCTTTCTTCTCTTTCGAATGCGGTGCCTCCCGTGTCTACAAACAAATTAGTCTAGCCGTGGCATTCTTTGTATAAGAGCTGTTTATTGTTTTGCCGAAAAAATGATATCTAATATAAAATATAAAACGGATGAAAATATTGAAAAAATTGGTAATCTGATTCGCTCTGAACGTCGGTTAACTATTCGTGCGCTTGCTGAAAAAAAAAAAAAAAAGATCCGACTTGTGGAAAAACAAGTCATAGGTTCTCCATCAAGACAATGCGCCGCCAATGTACCAATACATAATTCAAAATGACAATTTTTGAGTTATGACGTTCTTACAAAAAATGAGGAACAGGACATATAGGACGGTTTACTGGTTTTCAAAAAATTTGTAATTTTCGTGACAGACCGTCCCTAAAACCAACTTTGATCTTAAAAAAATAAAACCAAACTTTTTCAGTAATTGTTTTGTTTTTTAAGAAGACAACTAAAAGTAAAGGTGCAATAACTGCAAGTAGTCTACAGTTTGTTATCCTTTTTATAAATTTATTTAACCACTGTAATTTTAAAATATTTTATAAATTAACAGAAAACGAGAATCAAAGTAATTTAAAACTGATAAAACAGTTTCCAGTTTGTCGTAAAAGCGAACTGCTTTTATTAGAAATAATTAGATTCAAGGTCTGTCGACGTTATGTCACTACAAATGCATAGGAAATTTATGTAGCCATGGCAATCAGTTACGTCATTTTAAATCGCGCAGTAAAGGAGGCCAAAAAATGTATCATGCTTGCTCGCATAATAATGATTGAAATAATATTTGCGGCAGAGTGAGGACAACTTTTTGTCGCCTTCTTTCCTAAATTATCTCTACCTAGTCATCACTTCATTAAGATTGTGTTTCTGAGACAAAATAGTATACATACAGAGTCTTCAACAATACCCGTATCCAACGTAACTAAATTGAGTAACTTCAGTAGTAAATCTAATTGGAATAATTCTCATAAACGTCACCAAGAACAGCCATTTTCATTAAATATGAGTATTGTTATATGACTCGTTATATTATATCCCAATGAAGAAAAAAATAAAAATTTTAAATGACCAAAAATAATAAATTTAGAGATTTTTAAAAGTCTTATCTACCGTGGTTTAATTACTATTATTTTCAATATTCAGCACCTTTTTAAATGGTTTTTAGATTTCCACAGAAAATGAAGTAGCCTTGCCTTTAAACAATTATTATTGACATTATTTGTGTAAAATAAAAAATGATCCACAAAAAATATTTCTAAAGTAGGCCATGACTGACAAACAGATATACGAGACTTATTTGTGATAAATACGCACGGATCTGAATTAAATCCAAAATGACACTGAAAAAGAAGAATTGTAATTGCGTAAATTTTTCCAAGGGTTATTTTAGAAGGGTGTACCCATAAATAAAGTAACCGATTGCTATGGAAAACAAATATATATATATTTATATTATTTATTACCAGATTTGGAATCATATGGAAAACTTTTTTATTATTAATTTTAGGAAAAAAAGCTACTTCTTCATAAAAAGTTCTGCATTATCTAAAACCTAGAATACAGTCATCAAATATCAAATTTTTTCAGTGGTATACGAGGTTTGTCAAAAACTGAGTTTTACTCAAGAGTAAAGTACCTTTATTCTTTATACGACTGATAAAATTTGATATTTGATGGTTGTATTTTAAGTTTTAGACCATGCTCGACTTTTTATAAAGAACAACTTTTTTTCCTAAAATTAGTAATAAAAAAGCTTTCCTATGCCACCAACTTTCTACTTAAATTGGCGGCATATGAAATTTGTTTTTATTATTAATATTGGGAAAAAAGTTATTCTTTATAAAAAGTCGAGCATGGTCTAAAACCATCAGATATCAAATTTTATCAGTCGTATAAAGAATAAAGGATAGGAAGGGAGAACTAAAATGACATGACAGAGAACTCACCCCCATCAACCCCCTAGGGCCCACCTGCCTCAACTAAAATAGTTTAAATAGCAAACCCCTACTAGTGAAAATCCTATAAAAATAATGGTATAAATAATAATTGTACAGGGTGGACAAATGTGTTCTTGTCAAATTTCCTTAAATTTTTGATATGTTGTAGTTGTCGACTTGCTGAACAATAGTGTCTATGGGTACAACTCAATCCTATGACTAGTTTTTGATATACTTGAACTTTTAGGATACTGCTATGATTACAGATATTTTTTGAGAATAATGCTTTACTGATATCAAACAATATTTCCAGCATAGCAAATGACGTAAATTATTATTAGTTACAGGGTGAGTCATAAATTACTGAAAATCAAATTTTAATTTTTACTTTAGCATGGAAATATTTTCCAAAGAATCACGCTATAATAGACTTCGCTTAAAAAATCAAAATTAGGGACTATTACATTTTATACAGACTGAATCAAAAAAGTTTACATATTTAATATCTTGTTTTAATAATACACATCAAACCATATTAAAATATGTATAATTTATAAACCATATACATTATGATTCAAAAGATATTTTAAGAGAAAAATAAAGAAAAAGTGGTTTTTTCATGTCTTGCCCTATATTTTTAGAAATTTAGAGTATTAAATTGCGTAATTTTTTACACTTACTTTATTTTGAGTGCAAATAAAGTGTAAACGTTATATGGACTTATTATGGTCAATTTTTGAGATATGAAGTATAAAATTTAGTAATGACATGAACAACCAATCGATCATAGGAGAACTTTGTGAACTGAAAGCCATTTGCCATTTGCTTTTTTATAATTCAAGCGCTGCGGTTTATCGGAATTAACAACTATGTTGCAAATTGATATTCGAAGTATTCTACAAATTAGCAAAGCATAGCGTTTCAGATTTTCCGAATTCCAATTGACACTGTGAATCTTGAAACTTTGGCTTAAATTAATGTACCTTTCTATAATATCTATGCATTTTTGTATTCTTTATTTATCGTTGGTATATTTTTAACGCTACCCCTGTTCCATAATTGTAGAGTAACTTAAATGTATCCATTTATTAATCGTTTTCTTTATTTACAAGATTTCATGAATTGATAATGTAATAGTGATCAAAATAATTTTAAATGTTATGTTTTGTATCACTTGCTACAATGTATCTCCGAACAATGTAATAATAAAATTGTAATTATATAAATTCAGTTTATTCCGCAATTTCTTAGTAACAAGTGTTCATGTCATGGATAATAATAATTGATCAACCTCCAATTTTATTCCCGCCCGATTGCCAACAAAAAAACTAGTTCGTCCAATATTAGCTTGATTATTTCACAACGGCGCAATAATTTATTATTACGAATTACTAACAATCATATCCGAGTCTAATTCCACCAAAAGTCGGATAAATCCGAGTCTTGCCCAAGATCATCAGTAATCATTTTAAAATGTCTATCCAATTTATAAATTTATCACAAACTTCTTACAAACTAAATCTAGATTAAACATCTCAGTTAATCTATATCTATCTCACACACTGACACACACACTCAAACACACACGATACACCCCCACTTTTCTTTAATATACTTGTGCGCGTATATGGGTGGGTGATATGGTAGAAAAACTGGTAAAACTGGTCATGTTTTTTACTTGTTTTGTGTTCTACTACCTTGGGCATGAGTGTTTTCTGTGTGCATGAGAATTTGTGTAAAATGTGCTTAGTGTGACAAGGCTTAGTTATTATTATTATTATTTTCCAGTGTTGTTACTATATGTAGTTAAAGTATGTTTTCCTTTTTTTTTTTTCAGTGCCATGGAGTCTTAAAAAAAACAGTTGGATCGTGTCCTACTTTAAAAATGTCAAGAAACGCCTATAGTAGTATGGTCGCCATCAAATGTTTATATTATTGAAGCAAAACACTGAAAGCTTCTTTCCTAAAACTGTACTGAGACCTATTATATTCTCTCGTTGTGAACCCCCAATTTTTTGGCCACGAGCCGCCACTGGTTACAAGTGAAGTCCTGATGGCACATTTTTGTAAATAATTTCTAAAATTTCCTTAGTCGCCAGTTTTCCAAAGTTAAAAAAATTAAATTTCTGTTTCCACAGGCCTACTAATTATTCTTTACACTTTCGAATAAGATAACATCAACTTATCATGAAATTTTCAAATGCTTTCCTCTTGAAAATGGTGCGTCCTAGCGATATGCAACAAAAGTAGCTTTATTATAAAGAAAATAATATTGGTTTTCAAACTTTTGTAGTCAAAAATATATGCATATTCTAGATATTATTGCCAAATTTATTTCGCCAAAATTTTAATTTTTAAAAAAAAATTACTTTTTGATATATGCTTGTCGCGAAAATTATAGGGGGTGCTGTAATCACCTTAAATGTGTTGTTAAATTCGTATTATTTTTATCTATCAAAATAAAAATAGCTGGATTTGCAGCTCGTTTAATGGAACAAGCAATATACTCCTCAATCATTATTGCCGAATGAATATATTTAAAAATTCCCGATATTGCGCTACTGGAAATTTATTATTTTGGCGGGAAATTTAAATTTCGTCTTAAAATTATATTTGAATTTACCACCATATCGAGTTAGATGAGCGGCCAGTCGCATAAAATATTATTTTTTATTA
This sequence comes from Psylliodes chrysocephalus, assembly GCA_927349885.1. NCBI lineage: Eukaryota > Metazoa > Arthropoda > Insecta > Coleoptera > Chrysomelidae > Psylliodes > Psylliodes chrysocephalus. Next base: position 46,308,497 of record OV651817.1, read on the forward strand.
ATATGAGTAGTCATGTTATAAAGTGTTGTACAGAAAACTTAACGGTTTTAATTGACCAATTAGAGGACAAATTGGAGAATATAATATTGAGTGAACAGAAGCCAAATGGTAGAAGAAATAAAGTGTGAATCAGAAATTGGATCGCACGTTGTTCACCTCTGAGCTTCTAGCACCCTTCTGCAGGAACTGAGAGCTGAAGATAGGAATCATCTTCGAATGGGAGAATTATTTCAACACCACTTGCATAAACCTAAAACGTAAACAAGAAACGTGCTAGATATTTACATTTGCCAGTATACTAGTGCTTTCGAACCCCCACTCTTTACTAGCATGAAAAAGTAGAGCTGTCCGAGTACACTCGCAACTCGCAAGCCAGTTGCACTAGCAACAGTGCCTGTTCACACACATTATTTGCATACTAGTGGCTTGCTAGTAAAGTACTCGGCCGAGTACACTGGCTTGTGCAAATGAGCCTATAGGTGCGTTCAGTTTTGCCAGAATATATTTTTGTAATGTACCAGATTTACAGTTAATCCAATTTCTAGGGGTGTTCGACGCCCAGACAGAAAACGCGCTACGTGTGACTAAGATAGCTATTGTACAGTCTGCTAAACAAGTTATTTTAAATAGTTTTTAATATTTTTAGGTAATTAAATTTTAAAAGTGTGGAATAGTTTAGGGATTAAATTGGTCTAATTGGACTTTCTTAGAACGTTTTTAAAAGCAGCTAAAGATAGTATGTAGAATTGAAAATAATTATTATGCCATAAAAGGTGTTTTGGAATTCCTTCAACCTTTTGAAATTGAGTCAGAAAATATAAATTTTATAGGATAGCGGAAAATACCTATAATTTTTTTGTAGGCCTTTGTAAATCGTGGAAATAGTTTATATTTTATTTCTACCTTATTAAGGAAAATGGTACCTATTATTAATAACGGTTGTTTCTGAAACTATTAAAATTTTCGAAATTTTGTTTTTCTACAAAATAATAAACTATACTATTTAGAAAAAAATTTATTTCTCTTATAATTTTATAAAAAATAACAGGGGAATATTTACATTTCTTGATCTATTAAACAAAACGAGAAATTATCTCGACGAATGACACCATATTCTAGTACGGAAGCTAGCTTTACATTTTTGTTGGTGGTTTCATGGGTTTCATATCAATTTTTTGTAATTGTAGTTTACACGTACATATACCTCTTAACACTTGTTTGCTTTATTAAAAAAGTGTGTTGTTGTGATTTACGTCGAAATAAGTCAAAAACAACTTGAAACCCCATATAAAATCAAAAAGGAGAAACGGAAAAAAATTGAGCCTGTAAATGAACACAACTCAGAAACAAAAATAGCTATCTAATAATAAAAAAATAAAATTTGATTCTTGTGCAGCTTCATCTATATCATTAACTGTTTTTGGTTTTTTAATGGTTTTTCTTGGTGATGAAAATTCCGATATCTCACGGTTATCGATTCTTTTTTTCTCTCCAGAAATGCGGACGACAGTGTTTTTAGATACTCCTGTGGCTGCAGCAACACGATCATTTACATTTTTAAATGGTATTGAAGGTGAATTAAAATTTCCTTCTCTTCTCATAAACTCTATAACATTGGCTATTATTTCGCGAGATTGACTGTTAATCACGCGGCCTCTTAATTTGCTATTAAACTCCATACTTAGGTTCTATTAAACTGTAATGAGCAAAAAACACAAACGAAAATAAAAGAAATGTTTTAGCGAAATTTACATCTGACATTTACGTCTGAATGAAATAGTGAAATACTTGATGCGCAGAGTGTACTTTCATTGCGTAAATCCGTCGGGATGCCTGTCAGTAGTGCTTTCTCTGTCTAGCCGTCGAAAGCCTCTAGAAATTTGATGAACTGTATCTAAAAAATGTACCAGATTTCATAAAAATGTACTAGATTCTATAAAATTACCAGATTTTTCTAATTATGAAGTATGGTCATTAAAGACCAAAAAAAGGTTTATAGAGAACACGAACACAACAATTTTAATCAATATTTTATCTCTCGACAAATTTCTGACACTATTGTACTGTTCTTTCATTCAATTTAAAGAAAAAAAATGCTTTATTTTTTATAGCTTTATTGATTATTATTTAATAAAATTATTTGTGATTTTTATTTAGATTCTTCATTTTTGACTTTGCAAGAAATAATATGGTAGTAAATCTCTAAGGTTTCATCGCTAAGGTAGGGTAAAAGTTTCTTTACATTAATAGGGACAATTTCTGGGTATACCTTTCCTAAGGGTAATTGCGGATTGGCATTAGGTTTGATCATTGTGCGAGAAAAAAACCACCTATGAAGGCACTTGTAGTAACATACCCAGGAGTTTCACTAGTGTGTGTAAACTGGCTGTAATGCTAAATGACAAAATAAGCTTCTTGTTCATCAGCTGATTTTTACGTTTTTTTTATAAAATTGCGGCCACCTGTGTCTGAAATCTGTCAAATTTGTCTACGAAACAACATAGTGACTGAGTGAAAAAACAGGATATGCGCCGCACGTGTACTGTTCTTTCACTCAGCCGAAAATTGAACAAGCCCCTGTCGCTCGTACTATGTTAGTCGGTGTATTATTCTTTCGCTATGTGATAGGCCTATGAATTTTAAACAATTTGCCTATCTCAGTTAAAATTACCATTTTTGGCACTTGTACTGTTCTTTCACTCACCGATTCAATTATGTATTAAATTTAACTTTTTTTATAAAGTTTTAATGTTAGATAAAGAGTTGCTACTGTTATTTTTTTTGGACCCTAATTATGTCATTGTAGATGTTTTTTATAGGATACTAAACGTTTAGAACAGTAGCAGCATATATATCGTTTCTCCTGCCGATAAAGCACTTTCTAGAGATGATTCTGTTCTATACTATTATCAAATATGAGACTATTTTTACTGATGGTACTGTTAGCAAAATAAAAAGAGGAAAGGATGAGGTAATACCATGTACATTCCCAAATTTCCCTTTATACTCGTATTACAACAGTAAAAAATTTGCCACAAAATTGTATTTATCAAATTTCAGCATTTAAGAAACCTTTTCGAATTTGGTCATACGTACCTAATTTGTATTTTATAGATAAAATTAAATAATTTATCAATTTAAACATGCAAGACTTATGCAGTACCAGCGCCCATGCGGTTAATTATAGAAGCTCAATTAGCATGCGTTTTTTGGGACCGTATATTGAGTATGCCGATTCGTCTCCTTATCTCTAGTCTTCATAATCCGGACTCTTCAGATAATTAACCGAAATACGTAAATAAAACTTTTATAATTTCAGACATTTTAAGGAAACTATTTAAAAAATGTTTGATGTTAAACAAAACAAGAGAAGATATTAAAAAAAAATAGAAAAGACAGTTAAAATAATAACTTATAACAAACCATTTTGACATTCCATAGATAAAGTAGAAAATAATCTGTTTTCCGTTTTCTTTTTGTTTTCTCTAATAAATAAATATTTTCAGCGTGCATTGTATTTTTTCGAGTTGAATTTGAAGCGAGATTTGAAAACTAAAAAATTAAATTTGTTTGCACCTATGATAAAAAAGTGGGACCCATGATCCAGGATATAGATATATTTTTTATATTATATATTTCAGTAAAACATAAAGCTAATATACGTAGGTACCTATACATTAGAATAATGAACCATTATAAGCTATCGAAACGTGAATGTGTTTGCAAGTACCAAGTACCAGTACAACAAATAATAAATTTAATCTCATTCAGGCCCCTTACAAATGGACAAAAGGACAAGGAAGTCACACATAAATCATTCATCAGAAAAAATATTGAATGAAGGTGGTATTTATATAAGTACCCTACGCAGAGTAATCAATATTAGCGCAAGGACAAAGATGCTACCGTAAATTTAATAAGGAAGTTCAGTATACAAAAAATGAATGAAAACGAATAAAAATATCTTGCTTTTCTTTGCTTTCTTCTTCAAAAAAAAAAAAAACTTGATATATCTCCTGTCAAGATCCTTCCTTATTAAGAATATCAGTATTTTTATTGAAATGTTTTACCACTAAATTGTAGGTATTCGTAATTTGGACCTTAATTTCGGTGAAAGGTCACAATCAGGTTAACAAAAAATGTACAATTAGTGACATCGTCTTCTGGTTACATTAGACTATTTTGATTACTTAGTTTTGTTTATTTTATTAGAAATTGGGTAGCAAACAACAAATTCACTAAATTATTTGGAAGAGCAAAATTTCTATAAGTACCTACCTAATCATTGTATATTGCTCTGAATCTTATTTTAACCAAAACGAAGTAAAATAATTAATGCCTTTGATAGACTTAATTTCAACAAACAGGGGGTGCCGAGTTTCTTGAGGACCCACTCGCAAAACTTTTCTCCCCCCCCCCGCAGATTTTCTTCAAAAAATAAGTAAACAAAAAATTTCATAAAATAATATTGTTACGCTGGTTTTTGGTATCACAATTTATTTCAACTGAACTTTACAATAACTATAATTCAACTTTGACAATAACTTTACAACTGATAACATTCACGTATAACGTCTATCATAAAACTAAAACTCTGACATCAGGTCGTCGACTTATATAGCTTTCTTGACCTTCTCGAACTTTCTCGACCTGTCATCTAGAATGTTCTTGACGGGTGATGACATTTCTGGAATTTTCTTTTACTTGTACTTTTACTTATGACGACCGCAGCACACTGTAGAGTGATGAGAAACATTCCACTTCTTTTTCTATCTGTACGTTTCCTATGATAGCCGCAGGCTACTGCAGGGTGCTGCGTAACAATATTGAAGACCATAACATAAAGTAAAAGTATTATTATGGTCAAAAAAACATAGATAAAAGCAAAAAAACAACAACAAATGAATTTTAAGATCAATAAGACAATAAACTAATAAATACAAATAAAAATACAAAACAAAAAATTAACCAAATATAAAAAATAATAACCATACTGTTTCAAGCAAAACCAAAACTAAGAAATAATTAGAAAAAGAATATTTGGTGGTAAACTACTTTTTTGTATGGACTAGATAAATACTAATCAACTAGTTCGTTAAGTTATTATCATTTCCAATGCATCTGATGGTTGCAAAAATTGCGAATTTCACATAATTGAAAAAATATTTTATGAAAATACGTTGTTTAATTTGGGGCCCACAAATAGTCCTCCCGCACGACAAGTCCTGCGGGCCCGTCCGGTACGCCACTGTCAAAAAACTTGGCAAACATAACTTTCTGGTTTGACCTGAATTAATTTTGTAATGTATAACGGTTTTTTTTATACAGGAACTAACGTATATTTTCTTTTAACTAAGACTTTTGCCAAATGGACTAATTTAATAATAATCATTTTAGTAACATTACGAACATCAAAATCAAAATTATAGAAAGCACGACACCTTAATTAATGTGTTTATAAATTTTAACTTTTGGAGGAATTTTCATAAAATTTTAATATTCGTTCGTGCATTAACATCTGCTTTTATATGCTGTTCTAAACGTAGATTATTTACATATAATGAAATTAATGCAGTTATAATTTATGCAGTTTGAAAGTTGGCACAAAATTTAAAGGTTGTTTTACATTTTTTCGTGTAATATTCAAAACTTACGATAAATTTATAAGAGGTGTCTGCATTGTGTTACTACGGCTTTTCGTTTGGTTTCATTCCAACATTAACTTGGCCATTAATTAATATTTCTATAGTATGCCGACACATTTTCAATTGCAGTGTTAGGGGCCTATTCAGTAACTCTGAACGTCGTCGTTAATAGACGATAATCGTTCACAGACGACTGTTTTATTCAGTGGTTGCAAACTTGTCGTTCATCAACGATAACCACAGAGCTATCGTTAATATTATGAAGTATCGTTATAGTGATTCTTCTAAATAATAAAAGCACTTTTTTACAAATTTTACAACTAAATGGCCATCGACTTAATACAGCAAATACAATTTGTACGGAAATTTTTTCTAATTCATTTATTTATTTTAAAATTATATCTGATTCACAGGTAGGATTGCCCATTTGACCATTTACTATTGGATTCTAATTAAAAATGCTGCTCCTAAAGTAGCACTGCGAAACAGTAACAAAACCTATATTATGGAAGTACCTATTATAATACTATTCCGTAATCTACACAGAAAACGAGGCTAATGGCCTGAGTTGTCGAAGCCGATGACACCAACAAAAAAGATAATCAGGATTGACAGTATCAACTTTGGTTTCTACCTTTCAAATCCAATAAATATAACTTGTATGTTGTTATTTGTATTCTTTTGGAATAGTTCTCTTTTTTTAATCTATCCATACTCATTTAAATTAACCCTACATACAACACGACCAGCAAATGGTCCGCGAGAAATAGATGTGGTAAAAATTGGAGGCGATACGTCACTTCTTTAATTGGTATTTAGATTTCTCCCTAATAGACCTTTTCATCACAATTTTTTTTTGTGCGCATGCGTCAGTTTCAGCCATCTTTTTCGTACTGTTTTTGTAAACAAGCTCTTGCTCGGAGTAAACAAGTACCTATGTTAAAATGCTTACGTGAAAAAAATTATAATTGATAAATATTAATTTAAGTCTATATTCATTTAAAAAAAGGAAGAAAAAAGTAAAGTAATAATAAGTTTAGTGTCTTAATTGAAAAATACATTTTCACAATCAATTATAATTATGTTATCTGTACGGAAAGGAACAACGAAACAGTGTTGTTATGTAAAAGTGACACACGGTATAAATCATTCAAAGGCAATAGATATTATTTTATAAATTTTCCAAAGCCTTAACTGCAATATCGTAAACAATTATCAGGCAAAATCCATATTAAAAGATATTCGAAATGTGCATTAAGTGTGAAAAAATATGGTCGAAGTGACAACGGTTTTCGATGGATTAATGATGTTACTAAAGATACTTATATTTCACTGCATTTTCATGGAGAAAGTGGCCCAACAGAAGAAAATTCTCATGTGGTATTAAACAATATTTTTTTAATATTAAATACTACACATTAAATGATTAAAAATGTCATGTTGATCCTCAAAATAATAAATAATTTATTTTATTAATTATACTCCTGATTAACTTTCATGCTAATTAAAGTGTTTTTGCAAGTAGTAATAGTTGGTTGGCATAATTAATTAGAATAAAGTTATAATTATTATTTGTTTTCATTAATTTTTTACAGTTAAAAAGTATTGATACACCTAACCTCTCAATTAGTCCACTTTGTTCCTTTGTAACAAACATCCAAGACACTTCAACCTCCTTTTCAACTGCTCACAACTATGCGCTTCCACAGAGTTATAAAAAAGTTATTCACTATCAACGAATTTTTTCTAATGATTAATTTTTCTGTAGAGATAACATTGCTTTCCCAGCCATTGTCGATCAAAACAGTACGAAACTTTTGAATTACCGCTATTTCAACATGGTGGCTGCGCTTGCGCTCATCACATGATGAAAAGGTCTATTCTTTTCTTCTTGTACGCCTCTTGAAGTACATTTCTCTCCCAGGGAGTCGATTTTTGACTCGTAGGAATTTTTGACATTTTTCTATATATCGGAAATTTATGACATTTTCTTACATATAGGAAAGTGTCACAAATTCATATAGGAAAAGGGTCCTACAAGTCGAAAATCGGACCCCTGATCGTGTTGTAGGTTAAGAACAAATATATTCTGAAAAACAAATGAATATACTGGTATTTTCCATGGTATAAAAAATAAAAGGTAGGATATCAACAGTGTCAAAAATAGGAAGGCCACGCGCATGGCGTCACGCGTAGAGTTTGTATAGGCGCGAATTTAAAAATACTAACGAAGTATGAGGAAAATATATGCTAACTTATAGAAATTTGATGAATATTAAAGATAATATTTTAGAAATTACATGAAATATCTATGGATATTATTATGGGATAGTTAAGGAAAGAACTATGAAGGAACATAAATGCAAATACATACATAAAAGAAATTTTTTTGAAAAGTTTTTACCTTTTTTTTTTAATGATTTATTATGTTTATACAAATTCGACTTCTAAAGAATAGTTTTTTTAAAACCAGGATAATAAAATAAAGAGTATCTTTACAACTCGAAACTGGGGATCCTGGTAACAATTTCACATCTGGATATGCCGGAAATTTTTACCTGACTAGGATTTGCAGAAATTCATATAATGCAAAACATAAAAAAATGTACCAAATACAAATAACTGTTACAATACAAAAATAAAATAAAATGTCGCTGCATTTTTCCTGGACCTAGTCGCTGACAGTTGTTAAATCATTCATGAAATACAAGTCGACATTTTCTTTTTTTTTGTGATATTTACAATTTTATTTTTGCTTATATTGAGAAATTTTTAGCCTTCAAAGGGTAGAGTCTCCAGTTTAGAAGTCCCAAGTTGTGAATTAACCAATGTGATTCACACTGGTTCATTCACAACTTCACATTATGTGAAGTTCTGATTTAAGATCTCTCTTATAATTGGAAGGTTGAAAGTGCTTGGAATACATATGAAAATTTATCTGCAGGGTCACAAGCCACTGAAAAGGCTGCTCCATGCCGAATTTTCTTGGGAAGGATGGTAGAATTGCCTATTTAGCATATTTTTTTAATAAAAGGCTCATGGATTTTAAGAATTTTAATCTACGGCATGCTCCCCTGGGCCTCTGCTGGTGGAGCCGCCCTTGGGCCACTTCTTACTTCTGACTAAGCTCTTACTGTCGAGGAAAGCGAAAAACCATATCTTTCTTGAATCCTTTCCTTTAATTGTTACTATTACATCCGTACCGCAATTTTTCAATGTTTTTCATTAAAGCCACTCACAGAGAACAAATTTTACAACACAATATAATACAAATATCTGTTCATTATCTTATAAATCACTATAAACGACTCACAAACTACTGCAACATGCGTCTGTCATATGATATTTATTTCGCGCCAGCTCTACTAACTCTACGCATGACGTCAGCGCCGCCATGACACCATGCGCGATATCCCCCCCTGGGTATTTTCATTTTACGTTTCAAAAAATTATCAAATATAATCATCAACATACGCTCTTTTATCACTAAACACTAAATTATAATACCAATTTACTAGAAATCATCGTTCAGATTTGGTAACTAGAAACAACGTAACGACTTTGTTATTGAATAGTTTCAAAAATTAACGTTATAAAAGTCGTTAGTTCTACTGTCGTTACCTTAACGATGTCGTCCATAGCCGATAAATTACTGAATAGGGCCCTTAATCTGTACACCTGCTTAAAATTTGGCTCGTAAGATTTATCAGTAATCCGGTAATAATTTATATAAAAAAATATGTTTTTGTATATAAAACAAATTATCTTGTTGAGCCTAATGAGACAATTTAATAATTAAATGCAGTATGACTAAACAGTTTTTCGAAGAATTATTGGTATATAATTTCATTCTTTATGATTTTATCACGATTGGAATTTGAAACAATCTACCACGGATATAAATATGTTTTTATTCAGTTTCTACAGGATGTGTCAGAAATTGATGTGGAAAAACTACTATATATTTTTCTTTTTTATAAACTAAGTGAATAATCACTTAAGAAATACATCTTTTAATGTGGTTGGTCGCAAAATTCCCTGTTAAGATACGCTTTTGTGAAAACCATTCTTATTCATTAGTTAAGTTAAATTAAATTTCAGTAAATTTCTATTCCAATTTATTTCTAAAAATCACTCTTTGGTATATTTGAATCGTTTATTTCAGAAACAACCTAAGTCACTTTTTAAGAATTTTCAGAAGGTAAAAAATAATGTTTTGAACTATGACCAGGACTAAGTTGTTTTAGAAATAAACTATAATTTTAAATTGTCTTATAACTAAGGATGTTTACGGAAGTTGGGTTCTTTCTGCATTAAACCTGTGATACTCTGAAACTACAGTGTGATAAACACAATATGGACAAAAAGTGATTTAGGTTGTTTCTGAAATAAACGATTCATTTATACTCGATTAATACTCAATTTTTAGTCGATTTATACTCTATTTATACTTAGCGTTAGTATTATGCATAGTTATAGCAATACGGAAAATATTTTTTATAGGTATTTTTCAAATAATATTTTATATTATTTCAGCACATTCACAGAATGATAAAATCATTCATTTTTCAATACCCTGTATAATGAAAAAGAAATTAAGGATCATAAAAATTATTTTGCATTCACACAAATTAATTAAACAGGATGATTTAATTATAGACATAATACAGAAAATTGTCAAAAAATTATTAATTTTATTTTGAAATTAAGCTGTATTAAACAATTACTAAAACATAATTATTAAAACAATCTAATCTAAGCTAATAATTGTTCAAAATAAAAATCGTTCTCTTGAATATACCAAGTGTTCAAATTAAAGTGTTACAGTTAAATAACGCCTTTTATAAAAAAAACGTTTCAGACGAAAGTTTTATAGTTTCTTGGGAAAAACATTTTAGCCAACTTTTTTTTTCGTGCAGCAAAATTTTTGAAGTAGGTGTTGTGACGAAGTCACTAAATTTTATTTTTAATTCAATTTAAAAATGTATATTTTAATTAATTTCCATGCAGGTACTCTTTAAAGAAAAAATGTTGAATTCTCTAGCCATCGCAGATCCTGAACGGCTGAGCGAGCCCCCGTAGTTTAAAATATTCTTTTTGTACTGTAAAATCATGTTCGTATTAAAACACCGAATTTTATACAAATTATCTAAAATTATTTGTGAAGGTGTGCGAGGGTCATTTTTTGTACCTTAGTAGTAAATAGTCCGAAGACCGGTGGTAGTTGACCCAATCCCAACTGGTGGACGTGTAGCGTCATAGTTGAAAAGGCATAAGTATGAAGGCGGCAAAAATTACAAGACCTTGCCTTTTTGACCACCGAAGTGACCATTAAGTTTTCAGTCGCCGAAGCTCTTTTCTGTTCGTGATCAGTGATACGAGTTAGTGAACCGTTAGCTCTAATAATTCCGATTAGTAATCAAGGTAGGCCGTTCAATATAATTTATTATTTTCTCTTATGCGAAATTGCCGTTCTGATCTCTTCCCCTAGTTGAGTATTTTTTTATTATTAGTCAAATTAACGCGTTTTAGCGTTGTCAAAACTCTCCTGGTTGAGCCATTCGCGGATCACCTGGATAGGTTCTAACCCGGAAAGCTTTGCAACCCCGCCCAGTAAAACATTAATTTTTTTTATTAAATTGACGCGATCATTTTCTTTCTTTAATCTTGTTAATTTAGTTATCGCGATCTAGTGTTGTAAAATCTCTTGGTTGAGTTACTTGTGGACCACCTGGGCGGCCTCTAATCCTGGCAATTTTACAACCGTCCGCCCCCGATAGCATTTCCCTTCGTCTATAATAATTTTGCAAACGCCGGACGAAAGGCTCGAAAGTAGACATGGGTAACGCACTAAAATTCTTTGCGTTGATACACTAACTCCGGCGCACTGTATTGCGCCAACTCATTGCGTTAACGCAATTGCGTTATTGCGTCACACCACTGCCTACGCCGAATGAAATCGATGCACCTCGGTTTATCGCATGATACCACCGATACCGGTGTTATTCAGCGCGGGCTGTCCTTTTATAAGGGTCAAACCGTGTTCAAGGCAATAACGCAATTGGGAATTTAACTAAATTTTTTTTACTATATGTTTAAAAATAAACGAAAATATAACAGTGTAATGCACCCATTTTTTTATTTCATTGTGTTCGGATTTTACAAAAAATACAAAAATTCCAATTTTATAAAAAGGATATAACTTTTGTATAGGTACTAGTAGCCAATCAAAATGGGAAGAACTAAAAATTGACAGTGTACAAGATTAAAATTCGACTTACAATCCTACAAATGATGCGACATGTTGCAAAGAACATAATAATTACTTGATAGATTTTGGGTAATCTGCATTACGAGTTGCATCAATTACGTAAATTAAAATTCTCAACTCGTCACGGAAAACGGAATCAGTGCCTGGCGCATGGCGCACCAACAACTCGCGATCCTTTCGACTCAGTATCGAAAATTGCGTTGCGCTCATACAGTAACAGCTGGTGTATCAACGCTCGTAACGCATACAACTGCGTTAACGCAATAACGCAACGCAGCGCTGCGTTACCCATGTCTACTCGAAAGTCGCTTTCGTCGCGTAAACGAGATTTCGTGTTGACTTCGATCGAATGCCCAGCGCAGTGCATTAATTCCGTTCGTTGTAAAATTTTAGTTCTCATATGCCAGAGTGTCGAAAAATTTCGATACAGTTTATTTTCACTTATTAGTTTCCTTTTTTTTAAATGAAATCGCCTGCTTTAGTCCAGCTAATTTGTTTTGAAAATTAGTTTTCCGTAAAGTGAATTTATTTTCCGTAAAGTGAATTTATTTTCCGTATACAGCTTGGAGCATAATTTGACTCCTGGATTTTGAACTGCTTAATTCAACTTATAAAGAAAAATTTATTTTCCGTATTTTCCTGAATTTTGTTCCGTTTAGTTAATTCAACTTATTTGTTTTAAAAATTAATTTTAATTTATGAAAAAAAAAAAAGATTATTTTCTGTAGCATAATTGCCTCCTGGATTACAAACCGATTGTTTAATTCAATTTATTTTTTTTTGTAAATTAATTTTCCTTTAATAACTTTATTTTCCGTATACAGGTTGGAGCATAATTGTTTTCTGAACTTTTATCCGTTTATCTAATTCGATTTGTTTTTGAAAATTAACTTTAATTAAAAAAAAATTATTTTCTGTAAACAGGGTGGAGCTAGTTGCTTCCTAAATTTTGAACCGTTTGTTTAATTCAACCTGTTTGGTTTTGAAAATTAATTTTAGTTTATATAAAAATTATTTTCTGTATCTTAATTCTGTAGCTTAATTGTTTCTATTTTGAACCGTTAATTATTTCAATTTATTTTTTTGGGGAATTGATTATACTGTTGGTGTACAATTATAATTTAGGTAAAAATTTATTTTCTGTATACAGGGGGAATTATAAATTCCCGTCTGATTGTTTAATTTCCTTGTATAACTCAACCGATCTTTCTGACCGGTGTTCTTTTGTTAAGAATTTGTTCTCCGTATACCGGTAAATCAATACCAGACCGAGGTGTTATTTTTTTTTGGAGTTTCTTTTATTACCGGCTCTCGACTGTTTTCTTTCAGGGTACCGTAGGGTACAAGGTGTATGGAAGATAAGTGCTTTAATACTAATTTAGCGGCTACCTTTAACAGTGACCGCCTGGAATTTATTTTTACTTCACTGAGTTTATCTTGAGTACACTCTGGTGTGCACAGGGTCGTAGAGCAAACTGTGTTACCAAAACTAGCGCTCAAGCAACCCCTATTCTTAACTCACCATCATAATGTCACACAGACTTCCCGATTCTTTGTAAGTGGAATCGGAAGCGCGTTACAGTGTTACTCAATAAGTAAAAGTCCAATAAAAAAATGTTTTCTTTAAAAGTTTATTTTTTTATGAATTTTAAGAATATGTAAAAAAATGGGGTTCCAATTTGAAAAAAAAAAATCACCTCGATATGACCATATTATGGTCAGCTATAACAAAATGAATTTAGTCAAAATGTTTCCCCCAAAAAACTATAAAACTTTGTCTAAAACTTTTTTTATAAAATGCATATTTTTGGCGATATTTAACTGTAACACTTTATTTTGAACACTCGGTATATTATTTTCTTTAACAATTTTTTTGATATTTTTTGAATTTATTTTTGGATTATTTTTGATTTCTTCACATACATTATTGTCGTGTGAGCCATTCTTATTCACTATTTACAGTATCCCACTTCTGACAATAATTAACATTTATTTATTTTACAACATTTATGTTAAGTGTTCGGTTTGTTATCTAAAACTGATTGACTGCCACAGCAAAAGAGCCTATTTATATAAAATGGCGATTAACATGACATTATGTATTCTCTATGCAGAAGTTCATCGGATGTATTCATTTCATCAATCTAAATGTTCTCAAAGGTAAGAGATAAGGGGATTTAAACCCGGTAACCTTGTCGGCCAGTAAAGAGGTACACCACGATATCCGTGTTAAAAAATGGAAAAATCTCTTACGATCTAAAATATGGTACATCATCTTGTTGAAATTAGATGCCTCCAGGAACATGATTTTAAACAAAATTTAAGTATGGCTCACCGATTCGTCTTCGTCTATTGCAAGAAGATGCTGTCCAATCAAATGGTTGTTTAGCAAACCATATCATAACATTTACTAAATAGCTCTACCTTACAGCATGTGGATTTCTTGTGATCATGGTTTTTTATATTATCTGAAACATCTACAGCAGGGTCGGTTCGCGTCACAATAATTTAAGAATTTTACTAATTTATGAAATAAAATAAACATGAAAAAAAAAAGATTTAATTTAATTAGTTCCCAGCTCAAATACAAACCCGGGCTTTTCGCGTTTAAGGCAGACGCTCTCTGTCCTCACTCCTCCACCAGTTTTAGCATTTTAGTTTTAATACTCGTAATTAAATTAGTTTCATATAATATGATTAGAATTTAATTTATTTTTCTAAATATGGACCAAATAAAAATAAAAATGCTATTATTTATCGATTGTACACTTAAATAACTCATTTTAATGTATATTTAATTTCAATAACTAAAAAATATACTGACAATTCGTTTGACAGAATTGTCACTTATTTAAAATTTTAAAAATAATAGTAGTTGGGTGTCCAAAATATGAACTATGATTGGTGGATTTAATTTTTTGCAGTGTTCTCACTACCTAGAATGGATATGAAATATAATCGTTCAGGTGAACGCAGTAGCATACTTTTTCGTTTTGTAGTCTGTCTGTAGATTAGCTAATATCCATGTGGGTGTGGAAAAATCAAATTTAAACGACCATGTTTATTATAACCTATACAACAAAGTAGTTTTTGTAAAACAAGCATGACAAGCATTTTAAACTGGGTGTAGAAATGTTCCATGGCTGGCCAAGATTGCGTTACTTGCCATTTGATGCTGCGTTTACACAAATTACCTCGTTTAGTTTTATTCCGTTCTTTTTCTCAATTTCCTCTGCTCAAGGAGGTACGTAGCCTTAATCAAGGTGTGTTGCGGATCATTTTATCACTTAAGTTTCTCACAAGAAGTACAGATGCTGTTTATAAAAAAAATGCTTACCTGGATAAAAATCATGCGATTTCGACATTTTCACTCTGGCACCGGTTTCTTTCTGTAACTGAGCGATGGTTTCACCACCTTTACCGATAATCGCTCCTGCCGCCACGCTGGGTACCAACAATTTGAAATGAAACGTTCCATCTCCTCCTGAAAATAAAGAAAAACCGTTATTAAAATTGTTTAAAATAAATAACATGGTTATTAGGTTCAGAAATTGAAAAAGATTTTAATTATTCAAAATTACCTTTCTTCGATTTATTTATGAATATCCGGATTATTTTGTCTCGTAAGATCAATTAAAAGTTTTAGGAATCTATAATTACTAACATTATATTTAATTAAAAAATTAACATACGAATCTTCAGTATTATTATTATTATATTATTTGCGATTATTCCAGTTTATTTTCGTTTCTTTTTTCGATAAAATCCCACCAATAATCTGTCTAATAATTACTAAAAGTAATGACAAAAGCGAAGTAGGTTTTTGATTAAAAATACTGATGTAAATAATGCTTATAAAAATTAGTTTCAAGGTGCATTTTTTGATAATATGAAAATTATGTTCGTAAGGAATAGAACATTATATTAGCGTTTGCAACCTTCGGATGTTTGGTGTTAAGGTTTCACGATTATTGTGAGACAAGGTCGAAATTCAACAATTTAGCGTTATGTAAAATCTAAAACCAAACCACAGGTATAATTAATATCTAATATTTATTATAACTAAAAAACAAAGCTGCTTATGGTTAATTAAGTGGATTAAATTGCAGTCTTTTTAGGTCAAGTCAATACAGATAAATGTGATACATAAAGGTACAGGCTGCTAATTTTAATTGCAAAGTAAGGAATACATTAATAATTTTATGTTGGTACAGGGTCTTCAATAATTATTAGGCAATCCAATGTCCTGTCAAAATGGTCGAAGATTGGCAAAAATATAACAAAGTTTGTGAACCTGACTGTTTATTTAAAGTCATTATTGTAAATTATACATATACTCCTATATTAATAAATATTAATTAAAAACACCGACAATACATACGTTTAGACTAATAACCTCACTAGAAACGTTGTCACGAAACACACAATTTTGTTGTTTTTGCCAATCGTCCACCATTCCATGTCACGTGATTTGGTTTGCCTAATACCCGTATTCCACGTGATCAAATTGACATATCATCAGTTTGTGGAAACGAAAGCAAAATACTTAGATGCCAGCCAGTATACGAGCCAGTGTCGTACAATTATTCTTTTTTTTTACGTTCTGTGTCCATCAGAACAAAATACAGTTTGCGAGAATAATAAAAAAATAAAAAAAGCATATTCTTAATAAATTGTGTTATCTCTTAAATTATGTTGTATTAGCATTGCTAAATAAATATTTCAGATTGGTGGTGACTGGTATTTTAGCTTAATAATAGTAGTGATGGAAGAATATAGCAAGTACCTACTGTTGTAGGAAATAACCTATTAAATTTCCCTGAGAATAGTAACCTTCCAAATTCAAATATTACGATTTAACAACATGTGATGATAGTTTTCCTTTATTAATTAGAATTATTAAACTGTACAAAGATATATCAAGATATAGCATCATTTTAGCTTGCTGTTCGTCTAGAAACTAAAAACTAATTTAAAATTTACTTTAAGAATTATGAAATTGTATATCCCCAAAAGCTCCTTCTATACCCCAAAATGTAATAAGCTCACCGCAGGTTGAATTAAGCCTTGAGTTTAAAATTTGGTGTTTTTCTGTTTATCCATTTTAGAGTAATCATGGATACCATGCAGACACGCACACACACAGATATCGCGAAAATGTTTAAAACGGATTCAGGAAACCACAAAACGAAACAATCCGTCGAAAACTCGAAGACAAAAAAATCGTAATTCATATACTTTTCTTACTGGTTACAGAAATGATCAATTATTACATTTATTTAGTCATAAATTTGTAAATTTCGATGGAATGGGAAAATATGAATTAATGAAATATTTCTATAATTCAAATTTTTTCTAGATGCATCGATTTTGAAAAAAAATCTACACATCGACTTAGTTTCAGTAGAAGTAGCAGCCTATAGAGATGGTCCTTAAAAAAACAATTTTAATTTATTGGGACACGAAGTAAATGTATATTGGTTAAGTATTATTTAATCTATTATCTACCGACAAGTAGATACACTACTACATAATCATTGATATAGTGTGTCATTAGTGTTACCTATTCTGATACAATAATAATAATTGTGCTAAATGATAAATTGTTCAAGGTCTTGGACACGAGCTCGCAAACAAACCAGTTGGTGACATCAACATTCATTACGTAAGAATGTATATCATAATTAATGAAAATTTATTCTCTCAACGAAATTTTATTTTGGTGCCTTAAAAAATCTGTTAGAATTTTACAATTTAGAAGATTATAAAATGTTAATATTAACTGCTTATTCATTAATTTATAAACTTCCTGTTATAATTTTTCCTTTATATCATTATATTTTTGTCTTTAAACAGAAAAATAGCAATATAGGTATTATCACAATACAAAAGAATAATTTAGGTTAATGAAAAACACGAAATAGTATTAATTTAAGAAGAAGCCTTGACGGCTCTTTTAATGGTATAACTCTTTTGGGGTGTTATAAAGACAGTCATCCTTTTTATAGGGACTCAGGGCATTATATGCTAAACAGACAGATTCCTAACAAGTTTAATAGTTAATCTAAGTGCTCTTAATATAAGGTGATACAAGGTGATCCAATATTAAATACCATAATTGCTATAGGTACCATCAAAGATAAGGGTACCGATACAGGTAAAAATAAGACTTCTGTCAACGGGATCCCGCGCTCGTCTCGAAATGGCAGGAGACTACAATCTTGAAGAATTTAAGATGGCTGTTGCATTTGAAGATGCCTTGGATTTTGATTCACCTAGACATGTTTTCACTACCTTCCAAATTTAACCATTTTTTCAAAAGATGGGTTTCAGCAACGAATAATAAAGCACTCACAGATATTAGTAGTGATGCAATTCAGACATCATATTGAATACGCGATCGTGATTTTAAGAATAACCAAAAAATTAAGAACAACAGTCTAAGAAAAATGCAGTTCATACACTGTTTTGAGCCAATGGTAAGTAATATTCACAAACTTGTTTTTGATTCAGTGTTAAAATAATATTGGATGTTATTTTAATTTCTTTTTGTTTTCAGTTCTTAATGGTTCTTCTTATTTTAACGAAAATGTTGATCCACAATAACTTGTTCATCACTAAAATATGTGAGCCTCAGCCATAAACAGCAAAAAATGATTCAATGACACTCACAACAAAGAAGAAAAATGTACCTCAAAATCTTCAAGAATTCAAACGTTTAATTTAATTTAAGCCCCTGCCAAGAGAATGAATCAGAATTTAAAAAAGTACAAGTGGTGCACAAATGAATCAATATAGTATATTATATTACGAGTGTGAAAAATCACTTTCACACAAGTGATGCACAATATTTTTCCTACGACCATAAAATAATTTTATCAAAAAAATTTGAAACTAGAAAATCTGTAAAGGTTCCATCAAGATGTGGCTGGTTTTAGATTTGTTTTTTTATAATTTTTAAAACGTTTTACAGAAGTGTTTTGTCAAAATTAAAAATATGGTGATTCCATTTTTTTATCTACCATTGAAATGATTCCAGACATCCATCAACAAAATGAAATTCCACTATGGTCCTTACATTTTTCAGCTTTAACAACGCCATTGAAAACATTATATAAACAAAAATCTACTGAATGAAAACCCTCTAGTGATTAAAAACGCATTTAAAGAAGATTTAATGAAAAAATGGAATACATTTGAAAACATATATACGGACGGATCTAAAATTGGGAACCAATTAGGATGTGCAATTTTGTATCCCAACAAAAATTATGAAATTTCATTTAAACTTCCCAGTACAATGTCAATATACAATGCTGAACTTGTTGCTATAAAAGAAGCTTTTAACGTATGTCTTCAACCAGTCCTACCAACTATATAGCCTCAGAAATTCTTAAGCTTAACTACCAATGTTTGGAACAAAATAAAGAAATTTCGTTGGCGTGGATAAAATCTCATGTAGGTATTAGTAACAATGAGAAGGTGGATATACTAGCAAAAAAGGCTACTGTTTCGGGAACTAATAAAAATATTAAAACTCCAAAATCAGATTTTATTGTTAAATCTAAATTATCAATGTTTAAAACTTGGCAAGATGCATATTCTAAAGAAGAAAAAGGGAAGAAATACAAAAACATTCAACCTAATATTTCAAACTGTCCCTGGTTCAAAAACGAAATAAATAGGTCTTTTATCCGAGTTATTTGTCGTATGAGAAGTAATCATGCTATGCATCCTGCCTACAAGGAAAAATTTGGTCTATCAGATAATAATTTATGTTTAATTTGTGATGAAATTGCTGATCTCAATCATATAATTTTAGAGTGTGTCTTAAATTCGCTAGATACTGACACAATGTACTTAGAATTAGTTAATATTGGTATACCTCTACCAATAAACATGGATGTTCTGCTTCCATTAAACGATGTTAAAGTTTATAAAATATTGTATGAATTTGTTAAAAAAACTAATACAAGATTATAAGTAGCTGAGCTACCCTAAAAATATTGTAAACCTGAAACGAAAAAATAAAATAAATGATAAAACAAAAAAAAGAAACCAAGGAAAAAAAGAAAAAAAAAAATAATACAAAACAAAAAAATAATACAAAACAAAAAAAATAAAAACAAAATAATACAAAAAAAAATAATCAAAAATACATATAACAAAAAAATAGATATTTTTTATAATTAATTACAAACTCAGGTATTTTGATAGCTGTAAGTCAAAATATAATAATAATAATAATGTAATCATGTAACAATAGTGGATAAAACAATTAAAGAATTATGGATTACTACAATACTCTGGCCTTTTGGTTTTATCCAGTGCCATTAAAAAAAAAAAAAAAAAAAAGAGTTGAATAACCGTGAACAAACACTTTTTATTGTTAATAGTCACCCACTTCTTTACTCACAATTTTTTTCTGAACAGTAATTAAAATAGTACAAAATAGTGTAGGGGTTATAATATGATAAATAAGATGTATTTTAAATAAATAAACAACTATAGTCGTATTTTTTAAATTTTTGATATTTTTTCAAAACAAAAAATAAAAAAAGAGATAATTAATCGGGAATTGATTCAGCGTCACCAAATGGTCGCGAAATGCCATTTACGCTATCACGGCTTTATCTAATTAAATATGTATATGAACCAGGAAAAAGCAAAAATAATGTTAACAATTTAATAATCAAATCGATTTTACTATTAAAATAGACATTAAATTATTCAAAATAGAAATTAGACGTCTGGACCTATTTGACAGCTTATGCGGAAAGTAGATTGATATTCACACACGTGTGGAAAGTAAACTTATCCACACGCGTGTGATATAGACAAGACTAAATAGTGCGATAGGTATCACTTTCCTATGTGGTCGTAGGAAAAAAATATTTGATGAAGAAATGATCTCTAACCTAACTAGTGGGCTTAATAAGCATATGACAAATTTAATCGTAAAAATAATATTAAATAAAACGTAAAGTCATATGTCACGCATACATTCCAATACATGTTGCGGTATTAGCCAATAGAGTAGTAGTTTTCGCCGGTATTTTGTGACATGTGGTTTTGCGTTTTATATATTTTATGATACGTCTTGGTCACATCTGATACTAACATATATTCTTTTTTGCGATCTTGAATCGGAAAATTCGTGGATTATATCTTGAAAATCCGTGTCGCCAGTCACATCATTTTCAATGCATAGAACTCCTAGTGAGGAAGTACACTCTTGGCCCATAGTTGAACGCATAAAATTTTTTCAGCGTTCTATTACAGAGGTAGTTTCGGGATAAAAACTAGAAATTCATAGACAAACTTTTCAGCTAAGTCGGATGCATAAACTGTAACTAATGCTTCAGCCTTAAGTTTGTTATCAGCCGTAAGTGATTTGTCGGTGAGAAAACTAAATTTCTCATGAATTTCAGTGTATGCAGCTAGTCTCAGTAGAATGAACATCCAAAACACTAAAACATCTTTTATAAAAAGTCTTTTACACTGCGAGGTAATATCTCAGTGATTTTTTTTTCCATTTTTCGTTTCTGATTCTTTGAATTCCGATTCTGGCGCATATTCTTTTGCTATGAGGTAAAAAACTTTCATACTTATCATCACTTCTACAGTTTGATAAATATTGAGTCGTACAGGCATCGCAACCTATAATTTGTCTGAAGAGGGGATGCGCGTTAATCTCGAATTTCAATTGTCAACGCCTACTGTAACTGTTAAAGAGAGATGCAAACAATAGCCATGTTGTCGGGGGTGATCAGTAGATGATAATATTTTACTTGAATTTGTGTTTGTGTAGCATGCAGATTTTTAGTTATATTTTATTTTTATTTGTTTGTAGTGTTTTCTTTTGATTAGTGACTTACTTGTGTTAAAATGCCGAAACAAAGGAAATAATATTTCATCTATTCGAATATTTTATGAAAAAAATGTTCCTCGGCAACAAATAGTTTAAAAAAAAAACAACGATGATAGTGAAACTTATAGACAATGTGTTGTGAACGATGATCCCAAAACTATCACTGAAATTAAAGAACAAGTTGCTGAAGCTACAGGGTACTCGGTAAAAACAATTGAACAAATAATTATAGAAGGTGAGATATCAAAAGGTGAAAAGTCTACGTCGACTATACCTAAACAATTGTTTAAAAGTCCAAAAAAGCGCAAAAGAACATCAAGTGTAACAGATATTCCATCCTACAATATTGGAACAATCAGAGATATAGTTCATAGATTTCACGAAACAGAAGGTATGCGCGTAACAGTCAAAACTCTTAGTGAAAAATTAAAAAAGGAAATTGAGTGGAAAGGGAGCTACACATCATTAAGAACTATTAAAAAAAAATTGGGTTCAAGTGGCGAAAAACGCGAAACAACAGACAGGTTCTAATAGAACGGCTGACATCGTTATCCCATTGTATATATTGACGAAACTTATATACATAGTAGCCATACATCATCACATAATTTGGGGTGATGATAATGCAAAAGGTTTGTTTTCCACCACTTCGAAAGGAAAGAGACTTATAGTTTATGCTGGTGGTAACATGGGCTTTATTCCTAACAATTTATGAATGTTTGTATCTAGAGCCAAATCTGGTGATTATCATAATGATATGAATCAAGAAAATTATGAAAAGTGGCTAAGAGAACTGTTAATACCAAATTTACTACTATTGTAGTTGTGGATAATGCACCGTATCACAATGTTATAAAAATCCTGCTCCAAATTCAAATACAAGACAAGCTGGAATAATAAACTGGTTGACGTCCAACAATATTGAATTTCAACCTTCCTTATTACGACCACAGCTGTACACGTTAATCAAACAGCATAAAAATAGATTCAAGCAATACAAATTTGATAGATTATTCTCCGAACACGGTAATACAGTTTTGAGATTACCACCATACCACCCAGACTTAAATCCAATAGAAATGATCTGGGCTGTAGTAAAAAATAATGTAGCTATAAAGAATATTCATTTTAAATTAGTACATGTACAAATGTTAGCTGAAATTGAATTTAAATCAGTAACCCAAGAAGACTGGAAAAAAAGATGTGCACATGTAATAGCTGTCGAAGATAAATATTTAGATCGCGAAATTATAATGGATGACGCTGTAATTCCTACAGTTATTATTAATTATTTTTTAATTTGTTTATGTTTATTTTGTTTGATAGTAGGTTAGTGTTAGTATAAATTCAGTATTTGTTGAACTATAACATATGTTTAAAAAATCCTCGTTGCCTTATTTTAACATTTGTATTATGATGACTTTCACCACTTCTACTTCACCCTCACATTTTGTTAAAATATTAAAGATATCAAGTGCAAAATCACCATTTTTTTTCACCTAATAAATTTTTTTAACAGAACACATTTTAGCTCATAGATAACAAATAAATTTTAACAAATTCTGTAGTACTTAAAAACCTATTTACATAATTGCGTTTGATCAATTGTGTAGGTAATCTGGTATTTCCTATTATACCATCAAATGATAGCCACTGTTGATAAAACATTCTTAGAAACGAGGGCGGACTCGATTTGACCGTTATTAAGGATTAAAATTTTAGGTAATTTTCTTAAAATTTTGTGTTAATCTGACCGTGATCGTTTTAAAAATCCTAAAAAAATTATTTTCGGCGAAAGTTGTATACGCTACTGAGCTTTAATAGTAGCCAGTAAGATCGTTTGAAGGTGTGTCAGCAGTGCACGAACTTTACCCCTCAAATTAGGATGCGATGCCTGTACCATCGTATTAAACTCGATTCCAGGTTCTTGGAGAGCTTTATAAACAATATTGATGTGTTTCAGCATTTCTTCTCAAATAATCGTCATTAATACTATCTCAGTTTTGCTCTTTATTCACTATTGTTGGTTTCAGACCTTCACAATTTAAAATATTTTTTAGACTAGTAAGTATATTGTTATAATTGACACGTAATGTTTTGACAGCCTCATTTTTTGCAGAAATATTACTTCCCAGAAAACTTAACTTATACCATCTTCGGGAAGAGACTGGCAAAGAAGATGTAGAGCGATTATACGAGTATAATGGACTATAACAAAGCATCGCCATTTTCAATATTATTTACGTCGAAACAATTAATAATGGTGTCTACTTTAACAAGAAAACATTGATTTATCCTTTTAATTAAGCATTTAGAAGAAAATTGGGATTGTAAAACTATTTCTGATGAAATTTCCCACCTAAATTCACCCTATAGATTAACTACACATTGTTACAATGGTTTTCTTCTCGTTATGCGTAAATTAATTCAGTGGTTTGTATTTGTCTTCTAACTGTGGTTTGTGGACGTGTTCAAATTAGCTGAATTTGGTTTCACAAATCCATAATTCATGTTAAATATTTACAAACGATTTGGAAATAGAAATATAATACAGAATTGTATAATTTTAGTTTCAAACTGACATATATATGAAGTTTCTGACATTTGGTTTATTAGGGAACATAATGATGTTGCAATTATATTAAATGCGCGAGGTACCGCCTAGATGCAATCAAGTCATTTAAGTTTGTAACCAATGTTACTGCCTGTCGAAGTAAAAAAACTGTTATTTATTTAAAATACACAAACATTTTAAAATATACTATACTATAAATTTTAATCGACGCAACCCTTTTTATTTTTTGCAACACCACTTAATGCATTGTCCAGTATTGTTAAAAAAAGAAAAGACCCCTAACTATTTTTCTATTTCACTCTTCCTATAATACATACACACAGAGATGGGACTAATAGAAAAATAAAAGTACACATATGGCAACAAAATTTATTGGTACAGGTCACGGGACATAGGGGACATAAAATTTTCAACTTTAACAATTATTTCTTTGGCCTCTAGTGATTTCTGAACGGCAAAATTTTGCTAAAGTACTTTATAAGTAGTAAAGTTTAAAATGGAGTAATGAAAAAAATATAGCTTCCAAGAAACTTTATGCTGCAGCTGATGTGCCCAATAAAGTAAGGCTATGGTATCTGAGTTGCTATATTAATTTCTTTGAATCTAGCCTGCACACCTGACTAAACTTTCCTTATATTGCCGTATTGTCATACCACACTGACATCTGCAAAACTTTGGGTTTATTCCATGATTCTCTAATATTGAAATTGTAGTATCGAAAAGATATTTGGCATCATGATATTCTATATGAAAAAACATCAAAAAACGTTCTTGTATTATATCACCACTGTTTGAGACGTACTTTATAATAATTATTGATCGGTAGAATCCCAGATATTCTCGATTCCAATCTATAATGTCGTATAACTTGCTGGAAACCGGTCCATGAATGACGTTCTCCTTAGTAACCAAAATTAAAGTTAAGAGTGTAAAATTAAATTTTTATCTATGATGTTGTTCTTTGGACATAATTCAATGCCTGTTACGGTATTAACCAAAAGAGTAGTTGTTTTCCGTAGAGCAGCGTTACTCAAAGTGTGGTCCGCGGAGCCCTGGGGCTCCGCAAAGCCTTTGTGGGGGCTCCGCGAAGAAAATAATAGTCATAACAAAAAAAAGCAGTACCTATCGCTACAACGGGACTTGGCTTTCAGTAAAGCAAGCCATCCACGGTCGAACTTGTTGGTCGAGCATGTTGGGATCGAGCGGCTCGTCCGATATATACGATCGTGGATGTGCTAGCTTCCAACAAGCTCGACGGACTTGTCAGGTTGGACGCTC
This sequence comes from Psylliodes chrysocephalus, assembly GCA_927349885.1. Lineage (NCBI taxonomy): Eukaryota > Metazoa > Arthropoda > Insecta > Coleoptera > Chrysomelidae > Psylliodes > Psylliodes chrysocephalus. Next base: position 46,334,137 of record OV651817.1, read on the forward strand.
GGTTGGGTAGATACATCCAACTCCAACAGCGCGCCCAACATGTTGGGACATGTTCGACCGTGGATGGATGAACGTCAAGCAAATCACCTGACACAGCCGCATGTGCCTTCAGTAGAAACAATTTATATAGTTTGTTTCGTGTTCTGTATGTATAGGTTTAAAACTAGTCTTCGTTTTTAATTTCAAAATGACGAGTGACAACAAACAATTCTGGACAGAATTTATAGAATTGTATAGAGAACACCGCGCGTTATGGGATATAAGAAGTAAAAATTATTGTAACAAGCACATAAGGAAAGAAGGGTATGCTGCATTAGTTGAGAAAGCAAAGGAAGTATTTCCAGAAAGCGACGAAAAGTTCGTGAAAAGTAAAATAGAATCTATGAGAGCTTCCTTTCGGAGAGAAAGTAAGAAAAAAGAAAAATCGAAAAGCAAAACCGGCAGTGCCCAAGATGAAGTATACGAACCGACGCTGTGGTACTATGACCTCATGTCATTTATTAGTGACCAAGAAATCGCAAGAAAAGGTATCTCCTCGTTGGTAAATACAAGCAGCGTTGAGGTATCGCAGCAAAATGCAGACGAGCATGACAGTGAAGACGAGGACATAGAAGTTCAAAGAGAAAAGGCCAGTGTAAGTATTTTATTGTATTAAAAACTCTTTGTAGGTAGTCTAAACATTTATTTTTTTAGTAATATAAAATGTAGAACTAAACTGAACATTTTTTCTTTTGAAATGTAAATAATGGTTTTACTTTGATAAACCGAAACGTCGTAAATGTGGTGTTTAGCTTTGTTGAACATTTTACAATAGTAAAACATTATCGACCTTTATTTTTTTTACACCGTAAAAACATATTAATGCTAAACTAAATGACATTTGCTTTACACTGCAATACTTAGAGTATACAGAGTGTACGAGTAAATAATGCACTCCTTAAATGGATTTGTTCAGTAGCGTATATAAATTGTATACCTCGCCTTAAAGGAATGCATTATTTTCGAGGACACTCTGCACGTTAGTAAGACAACACTAGCGTTTGTTTATCATTTGTTCTTGGAATGCAACACTTCCTTCGTTGTTATAAAAAGATTTGTACGTATTTCGGACAACATTAGCCAATGATTCTTCTCTACCGGCTCGATCTGGCCTTATTTGCCTAAGACCCAGTAGTTCACGAACACACTGTCTCCATTCACCCTCTGTGAGCTGGCCTGTTGTAGTATCTTCAAAATCCACAGAACTTGGAGTCAAATATGACGGACTTCTTCGCCGTAAAAAATTATGTAGAGCACAACATGCAAGTACCTACAATTATTTCTGTTTTCTGTACATCCATATTTAGTTTTGTCTGTAATGCTCTAAACCTGCTGGCAAGGATGCCAAACGCATTCTCAACTACTCGCCTAGCACGGCATATCCTATAATTAAATATTTTTTCATCGTGTGTTATTCTTTGGTTTGGGTACGGCTTCATCAAATTTTCTTTAAGATGGAAAGCTTCGTCACCAATAAATGTGAAAGATAAGCAAACATTTCGTTGATTGGGGAAGCTTGTATGTGAAGGCAAATGTAATTGCTTACGTTCCAACAATTCCCCGAAATCTGTTTGAAGAAGTACTCCTCCATCGGATACTCTTCCATTTGTTCCAGCATTTACGTAAATAAATTCATAATTAGCATTGACTACCGCCAACAGAACAATGCTGAAGAATCCTTTGTAATTATAAAAATATGAACCACTTCCCTTAGGCTGTTGAATCGCAATATGTTTGCCATCCAAAGCACCGACACAATTTTCAACTTGCCAGTATTTGTTGAAATCTGTTGCAATGTTTATCCAGTCCAGCTCATTAGCAGGAAACTGTAATAAAAAACTGTATTTTAACAGATTAATGTATTTTAACAGATTAATGTATTTTAATAGAATTTTAATATATTTAATAGAGTGATTAATATTATTATTATTTTTTTAATATTATTATTATATTATTACATAAGTTATCATAATTTTAATAATGCTAACTCAACTTTGTATTATTTTAGGAGATTAACGATGCGTCCAGCGTATTTGAAGATGCAAATTCGTCAACGAACACAAGCCGTCCACATTCCGCTATCAGTGATGTAGCAACACCACGTACATCATCTTCACGCACACCGGTACAATGCAGGAAGAGGAAGTCCGTGAATGAATTTGAGAAGAAAAAAGAAAATTTCTTGGATGTGGCAACCTCTGTACTAACCCAAGACTCATCATTTAGAGCATTCGGAAATAACGTATCCTTTCAGCTACAGGACATGGATCGCCGTCAACGGGTGATAGCTGAGAAACTGATATCAGACGTTCTCTTTCACGGAAAACTAGGCAATTTAAAAGACCATTCTACAATCGTTATACAAGAAAAAATCCAGCAGCCTAATAATCCTACTCATAACAATTCAAACTTTATGAACAGGCATACCCAGTCTCAACCTTACCGTTCAGACTTCTATTATAATCGCCCTCATATCGATGTTCACCCTTCATACGCACACAACTTCGATGGATCAGCCGATTTTCCGCACCAACATTACAGCAATGACCCTCACCTATATTTTTCTCAAGGAACAACCAGAGTGTCTACGTTACCGTCATCTGTTGTTGTTACATCAACCTTAATGTCAACCTGTCATCCACCTGCATCTACATACACACACGGTTCAGACGCACCAAATGCATTGAAAGCAAATACTTCAAATAGTCACTCCACAGGATTTGGAAGTTTTTCATCCCCCGCTTCGGTTGAAAGAAGCAACAATCCAGACGAGAGACTAGAAATAGGGCAGTTTCTGCTACTACCTGATGCTGGAAGTGCTGAGCAGTGAACAAACACAACGAATTACTTTGTTTAAGAATAAATAATTTATGTTATAGTTCAATAAAAGTATTATTTTTTTACTCCTCCACTTATTTCTTATTAGGTATATTTTATTTCTGACAATTTACACACATGCAATTTATTTCAGTCATGGCATGCTTACCTTTAAATAATCCTCTTTAAGAACATCAAAAATAGCGGCACATGTTTCTGGAATTATACGTCCTAACGTTTGTGCAGATATCGCACAACTAAATTTTAAGTTCTCATAATTTTTTCCACTAGCTAAAAACTGCAGTGTGGCAACAAGACGCTCCTTTGCACTTATACAGTCTCTCATGTTAGTATTTTGCTTTTGAATTAAGGTGGCGACTTTTCCAAGTAATTCCTGAAACACGTCCTGATCCATCCGAAGATAGTTCCGGAAATCCTGTGGCTCGTTGGTGGCCAGTTCTGCGAGTAAAGACATGTGGCTAAATTTTTTTCGCTGTAACAGCCATTGCTTGGTCCACACACGAGGCGCTCTTCTTTTTCTCTTTTTGTCCACAATCAACAAAACACCACCACATACAGCTATTGCCGCGTTGAAATCCATCGTAATACTAATGTCGCACCAACATGTTGGATATATTGTTTGACTGTGGATGGAGTCGGGTATACATGCTGGGTTGGGTGTATATATCGGACGAGCCGCTCGATCCCAACATGCTCGACCAACAAGTTCGACCGTGGATGGCTTGCTTGAGGAAGGAGTATACGATTTCGGTATTTTGGTTGGAGGACCTTTTTTTTAGAGGCCAGAGAAAGGATTATCTGATTTTTAGAATTTTGTTGTAGGGGCTCCGCAAAGAAACGGGAGGGACCTGGCAAGAGGCTAGGGCAAGGAGGATTTTTTTTGTTCGAAAAGTGTTTAGGGCTCCGTCAAATATTTCGCTTTTCAAGAAGGTTCCAAACCAAAAAAGTTTGAGAACCACTGCCGTAGAGAAACGTTCGCTCGTTACACACATATCTTAGAGAAATTTTTGATATTATTTATTTTACGTTTTGTTCACATTTGAGTTTTGAATGATATTCATTTGTTTTAAATATAACATTTGTAAATATACTAAAGTTTCTCATTTTAATAGTGCTACAAAAAAATAATGTTGGAACCTACGTTAGGAGTGCCTAGGGCAGTGGCGGCTCGTGGTAATTTAAAATGGGGGTTCAATTTTTTCCAATAATTTTAGCATTTGTAAAACTTTGTACAAGAGCCAATATCCCTCAAAACTTCTTTGGCATCGCCCGTTTTAATACAATTAAATTCCTTTATACAATGCCTGAGTCATGAAAAGGTTGCTTAATACCATCACTTAGATGATCCATTACTAGAAATGGTACAAGCGCAGAAACTACCGTTTTTATTTCATCTGAAACTCGTAACATTTTCGAAGAACTTCTCAATCTAAAAAAAGCAAAATTTTCCGTTGTTTTGGTTAGAGATGACAAACCTAAGAGCTGCCAGTGAATCCTGAAATATGCTTTTTATACAGCGCACAAACATTTGCTCTTTTAGTGAAGCAATTCTTGATTAAATTACATGGCAATACAAACGCCACTACACCCACCCTGGGTATTGCAAAGCCAAGATGAAAATAATGGGTTTTGTTCAAATTTCGCCCGGTGGAACTGTTTAAAACTTTATTTACACTACATCACACTATAAATAAAAGCAATCGTATTAAGTAAATTCAAACCCCGAACAAATTACAAAAATCGGTTATTTTAGATTAATCGGATATTTTCGATTTTTTAGAGATTTTATATTCGATTTTTATTAGTAAATAGTACCTACTAATCTAAAATGCCGCAATTACTCGTAATCATGCAATGAGCCCATTATTTTTGTTGACCTTTTTCTGGAGCGCAAGTGACCGAAAGAGGTTGAAAGCGCACCCTACGAATCCTTTAATCCGGCACTGATCTCTCCAGTAGATGAATGGTTCACTCTCTGTCCAGTTTGAGTTAATTCTTTGGCAATAATAGTATATGATTTGAATATTCATATACGATTGAAGAAGACATTATTAGGTACATTAATACCCTTATTAAATTTTGAAAAATTTCATAGGTAAATATCAGAAGCAAATACAATTTTAAAATTTTTTGATTGCTAATTCTGAAACATGCAAATCTATCATCATAATGGAGGAAGTAAAATAATTTACAGCGGTAAAGAAATGTTTATAAACAATTTTTAAAGTGTTTATAATAAAATGGTCTTCACCTCATAACATAATTTTATTTATCTACTCGTATACCAACTTCGCTTCAAGCTAGTAGTAGTTACTCAATTACAGCACTTTCGTTTTAATCGTATAATAAGTTTCCATTGTTTAAATCTTTGTGTTTTTATTTAACGGTGGGTGATTGTGAATAAGTCAAATTTCGAAACAGTTTCATGACGTAGAGGTCTTTGCCGATGACAATTTTATAGTCGGCCTAATTTGTCTTCTTTTACGTAATAATTAACTTTCGCATCAAACTTTCGTAACTTGGAAACGTTCTCGACGTTATTTTGGTTGTGGTTTCTAGCCATTATCGTTAGTGATAGAAATATGTGCACACACATTTCAGTTTATAAACTGTTGATAATAACATCTGAATTATGACTGACGAATGTTACATTTTACAACATTCACGAGAAAATTCGAATATTTTATATGGTGTATTATGTGTGATTTATAATGCGAGAAAGTCGAATATCTTTCTTATCAAAAGAAATATGAGAAAATGTTTTAAATAAAAGTTATAGGGTTGCATGTCTCTAAAATACTGTGAAATATACCGATTGTTTCATTACATCATGTATTTCACGTTCAATACTAAGTTTTTTTTTATACTGCAACGACGTCAATTTATGGCAAAAAAGTGAAAAATTACTAAAATATATTTTGAGAGGATCAAAAGTTTATTTTTCTGTACAGACGATTTTATAAAAGACATCAACTTGATATTCTTTAAACATCTATAACTTCGTTTAATAATACTCTCTCTAATTCACCCCCTTACAAGTGAATTTTAATCCCAAGAGCTGAGCTCGTGCGGGGAAAGGGACGACGAAAGGTTTGATGAAAGTGAAGACCTAGCAATATATTATTTCACTATTTGTTCACTATAGTCATTAAGTAATAGTTTTTGTCAAATGTTAATTACAATTGATGATATAAAAATAAAATGACTGGACTTCCCTCACACTAATGATTCCACCCTGTATATTGCCGAATGCAATAAGTATAGAATGAGAACTGAGATGTAATATGCATAACAATTCGATGTGCTAGAACAATAACAACTTAAAAATAAAACGTAATTGAACTTAAATAATTAATGTTTTATGTAGTTCGTTGTTATTTGTATATAATAACCTACTGTGAATGTTTTTATTGTTATTAAGTGTCAACTTTTTTTTCAATAATTATTTTATAAGATCTTCCTGTATTGTTTTCGTAAAAAGCACATTTTCAGAAGATATCTGGGTTCTTGCTTTGTTATCTTAGTATTGAATTGTCTCATTGTTTGTTTAAAGTGTTTGCAGTGTCTTTGTATCGTTCTATTCTTTTTAGGCAATAAGCAAACTTAACTCAGAAAATTTTAAAAACGTCATAAAAAAGTGACAGTTGACAGGCGAAAAATTTAATACCGATTCGGGCACCCTCCGATATCTAAGGCATCTACCACTAACATAATCGCCCTTATTCAAAGCACCCAGTTCTCCCAGGAGGGAGACAAAGGTCAAAAAACACGATTTTCGGTGCATTTTCACCGTTACCATGGAAACCGCGAAACAGATTTTTACGCGGAATTTTTTTTAGATGCGTCCCGTGGGTTTACACGTTCCGGCCAAATTTCGTCAAAATCGCTCCACTCGTTACTGAGATATGATTTTTTAATCAATTTCGGAAACCCCTTTTTTTCCAATAAAAAGAAATATTTCTATTATATTAGGACAACGTAATGTAATGTAAATTATCCTTATATTTGCCGCGTTTGAGAATCCACATCCGATGCATCTGAGATGTAAAAAATCTTTAATCACGTGATTCAGTATACGTAAATGTAATGGGATAGATGTGTCCGATGTGGATAAAAAAACGCTCGAGATGTAAAAAATGCATCCGATGTGGATTCCCAAACGCGGCAATAGTATCTGTAACTTGTGGAGGGTGGGTTCCTACGGCACTCAGGCAGGCCCAGCAAACGCGTCACGCCAAAGTACAAAGTTCGCCAGCTCCCCAGAAAAAGAAAGACCACAAGCTGAGGACGCTTTTTTTGGGACTTTTTTTTAGAAATGTCACCAAGAAAGGACCTGATTTCATACAAATGTTTGGTTTTTCAAACTGATCCACTGTCGTCACGGTTATCCCGCTATTCCCTTTCGTAAATCTACCAACCCTTGTCAGTGTTTTGCCCCGGGGCCCCACCATGGCTCTAGGCAGCCCTGACTAGGTCCATTATCATGGAGTTAGAAGGTAGGGAGACGTTATAAGCATCTTTTTCAAACATTTAAAACGGTATCACTTGGCTTATGACGATTCAATATGGCCGATTTGCCAGATACGGACTATTTTGAATGCAAATCCAAACCTACATATTTTTTTTTAGGAAATGCGATTTAAATTAAAACGGATGATTATGGTTATAATAACTAATTTTCAGTAATTTTCTTATTAACAAAATAAGTTTTAAGAAATAAAAATAAAATAAGTTTCAAACAATAAAAAAATGTTAAGTTGAAGATTTTATGTTAGTATTTTATAGAATAATTATAAAGTGCCGAACTTTCATTTGATGTATCATGGTTTATCATAGGTTAGACCGTAACTGATCTAACAAAATAATCAAACAGTTGTTAAATAGGCAAAATAACAAATAATATAAAAATTATGATTGACCATTTTATTGTTGTGATATCACATTTTTTTATTTTATTTTTAACGAGGAAAAACATTCTAATGTTTGTATATTTGTTAGCTGCAGCTTTAATTAATAGTATACTCTATTATGGTTAATCAAAACTGTCAAACGATTTGTAACACTGAGGACACTACACATACTGCTGAAATTAGGTGGATAATTTAACAGCTCCTTTTTTATTATTTGCTCACATTAAATACAAACGTCTAACACAATAATAGTAGTTTGTGCAACAAGAGTGAATATGATGGACATATCGCACGAAGACGAAGTTTAAGCACAACGCTGTAGGCGGAGTATATTTTTTCTAGACCCACTAACGAAAACCTAAAAATTTAAAAAATATATTTTAGGTTATTAGGACAAAATAACTAATTTTAAAATAATTTCTAAATTTTAATAATTTATAAAATAAAATAAACATGAAAAAAAAAAGATTAATTTAATTAATATAAATCGATCCCGGAATTTTCGCGTGAAATGCAGAAGATCTGTCCACAGCTCCAAGGCCGCTTTTACAATTTTAATACTCGTAATTGAATTAGTTTCATATTTGATTAAAATTTATTTTTTTTTGCAAAATGTGGTTTAAATAAAAATTAAAATGCTAATATTTATCGATTCTATACAAAATATAGCCTCATTTTAATGTGTACTCAAAAAATATACTGACAATTAGTTTGACAGAATTGTCACTTATTTAAAATTTGAAAAATAATAGTAGTTGGTTGTCCAAAATATGAACTGATTGGTGGATTTCATTTAATAAAAATTAATAAAAATTAATAAAAATTAATAAAAATTAATAGAAATTAATAAAAATTAATAAAAATTAATAAAAATTAATAAAAATTAATAAAAATTAATAAAAATTAATAAAAATTAATAAAAATTAATAAAAATTAATAAAAATTAATAAAAATTAATAAAAATTAATAAAAATTAATAAAAATTAATAAAAATTAATAAAAATTAATAAATATCAATAAAAATTAATAAAAATTCTAGCGAAGCGGGATCGGGTCAGCTAGTATTTAATAAAAAATAAAAACGTTTAACGGTTAAACAGATGGGTGAAGATCAACTTTACTTCGGATTCTGTACTATTTGCCCTTCAAGAGAACATTGGGCATTTTATATTTGTATGGATGGCCGATGATAGGGTGAGTGCCGAATAAGAGAAATCAAAGAGAAGAGAAAAGAAAAAAGTTGGCGTGAACGGTGTGTTGAAAAAAGTGGTACTCATAATTTTGCTGTTATTAGATAAAATATTCCTTATGTTATGTATTTTAGAGCATACAAATTGTTATATATTGGTAATATAATTTTCGGATGACTATGAAGGCGGCCTGGCCTTAGTGCACCTCGAAGAAGAGAAGTTTAATCGACACCCTACAGGAAATTGTGTCTGCATAATACTCTAACAATGGATGTGAAAAAATACGTTAACGTAAACGTCAACGCAGAAAAATAATGTTTACGTTGAAGTCCAAAATATAAGTTGAAGTTGTTAAACGCATCGTGACAGTTACGTACCATGACAAAAAACGATAATTAATATTAGGATTTCTTCCTTCCCAATTAAAAAGGTTATTTTGTTTGCGTTAAGTACATACGACAGAGCCCGTAACGTAAGCTTACGTATTTACGTAGACGTGAAAGATATTTGAACTCTATTATTTCCTATAAGCCCCATAGAGCCTCCTTTTAGGTATAGGCACAACTAACGCCATAGTAACGTTACAAATTGACGTTATAATAATGTCACAAAATTGCATGAGAGTAACGTCACATCTTTGTAACGTTAGTGTGCTACCTGGGAAAGAAATAATCGTTTTAAACTGTGCCATGTTTCCAAAAATATGATGATTCATGCAATAATACAGAAAATCTATAAATTTAAAATAATTCAAGTTTTTTTATCCTATATAATTCAATTTAGAACACGAATAACCTACTTTTGTTCAAAATATTTTAATGGGTCACCGACGCTGCATTGGAGCTTAGCGTGTTTCCCCAATACGTGAGAAAACTAACAGTTCTTTCTAATAGATAACTAAACAGTAGGTGAATAAAAAGTTAGGTAAGCAAACACTAATTTGTGACATAAACGTACATTTTTAATTTATATGTTTTAGGTTAGGCGTTCTCTTCAAGCAATAATCTTGATCAGGTATGTTCATTGTAGTTAACAAAAAATATTAAAATTTTATAAATAAAAGAGGATTCTTAAACCAATAAGAATGTATGAAGATGCACAATACTGATTAATGTTAACATTCAAGACACTACAGGTCCAGGGTGTATGGTGCCCAATATTTAAATATAGGCCAAGCTTTTTCTAGCACTGTCGCCGTTTTCACAGTGATAGTTTTTATGATAGTTGTTGTCATGACAGTAACTATCACAATAACTGTCGCGGTATAGACAACATGTAATGATACGTTTACATGTGACATTTATTGTATAAGATTTATGTCTAACAATTGTTTATTCCAGTGTAAACACTCAAAACTATACGTTTAGCAGACATGCTGGAAAGGTTGGGGAGGCAATGTGAACTATAGAAACTGATACGTAGGTTCGAGTGGTGTTTAAAATAGTTTAGGAGATTAGTCAAGAGTTATACAAACATCTGCAATGAGAGTGTCATTCTAGGAGGTGTTCCTACCGGAAGAACACATCGAAGACTTGGAATACGAAATAATAATGTCGGTAAGGACATCATGAAATTTGGGGTTGCATTACGGTAGCCAACAAGTATTTTCAGAAAAAGAAAGAACATGTTATTAACTGCCAAAACGAAAACACCTACTTTCTAGTCTGAATAAATCATAACTTATTGGTTTTGGAAATAGCTGTAAGCACCACATTATGAATACAATGAGAAAAATCAGGTTGAAAAGTAAAAAAGAATTTAACTTTAGGTGTATACTAGTCAATAAACTAGTTTAGGACACTGAATCAGCGTAGAATAATATTTGTAAATGATGGGGAGGCATGACTGTGGTCAAAACAAATATATTGAAAAGAGATCATTTAAAAAGTGACAGGATTCAAGTAAATAAACTATATTGTCTTTTAACTGGTACAAAAGACTATTAACAGAACATTACTCCTCCTTGGTTTGTAAACTAACGCTTGAGTTGACATTTTTAATTATTATTTATGATATATTAGCAAGGATCAAAAATAGTTCTGCAACTTCTAAGGCAATTACTCCGTACATTTTTTAACACGATTTTCATTTAACACCTCGTACTATAATAAGTACATCTACACTCAAAATTTCCTTAATTAAAATTACGATCGTTTCTTTATCACAATTTTTTAACATAAGTATAATGGTTTCAGTGAAACTGATACCGTAGAAGCAAATTAAATAGTATCGATTTTTATTACCAAGCACTAAGGTCGTAACTAAAAACAACTGATAAAAATGCAGCGTTAATAAAACCAGGATGACATTTCATCGTGGGTATCGGTTGAGATCCAGATAGAATTTGGGTCAGTTATCACTGGTGTTTGTATCCGTATGTAGGGCGTGGTATACAAGGTTTCGAATGCTAAAGTATTTAATTTCCTGTTATACACGTTGTCCTGTAATGGTTCTAAAAGTAATAAAAGTGTTTTATTCGAGATTACACTTTCAAAAGGATTGTTTAAATTTAGCATTTGTGATCTGATGGATAAAACTGTTTATTTAAAAACTGATGCAATAAACAGGTTTTTAAATAGTAAAAAAGCAGAAAAAGGAAATTGAAGATGTTACAGGCAAATGAATATATTTAGTAAATAAAAATTAATTTCTACCATATTTTCACAATATAATAATTAGTTCTTAGCGAAATTTAACCATATTTATAAACAATATACACTAGAAAGATTCAGGAGGTAGGTATAATAATACACGACAAGCAATTTTTAGACTTTTAAAGTAGTTTATTTGCAATTAAATTCGTTTGATATCTTCAGTTTGTTTATCTATTTCTTAAAATATCGTGATCGTAGAGAAAAAAATCTAGTGTTCATTTTGAGCGAAAAGTACGTTTGCCGCTTTCGACAGATTGACCGAGATCTGCTACGCGTAGCGCATGCAACTTTCTGTCTCAAGCAGCAAAGTATCACTTTTCGCTCTTAATACACAAAGAGCTATTTCCGCAAACATCAGACAATATTTTCGAATTATTGTAGATTTTTCGTACTATTACACACTGCAGTTTTTTTGTACACAATTTCAATCTTAATTCATACTTTATGCATTTCAAGACTACGGTATCCCGCCACGTTTTGCTTGACCCGCTTCCATTGTTTCCTTCCTCAACATGCACTAATCAAGTGTAGTTCAAATTGCAACTCCAAGAGATGAGCGTTCTCTCTGTCTACGAAAATACCCAAGTAACAAGTGAGTTAAACAATGCACTTCAAAATGTAATGAATATTAGTAGCGCCCAGAGAAAACAGGAGATGTAACTACTAACAAATATCGTGCGGCCCTGAATAAGACATATTCTAAGGGACACAGGAGGGTATAATATCCGCTGTTGTCATATGCCTATTTCATTATTTTCGTTTTGTTTACAAAATTATTTACATTTATTAAAAAAGCTAAAATAATTTAACCTATTTCATTGCAACTCAACCCAAACCATTTTGAATCATTAGTTATATCAAATTTAACTAAATTAGATGTAATTTCACTAAATTAAATGTAATAATTTTCAATAAATTTCAAAACCTAGTAATCGTAAGTTGGAAATGGCAACAGGGCTTACACCGTTACGTTGTTTATTATAAGCGCACATCGCTTACATCCTGGCTTACATATTTATTCATTAATAAAATAAAGTTGTATCTGCGTAAAATCTCTTTATGCCCTCTCTTACTTTTCACCTTTCGTCTTTTCACCGCTGACCTACAAATTGAGTGTTATGATTGTCGACTTAATCTTGGCATCGTGAATATTATTTTTTATCAATGAATGGCTATATCCACGGGGATTTATATCATATGCACAATACGTAAACACGTTTCTGCGCATGCAAGAAATGTTATTGAATTTTTTTTTTAAAGTCATGAAATTGTTTTACCACTTTTGGGTCATATTGACAACATAATTCAGAAAATTAAACTTTTTTGCAAGACCATGTTGATTTTAAATGGTTTACATCAGAGGCGACTCATGGCCTAGTCTACGAGGAGGCTACTTTTGAAAGGCATACCCTATATACTTAATAAAAATATATGTTTCTATAAGAATACAAAAAGCAGAAATATTACATTGTATTCTAATAGAAATATATATTTGTATAAAGTATATAGGGTGCGCCAGCCTCCTCGCAGACTAGGCCACAAGCCGTCTCTGGTTTACATGTAAAGAACATAAAACAGACGTCTTTTCTCATTTAGTTAAAACTTGTCTACCATTAATAATAAGAAAGTATTATAATGATAGTATGAGAGCTGCGGCAAGGTCAAAGACAAACAAAATGATTTGAAGTTACTGCATTTAATTTTTTTCTGTTTCAGTTTATATGGATGGTTGCACAAAATGATTTGAAGTTACTGCATTTAACTTTTTTCTGTTTTAGTTTATATGGATGGTTGCTTTTGTCTTATTTCCTAGGATTCAAGAATTTGATGTTTTGTTTTTTTTTAATTTAAAAATTTATTTACTAAGGCATTAATTTTCATATCAAGTAAATTAATTAGTCAAAAGTAAATTCTCCTTTAAAAAAAACCGCCAATTTTCAAATTAAATATATTAGCGGTGTTCCGCTGCTCCCCACCACACATTCTTGAAGTCCATACACGTGCGTGTCAGGATGGACGAGCGGGAGACGCCAGACCAGCGCAGTGAGCAGTACGCTAATAGACAGTGGCAATACCACAGCAACATTGTAATTGAGAATACTTGATCGTGAAATAAACCATTGAAAAAGCAGTTTAGACATTTTTATTAGGGATGATACATCCCTTATGTTTATATCAGAAGTGGGATCACTACGCGTACCGTGGCTAATTGACTTAATTAGTAATTAAACTAGAAGTTAGTGCTAGTGATAATGGCGGACGAAAATCCTGAACCTCGTGACAGTGCGTCAGCCGAACATAATGGCGATGTTAAAGACAATGTGAACGGACATAGTTCAAAGCGTGCTAAATTTCAGTGGCAGAAAACATTAATAAACGTGTAGCAGCCCAAGAGTAATAAATCGCTGATTTAACTCAACATTCCAAGATGGCTACGTAGCCGTTCACTATGCCAACGCCCAATGTTGCAGGAGCAGATTAATCTACCACGCAAGCGCCAACATTCGCGCCTGTGCACTATTTTCGACTTACCAGCTATGACCCTGACGATAGCGCATATTCCATAAACGAATGGCTTAAGTGAGGATAACCAAAATAAAAAAACGAACTCAGCGTTAGAGATAACTTCATGGTCGCTAAATTGAGCAAAGCATCTATGAATCGCGGTTATTGTTATTGTTGTGACTGGCAACTTCTTTTTCGAACGTGACAAAACTTTTGTGATGACCTAATTGTTGCATTCGCTGACAAGAAAACACCAGCTGCTCGTGAATACAAGGTTACGCTTCAATGCCATGATTGTAACTCACGGTGTGTGATTGTGAAAATCAAAAATTGTGGATCATCACTAAATTTTATAAAGCTTTGCTGTGGCATTCAGTTCCGGTATAGACAATTAAAAAGCCAAATTCCGAACGTAAGTGGTGAGCTCATAAAATTACTTGCCGAATTTGATGCGATCCGTGTTGACCTCGAGAATGAGAAAAATGCAGATATCATTAGAAACCCAAGAAGTCAGTTTAAAGATCGACGAGAAGCCGAACGTTTCAAGCCAAACAAAAAAATCTTAAATGTACCTTCCTTTAAATGAGACCACCAGAGACACCAACAAAATCTATGTCGAAGAATATAACAGGCGAGTACATTTAACGCGGTTATTACTCATAAAAAAGTCCGACAATATAAGTGCATTAATTGTAAAAAAAATGGGCCAAGCCGAATCCAATTGTTGGTATAAACAAAAAAGCCTAAGAAAACATTTGTGTTAAAAAAAAAGTGACGCTATCTAAATTCGACACCGATAGCCATATTATACTGTGAACAAACTCAGTCATTAAAATACCTTATTGAGAGTGATGTTGACAGTTCACTAATTAAACATTTCGTAGTAAAAACATTAAAAGAAACGAATAGGCCAGCTGATCCATGTGCTTTTGTTATGAATTGGAACTCAATGTTTAGAATATCGATCTTTGTGATTTTGCCGACTATTGCGTTAGAGGTCGTTCCAAATAATGTGATTCCTGAAGATTATTAGAGGCAATGTCATATGCCGACCTTGTTTAGGTGTTGAGAAAAATGTCAACACGATTAAGTTACATCAAGACCTGCTCAACATTCCAAGTGTTTACAATAAAAAATTGAACGATATGAAAATTAATCGATTAGAATTAATAGACACTTTTAAAATACAAGTGAAGAATCTTTTAATATTTTACGATAATAAAAATCCTGACTACATAACTACCGGAAAAATGTCAATTTAGATTAAAATGCAGTACTTCAGTAGCGTATCAACTAAGGTGATTATTGTATCAGGACAGAATTCGGCGAAAGAAAATTATACAGTGGAATTATCCGCAGAAGTCACTCAAAATGATGGTGGGTGAGGTTTTCCGGGTTTTCCTCACCTAAAAGTCAAATGGCACCATCAATCATCTTCAAGTCGCCCCAGGGCGCCACGACAAATAAAATTATAGCTGTTTCCCCACAAATATTTTACCACGTTAGACATGAAATCAAGCTTTTATCAAATGGAAATAGAAGAAAGTTCCAAACAGGTGGAGGAAAACTGAGGCCCAAATGAAAAGGACCTTTACACTGTTCGAGAGGTATTACCACATGAAATATATCAACTTCGTAAAAAGCGACAGCCAACAACTGTAGCCGCTTAAGATCAGTGGCTATGGTCGTCGCAGCAACTATAAAAAAGGTGAGTGGAAATCCTACAATATTAAATTAAAAAAATTGTTTTTGTTAACTTGAGGTGGCAATCCCACCAAATTTAATTAAAAAAATCATGATATTAAAGTAGCATCAGTGTTTGATGTTGTAGCACTAGTGTTTAGTGTTAGGGTGGCAATCCCACCAAATTTAATTAAAGAAATCATAATATTAAAGTAGCACCAGTGTTTGGTGTTGTAGCACTAGTGTTTAGTGTTAGGGTGGCAATCCCACCAAATTTAATTAAAGAAATCATAATATTAAAGTAGCACCAGTGTTTGGTGTTGTAGCACTAGTGTTTAGTGTTAGGGTGGCAATCCCACCAAATTTAATTAAAGAAATCATGATATTAAAGTAGCACCAGTGTTTGGTGTTGTAGCACTAGTGTTTAGTGTTAGGGTGGCAATCCCACCAAATTTAATTAAAGAAATCATGATATTAAAGTAGCACCAGTGTTTGGTGTTGTAGCACTAGTGTTTAGTGTTAGGGTGGCAATCCCACCAAATTTTCCTGATAAAATTATGATAATAAAGTAACACCAGTGTTTGGTGTTGTAGCACTAGTGTTTAGTGTTAGGGTGGCAATCCCACCAAATGTTCCTGAATAAATTATGATAATAAAGTAACACCAGTGTTTGGTGTTGTAGCACTAGTGTTTAGTGTTAGGGTGGCAATCCCACCAAATTTTCCTGAATAAATTATGATAATAAAGTAACACTAGAGTTTAGTGTTTAAAAAGAACATTAGTGATAATGTTCATAAGTCGTAACAGTAGTTCTGTTTTCGTATTTTATAATTCCAGATATGTGGCGCGAGGACGCACCAATTGCAGGATGGCCGTGTTAGCGGTGTTCCGCTGCTCCCCACCACACAATCTTGAAGTCCATACACATGCATGTCAGGATGGACGAGCGGGAGAAGACAGACCAGCGCAGTGAGCAGTACGCTAATAGACAGTGGCAATACCACAGCAACATTGTAATTGAGAATACTTGATCGTGAAATAAACCATTGAAAAAGCAGTTTAGACATTTTTATTAGGGATGATACATCCCTTATGTTTATAAATATAATATTACTGTTAACTGCATTACCGACAGAGTAAGAATTGATGGTAATACTGCTGGTAACTACATTACCGACAGATTAGGATTAGTTCTACAACTCCCCCCACAGGTCGCTGCAAGCAAACATGTTGCCAAATTTCTACAAAGAAACGGAAACTCTTAATAATCCTTCCTCCATGGCTATATCTCTGTTATATCTGGTAGCGCCACTATGTGCCGGGTAAACGCTTGGGTGGTGCCCAGACGAGCGTCTGTGGCAAACGACTGTGGAGTGTGGCGTAGAGAAGCACGTGTCCGCGACACTTAGCCGCTAGAACCGTCCATATGGACCACTTTTGCCGTCGACTTCTACAAACATTGGTGGAGATTTTATTTTAATTGTCGGGGTACAGTATTTATCTATTGTGCGTTCAAAATCTTTTACAATCTGACTTAAACATCGTCTTACGAGAAACGTTAGAAGTGGTCTATAATGACACTGGCAAATTTTAACCACGTTCCAACATGAGACTACCATAGAGTCTCATTATTCAGCAGCCAGCTCGTTCACACGAATGATCAATGGTCACCACTCTGTGGAGACACCGAGCGGCTCGTACACGCAGTGTGGTTCGTCGGACAGGCTCTTAGGCAGTGACCGGTCATTGACTTGCACTAATTACTACACGGCGAATGCACTGATTTAACAATTAAAGTGACGAAAACTGACAACCTAGTGGAGCACGGCTGCTCGATTTTTTCCAGCACTAACTATCGAATGCTTGTGTTGCTTTACATTGCAACGTTTTGTTACAAGTCATTACATTACAATGTACTGTTATAAGGACATAAAGGAACAGTTTACGTCGCCGCTCGTCTTGTACATTGCTGTGCAAGTTGCCTCGCATCATCCTTGCTTCTTTGAAACAACTATTATGTTCACGTGGCTGTTTACCACTATCGGTCTTTTAATTTTAATAATAGAACCATGGACATAGTTTTAGTCAGGTGCTTGCCGAAAACAAAAATTATTTAGTTTCTTATTGTATGGCAGGGTGCGCAGCAAGGTGTGTGATAAGTGCATAACTACGGTTGTGAGTTCTACTGATTTTTACTTTCCTATCTGTACACAGATAAGGAAAGTATAGGAATCATGATTTTTTAGACCTCGAGTTTTCGACGGTTTTTCACGTTTTGGGGCCCCCTGAATCCGTTTTGACTATTTTCGCGATGATGTCTCTGTGTGTGTCTGTATCCACGATAACTCATGAACGGATACAAAGAAAAACACGAAATTTTAAACATAAGCTTTATTCCGGCCTGCGGTGAAATGATTAGATTTTGGAGAGAGTTCGGAAAATCTGGGGGGTACTTTATAGGGGTCTATTTTATATTTTAAAAAATATATGTTATTTACGTTTGGAGAAGAAAATTCTTCAAATAATAATAATAATAATAATAATAATAATAATAATAATAATAATAATAATAATAATAATAATAATAATAATAATAATAATACTCTCCCTAATTCACCCCCTTACGAGTGAATTTCAATCCCTGAAGTCGACTGAACGACTTGTGTAGGGCAAGGGACGGCTATTATTATTATTTGCCGTGGCGCTCCAGGGCGACTTAAAGATGATTGATGGTGCCATTTGATTTACAGGTGAGGAAAACCCGGAAAACCTCACCCACCATCATCGAGACGGTAATGTATGGCGAATTTTTTTTTTTATCTGCATGTCATATCAACAGAAATTGAATTTCTATTAATACGCCACACATCAAATCCTAAACCGAACCATGCAATTTAATTAAAAATCCACATGGTCTGGTCTGGGATTCGAAACCCAGCAGTCTCAGACTCATAAACTTGCCTATAAATGAATATAAGCGCGATAGACCGCTACACCACCGTCCCGATAAATAAAAGTTAACTTCTTATATTATTCTCTATAATTTTTGTTCTATAAAATTTTTTCTTAAAATGGTATTCAAGAAATTTGACAAAATATAAAAAAATCATATTTTTATGAAAATTGTTAAAATAAAAGTTGTTTGTGATATAATTCTCTATAATTTTTGTCCATAGCCCTCAGAAGGTCTAGATACCGCATCGTAAAAATATTTTGACCCCCCATATGATGGGCGCCATGATAAATAAATGTCAATAAATTTTAAGTTGGCGCTTCTGACAAGACAGAATCGGCACAAGTTTAGTAATAAGCGTAAGATCGGCGTTCGACGTATATATAATCGATTTTATTATCTGTTGTGTTGTTTATTTTGTTCTTCTAGTAAAGGTTTTATTTCAAACATTATTTTTTAGTTTAGTCGTTTAGTGTTTTATTTTAATAAAAAACATTTGTAGTTTGGTGTTAAATTTTTACAGGATTTTCAAAATCTCTTGTTGTTTTGTACGTGAATGTAACAATGCATCCAAAGGTAGGAGATACAAGGAAGGAATAACATTTCATGTGTAAGTTTTCAAAAATATTTGTATATTTTCAAAATCAAATAATTTGTGTTTTGTTTTAGCATACCAAAAAATTTTAGGAAAGAATAACTGATAGCCATAGGAAGACCATTGAATCATTTTGAGACTTTAGTATAAGACCAGAAAATTTGAGGATACTAGCTGAAACGGCAAATGTGTTATTGGCTCCTTGTTAGTGACCTATTGTACAATTTTTCCAACACACGTTCCATGATCCTTTGAACTTGGCTGCACCGTACTGATGAAGACCAATAGTCAGAAAAACGTGTCGACCGTTACTTCTTTTTTACTTTTTTTTATTCGGAAAATGTCCACTATTACTACCTCGATACAATAATATTAGTTCCGTTCTAAGTAGGTACATATTATAGTTTGTATGTTTTATGCTTTATTTTATTACATGTAATAAATGATAGGAAATATACTTTTATAGTAAATAAATTTATTAAAGTAATATGTAAGAATAAGTTTATCTAAGGATTAAATTGTTAAAGCAATTTTTCATATCCATTGTTTATTAATATAAATATGCGATACTTGTAAAATGAAATATTTTTTTTTAAATAGGTATATATTATGTTTGTATAAAATATTGTTCAGTTAATAAAAACAGAAATATTTTGTCTTTTATTCAAAAGAAGATTGTACATTTTTCAAAATATATTTACCTACCCCAAAAAAAGATTAATAAAACCAGTTAGTCATATACACATTTTCTATATATTTATAGAGGTACTTTTTAAATAACTTTCAATACATTCAAAATCTGTGGTTTTATTAAACTCAATGTAACAAATAATAATAGGTATTCTCAAAAATATTTAAAAATAAAATCGAGATGGGACTCTTGTATAATTTAGTGACTATTCGCCTATGGTTAGTGCACTGCTGTATGTCTCTGGGTTTTCTACATTAGAACAATACTGCTTCTCCACTCTAGCAGTATTTTTTACATCTCACAAGATTATATTTATTAAAAAACCAAGGAATTGTTTTGGGCCTATTGCTGTGCCCTTTTCCAACATTCCCAAAGTTTTTTTTTACTTTCTGCTGATTGGATCTCCGATAGCGACAACTCCATTTGTTGTTCCACTAGTTTTTTATCAAATTTTTAAAATAACTTCTATATATTTATCTTTTGCAACGACTTTTGCTTACCTGCTTCATAATCTCTTCCCTATGTCCCAATTTCTCTAACAGGTGAGATCTTATACTCGCTCTATTAAATCAAATTATCATTATAGTTTATTTGAAAATGCTTGGTAGCACAGTTTTTATGGCAAAGGTCCATATTTTTATATAATTTTGCTATTATTCATTTTCAAATAAACTATAGGAATAGGAGTAATCTGTTAGTTTTTCTAAAAATACCTTGTTACCGATGTAAGTATATCTTTCCCTAGTTAAAAAATTCGAGTTTTTATTTTCATAATATAAATAAATGACCGGTTAACAATCACATTCTTTTAAATAGTACATTTGACATTGAAGTAGGTATTTTCTCCATATTCCCAAACAGGAACAGATGGTTTACTTGTAATTTGAATTATATTACATAAATCTCACTGAATTTCTCTATAATTCTCATAGCAATATGTACACAAAACACTTATCCAATAATATAATAATATATATATATAACCATGTAAAAATAACATTTCAAGAACGAGAAAATTTATAAAACCGGTCCTGTCTGAACAGATCTAGGAAAATCAAATAGGTTTGTCAAAGTTTTGTTCTTAATTTGAAATTAGAAATTGTGCGTCTCACTCACTTATAACTAATAACAAAGTGCCGATTATCGGTGTTCACGTATTACAGAACACACAAACTAAAAATCAGTGTAGCCAAAACATAAATTTACCTAACATGGCGACAAGCTTGAATGGGGTAATTTTTTTGTATTGACAGCATACGCCAAGCGGTATCTAGACTTTCTGAGGGCTATGTTTTTGTCCCATACATAATTTCTCTAAAATGGACCGTATTCGAGATATTTGAGAAAAAGTGTAAATTTCGAAGAAAACTCAAAAACGGATAAAGAAAAAAACATTAAATTTTAATCTTAAGCTTTATTCCAGCCTGAGGTGAACTGATTAGATTTTGGGCAGAGTCGGAACATCTGGGGGTAATTTATAGAGAGTTATTTTTATATTTTATGGAATATATTAGTTATTTTTGTTTGGAGAAGAAAATTGTTCATATAAAAGTTACTTCTTATAGGTATATTATTCTCTATAATTTTTGCTCTACACAAAATTTTCCTAAAATGGTCCGTATTCAAAATATAAAAATTCTGTTTTTTAAGAAAATTGTTGAACTAAAAGATGTTTGCGATATCGATCTCTATAATTTTCGTTTTTTACGTGATTTTTCTAAAATGGACCGTAAAGGAAAAATTGGAGGAAAAGTATAAAATTAAATTTTTTCAGCATTTTCGTTGGCACTGAGTGTATATAGAAAAATGTTTCGAGTTAGATGTACGTGTAAAATGTATATCGATGGCTTAAGTGCAAAACGTCGTAACCCCAAAAAAGTAAATTTTACAGGGGAATAGAAAAACCAAATAGACTTTAGATGTAACTACGAAGAGCAACTTTTTGTTTTGGCGTGTAAAATTAATTTCATTTTATACTGTTGCTTACGATAGTTTTACACAAGACGCAGCTAAAACATACGACTCCAATGACGCAAAAAGCGATTTTTTTTAAATTTTGTGGGTTACGACGTTTTGCACTTAAGCCATCGATATATTAAGTTAACCTCTAAATATTTACAGAGGTGCTACAATAGGTTGTACAAAATAACCGAAAAAATCATGTAATAACTAGAAAACCAATTTTTTTTAAACATTTTATTAGTTCTATTCCAACTTCTGAAAATAGGCTGGATCAAAGATGCTAGGCCCTAAAATTTCAATTCATTAACAGCCGGAACACCTTCAATATTGATACTGTGTCAAATTTTGGAGCTCGAGAATATGATGTCTAAATGATATGATTACTCAGTTTAAACGTCCATCGAAGTTTAACAAAAGTTAATATTATTTAACGTACATTCTTGGAAACTCTGCATTAAGATTAATAACGGAATTGATTAAACCTAATGGACAAAATTATCCCTATGAGTTGCAACAATGAAGGTTATGTATTGATCCACTCTTAAACTAATGTAAAAGTAATCTAATTTCGATTTTCCTTCGAAAATCTCACTACTTAGGTTGATCATTTAATATTCACTTAACACATAATGTAATTTTAATAGCAGTTATAGTGAAAGATTATTTCTAGCTTATAAATGAATCTCTTTAGTATATACCTAGTTTAAAAACAATTGCATTACTTCTAAAATATTTTAATAATTTATTATTTATTTTCATTTATTTAACTGCTAATTGTAAATCAACACTATTCTTTATCGTCGATTTAAACATAGCCGTTATAACTTTAAAGTCAATTCAAAAAAATATTACGCATGATTTCATGTTTAATGACGTTCAATCCCTGTTGCTTTTCGTTTAAGTATGTTAAAACAATGAAACTTGTAATCAAGCCAATAACGAATGTATTCACTAGTAGGTGTAAAAAATCATGGTAAAATCCGAAACCGTCATGCCATAGTCAATCATTACTGCAACCATTTACAGGATATTTCATCAAAAATTAATTAACAGTTATACAGGATGTTTCATGAAGACCTAACTAACTCTCTAGGACTAATAGTACGTCAAAAAATATTGTTAGTTTACTTAATAAACATATGTCAGTTCGAAGGGGGCTAAAGGTTACCACTTTTCAACGATATCTCAAAAACTTAGTAATTTTTGTAAATAGTAAATTTTGAGAGATTACCAAGTGTATTAAATTACATCAGTAAATCCTAAAAATGAACCGTTTAAGTCAGAATTTACGTCTTATTACACGGTTTCTGACAGTCTCCGGATGAACTGAAAAAGGGAGGAAAAACTTTTTTATTTTCACCGTTTCGAAAAAATCTTATTCTTCAAAATATAATAATGCAAACAGAAGTTGTATCTCTTTGGTTTAGTGAAACAGATTTTATTTCTTTTTTACATTTTTGTCATTATTCCACTAAAGCGAAGATATTTAACTTCTGTTTGGCTTATTATTAGTTTTGAAACAAGCACAAACTTTTATGAAGAATAACATTTTTTCGAAAAGGTGAAAATAAAAGTTTTTCCTCCCTTTATCTCTTGTCTGCTCCAAGATGTCATTTTCCATAGAAGACATAAAAGTGGGTATCAACTCATATTACAGTTAAAATTTTATGTGGCGACGCGAGCATTCGTCGGCCCTTAGGATTTGACTCGCGAGTCAAAGACTACGTGGCCTATTTTGTTAGCGACTGACTTATAAAGTAACAAACAATTTGTGTAGTCCATAATTTTTAAATTGATCAGTAACATTTTTTAATAATTCTTGATCACCTTGTATATACCATAAAATATTTGGTGATGTTCATTTAATGTTAAATATTCATGATGAAAGTTGTATGAGATGAATAATTCATTGGTTTTAGATCGGTATTAGACTATAAAAAAAATTCTACAAAAATCTAAGTATTATCCCTCTGAAGCCTGGCGGCACTGCAGCCTGTGGCTTATTGTACCACCGATTGTCATTTAAAGGTATTACTACTTTCCCATCCACCACTTCACTCCCTAGCGGATGGTTAAAAACAACAAAATGTTATTTTCAAACTTTTAATAAGTCAGTGAACATAATATATAATTGAAAATAAACAAAATTTAATTCTCATTATTTCTATAAAAGTTAATAATCCATTGTTTTGAACAGAATTCTGGGAATGTGTCTTGCAACAAGCATCAAGAAATATTGCGATCCTCTTTCACGCGGAAAGAGATTCCTTGCTTAGTAGAGGTGGGAGTATTGTTCTTTTTTTTTTTCGGAACATATGCACGACAAGGTCGTCTAGTTCAAAGCAACAAATTGATAGAATCGAGAAGCAGGTTACGAGTATCAAGACAAGCGTTTATTTAATTATGCAATGTTGCTTAATTGTGTGTTGAAATGTGAAATACCAGAGACGAGGTGTGATCGGAAAGTTGTAATGTAATAGAAATTTTTTATCATGATTTCTAAAAACATGGGATTAGTGATATTGATAGTCTTTATTTATCTTCTAAATAATTAAATGTACCTACCTACTTTCCTAATTTATCATTCGGTTCATTCACTTTTTTTTCATCCGTGGGAGTTTGTTAGTAGTTTATAACGTGTTTGCAGTTAAAAGACGATTCATTTTTTGTCATGTGGTTTATCTTTATAAATATTTTGGATTGTACGAAATAGAACCGCTGAATTCTGCCAATTGATTCGTTTTTGTAACTAGGACGAGAGTAAAAATGCCGGAAAAAGTTTCCTTTAGTCTAGCCGCAAAGTCGAATACCAACAAAGAATGACAATTCAAAGTTTTAAAGTAGTTGTATGAACATTTTAGTTTCGTATCTGGAGTTAACAGAAGATATTAAAACTATTCTAGAATAAATAAAAGATGAATAATTAATAAAAATATTTTAATAATGATTTATAAAAACAAACTCATCTGGCCGTAACTGAGATTTTAACACTTTCAGTGCTCGGCTCTCTAAGCCAGCATATGTACTTTTGTTTTTAAAAATATAGTTTGACTTATTTTACTTTTTGGATGGAAATAGATTTACTTTTATACCCCCTTGACATGCGCGGAATTTTATGTTGGTGTAGATATTAATATCATCTGTATATTATGTTATATTATAATAAGTTATGTGTCTGTATTTTTCATGCATTAAACGATTTTTTTTTTATAAATTTGAATTTCTCAAAAACTTATTTTTAAGTTTAAAAATGGTTTATGTCCCGATAGAAGCTGGAGAAATTGTGGCAACCCTAGACATGTGACAAGTGAAAAATATCAGTTCTGACACCAACAACCGTCAAAATAACATTGTTTAATAAGGTAACTACGGAGGGATATGATTTAGAGTCTTGACCCTAGTTGAATTGGGAAACTATTAAACCGATTTAAAATTGATTTAAAGTTAGAGGAAGGGCTCCGACTCTAGTACCACTCTATGTCAGAGACTTAAAGATGATATACATTGCTAGACCATGACACATTCGAGGCACAGTGGAAAAAGAAAGTTAGAAATTTTGAAAATTTAAAAGGTATAGAAAAGTTATGTTTACATCTAGATCAATATTAAGCTTAAACAAAGATGAGAAAAGACACTTTACGTGTCTTTTACGTGTCAGCTGTATGCTGGAATAATTCATCAAAATCAATACCATTACAATCAAAGAATACCTACCCAAGAAGCGAAACTGAATTAGTTTTCATATGTACCAAAGCAAAGGAACTTAATACACTGGGAAACGTATGAAAATTAATCAATTTTTGTCGTTTGGTTCATAAGAATTAAACACATAATAAAGTAACAATGATAGAAAATTCTTACTATGTTCATTATGTCAAATAGATTATTTTAATAAGAAATAAATACTGTAGGTACAATAATGATCTGCAAATAGGGAATTTTGAGAACAATTATGGATCAGTGGTGCAAGGACCATTTACTGTTTATCAATCCCAAGAAGACAGAAATGATCCTTTTCACAAGGAAGAGGATGAAAATTAAATTAGAACCTACAGAGCTACTAAACACAAAACAAAATTTTGCAACAGAGATGAAGTACCTAGTTAGCACCTTTGACAACAAGTTAACATGGAACTCATACTTAGAAAACAGAGTCAAAAGAGCATACATTACTTAAGAAAAATGCCGCCGAACCGTGGGGCGCACCTGGGGTATCTCCCCCAGAGTCGTCACATGGACTTACATGGCCATCATAAAACCTATGCTAACATTCAAATAACAGCATGTCTCAAAATAACAGGAGCCATGAAAACCACATTAAACAGAGCCATGGAAGTCGTTCTTAGTCTCACTCCCGAGATATATCTTCCATAAGCCATATGAAGATATAACAACAAATTGAAGAGCCGGAAGTGGCAGGTACGATTCATATCTACACCGACGATTGTAAAACCAAACAATACTTAGAATATGGAATACAATCCTTAAACCTCAACATAAAATGGGCTGTGAGTAATAGTGCCAATGTAGTTTAAACCGAGCTCACGGAGGTTCTCGTAGCAGCAAAAGAAATCACCAGAAACAATATCATTGGTAGGAACATGTATATCTATCTATTAAGATAGTAGATAAGCACTATTTGTCCTGAACAGACTACGAATTTACTCAAGGTTAGCACTAGAATGTCACGCAGCTTTGGAAAGAATATCCATCCAACAAAGTGTTCACCTTAAGATGGATCAAAGGTGACGCCACATCGACAGGTAGCCTTCTTGCTGATTCACTAGCCAAGAAGGCGGCCAACCAAATACTTTTTGGACCTGGCCCTTCTACTGGACTGATAACATCGGTAGTGACAGACCTAATTAAACAATATTCGCTTGTGAAATTAAAGGAAAGATGAGATGAAACAAGAAACTGCAGAGTTACCAGGGAGCTTTTAAGTTATCCTGACAACACTAGAACAAACGAATACTTGACTATGACTAGACATAAACTGCGTCTGATCATAGGCATGCTGACTGGTTATTGCCAAGTACGGAAGCATCTTCATTTCGTGGGGCTGTCAGAATCCTCACCGTGCAGGGGGTGCGAACAAAAAGATGAGATCATTGAGCATATCCTCTACGATTGCCCGTCGCTCTCATTTATTAGAAGATTTGTTTTCGGCGAGTATTGGCTAACACCGGCCGATATAAGAGAAGCACCTACATTAAATCTGTAGGCTGGCTCACAAGCTAGGAGGTGCCTATCATCTTAGGAGGATACACAATGGGCCTAGTGTGGCCTAAGTGCCGTGGGGGTAACCCACCCGCCACATATCCAGAAGTACTGTAGGTAGCTGTAACTGCATTTCGATTGCATCCTGATAGCAGAGACTTAGTTCCTCGAAGTGAGTTTGTCATATATTTTAATTATTGTTTTGTATTATTGTTTATTTACCGTTTTAATTTGATTGGTTTGAGAAACAAAAAAATAACATATTTATGTAAAAGACGAAGTAATTAAACGTAGGCGTAAATTATCATTATAGGTACTTAATACTAATTTAGAATTAAAAAAAAACACTTACAGATAGATGCAAAAACGTTCAATAAAATTTACGAACATCTAATACAAATTTTAAAACTAATTTCTAATTACTACTTAGTTAAATCAACTACTTAACTATACTGCAAATTTCACAAAACTCTGATAATAATATACCAAACGTTGCTCTACATACATTAACGTTAAACCACCTCTAAAAGACTGAGAAAACTTGGCAATTTTTTGTCCACGAATCGCCCATTTAGTTTCGCTTCTTGGGTAGGTATTCTTTGTTACAACTAAATACTGGAGTTCAGCCTAACAGGGCCATCTTCAGCACTACATAAAATAATCCTTAATCATAATAGGAACATTATAAGAGTTGGTTGGTCACTTACGATTAAATTAAATGGTTGACAGAAGGTATAAATTACTAAATATGTGGAGAAGGAAAAATGGATGAGTATTGCAAACTTAAGTAACAATAAGAAAAAAGGTAGGTACGAAATCTATGAGTGGCGATGAGAATAAGCAACTGCGAATGAGTTTAAATTGTTCGGGATAACAAATCAGGTTGTTGATGTAACGTAGTGGTGTGTGGATAGTCCCCCTTCAAAATTGTTCGGGGTATGTGGAGGAGGATACGGCTTTTACTCTGCAAATCCTGAGATTTTGAGAATGGTGGGAAGATGGACCTAGCTGGGTCAGGTGTAAGTAGGCTAGATAACGTAAGGAGAGCGTAGCTGAAAACTCCAGAAAATGTCAGTTGAAAGAAAATAAGTAGCCTTTTCCATGGGTCGACAGGTTGAAACCACTGAACGATAGATATGAAGGATTCTTTCAGCCGATGGAGGGTGAACCCCTGATAGGAAAGGATGTTGCCCTTTCCAAAGAGTGTGTTCGAACATCGACACGATTTATTAACAGTCCCAAACACCGGTCATTGGATTTAGGACACGAAGCACAGTAGAAAAACTTTTTACGTATTTAAATTAAAATGTTGCAAGTCATGTGAATCGAAAAGTCAACTGTCAAACGGCAAGTAAGTGTCAAACCCATCCCGTCTGAAAAAAATGTGAAAATAGTCAAAAACTATTTGTAATACAATATCTTATAAGTGGATGTATGAAACTAAAAGTTATAATAATACTAAATATAAACAAGCGATGAGAAAATAACTAGTCTAAAATAATAACAATCCATCATAGATATAGATCGTGAATATTATATTTTATCAATGAATGGCTATATCTCTGTATCTCTGATATAGATATTGAAGATTCCAATCAAAAAGAAGAGATATCAAAACAGGTTGGCCTATTATTTATTGGAGACTTTATCCTTCAACTGATTTTTGGGGGTTTTGAGCTACGCTCTCCTTACGTTATCTAACCTACTTATACCTGACCCAGATAGATCCGTCTTCGCACCATCCTCAAATTTTCAGGATTTGCAGAGTAAAATCCGAATCCTCCTCCACGTACCCGAACCATTTTTACGGGGACTATCCACACACGTTACATCAACATCCTGATTTGTTATCCCGAACAATTAACACTCATTTGCAGTTGCCATATTTTGATGTTTTATTCTTTACTTGAATAAACTGACCACATTTGAGATATAGATAAGATAAGCCAACAGTCATTTTGGTGCCTGCGATTTGTATCTGTTCCTGGGTAAGTTTTGGGTGCAGAATACAAATTAGCCATCAGATTTCGTCGATCACTTATCACCTAAAAATTTTATTTTATACTACTTTCTAGCATGGAATTTAAGAGGGCAGTCTCGCTGAGACTGAAGTCGGTCGTCATGTGACTATCCCATGGTCCTTGATATCAATCTTCCATAGTTTTATTGTTTTGATGGAATCTTTCTCCCTGTTCTTCACTACAGTCACCTAAATTTTCTGGAAAGCATAGTTTCCACTAATTCTATGTAATTCTCTGCGTTATGATTCCCAAGAAAATGTACTACTTGAACATTCATTGATGTGGTAAATTGTGAATCTTTAATAAGTTGCCTTATTTGAGGACTGTCAAATATACCAGCATTTAGTTTTACCGTGTTAATCGAAACTTACTTGACAAGACCCAAAACAATTTCCATCACGATTTAAAGCTTGCACAAATTGCTTCATAAGTCCCAACTTGATATGCAAGGGTGGTAGTAAGATTTTTTTCTTTCGTAACCAATGGTTCGTTGATTACATTTTGTTTTCCTTGAACATCTCTTAAAGGTCAATTTCTGTTAGCGCAGTGCTGATTTTTAGCTATGCTGTTCCAAAGACATAAAAAACAGACCTTTTTTAAATCAACACAAATTGCCCACTGATATTCTTCGTATTTATTTTTTGTTCAAAACTAGTGCTATTGTTTCATATTCCTCTTTCGAGGTAGTAGAATGACCAATAGGAATTGAACCATATTTGTTAAAAGGACACATTCTAAACTGTCAAAATTAAAAGGCACCAATCGTCTGGAGTGTATTCTGACAAACCCTTTTATATCGTTACAGAATACCAGGTTATTTTACCGAATGAAAAAAGGCAGCAGATCCTTATCTTTTTTACGATAAAATGTAATATTGGTAACTGGATAAAAAAGGATATTTTCTTTTAATCTGGATTTAAGTAATTCAGCAGAGTCCTTTGAGAGGTTTAGGTCTCTTATGAGATTGTTCAGTTCTTGATTGAAATGCTGAGGATTTAAATATGCTTCAAATTCGCTGTCGTTTTCTGATTAAATTCTTTAAACTTCATCAGACGTTGATTTTTCTGTATCATCTTCCGGGAGTTCACGAAGACTGCTGAAGAATGGAATGGATATTTCTTCCGAGAGCACTACAGGTCTTCTTGCAAAATTTAGATCAGAGTCCATTTGTGTCTATTGTTCCTATTCATGCCTTTAATATTAACGAGACAAAAATAGCAGTCACCATAATGGTTTTGTGGTTCCCTCCAAACCATCGATAAACCAAACTTTAGTTACTTCCTCTTTCCAATTGTCCACTGTAGCAAATGTTAAACACTTGTTTTACACACGACATGTGGAGCCCAAGATTTATCCTGGTCTCCCAAATGAACGCCAAAATAGGCAAGATAAACCCTTTTCACAAAGTCAGAAATAGGTTTTACTTTAATGTTCTAAAATAAATTATTTTTTTAAATCTCCCTGTATATAGTAAAATATCCCTAAGAAATAATGTATAACTGTATTGAAATATGTTTGAATATCATGTTTGTCCAATTATATTAGTGTTAATTATGTTATGATTAAGATGTTCTAAAATAAACTAATTTTTTAAATTGCTTCAATCCTTTTCTTATACGACCCTAGTTTGTCTGCAGGCGAGTTTAATGGTAAGGCAATTTAGTGCTAAGATAATATACAGGATGTTGTATTTGAAAAAAATTGAGTAAATTGAACTTAAAATTAGCCATATTTAAAACATGTTTCAAAACACTTTGTATAAAATAAACCAGTTCTATTACCACTATTCGTTAGCTTAGTATCTTAGAAGTCTGTATATTAAACAATTTTGAAATCAATGTCAACCTACCTAAATTATGGTAATTTACTTTGGTGTCTGCATCATTCTCTAATTTCAAAAAAAAAATTAATTGCTTGGCAAAAATAATTTTTTTAAAAACATTCTAGGGTTGAATACAGTATTACCAAACCATTCTAGAAATAAGATAAAATACAGGGTGTTCTATTTAAAAAACATACATTTTTATTTGCCATATAACTTTAATTTGAAACTTGTTTGCGTGTCTATAACAGAAATTGAAATATTGAACAATTACGCACTAATGAGACACTCCGTATATTTTCCTGGTAATTATTTAGTATCTCTCTTATAATCAGATAGAACCCCGTAGCTTTTTTACGTTATTATTACTTTATCTCTTTGAATTTATTTATGGCTGGTTTATAACATTTTCTTTATTGGGCCGTATTCATAATGATTTGAAAACTTCTTTAGCTTTTTCTTTACTGCAAGTGCAAGTGTAAAGTTGGTATAACAGTTGACAAAATATACAGGTTCATTTACTTTTCACTAAATACCTATTAATATTTCAATGAACTCGTGCTCCAAAATTATTTTTTACTCCAAACAAAATTATAAATCGTATAAATCGTGATGATAATACGAGCAAATATATTGGGTCATTCGTCATTTAATTTGTTCCACTTCTAATTTCGAGAACGTGGTTAACGGCGTTAACGCTGTCTACCACATGTTTCTTAGAGCTGAAACCACCGCGAACACCGCCGACGCAATTTTTGGTGTTTGCATAATTGCACAAGCAAGCTGCTAAAAATAATTTTCCAATTTCATTGATGCGAACAATGTGGGACTAAACTTGATGATTCAAATGAGCACAGCAAATCATTAACATCAAGGTCTATAACAACAAAGTAACTACGATGCATCTTTTAATCTTCAAACTTTATTTGCCTGAACTAATTATAACAGACCAGTCGTTTGGGAGGGTTTTTATAAATTTATTAAATATTAGAATAGATTTGATTAAGTGAAAATTATGGATACCACAAATCGCTTAGTTAAAATATAAATTAATTTACCTATAAGAAGTACTTGTGCTACAATGATCTAGAGACTCCGGTTGTGGCTAGAAAACCAAGGACACGCCATCAATACGGACAAGGTCGTGCGGCACACGACGGCGCAAGATTCCAGTTAGGTGAAGTTACAATGCAATTTTCTTCAGAAAAGTCAATGTTATATAACATATTCCTGCAAACTAAAAATTTCAATATTTCGCAAGTTTCCAAAAGTTAAGATAAACTGAATTTCTTTTTAACGGAATATTGATCAAATAACGGCTTCAATAAATTCTTATAGATGCCAGAGGAAAATGAAGAACCTATAGAAGACGGCGCGACGCAAAAAATCTAGTAGGGATCAGCCAAAAGAAATTCAAGTTCAATTGTTCTTTTCTGTATGCTTTAACATCACACTTTCATCTATCTCAATATTAAATATTTGAACTTTTATTCTTTCTTTCTGACGTTTTTAAATATTTATGGAATATTGATGAATTTGGCTAGTCTTGCGAGCAAGACCAATTTAATAATTTATGTAAACAAGTCAAAGAAGCTTTAACTGATAAAAATCGAAAAAAGACTTAAACGAAACCAATGGCGCGAAGGAAACTTGGTGCGTCTTTGCAGTAAACAACACTTTAAAAAATAATCCCTTAATCCTTTCTAACGACCACTTAGAAAAGTAACACATATCGCACTATTTAGTCTTATGGGAAGTATCCTTTATCCCACAATCCTATATCCCACGCGTGTGGATAAGAATCTACTTTCCGCTCATGTATGAATATGATCCTACTTTCGGCATCAGCTGTCAAATATGTCAGACACATCATTTCTATTTTGATATATGTAATGTATATATTAATATTAAAATCGATTTGATAATTAAATTGTTAACATTGATTTTTATACCTAGATCCTAAATATTTTTAACAATTATTAAATATTTTAGAACATTATTTTGTTTAAGGTGTGTTAAGTCACATTTTTCAGAAAAAAGTTTTCTTCAATTGTGGATTTACCATACCAAATTCGATCTAGTGGAAAACAGATTTAACTCACTAGTTGCATCATTTCGCCAAAAGATGACGGAACACTCGGCAAGTCGCAAACCAAGTATTGCAAATTTGGGGTTAATAGTAAGTCACATCAGTCAAAATTTTAGGACAAAAAAAAAAACTAACAAAAATTGACTTTTGCAAAGACCCCAATATTTAGTAAATTCACCTTTTCTTTACATTTTTTGTCAAAACAATATGTAAACTTTAAAATGCCTCTCCTGACAAATGAAGTTTGGGTGACTTAAGACACTTTACCTCTGAGTTGCTGAAATATAATTTTCAGTCAACTCTTTTAATCCCTGGGTAGGGACACTTCGTAATAATGAGATAATAGAAAAATATGTTTTTTTTTTAATCACGTTTTGCAACTCTGGAAGGGTTAAAAAAAATACTGAGAAATAGCCATTTGTGTATTAAGAGTGGAAAGTGATACTTTGTCGCTAGAGACAGAGTGTTGCCCGCGTAGCGGGGCGCGAGCATTCTCTCGAAAGCAGCAACGAATTTTTCACTCAAAATGCACACAAGATTTTTACTACGATCACATTTTAAGAAATAGATGTAAAAACTGAAAATTTGTCGTAAATAGTTTATAATGTATTGCCTAAATCTACCTTTATCATAAAAAAAGGAGTTGATATTCAAAGTCAATGTTAAGTTGGACAACAAAACAAAAAACATGTATCTACGTACGAATAACTTGAAAATAGTTTATTTAAAGAGCGAGAAAGCCTAATTTGGATAGTGATCAAAGAAAAAATATATAGCCGACAATTAAAATATTGAAAATAGATTCACCCTCCAAATCTCATCTAAATGTATTAGGTAAAAATATACAATTTAAATTTTTCAAAATGTCACCCTATATTTTTGCTTACATCATTAAATGTACGAGTTTCCTTTTCCGGTGGCCTTTATTAATTATCTTTGTTTTCAGTCTATTGCACAAAGTTGATAAATATATAGAAACTGCATAATTTTCTGATAGTATTGAAAACTGATGATAAATATATACATATTTAAAAGATATAGATTCAGTTTGACATTAATAAAAAATATTCCCTTTTTTGTTTTTGTTAAATTGTAATGAAGTTTTGCAAGTTTACAGATGATTGAATGTCTGCTTCTGTGGAGTCATCGAATTAGGGATTTAGGCATAATTATTTTATGTGATGTTGGGAATGGGGAATTAATATAAAAAATAAATATAAATAAATAAATAAAATAAATAAATATAAATATAAATATAAATATAAATATAAATAATATATAAAATAAATATAAAAAATATCATGGCCCCCTTGTGTCGTTAATGCAGCAAGGAAATGTCTCGATGCCTATAACGCGACCCTTCCAATAATATCTTCTCAAGGAAGTGTAGAATTTGGAGTGGCTTCAAGTTAGGTAAATCTCCCTTAATTCTATTTGATATGCTCCTAGGTATAGAGCCCTTGAATTCTGGAGTGCTATACATTCATTCAGAATGTGAATGGTGGTTTCATGCTTCTCCTCACAGAATCTGCACTCACTATCTTCTACTACTCTCAGTTTACTAAGGTTAGGCATAATTAACTTTTAAACTCGGACCTTTTGGCAGCCACTTCTACTTCTAACTCTGTCAATAGTTTTCACCTCAAGCAAGATTAAAACTGCTATACTTAACAAGAAAGGAACTTAATTTAATGTCTAAAACACGATTCTATTTCTTTCAAACAAAAGTATATCATCAGCTATCCTGCTCTTGTAAACAATCCTATTTGGTGAAGTGTATTTTTTATCACCTATCGGTATAGTCTTATGCATAACTGAAAGCTTTATTATGAACGACAGCACCATTTTTGACTTTAAATAGGAATCTTAAATCATAGAAATGGAAAAATTGATTGCCATTTGTAGTAGACGGGCGTCGTAAAATAAACCTGTAGAAAAACATCAACATAATGTGCCAGCAACAGACAATAACTCAATAGTTTCAACAATTAGAACACTTATTTACTAAATGTATTTGTTGTAATATTAATGTACTAATTCATTTCTGTAGAGTAATGTCTTTAAAATTTGACCATTTCTAGCGGTAATTTAGTAAAAAAAATCCAGTATTAGTTTAATTAGTTTAATTAGTTTAATTAGTTTAATTAGTTTAATTAGTTTAATTAGTTTAATTAGTTTAATTAGTTTAATTAGTTTAATTAGTTTAATTAGTTTAATTAGTTTAATTAGTTTAATTAGTTTAATTAGTTTAATTAGTTTAATTAGTTTAATTAGTTTAATTAGTTTAATTAGTTTAATTAGTTTAATTAGTTTAATTAGTTTAATTAGTTAAATTAGTTAAATTAGTTAAATTAGTTAAATTAGTTAAATTAGTTTAATTAGTTTAATTAGTTTAATTAGTTTAATTAGTTTAATTAGTTTAATTAGTTTAATTAGTTTAATTAGTTTAATTAGTTTAATTAGTTTAATTAGTTTAATTAGTTTAATTAGTTTAATTAGTTTAATTAGTTTAATTAGTTTAATTAGTTTAATTAGTTTAATTAGTTTAATTAGTTTAATTAGTTTAATTAGTTTAATTAGTTTAATTAGTTTAATTAGTTTAATTAGTTTAATTAGTTTAATTAGTTTAATTAGTTTAATTAGTTTAATTAGTTTAATTAGTTTAATTAGTTTAATTAGTTTAATTAGTTTAATTAGTTTAATTAGTTTAATTAGTTTAATTAGTTTAATTAGTTTAATTAGTTTAATTAGTTTAATTAGTTTAATTAGTTTAATTAGTTTAATTAGTTTAATTAGTTTAATTAGTTTAATTAGTTTAATTAGTTTAATTAGTTTAATTAGTTTAATTAGTTTAATTAGTTTAATTAGTTTAATTAGTTTAATTAGTTTAATTAGTTTAATTAGTTTAATTAGTTTAATTAGTTTAATTAGTTTAATTAGTTTAATTAGTTTAATTAGTTTAATTAGTTTAATTAGTTTAATTAGTTTAATTAGTTTAATTAGTTTAATTAGTTTAATTAGTTTAATTAGTTTAATTAGTTTAATTAGTTTAATTAGTTTAATTAGTTTAATTAGTTTAATTAGTTTAATTAGTTTAATTAGTTTAATTAGTTTAATTAGTTTAATCAGTTTAATTAGTTTAATTAGTTTAATTAGTTTAATTAGTTTAATTAGTTTAATTAGTTTAATTAGTTTAATTAGTTTAATTCGTTTAATTACACATATACGAACAAAAATGTAGTTTTAAAGAGGATGCGCATCATGCAATCGCATGCCCGTCGCAACGCGGACTGTGCTAGTCTCGACCGTGAATATAAGAGACTTGGTTGCGAGGGGATGTCCACATGGAGGGGTGCTATCACCTCTACTGTGAAACATGGTCCTTGACACCCTCATCAGCCGCCTCAATAATGACGGTCACTACACAATAGCCTATGCAGATGACCTGGTCATTCCGCAAACAGAGAATATATACTCGGCAAAAGAATGCAAGTAGCTTTCAAAATTATAGAACAGTGGTGTATCAATCCCAAAAAGACAGAAAAGATCTTTTTCACAAAGGATGAAAATGGAATTAAAACCTCCAGAACTCCTAAATACAAAGCTGAACTTTGAAACAGATGTAAAGAACTTATGTCTCACCTAACAAAGTAACCGAGTAAACAAAAGCATACATTGCTTATAAATGCCGTCGAACCGTGGTGTGCACCTGGGGTCTCCCCAGAGTCGTCGGCCATCACAAAACTATGCTAACATACGGTGCAGTTATCTGGGGTACCGAAAACCCAAAAAATGACAGCTATCCGT
The DNA here is from genome assembly GCA_927349885.1 of Psylliodes chrysocephalus. NCBI lineage: Eukaryota > Metazoa > Arthropoda > Insecta > Coleoptera > Chrysomelidae > Psylliodes > Psylliodes chrysocephalus. The sequence continues at coordinate 46,371,116 of OV651817.1, forward strand.
AAACTAGAACACATTCAAAGAACAGCATGTCTCAACACAACAGGAGCCATGGAAGTCATTCTTAGTCTTGATATTTACATCAAGGAGGTTGCTCTGATGACAATGACACGTCTCCGCACGGTTGGAATAGAACCTGATTTAGGATCTGGTAAGGTGAGACGTTGCTTTGCGCAAGAGGCACTCGATACGCTCCCATTCGGTTTCAAGCGAACATGGACTCCATTTCACCGAGATATATATTCCATAAGCCATATAAAGTTATAATAGAACAAATAGAAGAGCCAGAAGTGGCAGGTACGATTAATATCTACACCGACGGTTCTAAAAATAAACTGGGCTGTGAGCAGTAGTGCCAGTGTAGTTTAAACCGAGCTCACGGGATTCTCATAGCTACAAAATAAATTACCAGAAACAATATTACTGGAAAAAACATGCTTATCTATAAAGATAGCAGACAAGCACTGCTCACCCTGAACAGACCACGAATTTAGTCAGGGTTAGTACTAGAATATCACGAAGCTTTGGCCGAAATATCCATCAACAATGTGGTCAACTTAATCTGGATCAAAGGTCACGCCACATCGAAAGGTAACCGTCTTGCTGATTCACTAACCTAGAAGGCAGCTAACCAAATACTTTTTGGACCTGGCTCTTCTATTGGACTGACAACATCGGTAGTGACAAACCTAATTAAAGAACATTCCCTTGTGAAATTTAAGAAAATATGGGATGAAACAAGAAGCTACAGACTTGCCAGGGAGCTTTTAAATGATCCTGACAACACTACAGCAAACAAATAGTTGACTATGGCTAGACAAAATCTGCGCCCAACCATACGCATTCTGACTGGTCATTGCCAAGTACGGAAGCATCTTCATATCATGGGGTGTCAGAATCCGCACTCTGCAGGGGGGTGTGAACAAGAAGACGGACCATTGAGCGTATCCTCTAATATTGTCCGAAGTTCCCATTTTTTAGAAGATTTGTGTTCGGCGAGAATTGGCTAACATCGACCGATATAAGAGAAGCACCTCTTGGCGACGTTGTCAACTACATTAAATCTGTAGGCTGGCACAAGAGCTGGGAGGTGCTTATTACTTAGGAGGATGCACAATTGACATAGTGAGGCCTAAGTGCCGTTGGTTAACCCACCCTCCACACGTAAAGTCTTGACTGCGCACATTGAAGATACCGCATGCCGTTCCACTTGATGTTCTTGAGCTATGCTCGCTCGCATCGCGTTCTCAAAGAATCTCGGAAGACTGCAATGCGATCGAGACTAGCACAGTCCGCGATGTGACAGGACCGCTATTGCCTAATCTTTTCCCTCCTTTAAAGTAATGGAACATCCTGTATACTTTTAATAAGATAAATATCACAATATAATATTTACAAAAGACCCACTTTATTTCTTTTCAACTAAAAGTATTAATAAGAAAGAAGTTGTTAATACATTCATTCAAAAAAATCATGCAATTTAGTAAATGAAACAAAGAAAAACTAAACAAAAAAAAAGAAATATTCACCTGTCACTGTTTTTTCCTCATCCGAACCTCCATCTGAAATAAACCAAATTTTTTAAAATTCAGTTTAAGCCAATTATCACAATTAAAACATTCAGTAAAAGAGGACACATTCACAAATTTAATAACGAGGAGTAGGTATTTTATGCGTACATAATTTTTCAAAATAAATAATACGAATTTTAATTATTTTAATCAAAGGTTGTAGGTGTGTTCACACTGATAGATAAAGAAAAGAAACGAACGAAGGTATTTTGAAGTGTGAAAATTTTTATTAGCGCTATCAGCTGTCAAACCATCATCGGGACCTTTTCAAAAATTTTTAAAATATAAAAATCAGGATGTAAAAAGCATATGACGAACATGGACATCTAAATTCGCACATTGGTGGTTTACAATTTTTTTAAGATTCCTTTTTTGTAAGTAGCACTAGGATAGTACCATTTTGTAGGTACAATTATAAACGAATTTTTGAAATTGCCGGACCCTAAAGCCTTGGTTTCTTTGAACACTCCGTCGCGGTTAGCGGACAGTCCGTCGACCGCTGAGGACAGCAATTTTCGCCCGAGGTGGTTTGTTAAAAAATATAGAAAATGATACTTTCTCTATGTCTGTACGTGCTGTTTATGTATTATGAATGTAAACGAAAGGTACTAAAATGGTTGCAAATAAATTGTTTGCATTGTTATTATTGTTGGAAGAGGAAGAACAAGAGGAACTGGCAATTGCAGCCGTCAAAGTTTCCAATAAGCCAGTGAATGAGTTGTTTTTGTGTCGCGATACAGAAGGTGCCTCTAATATCACTGTGCAGCGGAGGCTTTTTGGAAATGAAACCAAATTTAGGGAGTATTTTAGACTTTCTACAGATCTTTTTGAATTCGTGTTGAATTTTTCAAAGGACATAATTTCCAAGAAACCTAAAAATAAAGTCATGATGTCATCTGTATGTGTGAATTTGTCACTCATTGTTTTAAAATTAATAACAATATAGTCTCCGCACACGCCGACGATTCCGCTGATATCAAACTCAACAGATATCAACCGACTCTTCGCGACAAATCAGCGGCATGACGCCGTCCTGTTCAGCTAAGCGGATTCAAGAAAACCATTCCCATTTAAATACTCTGGTTGGATAAAATCGTCAAAACGCGACGGTTGACGGACTGTCCGCTCACCGCGACGAAGTGTTCAAAGAAACCAAGGCTTAAGCTATACAGGACACTGCTTTCGGCGTTCTTTAGCAACAAACACTTATTTTTTAAAAAGTATCCGGATAGTTTTATACGTAAGTATACCTATTCTGTGCACGGACACTTTTTCCACTATCCGATCCAACTAACTATGCTGCACGACGTAGCAGAGACATTTATTTGCATATTTCTACCATTCGCCACTTTCATTTAACATTTTCAAAATTTCATTTGGTGCTTGAGGTCCCACACGATTCATACACCCTGTATATCCCTACCGATACAGCTCCATATTATTAAAGATACAAAAATATATAAAATTAAATTAGAAATGTATAGATGTAAAAATATTCATAAAATCATAATTTGAAATTAATGTTTATTTAAAACGAATAAAATGAGTTGATTTATTTAAATCACATTTTTTACATATTGTATGTTTTATGTAAATAAATTCTACAGAAGTTTTATATATATAGTAATTACGTGATTATTATGATACGATTTTAAATATATTATTTAGGTTATATTTATAAAGGATGTCTTAAAACACTATCTTGAGTTTAAAATTTATAAAGTAACAAGGTTCACAGCAGAGATTAGCTATTTTTGCTTCAAATACGATATCAAATATCTCACATAATATATTATTATGTATTTAACTTGAAAATTTCAAACCAGTCTTTTCAGCTTGTTTATGTTCAGTTTCCATGACAATAAAAAAAAATCTGAAAGTTTGTCCTCCATTGTTGTGGCAATTTTTTTTGCCGGGGTATCTGGATATAATTTTTAGACATTTCTTTATAAGGTTATCATAACTTACTAGAATATACTCGTTACAGCAAAGTATTTCTTTATACGTGTTAGTTACTTCCATGACGTCATGTTACCAAAGCATCGTACATTGAACAATGACAAAGCATGTAACTCATTTGAAACACGGTGGTTAATGGTTAGGTGCATATTTGAACATATTGAGCATGCGCAAAGCGTAAAGAATTTTTCTGTTAGAGTTTGTTTTGTTTGTTTTGACATTTTTGTATACACTATAAAAAAAAATCAATTTGAAATACAGGAAAATTGAGAAAATCCTTATCGTGACGGAAAATTTCAATGGAAAACAGGGATTTTAAGACTTCATTTTCTTTGTTTGAAAAAGTAAAATCCTGATGCTGATTTATTAAAGCATCTTGACATAAATTGTTTCACGGATGACGTTATGTAATTAAAAAGAGAATAAATAGGAGTTAACGATTTTGAATGAGAAAAAATTCTTAAAATTGTTGTTTACGACATTTAACGCCTAATCATTTATTTAAGTCTTGTAATGGAAACCAAATTATTAAAATTTTATTGCATAACACTATCGTCAAAATTTCTTGATATCGATCTTTTGATAGTTTAAGAAACGCATTGACCTTTTATTAACAATGTAGTATAATTTACCTGTATGATCATCATGCAATTTTCAATTAATGTATTTCACTAGGAGATAAACTTTGAAAGTAAAAAACATTCACGTGCGGCCTCCGAAAAATTACCATTAATTACTCAAAATATTTGTGAAAGGAAGACATGTTACCATTTATAAAATTAATATGACAGCTCTTTCTAGATAATTATTTAATGTTCGACATTTCATGGCACACACGATTTTATTAAAATAATTAGGGAATGACTGCTTTGTGTTATCAGATAAAAAACTGATAGAGAAATATTACTTTGTGTTATCAGAATTATCATTTTTCAATAAACAATAGTTGACAAAACGTGGTTTTGTTTTATAGTCGTAGAAAAAGAATGTTATTTTATTAAATATTATTATAATCTGAGTCAAAGCCACTTTAGCTTTTGGTGAACATCGCATACATTGTTACTTATTATTTAGTATAAAAATACTTGTATTAAAATTACATTTTTCTAATTTTGACATATAAAGTGACATAATGTTAAACATTATGAAACTGGTTCCAAAAAATTCATTATGTCACCAGTTGCGATGAGAAAAACAAAAATGAACCTTTTTTGGTAATAAAATCAAAAATATACATTATTATTGAAAGTTTATATCAAAGAAAGGCCTGTTGACTTTTAAAAATAGAATTTAGTTAAACTTTCAACCTAGTAATAATGTTGTTTTGATCCTTATTTTCCATGTTAAATCAGCACTTTTTTGATACACTACAAGCCGTTGAGAATAAATAATTAATATTATAACTAACAATACAAGAAAGTAGTAATACTGGTTGCTTAGATGTCAGTAATTTTTATGTAACTCGTTCATATTGCGGACACTGCTCTGCTCGTCTCGCAAATATTCACTCGTTACATAAAATAAGGCATTTCGTAACTGGCTTCATAAATAGCTATTATCAATTCTACTAAAGACTTAAAATATTTAAATATACTTTTGTCATTATATTTCACAGATTTAATTTGACATTGATATTTTCTACTTTATAAAACAAGCTGCATTATACCTACCTGCATGTTTTTTGTATTTCGTGACAATATAAGGAATTTGAACCCGTTCATGCCGTAGGTGTTTGTAATGCAAAAGGGCGTACATAGTTGTTTTTAATACTTAAGTAAAAATAATTTCAAATTGGTGTTGTTATATAACAAACATTGAAATTAATTTGCGGTAAACTACAGGATTTTTGAAAGCATATTCTTATTTTGAACATAAATATGTTCGATGTTAAGACTTGTCGATGATAATATAGTCCTAATATCTGGGGACCGATTCTTGAATTAATTCATTTTTTTAGTTTTGTATCCTTCGGACCCCCCGTGCATTCCACGTCATGGATGGTTAAACACTAGGCCCAAGGTGGAACGTCCTAGTAGGCCTCATCCACGACTTGACCGGAGAGATTACTGCTTAACTGTTGCGAGAATGTAGACACGCACTAATCTCGCGGCTAGACTCTCCGAAAATGAATTCGTTATAAAGGGTAGAAAACAATATAATCCCTCATCTGACAGCAAAAAGTGGCACCGTCGTGTTTTTTGCTTGCTATTTGTAATTGTGTTAAGGGTGAAGGGGGTGGGGGGAGGTGAAGAACATGTATTATGTCCGGTAGTGGAAGCTGTCGCCATGACCTGTCAAATTCAAAATAAAGCTGCTTGTCGATGTATTTTTGCGTTTTTTGCTGGCAATGAAATATATGCTCGAAGTCGAAGATTGCGATACGGGCAATCCACTCGTGTTGTATATTTTTTCTACGACTAACGAAAACCTATAAATTTTAAAATAAAATAACCTTGAAAAAAATATTTTTTTGTCTTCAATCCTAGATTTAACTCCGGGCCTTTCGCATGTCAACACAGTACGCTACTTTCAGGTCTATTATAGACATTTATTTTTTTAGTTTTAATACTCATAAATGATCTAGTTTTATTAAAAGTAGTGTTCGTCCAGTGGTCGAAATTCGACGACAATCATTATTGAAAATTTGAGTAAAACATTTGTATGTTTCTAACATTTATATTCGTTCATTGTATATCTGAGACCATAAACTTTTATATGTACCTACAATATAGTTCAATACCATTATAATTAAATCAAAAATAAATTCAATAAAATAACAACAGTAACTCACAATTTAAAAACCCTCATTTATGAAACACATTTTTGTCACAGATTTTTGCTAAACCGATTCTGATTAATGAGCACTTCTTTTTGACATTTCTTCTTCTTGACATTTTTTTACATTTCTTCTTCTTGGCAGTTCTTCTTTTGACAGTTCTTCTTTTGACAGTTCTTCTTTTGACAGTTCTTCTTCTTGACATTTCTTCTTCTTGACATTTCTTCTTCTTGACATTTCTTCTTCTTGACATTTCTTCTTCTTGACATTTCTTCTTCTTGACATTTCTTCTATTATATTTATTAAACTTAGGGGGGGGGTCACTTCGACTTTTTTCTATTTAAGCAGTGTAGTATGTGTCATTAATTTTTCGAAAATATCAATAAAAATACAAAATCAATTTCAATTCTATATTAGTGTAAAATTTTATATAAGGACATGTTCTATTTCATAGATGCATTATAGCAAATTAAATTAAATCAAATTATGCCTTAATGAAAATGCATCATTTATTAGCGCTTGGAATAGACGAGTAGTACTAAGTGGTCCCTACCGTGTCGAATATACTTTCGCCGTTAAGTGGTCACATCCTCCTCTTATCACTATTACAAAGTCACTTTATTATCAATTTGATGTTAATCTACAGGATGTTCCACATACTAGAAGTCCTCGCTTACTTGTTTCTCGTCACAAAAATCATGAAAGTGATTTTTTTGGGTTTTCAAACAGTTTGCCACCTCCGCCATTTAGTAAATATGGCAATAAATTAATAATGGTATAATTAGAATACAAAACCAAGAATAAAAAAATTAATCTTTATTATTAAACGAACTACCAATATCAGTTTAAATTGTTTAGAATTTAGAACAACTGAAACATGTCGTTTGTGACAATTATTACCGTTCCGATATTAGATAATTTGGAATATGTAGTAAATATTCTTGATTCAACTTTATTTCCACAGAATGGGCTTTAAATTTTTAACAATACATATTTGATTTCGGTGTATACGTAGATGATGTGCAAACGCCAGAATATTTTTATTTAATTAATAATTAAACTAGCTTATTAATTATTTCTTTAAAAATAATTGAAAATTATGAATTATACTTTACATTTTTTTTTTAGAATTATTGTAATAGAAACAAATGATATCTCATTTTTATTAATTTATTATTTTGTACAGTTTTATTATGTTTTACCGCATTGCAAGATTGCGAACAGCTGTTCCTAACTTGCAAATTACAAAGTGTAAAAAGATGAAATCGGAAGGTATTATTTATTTAAAGGATTCATCCAGTTATTTTATTTTAAATTTTGGCCTACAACACAGTTGATCTGCTCACCCTGTATATAACTGATCAGAAGCATAACAGGTTTTGAGCCAAAAAAGAACTTTAGATGCATACAAAATTTGAAGTTTTTCTATTAAGCAGTTTTTGAGCTATTGTGCCAACAGACAGAGAGACAGACAGACGGACGGACGGGCGGACGGACGGACGGACGGACGGACGGACGGACGGACTGACGGACTGACGGACTGACGGACTGACGGACGGACTGACGGACGGACTGACAGACGGAAGGAGGAAACATATTTTTCGGAATCTAGGAACCCTAAAAAGAGAAAACCTGAAATAATCTTGACTTTTTTTACGATTACAATACTTTATAGAGGGAAGTAAAAAAGCGCAAGCGCAAACATATCAATTCTGATACAGTCCTCGCTTTGGGCCAGAACCGAAGTTACTGTTCGAGAATGGTTATGGAACCATTCCCAAGAAAAACCAAAATACAGAACTTACAGGTCCGCAACTAGTTCTGGCGAAACCAAAACAGCGAATATTTACTGCGCATGCTCCAAAGGTTCTGGAATAGTTTCGAAAGTGAACCAAAACAAAACTAATGAAAACAGGTTTTATTTTAAAATGCTGTCATAGCAATAAAACAAAATGCAGTAGAAGTAAACAGAGTCGAGAAAATAATATTCATTTAATCTTGCGAATTTGAGCAGTTAAAGTCACACGTAAAAACCCCAAATGAACAAATCTGTAAAAAATTAATTATTGGTCAAAGAGCGACGCAAGTTTCAAAATACTATAACAAAATAACATAAGTACTAGATCCCTTAACATATCTATTCATTAATATAAAAACAACAAATGGATGAATTAATTCAACATAAAGTAGATGTCGCATAATATATTCATGATTTCGATTACAAATAATAATAATAATAAAATTAGAATAGATATACATTTAACATGTGCATATACTGTTTGTGTTTGAAGGAAAACAATCATACGTCCTACCCTTCCACTGAGTATAGGGACCGTGCGTGAAATATAGAGGCAGCACTACTGCCGAATTTAGCCCTCTCTAGTGTTTAATTTTAGAATTAAATGGGGTAAACATTGCAAGTAAATAATGAAGGGTATTTTTTAAAATATTAAATATAGTTAAAAATAGATACCGGCCCGTACCAAACAATCGTGTACATGGTCAAAATGACGTAAAATGTGAAACATTATTAAAATCTGGACATGCATATACATTTTAAGCAAATAGATTTAAATGGCTAAGTGACAATAAATTGTAAAGTTGTACCTTAAACAAGTGTATCCAATGTTAAAATATAGGTATTTAGTAACACTGAATTTAAAAGTATTACAATAACATTTAAAAAATGTAAATTAATAAAAAAGATTGATAATAATAATTATAAATCTTTTTAGCTTTATGTTAATCGAAATGTCATTCATCCACTGGCGTTTATGAGATGTTCAATGATACATATATTATAGATTGCTCACCCAACTATAAAAAAATTATGAAAAGCTGGTTGCAATGTCCCTTTCCTAGTGCTCACTAAATAGAGCCGTTCTAGCCCAAATGTGTTAAAATAAAATTTCAGCATTTTAATCTTTAGAAAAAGATAATAATTAAAGTTTTACTTCAAGACATGTCATTATGTATTTGGAAAGTTGAGTTTTCATGTAGTTAAATAATATTAAGAGATCTAAACAATTTTTATAACAGATGGATATAAATAATTTTAGACTACTATTTCAGAAACAATTCTACATAAAATACATAATTGCAATATGTAATACAATTTTGAAAAGGTAATGTAAACAATTTTGATATGAGGTATGAACAACTTTGGTAAGAGTTGTAATTGGACACTTATCTATTATTCTGAATAATGTTTAATGGTAATGTCACTAAAAAAATTTACAAAAAATCACTGGATTTTTAATATTTTAAAGTTTGTTACAATCTCTTTTGACAGTAATTGCAATGTATTATTTATGATTTGTTTATTTTAATAATAAATGAGAAATAGTTAATAAATTGTAAAGAGGGCCGTGATATTTTTGTCAAATTGGATATTCTTATTTCATAACATTCTACATTAGTTTTAATCAACAGAATAAACCATTATCTGTAAAATTATATTTATATAAAATGGTCATTTAAATATGTAAAAATCTTAATGACAAGAAAACACTAAAGATTCTAATTTTTCTGTAAATGATTTCTTTACAACTAAGTGCTCAAAATTGATACAAGCTAGATAAAAAGAAAACTTTGCCCAGTGAAATACGCTTTTCGTCGTCTGATTTACATATGGATAAGCAATCTTTGTAATTATGTGTATCATTGGGTGTGAGGCATAATTGTGCTCTGTGGAAATTTATAAAATTTCTTTACTATCGAATGAAATCCAGGTTTCTAAAGTGATGTGTTTGTACATCCACGGATGCAACAAGTTTTTTCGATATTGATATTACGAAAATAATTCGACTTCATTTTATTAATAATTATTAAACAATAAATGCCGTATAAAACATTAATAAATACCCCCCAAAAAGTTCACATTTTTGTCACCAGTTAGCGTTAAAGTCATGACGCACGGTCCCTATAATATGAAGATGTCCTATATTATTTGTAAATGAACACAGAATCTTCTGAAAGCCATAGGTATCCCTTTTCCAGTATCCTGTATATAACTCAATTCTATCTCATTTTGTGCATCCATTACAAAGAGACCAAGCTCAGTTCTCTAAGACAATGCTGCGGATTTTGCCGGCAGCGTAATGTGTTTGAAGCGGATAATTGATACATTTTATGTGAAATATGGAACGTTCTTTGACATAATCTTCCTTGAATAACGTGTTCCAGATTCCACGGTATCGCATGTTGTTTCTGAAAATAGTTCATAGGAAACGTTTAACAAATCAACGATATTTTCTTTTATACCCTTTTGAAACGAATGTATCGTTATTTCAAGTTTATATCTTTCAATTTCATAATGAAAATAAATAATAAAATCTAAAGAAAAATGATATCACTAGACACGAGGCTTTTAACAATTAAAAAAACACTCATTTGTGTTGCGCAAATTTTTCCTTAATACTTAAATAAAACACAAAATTAAGAGCCAGTCTTTCACCTCTGAGTAAAGTTGAAAGTAACCGCTTGCTGATTAAACTGTAGGGCTGTTGTTTGTTAATCTGTCAAGTAATCTGTAACTTTACTCAGAGGTGAAATGATCGGTCCTAAGTAATTTTTAACAAGATAATAAATATCTATTTCTGCAACATGAACGAGTTACATGAAACGGCATTTCGTAACGTGTTACATACAATATTTTTTCTAATTTTCACTAGATTATTTATAAAATTGTGTTTTGGTAAAACATTACTGACATCATCATTTTATTGACAAATAGAACATAAGCATTATTTATTCTCAACGACTTCTAGTGTGTTTATATGGCTTATTAAAGTTAGTTTTCAAAAAAAGTGGGTTATTTTGTCGCGTATTGTTTTAATTATTTTGTGTCGATTTCGAATGGAAAATAAAAACCAAAACAACATTATGACTATGTTGTAAATTTAACCAAATTCTATTTTTATAACCCAACCTGCTCTTCTTTGAAATAAATCTTTTAATAATAATGTATAATATAATGATTTTAAAACCAAAAAAGATTCATTTTTATTTCTCTTCTTTTTGCAACTGGTAATTTTGACATATAAAGTGACCCTTTTTGTAATCGCAGCAAGTGTCAAAATGTTGAATGTTGAACATTATGAAACTGGTTTCGAAAAATTCATTATGTCACCAGTTGCGAAAAGGAAACAAATAAAAATAAACTGTTTTTGGTTTTAAAACCAATAATATACATTATTATTGAAAGTTTGTATCAAAGAAGGTGTCTACAGTGTGACTACAAGTTGGAACCATATGGAAAACTTTATTATTGGTTTTGCAAAAAATGTATTCTTGATAAAAAGTTCTGCATAGTATATGGTTTGTTAAAAAATATGAATTTTACTCAAGAGTAAAGTACCTTTATTTTATACAAAATAATACTCACTGTGCTCGTCCCGCAAATATTCACTCGTTACCTAAAATAAGGCATTTCGTAACTGGTTTCATAAATAGCTATTTAGTAACCAGTTTTTATGCAACTGGTTCCGTAAAATATATAATTTTGACACTTGCTGCGATTACAAAAAAATGTCATTTTATTTGTCAAAATTATAAAAACAAATTTTATTAACCCAATGGTTTTTAGTAACTTAATTAATCCGCAATTCAATTCAACATTCCTTTCTTCTAAGAATTTTTTGTTTTGCACATTTTGTCAGTTCTACTGGGGTACTAAAAACACTATTATAAAATACCGGATGTCCGCGCGAAAACTTCGGATGGCTTTATTCCTGGTAAAATTTAATTTAGAATTTTGGGATATGAAACAGTGCACAGGGGGACATAATTCCATATATTTTTCATCCATAGGTAGCTTGATTTTTCGTAGTGAATAAAATACTCTATATCTCAAAAATTAACTGTTTTTCGTATAGATAATTTCTTCATCATACATGCAGTGTGTCATTGAAAATGTTGACGTAAGGGTAGCTTGGGATAGAGGAATGAAAAGTATGTGGAAATTCTCGTATCCCTATTTGTCTCATATCCCAAAATTACAGCTTACATTTTACCAGAAATTATTTGAAGTTTTTGCGCGGACTGGTATATAACTCGTAAGTCATTTGACAAAATATTACTTATATAGGTAACGAATTTCTTAAAAACGTCAAGTTCGGTTGTATACTATATTTTGTCTTTGTTTGTTACATTTTATTACTGCATTGGCTCATTTTTATTACTTAGTGGTCGCTTGCTTTAAGAACAGGCCATGTATGTCATCAATACTAGACACGCCCTACTATTGAAAAGCAGTGGCGTATACAGTTTTTAGGATTATATTGTGTACTAAAGTACATAGCTGAAAAGCTGTTTAGGTTCAAATTATTTGGGAGGAATTTTTACAAATTTTACACGAAAATTCAAGAAGGAGGAGGACATGTTGAACACAGTTTATAAAATATGTATAATAATTATTGTCAAGTATTTATTTTTAATTGTTATTTTTTTGTTGAAGAAATAATTTTTTTAATTACTATTAAATTTAATAAATACATTTCCAAACTAACGTGTATTTTTATCAAAGGCATGGTGAACCCATGAGGACGGGTGGCACACCATTTTTATGGCGCCAATCCAATATTATAAATAGCTTTTTTACAAAAATATAAATGAAAGGTAGTTTTTGCAGGGGCGGGTGAAGCACAGCCCTAGGCACACCACTGATTTTTATATGAGTTTTTTGTACAATAACTCCTGACCTACTATTAGTTTTGTTGATGTTAAGTCCAGGACGGACGAATTGCTCTAGAAATTCAGTAAAAAAATTGTAAAGTTCATTTCGCTATAAAAAAAAATTAAAAATGCATAGTTGTTTTTGATTTTAAGATCGATAAAGCAAGTTTCTTTATGTCAAAAAAATACGGGGGGGTTAAAAAGTACCCAACCCCCCAACAGGGGTGGCTTTAATTTTTTTTTCTCCTTAGAGTATTGGGCCTTCAAATCTACAGCACTGGCAAAAATTTCAAAGAAAAAATGGCAACAGCAAACTTTTTACAAAAAAAAACTTTCTGAATGTTAGTTTAACGCCCTGTAACTTTGTTGGGAGCCAGTTTTTGATATAGGTAAATATAGCCAAATCCACTTATTTTTTGGTAATCTATCTGGGAAGAATTATACCTTTTTGAAACACCCTGTATATTGTCAACTATTAAAACTATCAATAAATAAAAAATAAGAAAGCTGTTAGGTATAATATGAACACTCCACTAAACCCCCAGTAGGCGGCGATAACTAATTAATTAATTTGCCAAATGATGACGTAGCTGAGTTCTTTTAATATTGTAATCGGACCCTAGTTAGTTATTGAGGCTGAATTTAAGTTAATAAAAATATATGATAATTTGACTTGTGCTTATTCCCACCATACGCAGAATTATGAATGAATGGATTGGTAGTTTAGTAGTTTTTCCTCGTTGTTGGTGATCCACCAATCCAACAGCAATGGTCGAGGAGCTATCGATTAGTTTTTTTTATAAATGCAGACAGGGCCGTAATGGGAATACTAAGGTAGGTTCAGTTTCTTATTTCACTTCAGTTTGTTCTTTTATGGGGTCCAAATTAACAAACTTGAAAGCAAGTAAAGCCGTTTTCAAAATACTATACCGAGCAGACAAGTGTCTATAAATAAATTAAAATAGTAAAAGGAAATATTTTCAAGTTTACATCGTTATTATCATTGCTTAATATCTCTATTAAGTGGTTTCATACCTCGTTGTGTGCTTTTCAAGTATTTAAAATCTGTAATAATAAATTCAACTAAACAGTTTGCCCCAGCTTGATATGTTTAATTAAAATACGTCTGATATATTTTATCATCCCTTATTTCTATTCAGAAGAACAGCATAATAATTATTTACGTCACAAGTCTGAAAAGTATACCTTTATACAGACAACGGTAGTAATGTATAAGACGATGCAGACATTTCGCATGGTGAGGCTTCAGAAAATGGGGTGAAAGATTCAGAAATAAACAATTTACTATTGGATTTGCTCTTGATCGGGTTTTCACGTAACTTCCCTGTCTTCCATCAATATTCTGTGTCATTTCTAAAAGTGAAATTTTCTAATAATTCTAAGTTTACCAGAAACAATCAATCCCCCAAGAAAAGCTTTTTAATTTTTCTTGAAAACAACTGTTACTGTTATAAAATTATGAACTATTACTTAATGAACCGAAAAAAAAAAAACGAAATTTAAATTTGGCTGTTTCTGATGTAACTAACCAAGTTTGTTTTAAACTTTTGGTTTGTTTAGAAAGTGCAAAGGCAGAGAATTCTTAGGTGGGTTTTTGTAAAGAATTGCGTGGTCAAATACAAATCGTGCATAGTGCATACTTATTCTTCACTTGCAATTTCAGTATATAAGGTGATTCTTAAATACTAGTTGTCTTCTTTTAAGGTAAGTCAGGTTGGCAAATTCTTATCAAGTTACTACAAAGATCGAATTTAATTAAAATAAAATTTGTTTATTCTTATAAATTTTATTTAAAATAATCTACCTTCTCTTTTCTTAGAGATAATTTAAAAAAAGATTTTCTAAAAGAATTTTGCTTCATTGCTTCATTATCTGTGAAGGTTTTCTACAATTGAAACTGTACCAGGAATGTTATTCTTTGTCCTCTCAATTCAACTAAGAGCGGCTCTCAACATATTAACTGCCAAAACAGATTATACAGTGCTTTTCAGATAAAAGTATCCACCTTAAGTAACTTTTGAAGGACTGATTATTACAAAAAAACAAAAAAATACGTCAATTAATATTCGAAGGGGGAGATATCGTGCCATATTTAAGTTTGCTAAAAAAGTCACCCTTTCACCCCTACTATCATCCCTTCAATTTTTTTAAATGGCTTGCCCCATTTTTTTATCCATTTTTGGATTGCTCTCGTTTAACTGATTTCAAAAATGTATAAAACATGGAGATTAAAGTAATTAGTTTACGATTTAAAATGGGATATCCAGATAAACTACATTGTTAAAAAGTTACAGTCAATTTTACATAAATTTAAACAGCTTAGTAAATGCCTACCGCAGCATGAGTTAAAAAAACTATATTCAGCACTTGTTGAAAGTCACCTGAGATATGCAATAACAGCTTGGGGTTCTGCTTTAAAGGTTCACTTAACACCGTTAGAAATAATCCAAAAAAGATTTCTAAAATTAATAATGGGAAAACTCTATAGATATCCAACCGAAAATCTATTCGCAGAAAGTAAAGTATTTGATGTCAAACAACTTCTCTTTTTTAGTACCAATGTTAAATACCATTTTGGAAATAAAAAAACTACCAATCGCGAACACCACCACTTCACTAGAAATTACAATCTTCACACTTACCCAATAATAGTTAAAAAATCAATTTCTCAACGAGCATACTCTTATGTCGCTTTAAAATGTTACAATACTTTGCCTGAAACACTAAAAAGAATAAATAATAAAAATTTGTTTAAAACAAAGCTGAAGTTGTTTATAATGGAAAACCACAGACAATTCATATCTAATATTTTAGGATAAGTTTTACCTAAATTCCAAAATCTATTAACAAAAAAAAAAAAAAAAAACTTATGAAATGTTATTAAAAAAAAAAAGAATTAGAATTTTGCTATTTCCAAAATAAGAAACACTTACCCGGATTATACATACTTACATGACTTGACAAAACTAGCCAGATTAGACATACTTACTTGGATATAACATTAACATTATCTATTTTCTTCTATTATTAAATAAATATAATTATATATATATATATATATATATTTTTTTTTTTTTACCGTAATTAGAATAATTAATTCATGTAATTAGGATAATTAGATAATAGTGTATATTGTGTACAGCGAAACAAGTACTCACGTACTTATTGCTTCTTACTTTATTCTTGTAAATAATGTTTAATTGTTTCTAAAATTATTTATATTATATTGTATTTGTATACCTACATGAATAAAGTTATATTATTATTATTATCTACAGAATTTTAAATTAAAATAAAATTGAATTGTGCAAAACTTTTATTTTAATGATTTTGTCACAAGCGTTTCCAATGACAAAACGAATATTTCATTTTCAAAATTTATTATAAAAATTGTTCAAAATGTCCACCATTTACTTCCATACAATGGTATAACCTAGATTGAAAAGCATCCCTGACATTACCGAACACGTGTGCATTTAAATGTAGGCATTCATACTCTATTCTTTGTCGTAAATCTTCTAAAGATTCTGGTTGGGTAGCATAAATTTTTGTTTTTAAATAACCCCATAAAAAGAAGTCTAGATGTGATAAATCCGGTGATCTAGGTGGCCACTCCATCATCGAGCCTCTTCTACCTATCCAACGATTGGGGAAAATTTCATTTAAAAATTGTCGTACTGGCAAAGCAAAATGTGGAGGCGCTCCATCCTGTTGAAAGACAAGCAAATCTTCAGAAAGATTATGATCATTTTCTATTATTGTTGTAATACGTGGATCAATTACTTCTCTCAATAACTCAAGATATGACTCTCCATTTAAGTTTCCGTCTAAAAAGAAAGGTCCGACTATGTGGTCACCTAGCATACCACACCATACATTTAACTTTTGAGGATTCTGTGTGTGGTATTCACGCACAACATGTGGATCACTCTCAGCCCAATATCTGCAATTATGTCTATTAACTAAACCATTAACTGAAAATGTGCATTCATCCGAAAAACAAAGGTTGTGCAACAAATGTGGATTGTTAGTCAAGCGCTGACTCAATAGTTCACAAAATTCAAGACGACGATCAAAATCATCTTCATACAACTCTTGAACCAATTTAATTTTGTATGGATGGTACTTATGCTTGTGTAATATTCGATAAACTGTGGAAGATGAAACACCTACTTCTCTGCTTATTGTTGTCAGTGACTGTGCTTGTTGATTTTCAAGACTTACTTGTCCTAAAATTGCGACTTCAATTGCTTCGTTATTTACGAGTTCCAGTCGGTTATGTTTTTTATTGCCAACTGACCCGGTTGATGTAAATTTATACATAAGATCAATTACATACTTATGAGTTGCATGACCTCCTTGGTGTGTTTCGTTGAAAATTCTAGCAGCAGCTCGTGCAGAACTGTTATTTTTGTAGTATAAACCTACAAGTTCAATTCTTTCTTGTAAACTAAACCATTTTCAAATCAAATAAATAACCTCAACAAATCAATGTGCACATGTATCAAAATACACTATAAAAGTAATTTAAATTCATTTTTCGGGGGGTGGGTGGCTCAGTGGTAGAGTCTCTGCCTGTGGATCCAAGAGTCCCAGGTTCGAATCCCACCGTTGGCCGGGATTTTTTTATTTAATTTAATTATTTAAAATTAATTCTGATGCCTTGGTAGGATTCCCCACTCGACCATTCACTGTTGGGTTCTAATTAACAGTGCTGTTCCTAAAGTGGCGCAAGGAAACAGTAACAAGGCCTGTCTGTAGGGGTGTAGGAGTATTAGAGTACTAATACTCCTGCACTATGGAGTATTAGACTACTAATACAATCCATAACCTACATAGAACACTAGGCTAATGACCTTAGATGTTGAAGCCGTACACCAAATAAAAAAAAAAATAAAAAAAAAAGAAAAAAAAAATTCATTTTTCAAATCTCCAATACCTTTACCATGTATCATAAAAAACTTCAACAAGTTTTTAGCGGTACGATTAAGGTATAATGTATTCTAAATCCAATTTTGCTGCAGTCAGTAAGATGAGATGAAAAAATTTGTCACTCAAATAATGGAACCCTGTAGATCATAAACTAATTATTTTAAACCCCATGTTTTATACATTTTTGAAATCAGTTAAACGAGAACAATCCAAAAATGGATAAAAAAATGGGGGAAGCCATTTAAAAAAATTGAAGGGATGATAGTAGGGGTGAAAGGGTGACTTTTTCAGCAAACTTAAATATGGCACGATATCTCCCCCTTCGAATATTAATTGACGTATTTTTTTTTTTGTAATAATCAGTCCTTCAAAAGTTACTTAAGGTGGATACTTTTATCTGAAAAGCACTGTATACTCTATTCGTTTAATTTGCTATTTTAATATTCTTTTTAAATGAAATTGTTAATACCTACGATCTACGAAACTAAACTTACAGGTGGAAAACTTGTATTACTTTTCTACTTACACCTCCACATAATGTTCTAATTCTATTCAACGAAGAAAGGCTATAAAACTGATCAAATGGAACATCTTTTTGGAGATAGGTAGGTTAGAACCATTAAATAGATGAATATTTTTTGCAACAAATACTAAAATATCTGCCAATTTTCTACAGAATTACTAATTTAATGTTATTTATGTCTACTAGCATTATTTGTAGATTCTTAATTAAAAAATGCGTTTAAAAAGAAGCAAAATCGATATATTAGATTGCTGTGTTTCTGGACGTTCGTATGGGCAATTTAAAAACTACAAGTAGCAATTTAACATTAAATTCTAAATATTTTACAATCATTAAATTAAACAAAGAAAGAACGTCTGCTCTCATAATTTTAAATGGGCATAGTTTCCAAAATTTAAACCAATTAAATTTGCATTTTAAAGTTGAGCAAGCTGAAATGTTCGGCTTCCGTGACACTTCTCTGCCTAATTATTTTTTTAAATTATATCTAGGTAGTCAGCAAAATTAGTGCAGTTTAACGGGAAAACCAGAATATCGTTACGGCCATCTAACGTACATAAAACTATACAAAAATTTAGTAATTTATTTTATAACTTGCCCGGGGCATGTACAGGAGAAGTTATCAAATTTAAATTCGAAATACGGTCGTTAAATAATCTTTTAACACAAATTCCGAGTAGATTTTCGAGATTTAGTAATGTTGGACAACGGTACACAGATTTTGTGTCAGACATAATATATGATCAATATTTGTTAACTTATGTACATATTTGATAATGCTTAACTTAAACGAATGGAGTATTATTCAGACGATTTTTTTTTATCAATTTTTAAAGTTAAATACGTAGGTACTACCCAATACAATTAATGGTATTTCATCTTTTTTCGAAAAAAAAAAAAGTATTGCCAAATTTTATACAATCGGCATTACATTGATATTTTTTCATTTTTTAGAATCGGGGTTAACCGTTACCTTTGAAAATGTTTCCCGTTACATTGTGAAATCTTTCAGGGCATTTCTATCATTTAGGTGTGGAGACAGTGCCGGTAGCTAATTTTTTTGCTCAGTTGAGTTACTTTTAACTTATTTCCTACCTTTCATATATTTATGGGATCTAATTTGATATTTTTGATCGTGCTATTCACAAAAACAACAGTATGCGAACACATCAAAAGAGCATCGGAGAGAGCAGACAACTAGTCAAGAGAAAGAAAAGATATATTCAACGGGAGGTCGTGGGTTCGAGCCCCACTGGCGCCTGGCCTGATGAGTTTTTCAGAGGTTTTCTCAATAGACAAATGATGGGTCAGAACATCCTCTCAGATACCTACCATCGTTCCTTCAATACCATCAAACTCGATGCCTAATCCATCCAGGGTAGCTATTCTTGAATTCGAGGGAATAGAAAACCGGTTTTTCCTCTTTATCCGAAACGCACAAAATTTGTATTTTTGTCTCAACCTTCCCTCAAAATTTCTACTCCCTGGGATTCAAGAATAGATACCCTGTGCGGCTGAAGTGGCTAGGAAAATCTATAACTATCCGCTCCCTACTACTGGGAGAATGAAATACATATGCTTTACCAATTTTCGCAATGGACTATAACAACGCATCGGAATTTTCAATATTATTACGTCGAAACAATTGTTTATTTTAAGAGGAGTATTTACTTCGCTTTAGAGCAGAGCATGCAAAGGTTTCGTAGTACCCCACTTTTAAAGTTTATTTTTGACTTATTCTGAAAGAAAAAAATATGTGCCTGTAGGTAAAGGTTAAATCTGTGATTTACCATATAATTTGTATAAATGGAACGTTATTTTCAGAAGTGGCGTAGCTCAGTGCTACACTTTCGATGCAAATGAAAAGATCAATTACGATGTTGCAATTATATTAAATGCGCGGGGTAGCGCTCAAATGCAATTAAGTGGTTTAGGTTTGTAACCAATTGTACTGCCTGTCCAGAGATGTGAACTGGTAAATTACCGATAAATTACCTTAGTAATTTATCGTAATTAACCAGAAATAAATTACAGTAATTTTCTCGTAATTACCGATTTTTGTGGTAAAAAATTTACATTATTTACCGTTATTTACCATTATCAGAGATGTGAACTGGTAAAATACCGATAAATTACCGTGGTAATTTACTGTAATTAATCAGAAATAAATTACAGTAATTTACTCGTAATTAACAAAGTAAATTACCGATTTTTGTGGTAAAAAAATTTACGTTATTTACCATTATATACGACATTTTCTTGTAATTTACCATATTTCGCGAAAGCGACGCCGAACTTCGGTGAAAATAAGCATTGGATAACTGCTCTTCATTAAAACTTCCCTCAAGGCATTAGTGAATATGATCGTGTAAAAAAGTATGTAGGGATTCAAATTGATGGTTGGTCTAATATTCGCCATGAATCTATAGTTAATGTCCTCCTTACGGTAATTTCAAGATTTTGTAACTGAAGAACTGTTTGTTCTTAGTTTTTGATGGTATGTAGGTACTTTTTTAAATGAAACATATAGTAATTATTTCAAGTTGAAGTTTTATTATTTTGTTCAGATTTTTAAAAATTTGTCCGGAATATTCATTAGGAATGTCAGGAAATTGTATTTTAGCCTAATCAACAAGTTCAAAAGCGTGTTTTTGGGACATACTATTACGAAAATTATGTTCAATAGCTCATTTGATTCGGAATAATGTCTAGATCAATGTGTGAAGAAAAATTTTGCAGTGCATAAAAAATTGCAAAAGTTATTAAAAGTCATAAATTATTCTAAAATTAGTTATTTTGTCTTTAATAACCTAAAATATTTTTTTTAATTTGTAAATTTTCGTTAGTGGGTCGTAGAAAAAATATACTGTACAACTCGAGTGGATTGTCCACATCGCCTACGGCGTCGTGCTCAAATTTCGTCTTCGTGCGATATGGCCATCACATCCACAGTTGTTGCACAAACTACTATTTGACACGCATATACCTATCAAGACTATTAGAACAACTAAAGAAGACGATGAGTTGACGCCCGGCGGCCCAAGCGGTGCATTGTATACTATTTACTATTTAATAATTAAAATTAAATTAAAATTAATGAGATTTATGAAACCAGTTACGAGTGAATATTTGCGGGACGAGCAGAGCGAGGACTTGCAACATAAACGAGTTACCTAAAACGGCATTTCGTAACGAGTTATATATAATAGTTCAGGATCCGTAAGTAAGGCCGACCCCTTCACCCATATGTTTAATGGATGAAAGTTTTTTTTTTTATTAAATAAAATATGTTTTTAAATATACCGCAAATGGGTTGCCTAAGAAAATACGGTCACGGCCATTTTTTACTTTCCTTTCTGTGTACAGATAAGGAAAGTATAGGAATCATGATAAAAGTTGCTTGTGATGTCATTCTCTATTATTTTGTCCCTATACATGATTTCCCTAAAATGGACCTAATTCGAGATATTTGAGGAAAAGTACAAATTTCGAATTTTGAAGAGAAAAACACCAAATTTTAATCTTAGGCTTTAATCCATTCTGCGGTGAGCTGATTAAGGTTTGGGCATAGTCGAAGCATCTGTGGAATACTTTACAGGGTGTCGTTTTTTTTATTTTAAGAAAATAAATAGTCTGGACTGTATTTTCTTAGGCAACCCATTTGCGGTATATTTATAAACACATTTTATTCAATAAAAATAAACTTTCATCCAATAAACAGATGGGTAAAGGCCGACCTTACTTCGGATCTTGGACCATATTATTTTTTTCTAATTTTGACTAGATTATTTATAAAATTGTATTTTGGTAAAAAATTACTGACATCTAGGCAATCAATATCACTACTTTCTTGTATTGTTAGTTGCATATGATTAACTTCATTCATTCATTGACAAATAGAAAATCATATTCATTTATTCTCGACGACTCATTGTAGTGTTTATATTGCCTGTTTAAAGTTATTTAGATTTTAAAAAAGTGGGTTATTTTGTCGGGTATTGTGTTTCAATTTTTTTTGCAGATTTAGAAGGGAAAATAACGACCAAAACAACATGTATATTATTGATTTTAAAACAAAAAAAAAGTTTATTTCTGTTTGTTTTCTTTTCGCAACTAGTGAAACCAGTTTCATAATGTTCAACATTATGCAACTGGTTGCGTAAAGTAGATAATTTTGACACATGCTGCGATTACAAAAAATGTCACTTTATATGTCAAAATTAGAAAAAAATCTATTTTACGTATATTTTAGAATGTCAAAAGTAATTTCTGTGAAATGTAGATATACTTTTTTTTTGGCAGTTCTACAGCTCTACCGCATTTATGCACCAGCGCCACTGTACCTAAGACATGATTCCGCAAAAAAGCAGGGAGATATAAGAGAACACTTACAATAGGTGGATTCCTGACTATAAGAGTTAAAATCTACAGATTACCAACCAAGTGTGAGTAAAGTTGGTAAAAAATATGTAAGTAATGGTTTAATAGCTATATAAAAATATACACAATTAAACAGGTAATAATAATAATAATATAATACTCTCCCTAATTCACCCCCTTACGAGTGAATTTCAACCCCTGAAGTCGACTGAACGACTTGTGTAGGAGAAGGGACGGCTATTATTATTATTTGCCGTGGCGCTCCATGGCGACTTAAAGATGATTGATGGTGCCATTTGACTTACAGGTGAGGAAAACCCGGAAAACCTCACCCACCATCATCGAGACGGTAATGTATGGCGAATTTTTTTAATCTGCATGTCATATCAACAGAAATTGAATTTCTATTAATACGCCACACATCAAATCCTAAACCGAACCATGCAATTTAATTAAAAATCCACATGGTCTGGTCTGGGATTCGAAACCCAGCAGTCTCAGACTCATAAACTTGCCTATAAATGAATATAAGCGCGATAGACCGCTACGCCACCGTCCCGATAAGGGAATATGGGAATTAAAGCTAAGACGCTCAAACAGAAGTTACTTACTGTGCCCAAACAGAAGATTATAAAAAAAGACGAATAAGAAGTAAAGGTACAAAAATGATTTTAGTTAAAAAATCACTAAAATAAACAATAAGGTCGAAAACCTACGTAAAAAAAGCAAGTTAAACATTAGCAAGATAATGTACAACAAATTTTTTTAAATTGATTAATCATGATCACCTTGCTTTGTGCATTTTTACAGAGGTGATTAATATTTCTTATAAAATAAATTATTTTGAGATCATCTATAATAATGTACATGCTTACTAAGTTAGTTGTTTACCATTGTAAAATGATGTTAATATTATTAATATAATAAACAACCTTGTCTAAAAAACCTTCGTGTGTTAATTAATTATTGTCCTACCAAGGCGTATTCTCCTCAATAATTTAGTGGTTTTAGTGCATACGAGAAAACTCATTTATACTATGTTGAAATAAGTAAATGTATGTTGTAATATTTTAGCTTTAAGCTTTTTAATAGGCACTGTGTAGTATCGTAGAGTTTTTGCAATGAGGTCAAGTGCGGGTCAAATATATAAATGCATAACTATTGATATCTACGCGTGGATGTTATGGCTAAATTTTGGAATTATCTGGTTGCCTAATTGATGTTTTAGAGTTTGGTAATGGGTTTTACGGATTGGTTAAAAAAATGCATGAATTACAGTAATTTGTGATTTTAACAACAATTCACTTAGAAAGATAATTGGGATGTGAAGGTTCTACAACAAGGTTATTTTATTAACATCATTCACAATGGTAAATAACTGCTGTAGCGTGATTATTTCTTGCGCTCAAATTTAACATTTAAATAGAAAAAATTATAAATTAAAGTTATAATAGATGGCAATTAGATAGTAACTGCATAACTGGCCTCATAGAAGAAATTTATTGGTTGCTAAGGATACTTAAAATAGACAATTTTCTAACAGTGGCGAAAAAAAACTTTTTTAGCCCGTTGTAATTTTTCTCCAGACCACAAATCAAAATTTATTTGTCACTTTGAAATCCATAAAAAAGGAGCATCTTTTTTTACAGCGATAAAACTGGCTCTTCCTTTTATATGACAAATATCACTTAGCCGTGGATACGTCATTTCTATGACAACCGCAAACATTTTGCAAAATCAATAAAATAGGGATTTTCGAATATCATGATTTCCATAAAAATGAATCGATTCGATGAAAAGAATATATAAATAATAGAGTACCTAAGAATACAAGAAATAAAAGAACAAACAAATAGGCATTTTCTTCGGTACTTAACTATTTATTTAGATAATTTAGATAATATCTAAAACTGCCTGCAGTCTGCGAGATTATAATTAGATTTTGTATTATGTTTACATTTTTATTTATTTATTTTATTCTTACAACTAATATTTGATTACTTTTTAACTGTGACTTCGTTCAACGATTTTGTTTTTTCATTGACTTTACTGCAATAAATCGAAATGCAACAAATTTTTACATTTAATTATTGATATTTATGTTGTAGTTGGAAAAAAATAATGTTGGCAATTCCTGGCGAAATCGGCAGAAAATTGACAATTTCATGTTAGATTAGATTAGGAGTTGGACGTTATTTGTCCTTGTCCACCGCGACCTTTTCATATCTATTGTGGGACTCTGTTTGGAGTATGTCGTCTAGCCTGGTCTTTTTTATTAGACTTAGTAGCTTTGACAGTGGCTCTCGCATGTAGTTGCATGCAATTGGCTTTTCTTCGCCCAATGTTAGAAACCTCATTCCAGCCAGGCCTACACATTGGCACAGGACGTGGAATAATATTTCCTCTTCTTCTTCACAGAACCTGCACAAAGTTGCTTCTTCTGCTGGATGTATGACACTCATGTGCCTTTTGAGGCGACAGTGTCCAGTAAGAAGGCCTACTGTTATCCTAACGATTTGACGCTTTTGATCCAGTAGGTCTTTCGTGAACTTGGCCGATGGTTCCTTGATAAACTGTTTGGCCTGTCTCAGTCTTGGATAGTTGTTCCACCATTCCTGAGACTCTTTTTGCATCCATTGTTTAATGGATGCCTTGCACAATGCCTTAGCAACTCCACAGAAGGGTTCGGGGCCTGTCATGGCCTTATCTGAGTTTTCTCGGGCTAATTCGTTGGCCTTTTCGTTGCCCTGATATCCCTCATAGCCTGGAACCCAGGCTTAGGTCACCTTATTTTGACTACTTAGCTCTGTCAGGTCTTCTAGGCAGTCTTTCACCAGTCGTGATTTGATTTCTGGTGAGAGAATTGCCTTTAGAGCTGCTTGACTATCAGAGTATATGGCAATAGTTTTGCCTGATACTTGCCGATTTAATATTTCTCTTGCACAGTGTTGTATGGCTATTAGCTCAACCTGGAACACTGTTGCATATTTTCCTAAACTCAGCGAAATCGTTGATTTCGACTTGGGTCCATAGATTCCAGCACCGGCTCCTTCCTTGGTTCTTGAACCGTCTGTGTACCAGACGAGTTCAGCCTGTACGGGAGGTCCCTGTTTTCAGGATTCTCGAGCTGATATTTGAACTGAATACGCCGTTAAGAAAAACTTTTAGATTATGCAAGTTGAAATTGTTGAATTGTTGAAAGAACAAAATTAAAATCAATAAATATTATTTTCAGATTTAAGAAATTAAAACCCACATTCAATTTATGCAGAGCCTTTTGAACAATAAAAAAAAATTATACAGTAAACAGTGACCTAATCTCCCAACATTAAAATATTATGAATGATTCTTCTAACTTAGATCCTAATTCTTGTTTTAAATCATCTAAATCTTTATACTTTTAGACCGATCTGTGTGTAACACTTTTGAGGTTAAAAAAAAAACAACTGAATTAAATCTGGAGTCTAGTATTTTGTGTACCTACCGCAAAGGGCAGAAAAAAATAGGTACTGATTTAAAAAATTTCAAAAAATTATACTTCGCTATTTGAAAAATTTAACTTGTATCACTGAGCATGTGCATACATTTATTTTCAAGGTCTTGATCATATGGAGCATTTTTCGTACCCCACAAGGTTTGTGTTCGACTATTTATTTATGGTATTGGGGATGGTCAATTGACCGCGACCTAATTGGACGCTCAACTTCGGACAAAACATCTAAAATAATCAACATATTTTATTTCGAATTGTAAGCACTGACACGGAGTTAATGCACGTCAGATGCATTATTCTGTGTTCAAATTGCACTCGCACCGATCAAATTCCAACCTTCGTCTTCCGAAGACAACTTGTCTGATCGATCAGTTAGCATCCGACTCCCCAGGTGATAATTTACCATTGTCTATGTGTTAAATGTTAATGTTCATCAATCAGTTAATTAAAATGTTCATTTGTTAGAAATATAATTCGAATGTTATTTAAATGTGACAATAAAATTATGATTTGTTGTTTTATCGTATTTTTTAATTTATTTTAGTCAATTGACAAAAAAATGGACCGCTCAAATCCACAACACTAGTTATTTATTAATAATGCTGAATCCAAAGGAACGTAACGTGTAAACAACTTTGTAGAGGCATTATAATGATGAATAAACAATGAAATCAATAACTATACAGAAATTGCTTGTTTTTTGTTTAAGACTATGAAATTTTGAGATGAACGAGAAAACTTGCATTTTACATTTTATCGTTAATATTAATGAACGTTCCCTGAAGGTTAAAATAAGCTCTAGTTCCGAGTACAACTCTGGTTATCGATCCTAAGGGAAAGTGGGATTGAATAATATACCAGTGTAAGCGCCAAGTAATCGCCTAGGCAGACACCTTATCTAGAATAATAGGGCCAAGAACGAGCTAGAAAGTGCATTTCGGAAGTTGTAAGAAACCGCCAGGGAATATGAACGCGAGGATATGACTAAGTACTTGAGATAAAATATTAAGCAAAATATAATGCAAGAAGAAAAGTGCATGTAATTTAACACGAGTAGTAAGGATTATGCATTTGAATATGAAGAAGAGACTAGGGCGAGTAACAACAAAGAAAATTAGGAACGATATATACCAATGCCGAAGTGCTTTGAAATACCTAGAAGAGCATACGAAACTATAATTATTAGACTAATACAAGGTAATAAACGATTGTATGTAAGGTCTTAAGTTGTTAAGTTAAAAGTTGGCCAACTTTCTACGGTACGATAAGTTCTTAAGTTACGTTACGGAGGTTATAAATTAAGCTTAAGAATGCTTGTGATCAGGTACTGTCTCGTCGTATTTGTTTGCTGTCAGGGTAACTTAAAATTCAGCAATTGAATGTTCATTGTGTTACATTTCATTTTAACGCCTTATAAGAGGATCAAAAATTGTTACGAATTGTCACACTTCTTTTAAAAGCTAATGTTAAACTTATGTTAACTACACCAAAAATGAACTTAAAATAAAAAAAAAGGATTGCGTTATTACTAACTTTATTTTGTTGCAAGCGCAATATGAAGATATTTAGGTTATTGTTATGTAGTGCATTGGATTACTATTAAAATTAGCTTTCAAATTATGTGTCACACTTTACAATACGTAATAGTTTTTTTATCCCGCTAAAGGGCGTTAAAATGAAAAGTAACGCAATGAACAGTCATATTGCTGAATTCCTCATAAAATAATCTTTTTGAAGAGGAATTAGAGTCCGATTACAATTAGAAGAACACACCTACGTCATCATTTGGCAAAGTAATTCATTTGTTATCGCCGCTACTAGGGGTTTAGTGGAATGTTAATATTACAGGAATATAGAAAATATTGTTTTATACCCAACATCTTACTTATTTTTCATTTATTGATAGTTATAGATAATATGTAATGGTTATGACGTAGCGGTGTTCTTCTAATTGTAGTTGGACCCAACCTTTTCAATGATGTATTGGTATTTTCCCTATTTAAATTGTACTGGCTAGAGTTACGGAGAGTAGAGGAATTATACATATGACAATATGACAGTTGAGGATATTATAGAAAGGTACCTCCCTTGAAATAAAAGTCGACCGGTCTCCACCCTTAATGAATCGTCCTATACAATACCAGCAGAATAAAATAGATGTTCACTAGCCACACTACTTGGTGAGGATGCTAGATATATTATTGTACAATATTTATAATTTATATTTATAATAGTAAAAAATCTCTTCTTTTTGTGCCCACCAAATCAAAAGATCTCCATTTTTATATTTTCTCTAATTTAATGTAAATTTTAAGGTCACCCTCAATTTTATTTATCATATCAGTAGATATCAGTCTTCTTTCTATATGGTGGTGATTTACTTGCTGTCATACAGGTAAAGGTATTCCAAAACAAACCTTGAGAAATCGAATCAGGAAGTTCTCCTGTACCTCTTGGTTTACCAACTTTTAATGCTTAGCAATGTTTGCTAAGGGGGCATAAACAATCAATGTTTCTTAAGTTTTATAGTGACATTCATAAACAAAATGTATGGCCGATATATCGGTACCGGCCGATATCGGCTATGCGTATATCGGTATCGGCCACAAAAAATCCTATCGGTCAATCCCTATGTCGAACACCTGTATCTCGCTTCACCGCAGCCTCCTTGATGTAAATATCAAGGGGAGTAATTAGTGTGGTTTTCATAATTCCTGTTATGTTCTTTTTATTATTAATTTATTCATTTTTGAAATCGTGGTATTTGAGTTAAATAGGCCACAATTGTTTTATGTATGTTTATTTGGTGGAGACATGTTATATAGCTCACAGTAATGGAAAATGCATATTACTATAAATAACGAAAATAATTTTTTGGTTCCTACCTTTAGATTTAATTTGCTCCAAATGCCTTGGTTTGTCAAAAATTCAAATAAATCACTTATTACAAAATATTCAAAGTATTTATTCGGTTTATTTTAAGTATCAAAACATTTACATCCTGTACTATTTATCTGATAACAGTGTGGTGATAACAGAAATATGCAATAAAATTTGTCCTTGTACCTATTTCGTAACAGATTTTTCAGATTTGTCGATTTATCTATAAAATGTTAATTAAAATATTTCTTACTAGAGGCATAAAAGCTTGAGTGATGTGTTCAACCTATCTTGTTATTTTATGACGTTTTCTTAGAGACCTTGCATAAGAATGTTTGATTTGTTTATTTTGAATGTAATTATAACTTTACCCAATAAACATTTAGAGGTCTCGCTATTTACAGTGCAATTAATATTACCTTCGATTGCTTCATTGACTCATTCGAAGACTAACAAATGAAAATGATTCAAATGATAAATTAATGTTTATCCTTGGATAAAGGCGGAGCAATATTTATTTTTCCAGAATACCTATTACATATAAGTAGTTAATAGGAAAAGTGTTTTGAGTTTGATACTTTGTGCTATGATAGGGGCCAAAACAAAGTGTGCTATTATTTACAATATCAGTACACAATAATTGTTATGTAATTATATTTTCGAACATTTTAGTAACTATGGAAATTCCTAACCACAGATAGCATGTAACTTTACTGATGAGTATGACTACTCGCGGGATTTCAAAAATGATAAGTATAATAAAATAACCGGAGATCTAGATTTTTTGTATGGATTAATTATAAGAAAAACCAGAATGATTGAAATTAATTCGTATTCAAATATATATTATGCGATTTACTTTTATTTTAGTTAATTAAAATAGGTTATTTTTCATAACTGGCTCTTTGTCATGCAGGTATCATGCAGGGGAAGCCAGTCTATTTTCTAAAGACATTGCCACAATCGATAATTTGTTCGGAATGCTTTTGATATTTTCGTATTTTTGTCTTTGTTTAATTAGAATATAAATAAAAATACAAAATATTCGTGAAGAATAAAATGATTAGGCAACGTTGTTCTAGTTTTGTGACTGTAATGGGGGAAGAATAATAAAATTGTTTTGATCGACAGTTGTCAAATTTAACCAGCAAATTAGTTCGTTTTTTGCATAAACAATCATTTATTTCGTTATAGTGTGTATTTGGATGCCTTACATTTTTAAATACAATAAGCTGGGTGTAGAAGTACAAGGTGTGATATAAAAATAAAGTGAATATTTTTTTTAGAAACAAAGTAATAAGATGGAATTCGATTTAATCTCCTTCATAGAACTGTTCTAGGCTAGGCTAAACACTAGCGAACCAAAAGCGAAATTTGGCACGGCGCGTTGTTGTGATGAAGAAGGAAGCCATTAGACAATTTTTCTGGTCTCTTTCTTCATACATCGTTGCTGTACGCCCTTATAAAATTCAGCGTTTACAGTGTTGTTTCCCTTAGAACGTAGTCCTCACTATTGAAAAAAAACGATGAATATGACTTTAATATTCGATTATGCCTTTTTAGGGCGAGGAGATTCACTGGTTTTCCATTGGGAACTCTGAATTTTCGTTTCAGGGTTATATGCATAGACCCAATTTTATCTCCAGTTAAATTTTCTGATATGGTACCTCGACATCTTTTAAAAGTTAATGAGTGCTGTGAGTAGGGTTGCCACATTTCCGGAAGTGAAAAGCGTGGCAACCGTGACGATAGAGCATTTTTATATAATCATGTCAAAGGTCCTCGATTTATTTGTCGTAGAACGAGTAGGTAGAGCATTCTTATATAATCAGATTCATTTTTTTGTGAACATTTCCAAAAAAAAGTCCAACTTATTTTTTATATAATCGGGTCCATTTTTTGTGACCATTTCTAAAAAAAAAGGTCCTCCACTTATTTTTCGTACAAACGAGGGTCTTTTACCCGATCTATTTTTGTATAAATCCGATTCCTCTGCGGCTTTTAAAAAGCGTGAAATTTGCATAAAAAGCGTGCAGGCACGTCAAAAAGCGTGGCTGTCACGCTGTGAGGCCAACTTTTTAACACTGAATACCAGTAAAACGAAGCCGACAGCTTTTAAAAATAAATCACCAAATTTATAGTTGCGTTCAATAGAATGTAATACCAACGTAAGATTTTTAGGTTTAACAATAGACTCACATTTGAAGTTTAAATGCCACATAGATGGTTTGAATAAAAAGTTAGCTGATTATTTTGTTTACATTGAGTTGATTTGATTGAATCTAGTCATCTAAGGAATGTAATAGAATTTTGGGGAGTATGCAGCAAAGACCCGTTCCATTGTACATTTTGTTCTTCAAAACAGGGCTGTTCGTCGACTATGTCATGCAAAATATTTTGCCTTTTGTAGGCCACTCTTTAAAACCCATCAAATGTTAACGCTACCTTCACTTTTTATTTTAGAGCTATCTGCTAGATTTTCTGGAAATGTCGTTTTGATTATATCTAAATCTATCTTAGTCAAAGAATCAGTAATTTACAACCGCATTAAAATTTTAAATATTATCTCTTAGAAATTGATGCTTACTTAGTAGACAAACCATGCTATGGTATGGTTGAATTTTATCATGACTATTAAGACTAGATAAAAAGAGGCGAATCGGCATACTCAGATTTTCTGTAAATGTAAATTATATCTAAATCTACGTTAGGCAAAGTATCAGTAATTTACAACCGCATTAAAATTTTAAATTTATGATCTCTTAGAAACTTGAACACTCTTAGTAATTTCAGGAAATAACTATATACATGCTTACTTAGAAGACAAACCACCATACTATGATATGGTTGAATTTTATCATGACTATGAAGACTAGATAGAAAGAAGCGAATCAGCATAATCGAAATACGGTCCCAAAAAACGAACGCTAATTGAGCTTTTTTTAATTCATCGCAAGGGCGCTGGTGCTAGTAGGGCTGTTCAAAATACATGGCTTCTTATGGGAATTTTACATAATTTTGTTAAAATAATAAAAATAAACTTCTTTATTGCCAAATAAAGCACATAATAAACTGTTATATTTATTTATTAAATAAGTCTCGCATGTTTTAATTGATAAATTATTTAATTTTATCTATATAAAATACAAATTAGGTAGGTATGACCAAATTCGAAAAGGTTTGTTGGATGGTGAAATTTGGTAAGTACAATTTTGGGTCTAAATTTTTTTTGAATTATACCTAAATATAGTTTTAAGAGCAAAATAAAACACAGTTAACAGTTTTTTTAATGTTATAATACAAGCATAAAGGGAGATTTGAGAATGTACATGATATATTGCCTCATCCTTTAATTTCGGCTTTCCCCTTTTTTTGCTAACAGTACCATCAGTAAAAAGAGTCTTGTAATATTTGGAAATATCTTCTAAAAAGTGTAGAACAGCATCATCTCTAGAACGTGCTTTATCGGCCCTAGGAACGATATATATGCCTGCCACTGTTCTAAGCGTTTAGGATCCTATAAAAAACATTTACAATAGCAAAATTGGGTTTCAACAAAAAAATAACAGTAGCAACTCTTTATCTAATATTAAAACTATAAAAAAAAACAAATTTTCTTTTCTAGTAAGTTAAATTTTTGTTAGTTTGCATTGCACCTAGCTATATTTCAGCCAATCAGCAATGTCTTTATTATAAACTTAAGAGGCTAATGCAAATGGTTTGGTCCTTCTGAGCCTTCTCATTAGGTATCGGTTGTCCAGGAACTGTAGAACTTCGATGTTGACATGATCATGCAGTCTTTTTTCATGTTTTTTTGTGATGGTTTTCCTCTCTTCTTCTACTGTAGGCATTCTCAGATCTCTGTGTAGATCTGAGTTTCTAACATACCAAGGGGCGTTTACTATTGCCCTTAATATTTTGTTCTGGAAACGTTGTATTATATTTATGTTAGTTTTACTGGCACACCCCCAGAGTTGTATGCCGTAAGTCGATCCTGGCTTCAGTACTTGTTTATATATTAAAAGTTTATTTTCGATTGAAAGTTTTGATTTTCTATTCATCAACCAGTATAATTTTCTATATTTAATACCAAACTCTTCCCGTTTTTTCTTTATGTGTTCTTTCCACTTTAATTTAATATCTAGGTTCATTCCCAAGTATTTCGCCGAATTAGAATATGTTATTCTAGTATAATTTAATGTCACTGGTAGGTATTCTACTGATCTTTTATTAGTAAAGTTAACCTGAACTGTTGAGCTTAATGCGCCATCTTTTTGTCCACTCATAGATTTTATTAGTTGTATGTTGAAGTTTTTTGGTCGATTCTTCTATGGTTTTACCGATGGCAAGTATGGCCGTGTCGTCGGCAAATGTGGCTACTTTCACATTTTGCGTTTGTGGTATGTCGGAGGTAAACAACAGGTAGAAAACTGGTCCCAGAACACTTCCTTGAGGTACTCCTGCTTTAGTTTCTTTAAGCTTGGAATATTCTTCTGGTTTAACTCGGAAGATTCTATCAGTTAAGTAAGATTTTAAGATGTCTCAATATTGTCTAGGTAAAAGTATATTTATTTTATATTCAAGGCCCTCTACCCAAAAATTGTTGTTTGTTAGTCAGGATCTATGACTGTAAAATTTTATTTTATAGAAACTTGTAATAAAATAAACTACACTCCGTGATACGTGTTGTGACTAGTTTACAATATTATATTTAGACATAAATACATGTTACTTCATTAGAAGCTCTAAAAAGACATTGAATTGATTTCTCCTTGTGTTTTACATGTGATTTGTATCCTGTTTTACAATCTGGAACGAAGTAAATCTTGCTTTAATGTATTTGTCACTCATGTTACTTGTACTCAGGTTCCTTTTTTTCATATTATTTTGATTCTTTTCACCAATTTTTTTAAAAAATCACTCCATTTTACATTGACTTATATAGAAAATGAACAGCAGTGACGTTCGACCTGCCAACTACAGTCAATTTAGCGAACTTTATAAAAAGAAAAACAAATTTGAAATCATTGCCGATTCGCCTTCTTATCTCTAGTCTTCATAATCATGACGAACATAGCAATTAATTCTGAGTTTTATATTAAGTACCTAAATTTTAGGTCTTTTATTCATTTGTATTTGGATTTCATTTTAGAACTTTTTCTTTCGTTACTTTTTATGTCTAACCCTAGATGCTGATGCAGCAGCAGCAGCAGCAACAAAATGCACACCTATAAATTCAAGATCCATTTGCTGTAGGCCAGCAATTTTAGAAAATGGTAACGTGAATAAAATATATTTCCATTTCAACAAAGCACAAGTCGCGTTATGGTTTTATTTATCGTTCTTAACCTAGTTTGGATTTCCATGTGTGTTTTCTGTCGAGCAACGAGGCCTTGAGTGGGTTACAGAATATAAAAGTAGCCGCGATTACGAAACAAATGCCCGCGATTTTACATAAAAAGAATAAAAGCAAATATCTACGACAAACTGTAGGTATGTGTTAAATGCACAACGCGAATATATGCGTTGTTTATTTACTAGTGCCAATCATTTGAAAGAATGTATCAATTTGAAGAATGATGAATCAAAATATAACACATATTAGAAATGTAAATAAATCAAAAGCAGCTCATTTTAATTTTGTTTTTTTTTTGTGCATTGTAAATAAACCTCACGGAATATATAGTATATTTCATTATTCATCCAGAAAATAGGATTTTTCCCACGCGCACGGAATGTCATGCATGCGTGGGAATAGTAGTTTGTGCAACAAGAGTGGATATGATGGCTATATCGTACGAAGACTAAGTTTGAATAAAAAAAATGATCAGCTGGGATTTGAGCCCCGGTCCTTGGAATGGGAATACTTCAATCGCTACCAACTTTTACATTTTTTATGGCGTAAAATTTGTAATATAATTGGTTTTAGATAGTTTTATTAAAATTTAAACGAATATCCATCCAGTGAATTGCCATTATTTATCGATTCTTCGCAAAAATCACTCATTTTTAATTATATTTAATCTCGATAACTAAAAATATACTGACAATTAATTTGAAAGAATTATCACTTATTTAAAATAAAAAAAAAATAGACAAGTCATTAAATGTGATTGGTGAATTTCATATCCATGCAGTGTCCTTACTAGAATGGATATGAAATTATATCCGTTTAGTAGAACGCAATGGTTTGCGGTACGTGCGTAGAATAGATAATATCTATGTGGATGAAGAAAAGACTTTCTGAATAAGTAATAAACGTTACAACTCTTTGAAAACTATACAAAATACGATATTATCTTGTTGATGTATTTGACAGTTTAGTAATTTACAGTTACAGTAGAAAATGTTGACATGAAAACTTTGGCTAAAGCTAGCAACTCTAGTAGACTAATATACCCTTACGCTAGTGGAGTATGCAAAATAATATTTTTACAATTATTAATAATGTCAAAAAATATCTAATTAATAAACAGGATTTTTGGACGGACAACAAATGACACAATTCAGAATTCCTAATGGCGTTGTATCAATCGATCATTTTTTTTATTTTGTAAAATGTTTTTCTACATCCACATGGTCTACGCACAGACTACAAAACCAAAAAGTATGATATTGCGATCAACTGAACGATTATATTTTATATCCATTCTAAGTAGTGAGAACAGTGCAAAAAAATGAAATCCACCAATCACAGTTAGTTCATATTTTGGTCAACTGAATGTTATTATTTTTAAAATTTTAAATAGGTGACAATTCTGTCAAAGTAATTGTCAGTTTTTTTTTAGCTATTGAGATTAAACATACTTTATGAGTTATTCTTGTCTAGAATCGATAAATAATAGCATTCTTATTTTGATAAATAATACTATATGAAGTCAATTTAATTAAGAGTATTAAAGCAAAAATATTAAGCGCATAGGTGGTGGTGTCAACGCACTTGCCTTTCATGTGGAAGGCCCGAGTTCAAATCTCAGATAGGGACAAATTAAATCTTTTTTTTTTCTTGTTCATGTTATTTTATAAATTAGTAAAAGTCATAAAATATTTTTAAATTAGTTATTTTATCTTAATAGCCTAAAATAATTTTTAATATTTGTAGATTTTCGTTAGTGCGTCGTAGAAAAAAAATATACTGTACAACTCGAGTGGATTGTCCATATCCGCTTTTGTTGCACAAATACTATTGATGCCGTTTTAGCGTCGAAACGGGAAACCTTCACTTTATCTTCTCAAAACCATTATGGAAACAGGGTGTTTTCAAAAAGGCGTAAGTAACGTAATAATAGTCTGTGCAACAAGAGTGGATATGGACAAGCCACTCGAGTTGTACGGTATATTTTTTCTAGGGCCCACTAACGAAAATCTACAAATTTTAAAAATTAGTTTAGATTATTAAGACAAAATAACTAATTTTAAAAAATAACTTTAACTACTTAATTTACAAAATAAACATAAAAAATACAAAAATAAACAAAATAAACAAAAAACAAAAAAAAAACAAAAAAAAAACAAAAGAAACAAAAAAGATTTAATTTAATTAGTCCCCAGTCCAGATTTGAAGCCGGGGCTCTCGAATGGAAGCCAAACCTCTGTTCTCACCTCCACCGACACACCATTTTAGTTTCAATACTCGTAATTAAATTAGTTTCATATACTTTGATTAAAATTATTTATTTGTAAATGTGGACGAAAAAAAAATAATAGTAGCCGGGTGACCAAAATATGAACTGTGATTGGTGGATTTCATTTTTTTGTTAGGTTCTTACTAGGTAGAATGGATATGAAATATATTCGTTCAGTTGAACGCAATGGCATATTCTTTCGTTTTATAGTCTGTGCGTAGATAAGCTAATTAATATCCATGTGGGTGTAGTAAAAATACATTCTATGCGTATTCCTTCCAATAGATTTAATTAGGACTGTGGGCCGTGTGGCGTCCCCCACCTCAACCTCTTATCAGTTAGGCTCAGGAAAAATAGTCCTTGTTTTTTTTTTTTTTGAAAATGGCAAAAAATCCAAATATTGCTTATTTGTAACTATTTTACTGAAATAAATGTTCATCCAAAATTACTTTCTTGCACGTACCTCAGGTGAGTCTGATTAAGGGTTAAATAAGTAACTTAAATATTTTCATGTAGAACACAATGAAAATATTTAAAAAAAAAACATTCATACATTTTTCATAAATTGGCAGGCTTGGCGACTACTATTTCGAATAAAATAATAAAATAGCGTCCAAGATGGAAGGTTATGTCGCAACCCCCTTAGATATACGAGCCCTTCTCACCGGCAGCTATTATTGTTTGGTAGGAAAAAAGTATTATAAAAAAATATTTATCTAAGTGTCAGAGTTTGAAATACTATAATTGTGATGGTGTATAACAATAATTACTTTAACCGTTCTAAAAAGGAAACATTAGGTAGGGATGTCAATTTAAAAATTGCAGTAGATCGAATCGTCTAATGTATTATTGAATCACCCTATATGTTTTACAGAAACTACGTAGATAATAATGATAATTATTATATATAGATAGGTATATGAGGAAAAAATCGAAAAATTAGGATTAATCTTCCATCACTAGGTAAGTTGATTAATCTTTAAATTTAATTATTTAATTTTTATAAGCCCGTCCCAATTAGAAATAATATTGTATGCTTAAAAAACGTCTAGATTTTTTTTAATTACCTATTTTATTTTCAGCAGGTAAGTACCTACCATAGTATTCAATTTTTATAAGCCCCGCCCCAATTAGAAATAATATTTACATAAATTAATATTTTATTTTCAGCAGATACCTACCTAGGTACCTGCCCACAAACTCGCATGGAACAATATTGTGTTAGTTTTTAAAATCACATTTAATTTAATTGAGTAGGTACGTACATTATCTAAAATCCAAAGTCAATATCATTTTTTTTATTATTTATTTTGTACCTAATAATGAATTGTGAATTTAAAATGAAAAACGCTCTTTGAATGACATAACTTTTGATTTCCGTAACACATAATATGCGTGACGTCACCAACTTCATGATCAATGGAGCAAAGAAGGTGAATTTAGCCGCATATAGGTCAAGCAGAAACCAGATCAAAGACAGAGAAAACAGAAGGTAAAACCATCTTGTCTGCTAAGCGAGTAGAAGTGCTGTTAAATAATACCACTTTCCTTTCTTATCTAATGCGATCGTTAATGAATCATTAGGAACACGTTATAAAATAATGAAAACATTCAACCATAACCAATCGAATCTTTGTAGGCACTTTAACAATGCAAAAAAATAAGCCAGTGCGAGCGTAGTTGACTCCCACATAGCAGCTGATCAGTGTAAAGCATTAGATCATAGAGATCTAATTAGAGTAGGTAGCGTTCCTTCCATCTATTACATGTATTTTACTAGGTTAATTACGTTCCATTTGACATTGAACGACTGACAGTTGCGTCTACGTCATACGCGTGTGGAAACAAAAAAAAACGATGCATTCAAATTCCCACTCACCTGAGCTGAAGTGGGAGCGTTTCGTGTCCCCGTTTTCGGCGTCCCCGTCCAGCGGCCTTTTCCTGGAGTCGGCGATTTCTGGCGAAGGGCAGGTTTCCATTCCCGAATCGGCAGCCATCTTGGTCGTTGTTGATCCGCGTTCTTCAATTGTCATTAGAGTTCGGCGCGAACGGATAGAAAATTCGCACTGAACTAAACACAGAAGCACACGCGTCACAAAAAGATTGTCTCGATGATGCGCGCTACCTTGCTTGCAGTGCGCACGACACTTGAACACTGAGAGTGAGCGCCAACTATTGCGATTCGCTTCCACCAGTACTCGGCCCTCGGACCCCCAGAAAATTTCCGTCAAGCGGAGTCGGGCTGATTAGATAGCGGCTCCATAAATCTTCCCACCTCTAGTTCTTAACCTGACCTTCGGATTTGTGTTGTTAGTCCGTCTTCATATAGGCTCTGCAGTGCAAATAAAATTATTATTAATAAAATTAATCATTATTTTTTAACCCTTTTTAAAAATAGATTACACTCCTACACTGCCTATTTCCCAAAGCGCACAGTTTTTGTTTGTTAAATACGAGGGCTGTTCTCTTTCCGTTGAGTCTATCTATTATGCGATGTTATTTTTGCAACAAATTTTGTGTGATACTGCATAAAAAATCAAGTTCTTCCTGTGTTAAATTTCTAAAAAAAAAGGTCCTCAGCTTGTATTTTTCGTAAACCAGGCCTTTTTGTGGTGAACTTCTAAAACGATTTTTCCCCCCTGTACCCCTGCCCCACCCGTTGCTAGTTGTCAAATATACCTATAATCCTCTTGCCAATAAGTGATGGAAATAAACAAGTATTATCGTGCTGTGATTTATTACAATTTCAAGCGTGGCTTAACCCTTTATAGGACAGTGGTTAGTGCAGTAAATGATTAATAAACACAAATTCAAACGGGCGAAGTTGACGCTGTGTAAGCAAGTGTAGACTACTTGCAACTACTTGCAAGATTTTTCGAAAATAATTTTGCTGTGTAATTTAGGTAAGTACAATATTTAATTTATTATTATTGATACAAAAACAGTTAGCGTTGACGAAATATAAGCACCGAAAGTGGAAATAATGACTTCTAACCTCTAATTGAGTGTACTGTCATACAATTTTTTCATTTCAGAATGGCAAATTTCAAATTTAGAGATTTAGAACAGATGGATGGTGATGATTTATTTGATCTATTGGACGACATTGATGTAGAACAAGCAGACAATTCAGAATATGGTGGTCACAACAGCGATGCGGTGGATATTTTTGATCTCATTGAACGTTCAAATTTTTACTCGATGTAACCCTAGTGGATCTAACGATGACTCACCTGTACAGGTTTTTAACGAATCGAGTTGCAATATTTTAAAAATGAAAACAAAATCAGTACTAGATATAAGGAGGCGAATCGGCCTTGGTCAAATTTCAAATTTCCGTCCCTATTTTTATGGAGTTTCAAAAAACTACTGTAGT
Organism: Psylliodes chrysocephalus; assembly: GCA_927349885.1. Taxonomy (NCBI): domain Eukaryota; kingdom Metazoa; phylum Arthropoda; class Insecta; order Coleoptera; family Chrysomelidae; genus Psylliodes; species Psylliodes chrysocephalus. Next base: position 46,411,324 of record OV651817.1, read on the forward strand.
TGGCGGGTGGCAAAATAACGTCGTCTATTTTCTATGCAAGTCAATGGGAATTAAAGTGATTTTGGTAAAATTTAGTGAAAAGAATAAAAATAAGCTGAAATAAAGTACCTGACTACAAGTAACAATGAGTAACAAAAAACGGCAAAGCAGGATTTGCTTCGTTGCGGGTTGAAAAACGGGATATAAATCCGATATAAAATTAAAGAAAACACCACGAGATAAAAATCCAAGTCTTTTTAAAGCTCCTAGTGTAAGTAAAATAATGTATTTATTTCTAAATAATATTATTATAAAATAGTCACAACTCGTATCTTACGGAGTGTAGTTTATTTAATTACAAAATTCTATAATAAAAAATAATAAAGTCATAAATCCTGACTTACAAACAACAATAATTACACATTAAATTTAACTTACTAGAAAAGAAAATTTTCTTTTTTTATGTTTTTTGATGTTAGCTGAAGAGTTACTACTGTTATTTTTCTTTATTGAACTCCAATTTAGTCATTGCAAATATTTTTTATAGGATCCTAAACGTTTAGAACAATGGCAGCATGTGATTCCTAGGGCTGATAAAGTATTGTCTAGTTATGATTCTGTTTGCGAGCTACACTTTTTAGAAGATGATATTTTAAAATTTGATGAAACTATTTTAACTAATGGCACTGTTAACAAAATAAAAAGGAAAAGACCGAGATTAAAGTACGAAGCAATACCATGTATATTTCCGAATCTCCTTCATACTTGTCTATTATTAGGAAAAGACGAAACCACCATCCCAGACAACACACCAAATCCCAGAGATATTCACAGAATATCTTTTGTGGATATCCAATATATCCACAGGATATCAGAAATATTCGGTGGATCTAATATGGATATCCAAATGTCCGTCTATATCCAGAATATAGAAGATATCCTAATGGATATCCAGCAAAATATCTAATGGGTATCTTCCAGACAATACAAGAAATCCCAGAGATATCCACAGAATATATTTTGTGAATATTCAATATATCCAATATGGATATCCAACCAATTGTCCGTCTATATCCCAGGATATAGAAGATATTCGGATATTCAGCAAAATATTTTATGGGTATCTTTAGTAGAGGTTCATAAGTAACCAATGATTATTGAATTAACGTCGAAAGAAAATAGCAGAGATAAAAAATATTTTCAACACTCAAAATATTTTCAACACTCTGCCTTTGATTTTGCCTACTAAGGAGAAAATTCATCCTTATTAGGACTCTTCAGCAATAAATGGAAATTCTCGACTCCAGTCTCTAATGGAGTGATTACGACACAAATTTCGATCGAACTCAATTACGGCGGGTCGAGCATGAGTAGATGCGACAGTGGTATCGCCATCTATACTTAGTAAGCAAAATCAAATAACATCTAGTGGATATCCACGATGGTTTGCGTTCGCGCCTAAACTTTGATATATTTAGTGGATGTCCATGGGATATTGAATACACCTTAAAAAAATTAATTTTAAATATCTGAACGGTACTATTAGCTACAATGGCGAGCACAATGGCGTAATTTTTTAATAATTTGCTATATAATTACTATTATTTATGAACATTTGCATGTCTATAAATTACATTTCATGTATATAAAATAGATATCCACCATAGCCTGGATATTCAGAGGATATTGAGATGTTCAGTAGATATCCAAAGGATTTGGTGTGCTTTCTGGGGCATTGAACCGAAATGAATTTGTTAGAATAAAAAAAAGGAAGAAAATACTAGAACCTATTGCTGAAGAAACTATTTACCAGGATGATGAAATTGTAGTTGTCGAATACAAAATTACCACAAAACTGTTCTTACCAAATTTCACCATTTAACAAACCTTTTCAAATTTGGTCATACCTAATTTTTATTTTATTTAGATAAAATTAAATAATGAATAGTAAATAATGTTTAACATAAAGACTCATTTATAATTAATACCAACAGTATTTTCTGTACTTTAGTTAGTAATTAAAACAAAGACTTATTTACAATAATTAAAATCAACAGTATTTTCTGTGCTTTAGTTAGCAATAAACAATTTGATTTTTATTATTTTCATACAATTTTGTAAAATCTCTGACTAAATATTTTCATTTAAACTGTGTCTTAGTATGCCCGCAGCCTTATTTAGCTTTAATTAAAAAAATAATTAGCCCTACCCATCAAATTTCAACACTTATCAATAATTTGCATTTTACTAAATACTAGTAAATAATGTATCAATTAAAATATGTAAGACTTATTTAGAACTAAATACAACAGTATGTTCTGTGCTTTATTTCGCTATAAACAAGTTTATTTTTATTATTTTGACAAAATTATGTATAATTCCCATAAGAAGCCATGTATTTTGAACTACGTAAACCGTACAGCGCCCATGCGGTTAATTATAAAAGCTCAATTGACGTGTGGTTTTTGGGACCGTATTTTGAGCATGCCGATTCGCCTCCTTATCTCTAGTCTTCATCATAATCAGTAAACACTGCACAAGCTACAGACCTCAACGTATTTGATCCATATGACTCGGAGGATTCTATGGCAGATCCAAATTATGAACTGTCAAACACAAGCTTGTATGATACAAATACTAAGTTACTCAGAAAATCATCTAAACAATCTACGTCTAATAAACATACAACAGAATGTAATGAAAAGCTTATAGCAGAGCAAGACGTTGGCGATCCGAGAATACCGATCAAGGAGAAGCGACAGTCGCACAGTGTGTCAGAATGCCCCTAAAATGTTGAAAAATTCAAAAATAACAAACTACTGAAATATCAATAAATTTTTATAGAACACAACTAAGTAGGCTCTGGAGCATTCTAATACAGTAGAATCACTGTCATCGGTTGTCTTGGATACACGCTAGTATACCGCAAACTTTGACATGTTTTTTGTTGAGTTATCTTCAGTTTTTTTTTTCTAAGAGTGTCTTAAAGTTTCGCTCAATATTTAAAGCAGTGCTTCATTTTGAAAGTTTTAAGATGGGTGACAATTATGCAGGTAAGTTTATACTTTTTTAGCAAACTCTTAGTTTTTGTTTATGTATGAAGACGTGGAAATATTGGCAATATTAGAAAAAGGGTTTTTTCATTACATTTAAATATTATTTTTCAAGTTTTGGTACGGATATCCTAATGAGTTACATAAAGTTACACTATTTACTATATATACCTTTTATCTTTTAGTATACTACTTTGTACCAAACTTCAAATTAGCTGCTACTTTTTGCTACCTTCTTGGTAAAATCCATATAAGTATTAGTAGTACAGTACACTTTTACGGGCTACGAAAAGTGTTGCGAAAGACTTTGGTACTTACAGAACAAAGTACTCCGTTAATTTTACTGATTTTTTTGCATGTTTACAGAAACAAATAAAACACATTATCTTGAAAACTAAGGCATATGCAAATTTTATCTATTAAGCCTTTTCTATGTGTACTTCTAGAGCCAAGAAATCATCAAATGCGGGTACGAGAAATTTTTGAAAAGGGAAAAGAGATGAAAAAGATTTATGAAACATTATTGACCTTAAGTTGTCAACACTGCCAAGAACAAAATAAACAAAATATAAAACATATAGCAAGAAATTTTAGTATTCAGTTTAAGAGAAGGTGGGCTAAAGCTTGCCGAATAAAACAAAAATTTTGTGAAACTAATAGACTCTGGCTGGGAAATTACGTCGTTTTACCATGTGCTTTACATAAAGGAGGAAGGCCCAAAGAAAACTTTGAAAATTTAGGTTATTCCGCAAAATATAAAAGAACCAAACAATTAAGAACGTTTGATACGAATGAGCTTTTATTTGCCTCTAAAATGGGTTTAAGATCGGCTGGAAAATCACAAGCAGCAAAAAATTTACAAAATATCGAAGAAGAAACACCCAATGCGACTAAAGTAAATCGTCTTAGCAGTGACAGTGCTTTGGCAATGGTTATAGATGCAAAGTTATCCAAAAGACAATATCAGAATATTCGTGAGTCCGCAATTGAAAACAAACCGGATATTTATCCGCCTTACAATAACATAAGGGAAGCAAAAAATCGATGTTATCCCAAAAATATTTTATCCTCAGAGCATTCAGTTACAGTTAACCTACAGTCGCTATTGGACCACACTACATGCAGGCTCCTATCAACTTTAGAATTGGAAAATTTTAAGATGAAAAACAAAGGCTTGTATTAATTTCTAAATGGGGAATGGATGGAAGTTCTGGTCAAGCACAATACAAACAATCTTTTGCGGATGATAGCTATTGCGACTCTAACTTACTGCTAACCTGTATAGTTCCAATTCAGCTTTATATGGAAAACAACACGAAACAAAAAGTTATTATTTGGAGTAATCCAACTCCTTCATCAACAAAACTATGTCGTCCTTTAAAAATGCAGTTCCTAAAAGAAACTGTAGACATTTCAAAACGGGAAACTCAATTAGTTAAGGATCAAATTCAAACATTATCTGAAACTACATTTACAACAAACTCTTTACAAATGTTACTGATAAAACACGATCTGTATATGACAATGATAGACATGAAAATGATAAATTCTCTTACCAATACATCCTCACAAAAATGTTACTTGTGTGGAGCCTCCCCTGTAGAGATGAATAACTTGGAAAAACTTCTACAAAAACCTAGAAGACTACTTACAATATGGCATAACATCACTGCACGCTTGGATCAGGTTTGTTAATTTACCTATCTTATCTGGATATCAGTTTTATGAAACTTGTGGATGTTTTAATTTTATGTATTGCTAACAAAAATGTCAGCTTAGTTTTAGAGGCTTTGAGCCACTAATTATCCCAAAATTCAGTTCTGTGATCCCACCATAATTTGCCCAAATCGGCCAGCAGTGTTGCACTTCCGGTCTCCTTGGTGGAACGGATTTTTAGTATGTTTAATATAGCCTATATCCTATCCAGTAAAATAATACAGATCAGTGGTTCAATCTGAATATAGAAAGCAACTGGGGATTATAGTGGACCAACCAAAGCAAGGAGCTGGTAGTTCGAATGATGGTAATTGTGCCAAGACTTTTTTCCGAAACTATGTGTTATCCTCAAAAATTACTGGATTGGATGAAAACTTAATATATAGATTTTACGTGATCCTTCAGGTGATTGCAAGCGGTTTCAACATTAATTCGGAAAAATTCAAAACTTACTGTTTAGATACCGCTAAGATGTGCATATTTCTTTACCCTTGGTATAGAATGCCTGTGAGCGTCCATAAAATTCTTTTGCATGGGCCTGCAATTATAAATGCTTCACCTGTTCCCATTTGCCAGCTATCTGAAGAAGCACAAGAGGCGCGCAATAAGGAATATCGGAGGTACAGGGAGCATAATTCACGCAAATGCAACAGAACGTTAACAAACATAGATGTGTTTAACAGTCTATGTATTTCATCCGATCCAGTTATAACCAGTCTAAGAAGAAAAACTGTAATTATGAAGAAGCGTTTTTCTCCAGAAGTCCTTGGTCTTTTAGAGGCACATTCGCCAAATGCGCTTTTAGATTCTTCATCTGAGAGTGATTCTGATTAGTTTTTTCTCAAGGTGTCATAAAGTTAAATAAAGTTTTGTAATTTTCATGAATGTATTAAAATTCATTATATTGTTCATTTGACAAAATGTTCATTATTGCATAGTACCTGTGGAAAGGGATTAAAAGTGAGTATTTCTTCACGAACTACTGAAAGCAACCCTTTAAACGCAAATGGTAATCGATGACACTAGTTCGAATTTTACCTGTATCGCCCGGATTTGTGGAACGTAACCATGGGCTACCCTTATTTTAATCCCTTTTAAGGCTCTGATGAGCGCACAGTTGGGTAATTTATAGGTCTTGAAAAATATTTGTTATTATACCTTGTTTTTAATTTACTCAAACAGAAAACTCGACCATTTACATAACAATTGCAAATAACTCAAAAAACATTGGTAATTATTGCGAAGACACCCTTGTCTTAAAAATACATATTTTTTTACAAAACTTACATTTTAGTCTTTAGGAAAAAGTATTTTTCAAATATACCACCGGAAAATCCATAAATTAACGTTTTTTTAAAAATTTTACATGAGGATCATTAAGTGATCATTTGTGTAAACTTATTCATTAGAATTTAGAATTATATATGTCATGCTCTGTCAATACAAATTAGTGCGGTGTTGCCAAGTGCAAACTGAAATGAACAAAAAGAAATATAAAAAAATACCTTATTTTTGTCATTTCCATACTCTTTAAAAATCAGTTCTATTAATTTATTTCTGGTCACACCCGATGATTTATTTATCTATTTTGATTGAATTGTTGTAATACATTATTTTTAAATATGTATTAATATTACGTCATATATAAAAAAATAAACAATACTTTTTGAAAACTTTGAAACATAATTACTTTAAAGTATTTTTCGCGCCATAAAGCAACATGAACGTTTATGATAGATTATGTTATTTAGACCAATCAGACATGTCTGAATAACATAATATATCATCATAAACGTTCATGTTGGTTTATACCGCGAAAAATACCTTTTTGTGTTATCCAAAAGTTTTTAAAACTTTTGAACCAAGTCAATTTATTTATTAGTTGAAATTTATATACAGAGTGTACAAAAAGTAACTTAACATACTAATATTTAGATTCCTGATAGGTTTACAAAGCAATTTTGAATAAAATTTTATGAATTAAATCAAGTTAATAAGAAATATACCGGGTTGACCATTACTCCAAAATTACGCAAGAATATATATTTTTTAATAATTTTTCGTAGTTTAAAATAAAACTTAAAATTACAATGTGCTTGATAAATCCTTGCGTTATTTTGGAATAATAGTGCGCCTGGCAAGCGAGCCCGCCCGGCCCTGCACACTCTTGTTACACCTACACCCTAATAGCACTGAACACTCGTTCTACCCACTTCCTAACACGGCACAAGCGAGCGCGCCCGGCCGTCGTTTCAAAATTCGCGCGAATTTAGTCGGTCGAGCGCGCACTTTTTGCACCTATACCATAATAGCACGGAACGCTAGTCCCACCCACTTCCTAACTACTACAGAAGCAAGCGAGCGCCAGGCCGACGTTTTGAAATTCGTGCGAATGTTGAAACGTCGGCCGGGCGCGCCCTTTTTGCACCTATACCATAGAGAACGAAACGCTCGTCCCACCCACTTCCTAAACGTCGGCCGGGCGCTCGCTTGCTTCTGTAGTGGTTAAGAAGTGGGTGGAACGAGCGTTCCGTGCTATTATGGAATAGGTGCAAAAAGGGCGCGCACGTCCGACGTTCCGAAATTCGCGCGAATTTCGAAACGTCGGACGTGCGCTCGCTTTACTCGCTTGCTTCTGTAGTGGTTAGACAGTGGGTGGGACACTGGGACGAGCGTTCCGTGCTATTATGGTATAGGTGCAAAAAGGTCAACGGGGCGCGCTCGCTTCGCTCGCTTGTGCCGTGGTTTGGAAGTGGGTGGAACGAGCGTTCAGTACTATTAGGGTGGAGGTGTAACAAGAGTCCGCAGGGACATTTTTTGAAATTCGCGTGAATTTCGAAAAGTCGGCCGGGCGGGCTCGCTTGTATCTGTAGCGGTTAGCAGGTGGGTGGGACGAGGGAAGCGTGCTCTTACGGTGTAAGTGTAAAAAGGGCACAGGCGAATTTCGAACCATCAAACCTAAAGCGCCCGCTCCTAAGGTAGTTAGGACGTGGGAGGACGAGCGTGCTTTTATGGTGTAAGTGTGTCAGGGAACTTTTACTGTTTTGAATTCTGATGGGTTTATGAAGCGTTTTGGATAAAAAAGTTATCAAATAAATTAAATTATCAGTATGTCAGAAATATACCAGGCGCACTATTATTCCAAAAAAACGCAAGGATTAATCAAGCTAATAAAGTTAGCAGTTTTGACAGTTTTATTTTAAATTTAATAGAGTACGAAAAATTATTAGAAAAATATATTCTTGCGTAACTTTGGAGTAATGGTCAACCCAGTATATTTCTTATTAACTTGATTTAATTCATAAAATTTTATTCAAATCTGTTTTGTAAACCTACCAGGAATCTAAATATTAGTATCCCAGACAGCACACCAAATCCTTTGGATATCTACTGAACATCCCAATATCCACTGAATGTCCAGTCCATGGTAGATATCTATTTTATATCCATGAAATCATTGTATATAGTTCTTTATACAATGATGAAATGTAATTTATAGACATGCAAATGTCCATAAATAATAGTAATTATATAGCAAATTATTAAAAAATTACGCCATTGTGCTCGCCATTGTGCTCGCCATTGTGGCTAATAGTACCGTTCAGATATTTAAAATTAATTTTAAGGTGTATTCAATATCCCATGAACATCCACTAAATATATCAAAGTTAGGCGCAAACGCAAACCATCGTGGATATCCACTAGATGTTATTTGATTCTGCTTACTAAGCATGGGCGTAGCCAGACTTTCATTCAGGGGGGGGGGGCAGCATGAGTGCCAGCCTTGACAGCCTTTACAAAGGGACGTGGATCTGAGGTGACCAAGTTTAAAAAAAAAATATTAAAAAAAATACGGGTGGCACTCGGGGACTGCCGCGGTAAAGCTATTGCATAGCATTTTGTATCAACTTATGCAATTATAATTATTTATTTATTTTATTTATGCAGTATTTTTTTCTTTGATATTAATTCAAGATACACCTTTTGAGCGTGGTGACCGATAAGAAAACAATTTTTTTTTCTTTTATTGAATAAATGAGAAGTTAATATTGTTTAAAATATTTTTATTATCTTACAATACATGTAGGTTATTCAGGAATTTTTATCATTGAAACTACAGGTTTATGATAACTGAAATAAGAAACATAAGTTTGAGACTTGATATCCTCTAAATATCTGGAAAATACCGCGTCAATGGTGGTCCCATATTTTGTTGTGGATTCTTGTGGATCATTATTCATTTTCAAATTCAATTTTTTCGAAATTGTGTGTAAAAGAGGTAGAATCAGTCATGAGCAGTTAGCAGCTAGTCTACACGCATACGTCTAGTCACACGCACACAAACACCGTACCAAAGTCTGCCGAACTGAAACGACATTTGACGATGCACGGCTTTCAACGCCGCACCGCTGTGCCGGTCGGAGTGGGGGGGTGTTAGGTTTATTTTCGTTACGGAATTTATAGATTCGGTGGCCGCGCTCAAATCCCGCGATAAAAGCTATGCAATAGCTTAATAATTAAGATTTAAAATAAACTCGGAAATAGAAACTAAATCTAAATCGGTTTTAAGAAAGTGACAAGAAATAAAAGTATAATGCAATACAAAAATACAAAAAATCGAATACAAAGTCTACAATAAATTTAACCTTCTTGTCTTCTTTTCAGCGAATTTTTTTAAAGCCTTTTCTCGAAGTTTTGGTCATTCGATACTAGTTTTCTGTGGCCATTGTGGACCTCAACCAGGTTTTTACTGTCCTAAAGGTGCTTAACGTCCTCTTAATGGAAGCAGTTGTGCACAAGAGTGCTAAGCTAATCATTATTGCCTTCTTAATTGCTGGGTAAAATTCGGTCTTAGCTAAAACGGACACGAAGTCGAGGTTAGTGTCTTCTTCATCCTTTAAAGTCCAGAACCGGTGCCACAATTCAAATTCTCGTGCTGTTTTTAATAATTTAAAAGCCGGCTATTGCTGCTCCGGAAGATTGCAAGCTTCTGTAGTTCGAAGGCCGGTCCTTGCTTCCCGCTGAAACGCTCCCTCCTTCAAAGAATTACAGAAAGAATCTAAGTAGGGTATTAAAACATATTTTGAAGTACTGTTCAGGTGTTGACACTGGTGGGTTGGCACGGAATGACTGTTTTGTTGTTAATCGGGCACACGTATTTCTACATCCAATTCCATGCCAATTGCTTCCATCTCATTCATGATAGCTTCCACTGTCTTCTCCGCTTTGTCACGATGTTCACCTACCAATTCCACGATATGTTCAATTTGCTGTGAACATTTAACCAAATATATTGCAACTGCCTGTGACGAATTACCACAGGCTCTAAGTTACAAGAGTATTTTGCAATCAGACAAAGGCAAAATATAAAAGTGCTCCTCGTTGAAGCAGCATGCAGCTGATCTCCTTGTTTACGGCTTGTTGCATTTCCTTTAATCCTATCAGTTGAAGTCCTTTTATAATGGCTACAAAATTTTCCCGAAAAAAATTGATTATGTCTTTGACTGTAGCAATCGTGTTTCGTAGGTACTTCAGGAACCTTATTTAGATCGTTAACAACAAGATTAAGTTTGTGACTTGCACAGTGAAAATACACTCCTTCTGGAAAAAATCGCGTAGACGTTTTTGCACCCCATTGTCTTTTCTGGCCATTGTCGAGCAACTGTCATATCTTTGACCGACGAATTTGTCGAGTACTTATTGCCGTAATAATTTTTTGAAATATTATTTGTCGCGAACACACTAGAGATGGCCAATATCGTGCATTTCAAGTATCAGTGATATTTGTTGTGACATTTTAAATATCTGTGATATTAAGCCGTAATTTCGTGACAAAAGTGACAGCAAATCAAATGAGCAAAATTTGTCTACTACATACAAATGAAATAAGGGTAGAAGTACTAAGTCGAAACACAACAACTATTTTAAAAGAAATTATTGAGATATTAGAAAATTTATTGAAATATAAAAAAAAATACAACTATTGGAAATGACATATGAGAAGTGATTTTAAATTATTTTAACGCTTGGGCGAATGAGCAGGGGGGGGCACCACTATCGCATCTACTCATGCTCGACCCGCCGTAATTGAGTTCGATCGAAATTTGTGTCCTAATCAGACTCCATTAGAGACTGGAGTCGAGAATTTGTATTTATTGCTGAAGAGTCCTAATAAGGATAACTTTCTCCTTAGTGGGCAAAATCAAAGGCAGAGTGTTGAAAATATTTTGAGTGTTGAAAATATTTTGAGTGTTGAAAATATTTTGAGTGTTGAAAATATTTTTATCTCTGCTATGTTTTTTCGACGTTATTCAATAATCATTGGTTACTTATGAACCTCTACTAAAGATACCCATAAAATATTTAGCTGAATATCCGAATATCTTCTATATCCTGGGATATAGACGGACATTTGATTGGATATCCATATTGGATATATTGAATATCCACAAAATATATTCTGTGGATATCTCTGGGATTTCTTGTATTTTCTGGAAGATACCCATTAGATATTTTGCTGAATATCCATTAGGATATCTTCTATATTCTGGATATAGACAGACATTTGGATATCCATATTAGATCCACGGAATATTTCTGATATCCTGTGGATATATTGGATATCCACAAAAGATATTCTATGGATATCTCTGTGATTTGGTGTGTTGTCTGGGATGTTAAGTTACTTTTTGTATACTCTGTATATAAATTTCGACTAATAAATAAATAATTTCACTTGGTCGCAAAGTTTTTTAAAAACTTATGGATAACACAAAAAGGTATTTTTCGCGGCATAAACCAACACGAACGTTTATGATAGATTATGTTATTGAGACATGTCTGATGGGTCTAAATAACAAAATCTATCATAAAAGTTCACGTTGGTTTATTCTGCGAAAAATACCTTAAAGTAATTATGTTTCAACGTTTTCGAAAAGTATTGTTATCCTTCCTCCATGATACGTATATAAATCGAACGTAAAATCGATCTGTCAAACTAGGTATTAGGCATTCCAAACAAATGAATTACCAGTGGGCAGGTTTGGTATATCTAAGGGTGGCGACATATGGTGTATTCTATCTACTATACGTAAAATCATGAATAATGGATTACATTTAAATATTTTATGTCAAACACAATAAAAATAATATTTAAAAAACCCACCTATACATTTCTTCATAAATTGGCAGGCTTGGCAAGTACTACTTCGAATAAAAATAGCGTCCAAGTTGCAAGACTATGTCGCTACCCCCTTAAATATACAAAAATTTCCCACTGGCACCTATTGTTTGACAGGTCGTTGGAATGCCTAATTGTTTATTTTATAGATGACGTAATATTAATATTTAAAAATATCGTATTACAACAATTCAATCAAAATAGATAAAGAAATCATTGAGTGTGACCGGAAATAAATTAATAGAACGGATTTTTAAGGAGTATGGAAATGTTATGGCAAAAATAAGGTATTTTTTTATATTTCTTTTAGTTGGGCACTTTGCAACACGGCGCACTAATTTGTATTGACAGATGCCCATATGCCATGTTTGATAATCCACATCGGATGCATCAAAATATCATTCACCGGGGATCACATACTTTGATTTTCTTTTACTATACGGAGAATGAAAATTCTCGATTCCAGTCTCTAATGGAGTGATTAGGACACAAATTTCGATGGAACTCAATTACGGCGGGTCGAGCATGAGTAGATGCGATAGTGGTATCGCCATCTATACTTAGTAAGCAGAATCAAATGACATCTAGTGGATATCCACGATGGTTTGCGTTCGCGCCTAGACTTTGATATATTTAGTGGATGTTCATGGGATATTGAATACACCGTAAAAAAAAATTAATTTTAAATATCTGAACGGTACTATTAGCCACAATGGCGTAATTTTTTAATAATTTGCTATATAATTACTATTATTTATGGACATTTGCATGTCTATAAATTACATTTCATGGATATAAAATAGATATCTACCATGGACTGGACATTCAGTGGAGATTGGGATGTTCAGTAGATATCCAAAGGATTAGATGTGCTGTCTGGGTCTGCTTCGGAATTGTCGGTTTTCTTGTTTTAATCTGACAGGTTAAAACGACTAAACCGACAATTCCGGAAGCAGAAGCGGATGCTTAAAACGCACCTAATATTTTGCTTGCTGCTGTCAGTGTCAGTGAATATTATTTTTGGAGTCACAGTTTATTGCTAAAGAATCAGTTAGCTCACTCGGACCAGTTGAAAGTTCCAAAATAACATCCATTCCAGGGATACAAATTCAGGATACGCAGAAGACTGCTGTTTTATTCAATGAACTGGAGTGGGGTAGAAAGCCAATGTGCATATTGTATCAATAGAACAAGATGCGACTCTATGGGCGCGGCCATTTTTATTTCTCATCTCACTCGGGAGTATTTATAATAACCATTTTCTGTTTCACATTGTTATTGTTCAATCCACAAGCTGGTGGATCAGACAATAACAAAGTGAAATAGAAAATGGTTGTTATAAATACTCCCGAGTGAGATGAAAAATAACCTGTCTTCGCCCATAGAGTCGCATCTCAAGCCTATTGACAAGCATTCTACCCCACTCCAGTTCATTGGTTTTATTATAGGCGGTTGTCATATATTGTATTATCCGAGTTGCGCAGTGTATAAACTGAAACATTGAGATCAAAAGTGCCGACGCAGAGTGAGCGATCTGATTCTTTAGCTATAAACTGTAGCATAGGAATCAAAATGGCCGCGCCATATGTTGGGCGTGTCGGACCTCTCTTGCTCCGTATAGTAAAGAAAATCAAAGTATGTGCCGGGGATGCATCTGGGGGTTAATTTTTGAATCATTCGCTAAAAGTCGTATGCGTCAATTGGCATATGACATTTATCGCATGCGTCAAGGAAAGTATATTTTTGAATACTCTTCGATAAATAAACAGATCAACCTAACGAAGAGTTGTAGATTATTTCAGCAAAATTCGATGATCTACCAATAGAAACCTAGTATGAAACTTCTTTACCGAGATCAATAAACGTCATGTCATTGCAAAACCTATTAAATGCCTATTCGCAAGTGACGTCAATTTCGCATGCGAAAACGAATCGAGTAAGTCAAAAATACAGTTTATGTAAAAGTATACGTTTTCGCATACGTCAGGGTGGCGAATGATTCAAAAATTAACCCCCTGAGATGTAGTAAACACGTAGGGTAAGTTCGGTTTGGAACTCGACGGATCGCACAGAGCGCGCACGGAGTGCGTGACGTCATAGACAGAGTTAACTCTTTTTAGAATCCCAAGACGAACACAAGGGGAATGTCATATGACACTAGTGATAGTTTGCACTTGAATACACTTGTGTGTGTGTCTATAGACTGTAAAAAATAATTTTAATTAAATAGAAGATGGTTATAACAGAAACAAACAAGAAATATTACGTGTAAAACTGATTAATCACCGATCAGAAAATTGACATTTGACATTTTTGACACATTCCTACAGATACCCGCTGATCTCCATCAATGAACTGGAGTGGGGTAGAAAGCCAATGTGCATATTATATCAATAAAACAAGATGCGACTCTATGGGCGCAGCCATTTTTATTTCTCATCTCACTCGGGAGTATTTATAATAACCATTTTCTGTTTCACATTGTTATTGTTCAATCCACAAGCTGGTGGATTGAACACTGATCCACATGGGAAAATATTTCACTACTTATATTCCCATGGTAATAGGTTATGCAATTCTCGAACTTGTCGGAATAGACATTCCCATGGAAATAGTAGAGAGTTATTGCAAGTTCACTTAAGGTCAGTCACTATTAGTGCCGCTCTTATTTTGACATCTGAGCATGCGCAGATCACTAACTTTAATAAAGATTGTGCCTGTCCTTAATAGAGAGATATTGCAAATTTCTATAAAGCCAGCCACTAACAGTGACATCGTAATTAGAGTCAAATAAATTCTATAATAGTACCTAATATTAAAGAGGCATTAGAAATTATAATTTTGGAAGGTTTAAATGACGAGCGCATCCGAAAGGTATAAAGTCGCCACTACCTGCTGCCCTTAAACATCCACAATTAAGGACAGGCACAATCCTTAATAAAGTCAGTTTTAGAACATAAACATCTGCGCATGCTTAGATGTCAAAATAAGAGCGGCACTAATAGTGACTGACCCTAAGTGAACTTGCAATAACTCTCTTATTAAGGACAGGCACAATCTTTATTAAAGTTAGTGATCTACGGATGCTCAGATGTCAAAATAAGAGCGGCACTAATAGTGACTGACCTTAAGTGAACTTGCATTAACTCTAGTAGTTTCACGTATGTCTGATATTAAGTCCACGAATATTTCAAAACAACCAATAACATTAAAGATATTTTAAAATTTACTGTTGGCATTATTTGTATTTGTTGTGGTTTTTGGGTATCCGATTACCTGCCGAGCCTCCGCGCTGGAGCAGATGCCGTGCCGAGCAATCGCTATCATGATCGAGGAACAAGTGAAAATATTCGATTACGTATAATAGTTAAAACTTGTCGAGTTATTCTTAGTTTTTCTTTTCTCATGTTGAAAAAAGAAAAGGTAGCTTTTGTATGGAAGAGCAACGAAAGTTTTGAGAAACTAAGAAATTCTTTCATTAACGAAAATAATAAAATTTTCGAAACGGTCTTATTAAATTTAACTACACTCAATTTGTGTTATTTGCCAGTCCCTTCGCAGCTCTCACAATTTCTAAATGATTTAGGAAAATCAGTTTATACAGTTTCTTAGTGAAAGAAAATAAAAATAAATTACCTACATAAATAAAATAATATCAATAACTACAATTTCACTAAAAATCCAAGATATCCAATAATATTTGGTTATGTCTTAGACTTTCGCGTGGTCTTTCGTCAAATTTTCGACTTTAATGCGCAAACTCTAGTACAATTCCCATTGGAAAACACAATTTCCAATGCTCGTAAGCAGGGGAATATTTTCCCATACTTCTCATTGGAAAATATTCCACCGCTTATGTCGAGAATGCGAAAACTGAAATGACAATAAAAGTTCATTGATTTGGACAGGTCGTTGGAATGCCTGAGGTAAATGTAATGGGACAGATGTGTCCGATGTGGATAAAAAAACGCTCGAGATGTAAAAAATGCATCCGATGTGGATTTTCAAACGCGGCCAGGGCATAACATATATAATTCTAAGTTCTAATGAATAAGTTTACACAAATGATCACTTAATGATCCTCATAAGCCTTTAATATGTAAAAATTTTAAAAAAAACGTTAATTTATGGAGTTTCCGTTGGTATATTTGAAAAATACTCTCCTTCTAAAGACTAAAATGTAAGTTTTGTAAAAAAAATATGTATTTTAAAGAAAAGGGTGTCTTCGCAATAATTACCAAAACATTTTGTAAAGAACCTACATACCGAAAAAATACTCAATAATAGGTACATATTCAAAAAAATATATTTTTAAATGATTATTTTATGTATCCCCTAAATAATAATATAGGCACCCACACCTGAAATATCTGACAGATTTATTACTCCGTGTCGATTGCGATTCTATTATAACTGTCTCCTACTTTCTGGTATCTATTTCTATGGATAAGTGAAAAGAAAATTTCTAATATTAAAAATAGAATAAAAATTACTCACCTCAACGCACAAAAAGACCCATAATTTAGTGGTTTCCCGAAATGAAAATGGAAACGACACAAAAAATTTATGAATGCGAAAAGCAGAATGAATGAAATGTAAAAAAATCAAAAACAACTGAATTGTTAATAAACTGACAGATAATAACCATGACCATTTTAAATTTTAATATTTTGATGCCAAATCTCGTGACTATTGCCATCTTTCAACAACTAATGTAAACTATTTTGTATCGATAAAGTATTCTACATTTTATTTAATGAATGAATCGATAATAATTCGTCACGGGACTTCTCGAAGTCTCGGGAGTATCCCGAATTGAACGATTTTTTTTATTTTATATCGAATCGTTTAAAAATTATATTTAAATTATATTTTTTTAAATAAATTTTAAGTAATATGAGTCAACCGAAATGGAGGTTTCTTAATTTTTATCCAAAGAAATCGATTATGTATGACTAATCCTGTGGTTTGTGATTTTTTTATTTTATTCGATTTTGATGCGAATTTCGTCCTTGAATGACACTGAATGACATTAGACACTGACACTGACAGAAGGTGGCGTAAAAATAAACAATTTAAAAAATATAAATAAACATGTGACTAATAAAACGGTTCTAAAATGATTTAAATGCAAATTTTAAAAAATTATTCTAGACGTGTACACATTATAGAAATGATGCATTAATGCATTGATTGAATCATTCTTAGAAACGTGTAAGACAAAGGTTAAGAAATAAGAAATTGTTTATTCTTTATTTGCAGATGATTACAGATAAAGAGGTCATGTTGTGATTTGTGATTCTGAAAGTAATAAACAACTTTTCAATAAAGTAAAGATTTGCGTCATACTGTTTTATACAACTGTTGCAGGTGGAAGTGATCTGTACCAAAGACATGTTGTATTTAAAGCAGTTTTTACTGCTTTTAGTATGCCTTACTGGGGCTATACAAGGAGATGAAGAACCCCGCGAAATTAATGGTGATGTTAATAATGATATTATCTCCGCAATTTTGAAATATTTAGGTGAACATAATAAATTTTATTCTTATACAAGTGGCAGTGTCGTCCATTCCTTTTTAAAGGTAAATATAATAATTGTAATTAAGAGTTACTATTACTAAATGTCTTAATTTTTTACGTAAATATCAAAAACTTTTATTGTTTACTTCTATAAATTGTATCTATATGTCACTCTTGTATCTCTACATAATATGAGGAGTGATTTCTCAGTATTAAGGAAAAGCCTAGAAATTCATAATTACACCAGTTTTGAATCTGGTAATACATAAGGTACTTAAAGACTATTCTAAGAGAACGTTGACAACCTATTTAAACTTTTTGGCAGGCAGAACACCAAATATAGCAAAAATATGAAAATGTCTATTTTGAGCTCTTTACAATTACAGAAAACCCAAGCATATGTAGGTATTATTGCAAACAAAAACATAAATTCCATATCTTATGACAATGAATAATAGACACAAATTTTTTTAAATAAAAATTGCCATTTTTTCCATTAATTTTATCAATTTTATGGGAAAGGGCGAGAGCAGTAGGGGTGCCGGTTGGGAAAAAAACGTCAATAGTTATATTATAAAATATTGTTAGGTAAAGGAAAATTATTAGAAATGAATTGCTGTACTGTTAATACTTAAAAATAATTTAATGGTAAACTTTTTGTGCTATTTGGCAACAGTATAAGACCTAAACTTAGTATCTCTGAGATTTGATTTGAGTCAATTTGTGAAATATTTTTATTGAAACAAATTAATTGTGTCATTAATATTAATTTGCACAAGACATGGAATGTTTACAATAGTGATATCTACAAGTACATATGCTTAGTTTATTCATAACCGAAAAGAGCTCAAACTAGACAATGACCAAAAAGATTTGAAATTTAATCAGTTTTGCAAGCGCACAATGGATTTTGTAAGATTTGATTTAGCAAAATATTGGGAAAAAATACTTAGTATTTTTTTAAAAAGTTAAACTTTTTGGCAAAATCAATGAGGCAATAATATCTAAAATATGCATATATTTTAAAGTTTTAGTTGTGTGGTGTAAACTGGTGTAAATCATTGCAAGAAATGAATGATGACTGAGAGTGTACGATACGATCGTTACAGTCGCGTTACACCAGAAAGCAGCACTTAACAAAGGCGTTTTAGCCACTAATTTCTGCGAATTTTAAAAAATCATTAACAAGAGATTAAGAGCTTAAATTTGGGGATTATATTAAGAATACTGTTGTTGAGGAATGCATTTATTTTCATTGTGATATTTCAAAATTTAAAGCCCTTTGATTTTTTTTCTTGGAAACTGAAAATAATTAAAACTTTAAAATATAAGCATATTCTAGATATTATTGCCTAATTTATTTTGCCAAAATTTAAAAAAAATTACTTTTTGAGATATGCTTGTCAGAAAATTATAAGGGGATGCTGTACTCACCGTAAGAACAAACAAGTTACAAATTTTGCCTTATAATAAGAAATACAATATTATTCTGGCAACATAAGTTACAACTTTTGCCTTGTAATAAAAACGTAAATATTATATTATTAGCAGTATACAAGGCAAGGGCGGATTTCGAAAGGGCGCCATGGCGAACCTCAGGGTTAAAATTCTTACAATCCATGAGCTTCTTATTAAAAAAATATGCTGAAAAGGGAATGGCTAATGGCCAAAAATTCATTCTGTATCTATCCGCCCTTGATACATGGGAAATAAACAGTTTTGTTGCAATATTAGTTCAGTATTATAGGTAAAAAGTCTTATTTAGATCTTATTCTTATTTCACTTCATATCCACGTTAATCTTGGTCTACCTCGTCTTCTATTTCCTACTGATTCCAATCACAACATAATTTTTATTTACTTCTCCAGACATGACCTTACCATTTAAAAATCTGCTGTTAGTAATTGTAGTATTTCCTGAATTTTGGTCCCAAAGTGTTTCTCAATATTCTTTCAGATATTCCTAAACTCTATTCTTTTTTTATAATTTTTTATTGTAATAATTGTCGAATCATACTTGTTAGGAAAAATATACGAGCCATACGGTATAGGTACGCCCATCTCTATTATTGCAGGCTAATATTCGTAACACGTCGGAACGCATAACAATCGAATCGGTGAACATCACAATAAGTATAGCATAATTTTGTTACTTTGTATTTTTTTAATTTTGGTAGAATAATATCAGACAGATGGAGTTTTGCGAAATTATGACGAATCGGTACAATCAAAATGAAATCTTTAAAATAAATTTTATTTACTGACGACTCAACTTTTTCAATGCACAACAAACTAACAAACATAATTCATCCATAGTGAGACATTGTTCTCAGGAAAATAAACATTTGAGTATTCCCACATGCACACAGTATCCTCGGAAATTAAATTTTTGCCCTGATATTTTAAGGGGCCACATTATTGATGGTAAACTAAACAGTGAAAAATATTTAGATTTAATTCAGAATTTAGTTATTATTTTTCACTTACAAGTAAATCTTAATTATAGAATCAGGGGAATTACGTAAATATTGTCTTTATTTAATTAGAAAGAACAATAATAAATTGGAACTTTTTTTTTTCTTGAGCTCTCAGGAGGCAGGACTGGCAGAAGAGGTGGTAGGCGTTTTATATAAAGTAAGTATATAGAGATGGTTCTTCACTCTTAGTGCCCATTATGGCTTGTATACTTTTTCCCTAATCTGTATAATATAACGTATTGACTTTTGGGAAAATTTCTACAATAACTTACCTAATTAAAATTAAGAGGCTATTAGATGTTTATGTTAAAACTTATTACTAATTTAGTTTTTATTTAGAAATTATATGACAATATTAAAATTATAGTTTATTATTTTGACTATAGAGAATATATTTTATAAAAATATCTTTGTTCTTATCAGTTAATAAACAATAAATAAACAAGAGATAATTTAATGAGTTCAAGAACTAAATCTACGTATTGCAGTATAAATGAGTGCCTTGTTGCAAAATATAACTCAATTAGTTCATGAAAAACATTATTTTTAACAAAAAATATATTTATCAAAAAATAATATTCATCAAAAAACTTATTTTATTGTTGTAAAAGGTCAAACTTTTTCTAGAGATAACCTTTTGTAATTCTTTATATAGATAATATTTCAATGATCTCATGCTCATCAAAAGTTTACTAAATATTTTATTATTAAAAATTCTACAATATTTTTTGAATATGTTGAACTTTATAAGTAAATTTTAGTCCCTCATTCTCACAGAAAAGTTGTATCACAGTATGCCACCTATCCATTTTTTATTTTTAAAATTAAATACCTGTGTAGTAGTGCCACTTACATAAAGCAATGCTTTAGTAAAATCAACATACAGATGAGGAAAACATTATGAGAGAATATCTATCTCTACTTTGTGTACACCTACCACCTCTCCTGTGAGCTCAAAGAAAGTTCCAATTTAGTCATGAATGAACTTTTGTGGGGTATATTATTCTTTCTAATTAAATAAAGAGAAAATAAGTTGATTTTGAATTAAATCTTAATATGTTTGACTGTTAAGTTTACCATCAATAAAAATAATGTGGTTCCTTAAAAATTGAGATTTTTGATCCTTGACCTTGAGGTATCCCTTTTCTAACAAAAAAATAATCATAGAAATCGAAAAACGTGGTAAAGATTATCGCTGAAAATGCATAAAAAATTAAAAATTTGATGATTTACTGATGAACTCCATTAGATCTTGACCAAATTTATAAGGGGACCACCCCTGAGGTACCCCCTTACTATAAAAAAAAGAATTATAAATCGGACAACGTAGTAAAAAGTATCTCTGAACACACGCACGCACCCACGCACACACACACACACACACACACACACACACACACACGCACGCACGCACCCACGCACGCACCCACGCACGCACCCACGCACCCACGCACGCACGCACGCACCCACCCACGCACCCACCCACGCACGCACCCACCCACGCACGCACCCACCCACGCACGCACCCACCCACGCACCCACCCACGCACGCACCCACCCACGCACGCACCCACCCACGCACCCACCCACGCACCCACCCACGCACCCACCCACGCACCCACCCACGCACCCACCCACGCACCCACCCACCCACACACACACCCACACACACACACACCCACACACACACCCACACACACACCCACACACACACACACCCACACACCCACACACACACCCACACACACACACCACACACACACACACACACACCCACACACCCACACACCCACACACCCACACACCCACACACCCACACACACACACACACACACACACACACACACACACACACACACGCACGCGCACGCACGCGCACGCACGCACGCCCACGCACGCACACACACGCACGCACACACACACACACACACACACACACACACACACACACACACACACACACACACACACACACACACACACACCCGCACGCACACTCCCACGCACACGCATACGCATACGCAACCGCACGCGCACGCCCACGCACACACCCGCACGCACACCCGCACGCACACTCACACGCACACGCACACGCACACGCACACGCATACGCATACGCAAACGCAACCGCACGCGCACGCCCACGCGCACGCACACGCACGCACACGCACACACAGACACACACACACACACACACACACACACAGACACACACACACACACACACACACACACACACACACACACACACACACACACACACACAGACCTGATTAAAGTATGTAGGCTCCAGCTGGGCGAATTTGAAGATCTGCAACCTAGTTCATTCCAAAGCGGAGTAGGTTCATAGGTTCGCTGCAGAATCGACAGTCCTATGTTTGTTGCAGACATGTGTTTACCTAGACAACAATATCCTGTCATCGGTTTCGCGAAAATGCGTAGATCTTTCCTACTCCATTCCTGGATCTGAACAGAGAGGTTCATGAAAGGGATGGGTATAAACGCCTACTTCGTGAGTGTTACACCGCCCATCCATTTTGAGATAATTCCTTTGCTAGTACTCTTTGTAGTGCCCCGGAATAGTTCTGGTTTTATAAACTCAGATTTGTTTCTTCTTTTAGAGAGTGCGTTGGTTGTTTCATTGCCCTCCACACCGCTGTGGCCCGGACCCCAGATTAAAGTAACTTTGTACCGGACTCCGAGGCACTCAAGGGTATTCAAATACAGTTCTAAATCAACTTTGAGTCAACTTGATTGGGGCTCAGGGCCTTGAAGGCTGCCTTCCTATGAACTTAGATTCGGTTTCTCTTTTAGCGAACCCGTCGGCTGTTTCATTGACCTTCACCCGGTAACCAGATGAAAGTAACTTTGTTCCGGGCCCCGAGATACTCACGTGTATTTATTTAGTTCTAAATTAACTTTGAGTCAACTCGATTGGGGCTCAGAGCGTTGAAGGCTGCCTGGCTATCTAAAAAGATCTTTATAGACAATGCCGAGGATGGTTATTAATCTCACTCATCAGTCCCATTTTGTCCCATCCCATTTCTTCTAGAGTCTATAGGAGACCAGCCTGACCTCCCTTTCCAGCAAAATGTGGAGAGGGGTTAGGTCCAACATAGCTCCCGTCGGTGTGGATGACGTTGATATAGTGATGGCGAGTCATGCAAGCCGCTGGATTGTAGCCAAATTTGCTCTGGGGCCCTATCCTCTGCTATCGTTTTCTAAAAAACGTATACGCTTTTGCGAGCGATTCGCTATTCTTGACATTCTTTTTAAAAACGGGTACGTTTTTGAAATCTATTTTCTTGACTATAGATGACAGTACCTCCTATTAAATGCTTCTTACTCTTTATGATATGGTACTTCATACTTCCAACATGTTTGTCTATTGTCTCTAATTTTTATAAATCGTTTCTAAGGAATAAGTATGTATAATACAGAAGACAACCAAAAACCAAATCAGATCGCTTGCTTAGATATCACTGACATGACTCGTATCTCTGTCTTTGTCGGTTACGGCCTACTTTAAAAACATTTTTTGTGAACCACTCTTTATAAATAAAATAATCTCATATTCCTCATGTCATAAAAGTTCAACTAAGTTTAGTTACAATAATCCAGTTATAAAAAAATATTTAATTAGTTCAAATAGCTTTATTACAAAAAGATCTCAAAAGTCATTTTTTTAAGGCTAACAAATTAGAAGTTACCGCTGATATTGAAACATCCTGTAATCATCCTTGTACAGGAGGCATCATAAGATGCGACAGTATTTTTCGAAAAGCGCCAGATGGAGATATCTGGAATGTTGCTGGAGTAGTGTGTGCTCCTCAAGAACCACACTTCGATGAGGTAAAAGAAACAAACCCAGTAGTCCACAGAGAACCCATAGAGGAATTAAAGAAAATTGCTAATCAAAATGAAGAAATACCTCAAAAGCCAACTGTAAGTAATAGATATCTGATTCAAATTGACTTTTAATTCTAAAGGTAATACTCCCATGATGTATCCATGATTAAAATTTAAATATGAAACCTTTCTAATAACGCTTTCATTATTTGAATGTTTCTTAATTAAAAAAGATACAGAATAGGTTCAATATCATTAGAGACTACGTTTTTTTAGCAATATAATAGACCTTGTTTAGGATGCCCTTTGGACATTGATATACACGCCGCAGGTGTAAACGGCTTAGTATCGGCAGCTTTGAAACATGTTGAGAGTGAACACAATGAAAAACATATTCTGCTCAGAGTTCTAAGGGTGCAACAACAGGTATGTTAGAAGAAAGTGATGGTTTCCTTGTTTTTATATTTGTCCACTCCTTTAGGTAGTAGCTGGTATAAAATACATCCTACTAATTGAAATTGCCCCAACAATATGCTCAAAGAATGTTGATTTACTTACTTGCCCTGTAGATCAAAGTAAAGAAAGCTTAATTTGCGAAGTTGAATATTGGGAAAAACCTTGGGAACACAGCTCTCTTATTATCAAAAATAATTGTACAAGTTCACAAAATTACAAAGTGGAAGACCCTGTAAATACAACTAAAAAACCAGTTCACAGAGATTTAGAACCCGATTTTATGGCAGAACTAGAATCTCAAATTATTCCTGAGCAAGAGTTAAACCAAAACAAACATTCATTGAGTACTAATGAAATTCCTCAAGAAGCACCTATTAATTATTATGAAGTAGATTATGCAGGTCAAGAACCCGAAGTGATAATACAACGAAGATTTGTAAGAGAAGTGAAAGATGCAAGTAGCAGCAGTAGTTCATCTAGCAGCTCATCAAACAAAGATAAAGGCAAATTAAAAAAAGAAAATCTCGGTGGCAGTTCCAATTCAAGTTCCAGTAGTTCATCGTCATCATCCTCATCGTCACATGAGAAGAATAAAATCAATGACGATTCCAGCAGCAGTAGTTCCGAGAATAATGACAGACATAAAAAGGAACAGGCAAGTAATGTCAAAGTCCAAAGGTTAATTAAAGATTCAGACAAGGTTAGTGGATTTTAATTTTTTCTGCTTCAGTGTAATTACAAAATTCTCAAACCTCGTAATTTTGAAATATACTTCTGTAAATTATTAACACAAATATGCAAATTTTACTGACACTTAATTTAGCACACATTTCACTTAAAGACCAATTTTCGTCCAATGTTGCTATAACCTTTGATTTTCTCTTGTATTAAATAATGTTTTCCATAGTTTTATATGTTCAAATGTTAATTTAATTTTGCTATATCCTTTGATTTTCTATTACAATAAACTGTTTTTGCAGTTTATTACTCTTTTAAATTTTTTTTATTGCACCTTTAATGTAGACAAGACCGATTGGACAAAACGATACTAATAAGAGTAATATACTTTTTTTCCATGACAACCAAAGTGCGTTCACATTCGGATTGCGTCGACTGTACAATAAAATAAATATATTATACAAGTGATAAAAATTAACATGTAAAAAATGAAACAAATTTTGCACCAAAATTATATTAAATTGTGTCTTTTTACAGAATGAGCAACAAATTGACAATGATCTAATTGATATCATTCGTAAACAACTGAATTCAGCAAATATTGATGTAGTTGGTAAATCAAAAGTAGTTTTGGACGAAACCCATTACAAAGTAGATCTGTTGGTAGAGAAAGACCATGAAGTCGAAGAATGTAGTGCTTTTATAACTGTAGCAGATAACATCAATGGTTCAACGATTGATAAAATAGTTTGTGGAAAAGACAGATTTAAACGACAACTTGCGGGTGGTATTCAACCAACTGCAAAAGATAGTCCCAAATTAAAGAGTTTTTTGGAAAAAGGTCTATTGCAATTGGACTCTCAATCTGCTCATACGACCAGATATAAGATCAAAGAAGTTTTATCTGCCACTTCACAAGTAAGATATTAAAATTCTGAACCTAACACACATCTATTCTATTCATTACCATTTTTTTAGGTTGTGAGTGGAGCTCTTTATAGAGTTAAAGCTAAGGTAGTCCTTTCAGACTGTGAAAAAGGTAAAGATGTCGATCTTGAAACTTGTGGTACACATCAAGATCCTCATGAGCAAATTTGTGATTTTAAAATTTGGAGTCAACCATGGCTGCCAAATGGTACACAGACTAATATGACTTGTGAATCTGGCAAACTTTCTTTTAGAGCCAAGAGAGAAATAAGTAAGTAAACATGTAATTTTTCTCATTTCTGTACAGTTGAAGAGAAACAAAACTTTTTACATGACAACAACTGCCACAAAAGGTAATTTGATAGTGTTTTGATAAATAAAGGTCAATTTTACAGGGTGAATCCTAAGTAGATAATGATTCAACTGTGTTAGGGACCGATTACAATTAGAAGAACACAGCTACGTCATAAAACCATTACTTCGAATTTTGAATGCATATTATCTATAACTTTCAATAAACAAAAATTAAGTAAGTTGTTAGGTGTAAAACTATATTTCTATAATATTAACGCTCCACTAAACCCCCATTAGGCGGCGATAACCAATTAATTACGTTGCCAAATGATGACGTAGCTGTGTTCTTCTAATTGTAATCGCACCCTACGATAAATAATAAGTCGATATTTATGTTTTTATCTTTTTTCTCTGTTTTTTTTTTTATGAAGATTCATTGTGTACCGATTATTGTAATACAGTCGTGTGCGATTTCAATAACATGTTTATCTGAATTAGTATCTACATTGTTCAGTATGGTAAATTGAAAATGAAGTGTATGTAGAAAAACGCATTTTAAATGTGCCTGTGATTGTAGATCAGGAGGGAGTAAGTTAAAGAACAGTGTGGACAACTTGAAGATTTTCCCACAGAGTTCAGTTTTGTGAATGGTCCTTACAACTGCATGAATAAAGTTCTACACATTATTTAAGTAAGATACCTTTTGGATACAGTGGCGTGCGGTGACATTTTTGGAAGGGGAAGCGATTGTATAAAAATACAGCAGGCCAATAAGCACAGAGCCGCAGGCGAAAATTTTTAGCGGCGCATTCATCATTTTGTCAAAATCTTGCTTTTTCCTCAGTACTACGGATATTCGAGATTGAGATTTTTGAAGTGTTACTACTATTACTTTATTACCTAGTTTAGTACTAGAAGCTATAAAAAAACTTACCATTGAAAAGCTTCCTTGGTTTATTTAAACGTAAAAAAAAACATTTAACTGAAGTTTTTTTATTTTTTCCAGCATTTTTCGCACAGTTGACACATCAGTTGACATTTATTTATACTTAAGATCTATTCGCCTATCCTCAATGGTTGCAAATTTGTCTATAACATCGTCGTAAAATTTTGGATTTTCTGATAACTGTTTAACAAGCTGTTTTTCAATGGATATTAAGGCTAAATTAGAGAGTCTGTATTCACTTGTTGAATATCGTATAAAACTTTTAATGCGCTTTAAAGCTGAAAAACTTTGCTCAACTGACGCACTTGTGGCTGGGATGGTTAGTACTAATGCACACAACTTCACAAAGGGACTTATTTAAACCAGTTGTTACAAGAAAATTTAACACATTGATGGGCGTCTTTTTATCACTAATTTCAGTTGTTTCATAAACAACACTTAGCTGGGACTTTAATGCTGGAATATCGAAAAAAATCCATAATTTAATTTTAGTGAATTAAAAGCTTTCGATGGAAATTTTGATGAATCGTAGTTACTAATATTAAAATTGCACAATTCAACAAATTTTAATTCGTTAAAGTTTTGAAATAGAGAGTTCATTTGTTGTAAAATATTATCAAAAATGTCGGCGTATAATCGACGATAGGAGGTCTCTGTCGCCGACATTATCAATGCTAATTATCTTTATTTCAGGTTCTAAGCCAATGTTTTGAGTCCCTTTCCAAAAGTGTTCAAACTGATCTCGTTTTTTATTCATTTTATTTTTAAAATCGTCAATTTGTTTAATGCAAAAGCCAATGTTATTTAACTTTGTCTGTAAAATGTCGATTCAAAAGTCAGCAAAATGGAAAATCTGCAAAAATGTTGAACAAAAAATTGAAATTAAAGTTTTTTTTGAGCCAATGCAAATACCCTTTAGCGGCAGTAACAGTTTCAGCATCCCATGTTTCTTTATTATCCCTAACGTCTTGAAAAAAGTGTATCAGAGAATCACGGTATTGAAACACTGTTTGCACTAAACGTCCATTGTAGTTCCATCGCGTCGGAGCAACTTTTGCGCGAGTTCTTTTCGATGACTTTGAAAAGAAGGAAGCCAAACCACTAAGCGTCGAAAAGTAAACTTTGCAATCTTAAATATTATCCATGCTTCGCGATAAAACCAAATTAAGTCTATGTACTATACAGTGAACGAAAATTGCATGGTTAAACTTCTCTTTCACTTTAGCTTGAAGGTCTCCTAAATGGCCAGCCATTACGGCAGCACCATCGTAGCTCTGGGAAACAAGCTTAGAACCACATTCTAAACTTGAAATAATGTCACAAACAATTTTAAACAATGCATCTGCAGTTCGTTCGCTAAAAGTCTAAGAATCGCTCTTGAGGAATGCCATCGAATATACAGGGTGTCCCGAAATTAGACGGTCATATTTTAACAGCGTAATCTACATCCTAAAATAGAAGTAAAAGTTCATATAGACATAGGTCCGGAAACGTTTCTTTTCTGAGATACAGGGTGTTAAAAGTGAAGTCCTGATGACGACACACTTTTGTAAATATTTTCTAAACGTTTAAAGATAACTAAGTAAAATTTGGTACAAATGCTCAACTTTTTACGCTCTATTTAATGGACTAAACCTCAGTTTTTGATCATCTTCATAGGTGGGTAAATTAGGGGGGGCTTGGGGTAAAATTGCCCTAAATTTTTTTTTTGTTCAGAGTTTTAACATTTTTGACTATAAAATTTGAAAAACCAATGTTTTCTTTATAATAAAGCTACTATTGTTGCATCTCGCTGGGAGGCACCATTTTCAAGAAAAAAGCATTTGAAAATTTCATGATAAGTTATTCAAAAGTGTAAACAATAATTAGTGTCTGTGCAATCAAAAATTTTATTTTTTTTTTTTACTTTGGAAAACCGGTGACTAATGGAAATTTTAGAAAATATTTACAAAAATGTGCCATCAGAACTTCATTTGTAACACCCTGTATCTCGAAAACGAAACGTTTTCGGACCTATGTTTACATGAACTTTTACTCCTATTTTAGGATGTAGATTACGCTGTTAAAATATGACCGTCTAATATCGCACAACAATGGATAATTGACTTAAGTTTGCTACATCTGTGGTTTCATCAAGCTCAATTGATACGAAAGGTGCTTTTTTAATTTCACTTTTAATGTGATCCATCACAACGTCGACAGTGCATTTAATTAAATCATTTTGGATTCTGTTTGAGGTACCTCGGAAAGTCGTCGAATCAATAAAATGATTGTTTAGGGTATCATCGTATTTTGCTAAAAAACTTGGAAGGTCCATGTAATTTTCTCGATTGGCGGATCCACTTGCTTCATTGTGACCCCTAAAACTTAGTTCATGCTCTCCCAGGAAACAAGTTACATCTA
Organism: Psylliodes chrysocephalus; assembly: GCA_927349885.1. NCBI lineage: Eukaryota > Metazoa > Arthropoda > Insecta > Coleoptera > Chrysomelidae > Psylliodes > Psylliodes chrysocephalus. Next base: position 46,440,802 of record OV651817.1, read on the forward strand.
TTAATCGTTGTAAGACGTCCCTATTTTTTTACCCTTTCATTGTGAATTTTGTTGCTTATTTTTAAATGATTAACCAAACTATGTTCAATGCGATAGGTCCTGAATGTTTTTCTTTAATTGTAGCACTTATGAGATTTGCTATTTACATGTCGTTTACAATTTTGTGAAAATTATTCAAGTCTCTAATACCGAGTTTCAATGTGTTTTTTCGGCTATATTAAAAAGAAGGCAAGGCCAGCAAAACAATTTCTTCAAGTTTTGCAGCCGGTTAATCATTCATACTTTTCATAGAACCCTACGTGAAAATGCCTGGTAAATTTCTTTGCTGACTTTTCTACTTTCGTCTCTAAATTGATAGGATCCTTTAGTCTACTAGAATTAATAATGTCCGTTTTCTCTTCAAAATTTCTACTTGAAAATCCTTTTTTCAACAAAGAGCACACAATACAGACACAATTTACCACATTATTATTGTTCACAGGCACAGTGCATAGTTCCTCCATTTTACAAAAAGAAAAACAACTACGAAAAACAAACCGAAATCTACGATTTTCCTCACACGTCGATTCGCGGTGCGAATTGCAATATGCGTAAGGCGACGTAAAAATCGCTGCCTCTCGACCGTATTTTATGTTTTCAAACGGACTGACCACTGTCGCGGAAAGAAGGGTCAATAACACGAAGCGAAACCTTTTGGAAGATGAACCGACTTTTTTAAAACGCGCTTCCGCCGACGGACACAATTAATTTTCTCATGGGTGGTGCGTGCGTTTACACATTACACCAATAAATTGTTAGTACATTTACGAAGTTTACGTAATGTTTTAGAGAAAATATAGTACCTAATTTAATATTAATTTCTACGCATTGTAAACTGAAAAATATCTGTTTTTAATCTCAAAGTCTGGGGAAGCGGTGCTTCCCTCGCTTCCATGGACCGCACGCCCCTCTTTGGATATATTAATATGTTTCTTAATTTTGATTTTTTTTGAAAAGTTGTTTATTTTAATGACATTTATACACAGCTAAAAAGAGTATCAACTTAGGATTTGCCCTGTATATTAATAGTAAATTTCATAGAACTCAAAAATAAACCGATTTTCACATTTTCGGCTATTTCTTTCTCTCTATCCAACATAATTTGACTAGTGTTCTGCATAAGGTGATGAATAGTTTAATATGAAAAAAGTATTGTTTTTTTTTTCGCCTAATTTATGCAGCAACTCCAAGCTTTTACTATATAATTCCTTACATTCATATGTTCTTTTACCACGCAAAACGCACCAGTGGAATGTCGAAACATTCTAGCGAGTAACCACTTACATAATTTTGAACATTATGAAACTGGTAACAAAAAATTCATTGTGTCACCAGTTGAGAAAAGAAAAATGAATCATTTTGTTTTAAAATCCATATATAGTGGGCTTACAAGCAAAAGACACTAAGTCAAAAATTTGTCAAAATGGGTTTATATTTTTGTATATCATGTAAAAACAGTGCATTGTATTCCGAAAGCATGTACATTTTTTTGAGACAGTTAATAATCACTAAGGGCCGGTTTTTCAATCTCCGGCTATTTAGGATAGCTGGCAGCTACGGAGATAGCCGTCAGCCACTGCCTGTCAAAACGTTTCTCGACCTCCAGTTATACATACGATCAGCTATTCTGACTTTAACCGTAACCGACACTTGCAAGTGGCAATTTCGTACAGGATAGCCGCCAGCTATTTATTGTACATGTGTAGGACGATGTTTGTCAAATTTAGAGGTTAATATTTTTATTAATTTTATTATTTCTCAAAAATGGATTTCTTTGAATACATTCACAGCTACGATGCCAAAGAATAAATTATTGAATATGAACAAATGATGACCGTGTAATCCGTGTATTGTGAGGGAACGGCCCATTTATTTCGATATCGATGAACTGAATTTTATTATTAAATTTTAGATTTTTCTGCAACCTTCTCATTTTGTTTCCGTGATATTGCATTTTCCGTTTTTTTTTACATTCTGTAAGATAAGCAAATTTCAATAGTAGGGCTCTATCTGATGCCGCATAATTAGATATTTTCTCTTTTTTCTAAATCATCAATTGCCCAAAAACAGAAAATAACAAAAGTAAATAGAACAATTTTTATGTGAAGGTCGGTGACGATCAACACAAGACACGATATGTAAAGTGGAAAATTTAAATTATCCAATAAAAACCATTTAACAAATTAGCAGAAATGCCAACCTGTCTAAGAATAAATAAAAACTATTAGACTACGCAGCTAGCAGTTAAATTCGTGATGAAAAACACTTCCATCCATGTTCCATCGGTAACAGGGACTTTGACTGCCAGCTAAGATATAGCTGTCGGCTACGTAACAGCCACTTTGACTGGACATTGAAAAACCGACCCTAAACAATTTATAAAAAAATTAGAACGTCATTGAAACTTTAAATTGCTCATAACTCATAAACCTATTTTTTGACTGAATGCTTTTTACTCATAAGCCCACGATATTATGCACTGTTATTGAAAGTTTTTATCAAAGGTTGACTTATAAAAATAGAATTTGGTTAAACTTACAACCTAGTAATAATGTTTTTTTTTGGTCCTTAGTTTCTATTCTAAACACAAAATAATTCAAACGCAATACACGACAAAATAACCCACTGCCTGGAAAACTAAATAACTTTAACAAGCAATTTAAACACACTACAAGTCGTTGAAAATAAATTAATGATTTTCTGTTTCTCAATGAAATGAGTGAAGTCATGTATATGCAACTACAACTAAAAATACAAGAAATTAATATTAGTTACCTAAATGTTAGTAATATTTTACCAAAACACAATTTTATAAATAATCTAGTCAAAATTAGAAAACATATTGTATGTAACACGTTACGAAATGTTACGGGACCTCGTTCATCTGCTTGTCCTGCATATATTCACTGAATTTTGTAACTGATTGCATAAATAGTTATTTTAATAAATGATTTTCAAGTTATTTTTGCACGTTTTTTTTTACTATCCAAGTTAACATTGACTTTGAAAATCAACTTTTGTTTTCATTATTAAAGTAGATATAAATAGGCAATCCGTTATACATTACTTACGACAAATTTTCAGTTGTTATATCAATTTCTTAAAAAAAAAATGTGATTGTAGAAAAAATCTTATTGCATTTTTTGAGCGAAAAGTTCGTTGCCACTTTCGACAGATTGCCTGCGTTCTGCTACACGTCGCGCGACCAACTTTATGTCTCAAGCGGCAAAGTATCACTTTTCGCTCTTAATACACAAATAGCTATTATTTCTGGAGCTATCCAAATTCAAATATTGGAAATTTCGAGGTTTAAAAATGTTTCCTTATTTATCTATCAAAGTCCATTACTTTCGGGAAGCGTTTAATATCCAAAAATTGGGAAAATGTATGAAACATTTGTCACTTTCTTAGGATTGGATGAAGATGTAATTGCTGAGATCAAATTTATGGATTTCGTGGATACATTTGGAAAGGAATATACAAACAGAATGGAGTATGTTCATCGTTTAAAAGTTTTTAAGGATAACCTGAGGCGTATTCACTTGCTAAACAAATATGAAAAAGGTAAAAATAAATAATGATTAATAACATAAAAAAATATTGCAGTAATATTCTTACAACTTCTGATATATTGATGATACAATTTTTATTAATTTTATCAGGTACCGCTCATTACACTGTAACCAAATTTGCCGATCTCACCCCCAAAGAATTCTCTCAGCTTCATGGGTTACGCATGGATCTCCAGAACGAAAATGAGATTCCCTTTCCTGAAGCTGAAATTCCTGATATCGAACTTCCTACATCATTCGATTGGCGCGATAAAAATGCCGTAACAGAGGTAAAAGATCAAGGATCGTGCGGAAGTTGCTGGGCATTTAGTACCACTGGCAACGTTGAAGGCCAATACGCCATTAAGTATAAGAAATTAAAAGAATTTTCCGAACAAGAATTGGTAGATTGTGATAAGCTAGATGAAGGATGCAATGGCGGATTGATGGACAATGCATACAGGTAAAAAATCCATCTAAAAATCATCCAGTAACACTTGACCACTTTCTGCTCTTTTTCATTTATATCTAATTCATATGCCATTACATTTATTTTTTATTCCTTACATCATAGCTGTTTTTTGTCCTTTGACAGTTATTCATTTATATCTAATTCATATGCCATTACATTTATTTTTTATTCCTTACATCATAGCTGTTTTTTGTCCTTTGACAGTTATATAAAGTTAGCACAACATATCGAAACTCAAAACAGGGTTTGACTCCATTTTAATAAATTTTACAGGAGATGCAAAAAACAATTTTTTTTAATGAGTGTTTTGTGACATCGTTGTGAATCAGTTATGCAAACTACCGAACTAGCAGAGATCTTAGATAAATAATTGAGGCAGAATTGCTTTTTTTTGTTATACAAATATCAGTTGTCTGAAGTTGCGTAGATTTATTTCCGAATTTGGAACAATTAACTGCAGGAAAGGATGATACACAATTTTCTGCACAGATAATATACCCACTACCCAGCTAGCTAATAGGTGATACTAAAATTGAAATTCATAAAAATGCGGGATTAAACACTTTTCAGGTTTCGCCCTCGATATTCGGAAAATGATTTTCTATCGCTGCTCTTTTCCTCTCGATATAATGCAATGCCTGCTGCGGTATTAGCCAAGGGAGCAGTTGTTTTCAGGAGGGAAATGGTCGCTTCATTTTTCTGTGTCACGGATTTAGAGATTTTCTCTTTTTCTTTTATAATTATTTTTAAATTGGTCACATTTGAGAAACTGAAATAATTTCCTCTAATAAATGCCCGTTTTGGCTATTATTCCGACTGGTTCTAGGGAGCTTTGATTTTGCTTCCTAAATGTAGATGGCATTACCATTTTTTACTCGTTCACTACCTATTCTTCCTCAACCATCTTTAATGCATACGAGTGAAGGTAACATATCAAGCAGACTTCATTAGAGTATCTAATGCTGCTGTTGCTGATGAGTCCTAATAAGGACGAAGAGATTTTCTTTTTACATTTATATATTTTTTAATTAATTATAAATTGTGCTGGCTGAAATCCAAAATAGCACAACTATGTTATTCTTCATGCGATTTTAATCTAACTTCATAATTTTGAAGGTATTTTTTTGTGAAAATTTTGTCTAAAATAATCAATTTGATCAAAAAGTTTTCTTTTGTAATTAAACTTTGTGACAACTCTGTTATTTATCATGCGATTTCAATCAAACTAACTATAATCTTGTACGTTTTTTGTGCAAATGATATGGGGCCTACAATTTTTCTTTTTAAGTGGCAGTTATCAGGGGCATGACTCGTATCTCTGTCGTTATTTATTATACGTATGTCTTTTTATCCAACTGTGGCAGCGACGTTGGCTCGGTGCGGTATCTGTCTTTTTTCATCAATCTATCAATGATGTACTAACAGCGCTGTCTTTTTATCCATCGTTGCTGCAGTCGATGCAACACCAATCCATCAATTTCATGTATGGTTTTTCCGATTAGATGTGACAACTGATAGCTGGATTGCGGAAATTAAGCAGAATTAAGGAGTTAATTATTTAATTATTCTATGCTAGGAAAAATCGAAAAGATGGGCTTTTAAAAATACATACTTTCAAATTAAGATATGTAGGTACATTCAAATAAAATTATAAACACAAATTTTAATCCAAAATGTTAACTGTTATTTATTTCAACGGTCAATCATAAATAAACCGAATCCAAAACAAGGCGTTCAAGGTCGCATCGGTGAAACAACGATGGAAAAAAAGACACGTAATGCGATTTCAATAAAACTAATGACATAATTTTGCGTAAATTGTATAGTGTTTTTAAGAGGAGGCGGGAAGAGCAGAATATATATATATTTTTTTAACAATTACAAATAACTAACTAATAAAGACCTACTATACACTACTATCTTCGTTCATTACACACATGCTTTACCGTCTGTTTATGATTTTTTTAAAAACAATTGTCATTAATAATTGCAAAAAATAAGTATATCAATTTGCAATAAATTAAATTAAAAGTATGGCTATTAAATAAATTAATTTTTTGATAAAATCAAAGTAATTTTCAATAGTCTTTCTCTGGTTTGTGAAATGTTTTTTTTAAGATTTAGAATAAGTTCAGAGCATTTATGTAATATTTTAAATAACAAAAAAAAATAATTTGTTAAAAAAACCATTTGACTAAATTGATTATTTTTACCAATAATGAAAAACTACTAAACTGACCCATTCATTCATAATCAAGCCCTCATTCATAAGCATTCAATTTTATATTAGGTAGACAGAGCTGTCGCATCGGCAGCAGCATTAGAAAAAGCGAGACAGTTGCCTAATTGGGTGTGGATGGTTTGTACGAGTTTGTTTATCTGAGGTGCGAGAACATGTTTTATGAATGAAACAATTCGTACTACTATGATTTCTGCTTTACACCGTTGTGACACTGTAAATAAATGAAGTACTTTCCTGTAAATCACTTTCAACTCTAATAATAGTTTCAACCAGAAAAGGAAATAAAACGGATAATAACTGGCACTAAGAATACACATATTTCCTTATTGTAATTTTTAAAGCCTTATGCTTTTTAGAGCCTTAAGTTAATTCCAAATTATAACCATACACAATCCTTGCAACAAGACTCCAGCACCCACCAATAATAATTTGACAACTACGTGAATACTTGCAATTCGATTTTTGTAAACAAAATTAGTCTAGTACTTGTTCGACATTGATTTTTACATATAATTTTCACAAACACCGCACAAATCATGACGTCGATTTGATTAAAATTGTATCACAAATAACAGAGATGTGTTATATATTTAAGATAGCACACTATTTTTAATATTATTTGACCAAATTGATTATTTCACACATAATTGCAAAAAACGCACAAAATTATGACTTTAGTTTGATTTAAATAGAATGATAGATAATCAGTGACCATGCTTCTATGTTTTGTTATTCTTTGACAAGTTTTACCCACATTATGTTACATAGTGTTGCAATTTATTTGTGTACTAGTTTAACTTTTTATTTAATTTTTTTTCCTTATCTGTTTTGGATATCTTTCTCATTACCCACAACTTATTATGTTTATCTTTCGATGCTTCTAATTTTTTAATTTTCGGTACTGCTTCTTCCACTTTCGCCTAAAAATATAAAAAAAGGTTCGTGATAATATGTAGCTTTGCTGCTAAAAAGCGCATTTGTTTACTATAAACCTTAACCATTTCTAACATTGAATAAAAATATATATTTGTAAAATTTAAATTATTTTTTCTTAATTTTAGAACCATAGAAAAAATAGGAGGTCTAGAATTAGAAAGCGACTATCCCTATGACGCAGAAGACGAAAAATGTCATTTCAGCAAAGCCAAAGTCGCCGTCCAATTATCAGGAGCTTTAAACATAAGTCACGATGAAACCGATATGGCTAAATGGTTGACCCAAAACGGACCCATTTCGATTGCAATAAACGCAAATGCCATGCAGTTCTATGCGGGAGGTGTTTCTCACCCCTGGAAAACGCTTTGCAATCCGAAGGATCTTGACCATGGAGTTTTAATTGTTGGATACGGAGTTCACAGTAAGTTTGATTTAATGTCCTGATAAAATAACGAACTAAACTCAAATCTGAGTGCGGTTTGTATGTTAGTGTCCAATTACCAAAATTTCTTGTTTTAATATGAATTGAACAAATGTATAGGATTCGTTCAAAGTTTGTTCTGAGGCAATTTTAAATATAAAGAGAAAGAAGACAAAATAAATATCAAGCCCCACATTTAGTATCCAATAGAACAAACTAAGTGATGAATTTCAGTCCCTTAGAAACAAGTCAGTAATTTCCTCAACTTTTGGGCATTTCAGTGCTTGTTTTTTATATTACAGAATTTTTTATTAAAACCAGTGGTGTAGATGGTCGAGATATGAAGAGTTGTAATTTGGTTTGTAGTAGCTGATATTTTTGTTGATGTGTATGGAATTTAGAGAGTATATAATTTTGTTTTGTATTATATGTATTATTTTAAATTTGTGGGAGGTAAATAATGTTTATTAGCAATGGCCCTTTGGAGGCCTTTTAAAAGTGAAAATGAAGATAAACATATGACGTATGGTTGAGCTTAGAAGAATATGCGCTTTTAATTTTTGATATAAAAATATAACCATTAATTTAAAAAAATATCCATGACGTCATATCTTGTAAGGTAATGGGAGTAAAAATTACTTTTTTGAAAAATAAGTAGAAAAACTAAAATTAAAAATTGACCTGTCCCATCTTTAACTCCGAAAATAATTTACTCATAAGATAATGAATCGTTTTCGTACTTTATGAACGTACTGTATATTATATTAATTATATTACCTTTTTCTTTCAGAAAAATATCTTAATAACGTTTCACCATTTTTTTTACACGGATGATTTTTGTAACCTTAATAATTATGAAAAAAATTAATTTAAAATCCATAATTTGAATATCCACTTAATAAGTATTTTTAGTAGGTATTAGGACAGTTAAATTAATTTTAATTTAAACGCATACGATGTTTAGAATATAAAATATTTTACAACGGAGAATTTGGTACACCTATGCATATTGGGCAGTTGAAAACAAACAAAAAGGTTTTTGTTAAAATATTCATTCATATTAGATAAGGTATACTTGGGCATTTTTAGAGTACAATATTACATGCTCAGTCCTTTTTAAATATTAGCTCTCATCAATACTATACAGGTCCAAGAAATTAACGACCCACATATTACCAGAACAAAAAATAGCCAGTAAAATATTTATTATTAACGAAAAACAAACGACTAAATTCAGGATGATACTGTCACCATAACTACTACTTCCAGGACTATATATCTATAGATTACAGAAGTTGCATTATTTTTATTGTATTGAAAATGGTCATTAGTTGTGTCAGCTACTCATAGTTTATGGCTTATCAACCCAATGCGAATGCCATACTAAAATACTAATTAATTCATGAATTGTCTGATATTCGTTTAATATTGAATTAATTTAACATCTATTTAAAAAAAAAATAGTACTAAACTGACTGGTGCACAGCACGGTTGTATTAGGTTTCGCCCCCGGCATTTAGCCCCCACTGTTTGGTCCCGCCGTTTCGCCCCCTACCGTCTCGCACTCAAGAATTTTAGTAAATAAAAATAATGCTATTTACTTTAAAATAAGATTGTTTATTAAAAAAAAATATTATTATGCCAAATTATTGGCAATGCCTAACAAATAATCCTACCATAACTTTCTACTGTTCTTGTTCACAAAATATTTTTTTATTAAAATTTAAAATTATTGGCAGTACTTAACAAATAATCCATACTATCTATTCTACTATAACTAACTACAATATTTTTAATTCGTGTAGCAATTACGGTATATTTTTGGATAATTTTTGGTATTACACCTAACAATAATTATTGAGAAATTTCATATCTTTGTAACCATTGTTATTTTCTTAATCCATTTATACAGGGTGTTATTGAAATACACGTACATATTAAAACTGGGTATTGCGCAGATCCCCACTGAATGTAGAAAAATATTATTTTTTAAAAATACCCCTTATTAAGGGAGTTATTAATTTTTGAAAATTAATTCTAAAACAAACGTACTTCACTGATATGTTGAGGATGACCTATATAAATTAGGTTTATTTACCTATTTTAAACATCAACAGTAATTAATATGCAAGTTTTTGTCAGATGAAAACTAGTCCTGTAAGAAATAACTATGTTGCCAAGATTTTCGAATTAATTTCTATTTCCGAAGACTGGTTTTTACTACCCTCGTTATCAAAAAACTAGAATATTTGATAAATGATTGTTTTTAAACTATACATTTTTGAAACTATAGATTATTAAAATTTTATAGCCCAATCGGATTAGGTGAAGAACAGGCTTGAGATTCTGAAAAATTCGAAGCAGCAATTTTCCTTCGGAATTCGTTGGAGGGGGTCTGTGGTAGTCTAAATTCAAAAAGTTGGGATTCCAAAGTTGTCGTTACCTCCGCCAGCTTGATTTAAAGGGTTATTTTTTGTATCTTGAATAACTTATTTATTTTCAATTTTACACGGAAAATAGTTTTTACAAAAGTTATTTAAAATTAAATTTCCTACAATTCTGCTTTTTTTTTGTACGATCGATTTTTTTTTATTTATATCCGAAAAGAGGGGGTGAATTTTTGGTTATAGAATAACTCGATTATTTTCAATTTTACGAGAAAAATTGTTATAAAGTTGTTTAAAATTAAATTTCCTACAATTCTGCTTTTTTTTGTACGATCGATTTTTTTCGATTTATACCCGAAAAGAGGGGGTGAATTTTTGGTTATAGAATAACTCGTTTATTTTCAATTTTACGAGAAAAATTGTTATAAACAAAATTGTTTAAAATTAAATTTCCTACAATTCTGCTTTTTTTTGTACGATCGATTTTTTTCGATTTATACCCGAAAAGAGGGGGTGAATTTTTGGTTATAGAATAACTCGTTTATTTTCAATTTTACGAGAAAAATTGTTATAAACAAAATTGTTTAAAATTAAATTTCCTACAATTCTGCTTTTTTTTGTACGATCGATTTTTTTCGATTTATACCCGAAAAGAGGGGGTGAATTTTTGGTTATAGAATAACTCGTTTATTTTCAATTTTACGAGAAAAATTGTTATAAACAATGTTTAAAATTAAATTTCCTACAATTCTGCTTTTTTTTGTACGATCGATTTTTTTCGATTTATACCCGAAAAGAGGGGGTGAATTTTTGGTTATAGAATAACTCGTTTATTTTCAATTTTACGAGAAAAATTGTTATAAACAAGGTTATTTAAAATTAAATTTCCTACAATTCTGCTTTTTTTTTTGTACGATCGATTTTTTTCGATTTATACCCGAAAAGAGGGGGTAAATTTTTGGTTATAGAATAACTCGTTTATTTTCAATTTTACGAGAAAAATTGTTATAAACAAAGTTGTTTAAAATTAAATTTCCTACAATTCTGTTTTTTTTGTACGCTCGATTTTTTTGTATTTATCCCTGAGAAGAGTGGGGGTAAACTCTTAGAAAAAATCGGAATCAGAATTGTACCAAATAACATTTTTGAAAATCAGCAAAAAAAAACAAACAGAAAAAATAATGGTACAACATCAATAATAAACGTGACAATACAATACTTAGGTTCACCCCCACTCTTCTCAGGGATAAATACAAAAAAATCGAGCGTACAAAAAAAACAGAATTGTAGGAAATTTAATTTTAAACAACTTTGTTTGTAACAATTTTTCTCGTAAAATTGAAAATAAACGAGTTATTCTATAACCAAAAATTCACCCCCTCTTTTCGGGTATAAATCGAAAAAAATCGATCGTACAAAAAAAAGCAGAATTGTAGGAAATTTAATTTTAAACATTGTTTATAACAATTTTTCTCGTAAAATTGAAAATAAACGAGTTATTCTATAACCAAAAATTCACCCCCTCTTTTCGGGTATGAATCGAAAAAAATCGATCGTACGAAAAAAAAGCAGAATTGTAGGAAATTTAATTTTAAACAACATTGTTTATAACAATTTTTCTCGTAAAATTGAAAATAAACGAGTTATTCTATAACCAAAAATTCACCCCCCTTTTCGGGTATAAATCGAAAAAAATCGATCGTACAAAAAAAAGCAGAATTGTAGGAAATTTAATTTTAAACAATTTTGTTTATAACAATTTTTCTCGTAAAATTGAAAATAAACGAGTTATTCTATAACCAAAAATTCACCCCCCTTTTCGGGTATAAATCGAAAAAAATCGATCGTACAAAAAAAAGCAGAATTGTAGGAAATTTAATTTTAAACAAATTTGTTTATAACAATTTTTCTCGTAAAATTGAAAATAAACGAGTTATTCTATAACCAAAAATTCACCCCCTCTTTTCGGGTATAAATCGAAAAAAATCGATCGTACAAAAAAAAGAAGCAGAATTGTAGGAAATTTAATTTTAAATAACTTTTGTAAAAACTATTTTCCGTGTAAAATTGAAAATAAATGAGTTATTCAAGATACAAAAAATAACCCTTTAAATCAAGATGGCGGAGGTAACGACAACTTTGGAATCCCAACTTTTTGAATTTAGACTACCAGAGACCCCCTCCAACGAATTCCGAAGGAAAATTGCTGCTTCGAATTTTTCAGAATCTAAAATACTAATCCGATTGGGCTATTAGTTGATTTACGAATCTGGCTAACACGAGCGCGTCATTTCCAAGTTGGTAAAAGTGTTGTTACGATTACTTTTAAATATTTTTTTACGATGCCACTATTTACGAATATTGAACTAACGGATATAGTGCTGGTTTATGGGGCAGCTGGAGAAAATTCTCGGCAAGCACAAATCCTGTATCGCGAACGGTTTCCAAATCGGAGAATTCCGGACTGTCGTACGTTTATTTCAACTGTTCAGCATCTAAAAGACCATGGAAAATTTGAGAGTGTCAATGCAGATCGAGGGAGAACAAGAACACAAAGAACATTGGCGGCCGAAGAAGAAATATTGGAAGCTGTTGAAAACCGGCCTCAATTAAGTTGTAGAAGACTAGGTCTTGAAATTGGAGTGTCCTCATTTGTTGTGTGGCGGACACTTAAAGAACAAGGTTTACATCCTTATCACATCCAAAAAGTCCAGGCCTTATATCCAGGTGATGAAGAAAAGAGAGTGGAGTTTTGTGAATGGATGATTCAAAAATGTGTTGATATTCCTGATTTTCTAAAAATATTATTGTATACTGACGAGGCTTCATTCACTCGTGATGGCGTGTTCAATATGCACAATTTGGAGTGATGAAAATCCTCACGCCATTAGGGAAACTGGGCATCAAAGAAAATTTTCAATAAATGTTTGGGCTGGCATAATAGATCAGTATTTAATCGGGCCTTATGTTCTCCCGAACAGATTAAATGGGCCAGGATATCTCCACTTTTTAGAAGATATTTTGCCAGTACTCCTAGAAGAGATACCGTTACAATTAAGGCAACGGATGTGGTACCTACTAGATGGCGCTCCTCCTCACTTTGATTTAAACGTACGGCAGTTTTTGAACATTAGATTTCCTCAAAAGTGGATAGGCAGAAATGGACCTACTAAGTGGCCTCCGAGATCTCCGGACTTAAATCCATGCGATTTCTTTTTGTGGGGTCACATGAAACAACTGGTTTATAATGAACCTATTAATAGTATTGAACAATTAACCAATAAAGTTAATGCGGTAGCCGAGGAACTACGACAAAATCCAAGACTAATTTCTAATGTTCAAAGTTCTTTGGAAAGACGATTGCAAGTGTGTGTAAATAATAATGGACGGCATTTTGAACAATTACTGTAATAAACTTTATTTTGAATTAATTGGTTTTGCTACGGCAACAGTGCAATTTCTATGGGTAAGTTCAATTTCGATTTATTTTACATCTTTAAATATGGAAACTAGTAGGTCGGAAAAGGGGACTCTTCCCCAATATTTAAATTTTAGAATTTGAAGTTAAAATTGGTGCCAATCGTTTTTGGTCATTACATACTATTCCCCATTTTCATATGTACGTATATTTCAATAACACCCTGTATATTTGAAGATAAATTAGAGCAAAAATAATATTTAACTAATCAGAGTGGTAAAACAATTTTCCATCTAAAGGCAAAATGGCATTAATAGATGTCGTTTAAAAAACCTTGATAAATGAGAGATAGCTCATTTTATCACCGATTTTGAATTTATCAACTAACTCACGCAAAAAATAGTAATATTCAGTGCGGACTTCCCATCTGTATTTATACCACTATATCTAAAGAGGCGTTCAATCTTTATAAAATTCATACAATAGTAACTTAAAATTATAACATTTCTTACCCGAGGGCTTATTAGGATTATTTTTAATATTTAGACATGCTTAAATATTAACGGGGGCCAATCGGCACTGGGGAGGAAACGGCAGGGGCGAAACGATGGGATCGAAACGTCACCATCCCGCACAGCACATTTGTGGACTGGTGCATCTTATATCCTAATGTGTGGATATGAAATTCACAATATACAAGTATATTAGAATCAAGTTAGTTAAAATGACGATCAGGAGAAAAATGATAAAATATAGTTTTTACAATTTGGAAATAAGTAGTTAAAAGAGTTGGGATTAAGACAAAAAAGTTCCCACCCCCCCACCCCTAGAGTGCGTAAATGCCACGCTGATAATAATTCATGCCGCGGACATTTTCCTTATACGAAAGCTTGCCAGTTATGTTTGCAAGATATGGAAATTCTACATGAAAAAATGACAGGCAAAGAATTTCACCAGTTTACCAATGAGAATTTCTTTACCATTGAAAACTCACAAGCACTGGTGTGGCGTATGGTCTGATGTGACCATAGAGCAGACATTAATGAAAAATATGAAATGTATCGGGGGACTAACTCACAGGCGAGATTTTATTGAGACTGTTTTGAACAAGTGGATATTCGGATTATCAGCATCTTATCACATGTGTGATAGTATTGAAAAGTTCTGTCGCATCGATACAAAAAGTAGCTGCACGATGCAAGAATTGGAAAGGATGAGACTAACTGTAAAAAATGTATACTGTGGTCAAATGGCATTTTTTTTAATTTAAATTTTTTGACTACGGGAACTGAGACCATTCGCCAAAAAAAATGGCATTAAATAAGCCACTATAGGTCATTCACTGAATTTACACCCATATCGGATTAAGAAACAGATACACGACTGAGCCGGTCTACAGGATAATTTCGCATCAGGTAGTTGAGTAAAATAAGCGTAGTCCTCCAGTGGGTAGAGGGTGAATATATTTTAATTATTAAATACTTATATAGTATGTAATCATGTTTATTAAAATTAAATTACTAAAGTAATACACGAAAAAATGAAAATATTTATAATTTTGTTTTGGACATTGTTTATAGTAATACCATTTTCCCCGAATACAATAAACGCTTTATGGTCAGGAATTTCCGGAAGTCCCCTTCTCAGGTATAAAATTAAGATTAAATGTTCTATTTTTGTACTGATGTATAGGACTAATTGCGCTAAATTATTTAGTACAGTTTTGGATTTCGAAGAGAACATATGTCGAAACTGAAAATGCCGAAGCACGTGTTACGTGTAGATGACTTAATTTGTAATCTACATAACTATTTTACGGCGAAAAAAGGTAACGGAGGACCTTTAAAGCCAGTAATGAGTGTGCATGAACGCATCTGTACAGCTTTCGGTATTAGTGATTCAAAATTAAAATATGTTTTGAAAAACGTCAAAAGCGGAGAGAGCAAAAAAAAAGAAAAATACACACCTCGCAAAAAACTGAAAACGTCGGATATATCTGGTGGGACAAAATTTCGTATTCGTGATATGGTGTATGAAATGCGTGCGAAAAAGGAACATGTCAACTTAGACACATTGCTGGCTAACTTAAGATAAATACAAATTGGTGAATTTTGCAGAACAAGTCTTTGGAAGTTGCTTAAGGAAATAGGTTTCAAATTTAAGAAAGAAGATAATAGAAAAGCTTTATGAGAAAAAAATAATGTTGTTCACAAAATAATACATTTTTTAAGAGAATACACTCGTTTAAAAGATAATGAAGCTTCGTTTATATATTTGGATGAAACCTGGATGTTTTCCAAAGGTGGGACGAAAAGAATATGGCAAGATGAAAATATAAAATCAATAAAACATACTAATGGTGAGGGAAAGCGACACATAATCTTGCACACAGGTGAAAAGAATGGATTTGTGGATGGTGCAGGATTAATATTTTCCTCTAAATCAAAATCAGAAGAGTACCACGATAACATGAACTCGAATATGTTTATCAAATGGTTAAATGAAAAAACCAAATTTAAGTGAACCGTCTGTTATAATGCGAGCTATCACACAGAACTTTTAAACAAACTGCCAAGACAGAATTGGACTGTAGCCAAAATACAAGAATGGCTACGTAACGAAAATGTTGCATTTCCACAATACGCCCTTAAATCTGAGTTGTTAACTTTAGCCAAACGGCATGAACCACCATAAATTTATATGGTAGATCAAGTCACACATATTTATGGACATGATGTGTTAAGGCTTCTACCGTACCATTGTCAGTTTAACCCCATCAAACACATTTAGGGTATATGTAAAACATAATATGACGATCATATTGAAATTAATGGTTACAGCGACGAAGCAGTAAGGAAAATATGGAAACAAGCACTGGATACATCAACCCCAGAAATTTGGCAAAAAAGTGTTCAAAAATCTGATAAATTAATTGTACACGTGAAAACAGGATAAACGAAATTAACCCTGTAATTATATCCCTTAATGATGTCAGCGACCTAGTGACACAAATTTTGAGAGTGATGCTGAAGATTTATAGGTATGTCAAAAGACAATTATTTATAATAATCACTGTTTAATATAGAATTTTAAACGTTATGTTATTTTTAATCATTGTACTTACTTAATCGCAAGGTAAAACTGTGTATGTAAATTAAAATTTTTGTTCTGAATAAACTATTATTAAACAACAAAATCATGTAACTCTCTCTTTTAAGCTTCCTGATGCAAAATTAAATACCTAAAATTTATATTTATTTTGTTTCTATAAGAACCCCTTGCAATATACAAAATAACGCAACCCATGAGTAAATGTTTAAAATACAACTGACCAGTCAAATCTTTCTTTTATTTCTTAATCCGATATGGGTGTAAATTCAGTGAATGGCCTATAGAAGAAAATTCAACGTTCGGATAATTTAAATTAAAGCGAAAAGATATAGTAAAAACGATGGCTTCCTCAAATGTCTCTGTTAAAATGAAAGCACCATTCAGGTAAATACAACGCAAGTATTTCAAAGGATTGTTTGTACAGCCAACTCAACGCAACGCAGTTGCAGATTTGAACTTTCTACCATGCCTTTCTCGTTATTTGATGAGAAAAACAAAAAATCTGCTCTTTTTAATCTGTTTAACACCATTCCTGAAAGAACCATCGATTTTACTAATTGTGAGTTTGTTATTGACGGAGGTAACTTAATTCAGCATGTTGTGTGGCCGCAAGAAGGTGTCTTTAAAGATGTTTACAAAGCCTTCCTAAATTTTATAGAAAAACGGTGATGTTCGACGGTTATTAACAGAATATATCTAGCACAAAAGACATCGAAAGGCAGCATTGGTTGTTAAATCTGAGTTTTCCAGACTTGGCTTTTTGACGAAAATACGCCCTTAAATGTTCCGCAAAAAAATATTCTTAGCAACCTCATCAACAAAGAAGGGCTCATATGACAAAAGAGATATGGGCTTGGGATGTATATTTATATCATTAAATCTGAAAAAGGCATTTGATACTGTGAATCACAGCATGTTACTTAGAATCCTGGAAAATATTGGCAGTTTGAGGCAAATAACTTGATTGGTTTAATGACTACTTTGAGGGTCCCATCCAATTATGTTCATGCAAATGGTGTGGGTACTAATGTGTCAGTTGTTGTATGTGGAGTACCACAAGGATCAATACTCGGACTAACTCTGTTCCTAATTTATATCAACTCCATTTCTAAACTACCACTCAAAGGTGACCTTCGGTTGTTTACGGATGATACCGGTATAACATATTTTTACAAAAATAAAGATCAGATAAAAATGATGTCGAACATGACCTGCTCCTTACAGAGGATTGACTTAGTTATTATAAACTATCTTTAAACAAAAATAAATCAAACTTTATGGTAATTTCTAATGATAGTGAATGTCATCAAATAATGTCAATTGGTAATGAATTTGTAAATAAAAAATATCTTGCTCTATTAATAGATGAAAAACTATCTTGGTTACAACACATTACCTATATTTGCAAAAAGATAGCACCTGGCGTTCTTGGAAGAATATCATACCCATCTATAAACTACAAGAAACTGTGTCAATTGTCATCGAATATACTTGACAATTATTTGGAAATGCACCTACAATGTAAAAGTTCAACTACTGCAAAACAAGGCAATAACGAAAAGTTTCAATTTGCCACATTTATATCCAACAGCAGATCTTTACCTGCCTAACAAGATAATTGATATTGGTTCAATCTATTTATATCAAGTGTGTGCACATTTACGCAGATGCCTACACAATGAAATCAACTCAAATTTACACCTTTTTACCAACAAGAAAATCCATAACCATAATCTCCGTAACAGGAACAAATTGAGAGCAGCATCAATGAAAATATTCAATAGGACGGAGAAGCTTATTAAGTAATGGTATCCTTATATAACAGGATCCCTGAAAGAATTCGATGTCTACCAGCAACATCCTTCATAACTCAACTAAAGAAATTGATATTTGCAGGTTTCTTCAAGGGCAATGCATGAACTAAATTCTTCTGATACATATCTTGTAATTCTTGTTTCTTGTATGTATTTAATGTTAATTTTTTAAATTTTGTTTTCTATGTAATTAAAATGTCTGTCTTGGCCTGGAGAGCTCGCATAGTGTAAGCTCGAGCTCATTTACAATATACATCTTTTGTATAAATTTTTTAGTTGGAATAAATAATAAAAAAAATAACAATGTGCTTAATTTTAAGGGAATTATGCTAATTACAATCGAGGATGATGCTGATTTGTTAATTATTAAAACAGCTGTCGATATGTCCTTCAAATTATTGTTCATTTGCCTAGTAGGTATATTGACCTGAATGTTTTGCAAACAAAAAATTTCAACTTTTTTGAAGCTATATTTCCACATGTTCATTTTTTTTTTAGCAACCAGCATAACAAAGAAGGTCCTTCCTTATTGGATAGTTAAGAATTCGTGGGGCAAGACATGGGGCGAACAAGGATATTACAGAGTGTATAGGGGAGATGGTACTTGTGGTCTCAATCAGACACCATCCAGTGCCGTTGTCGTTTAAATTCTCATATTCATTAGTAAAATGCAATTGTTTAATTTCTTGTTTCTTTTTTATTGAATGAAGTATTTTTTTACATAATAATAATAATTATTTTATTTTTGCTTCAGTTGACTTGGCGGCTAAAAATAAATTTTAGTTGAAACAATTGGATTCTAATATTTATCATGAACAAATTAATATATTGAAATTAGAATAGTTGATCTGATTTTTTTTATTTCTGTTTTTTACCAGTTTTTAGATAAATCTTTATTTTTCTTTTAAATAAAAAATCTTTTCTTTTTAATTGGCGTTTTATTCAGTTTGTTTATATTTTTCAAATTTAAAAAGAAATATTTTGTTATTGGTCTAATTTAACAACTACAATTACACGAGCTTTGTTCCTTGTTGCCATTTTTGTCAGAAACTATTGGCAATTTTATATTATTTGAGATTAATTTCGTAGAACGTAGGAAAGCAGTCATTAACAACGACATATATTGAACATCTTGCTATGAAGGTTTCAACCCATTTACAAAGGTTTTGGGGGTAGTACTTTATGAAGAAATCTTGACCTGTCAAAAGCTTTGTTAAGTCGGCTTTTAATATAGATTTTTTCCAATGTAACCTGCCTAATTTGCCTATTTTTAGAAACATGGTTTTATTGGCCAGGAAATAGAGTAGATTTACTTGTGAAAAATTAGAATACAGCTAAAACTTAGTATATTGGTCCAATTCGAGTTGAACCCCTTTCGATTGTTTCTTTGTCACAAATATCCTGTTGATGAAGAGTGGATAAGAAAATTTACTTTCAGATTGGCCGTTTGTGCGTTTTCAAAAAATTTAAGTGTTTTTAAAACATTCCTAAAATATGCAAGCCAGATAGCCAGAGAGTAATTGAAAGGGGACCATCAAGACATCAAATTGGACCAACATACCAATTTGTAGCTTTATTTTAATTTTTCACATAGCCCCTGTCCAAAACGCTTCATTACTTAAGTTTTTTATACCGATTCAAATTTTAGTTTACGAACTATAATTTTCTCACCCCTCCCAATTAAATACTCATCATTTGCATCTCATGGATTTCTGCACAAAATTGATAAGTTTTTCTTTTTAGCCTATCCTATGTTTAACAAAACTCTTCCTTACTGGATTGTAAAGAACTCTTGGGGCAAAAGTTGGGGAGAGCAGGGATATTACAGGGTGTTCAGAGGAGACGGTACTTGCGGGTTGAACGAAACTCCTTCTAGTGCCATTGTAGTGTAAATTTTTAAGCAAACGAAAATGGTGACAATTGGATTTGAATATGTATTGAATTTAAAAGTAATATAATATACATATCCGTATAGAATTTGAAATTATTAATATTTGTATGTTTTACACTGTATTTTGAAATGTTCAGAAATATAAATAAAAATTATTTAAACGTCGGATGTTTTATTATTTACATAAAATAACACTAAGTATTTGATAAAATATAAATATTAAGTACATTAATGATCCTACTATCTAATTAAAACTAATTTATAATATAAAATATAATTAAAAATAGAATAATCGATTTTAAATGTGTAAAATGGACAAAAGAGGTAAACAATATAATGAAGAAAACTTGGTAAAAACGTCGTTTGTGATGTTGATATTTATTTGTATAAAATAATTAGCACTTATTTGCCAATCTATGGTTTGTAAGTATTTTCATTTTAGTACACGAAAAATGGAAATGAATGGAATGAAACCAAATTTTTCTTACTTCATTGGATCACTATACTACGATGATAAATGTAAAAAGTAGAGAGGGTCAGAGTTCGCAAATCTCCTTTTTATTTTCGCTTTTTTGATTCAAAAATATTTTTTATGCTAAAACTGTAAATGGATAAGTATATTCTGTAAAAAATTGGAATGAAAATTCGATAGGAGTGGAAGATTCTGAACGAAAGCGTATTCGAGCGTGAAGAACCACAAGTATCGGATTTTCATTCCAACAGAGTAACGAACTATAAATATACTTTCTCCATGGCCGCATACAGAGTAGGAGTTTAATATAAAACTAAACAAAATGAAATATTTCATCTAACTTATGTGAGGCAAGTTTTTACTTAAATCATTTGCATAATTTGTTAGTGTAATTGTTTTATGGTGCAATATTTTATATGGTTAAAGAGAAATTGAGAATTGGTATGAAAAAAAAAATCTTATCTTAAAAAATTGATCTGTTCCCAGATGGTGTGTCTGCTGGGACGTCGATTTCGTTGTGTACATAAGGTTTATATTATATCCTTGTTTTTCTGTTTTTGCTTAAATTTATTTGTCAGCTCGTTTAAACGCTGTTGTATAGGTGTAATCAGAATCATTATATTCACCCATTTCTGAATTTAAGTTCGACTCAACAAACGCCGCATATCTTTATTCAGGCAAATTTAAACAAAATAAAATAGGTCTCCTAGAACTGCCAATCATGAAATTCATGGCTACATACGATGGGGGCGTGATATTTACAGCCAGCAGCTATTACAGAATGAACATTGTCACTAGTTTTTTTTTAGTTTTACATCCGTCTGTAGTCTGGCCGCACTGCAGCCTGCGGCTTATTGTATCACCATTTGAAGGCCCTACTACTTTCCCATTCACCAATTCATTACCTCATTCATCGTTTTTCATTCCATGTCGTCGATGGTTAAACGTCAGTCGGCTAAGTCCCATGGTGTCACCTCCCAATGATCACTCGTGGTCGGAGAAATCACTTAACTGTTGCGAGAACGTGGATGCACATTAATCTCGCCTAGCCTCTCCGGCGTCACTAGAGTTAGAATGAAATACATGTAAAATACATTCATAATTTTCCTTCAATCTCAAAGAGCGGGAATGTTTTCTTTGTGTTATTATAAGTGGTTTCGGAAGAACTACATTCAGTATTGGCTGTGGAGGAAAAGTTATTCTGTAATACCAACAAAATGGATCATTAGTGCACAATGACTCGATATTTATATGGATTTAAAGGTATACTTTAAAAGTTTTTTTACTATACAGTGTTACGCTTTCGCCTGACAAAAAAAATATAAAATTAATATAATAATCTTTATATAAAATAAACGCATTTTATGCAGAATGAATACATTTTTCATAGTGGTAACTCTTTTTTGCATGAGTAGGTATGTAAGTTACAATAATTTATACTAAGCCAAAATATTTAAAAAATGCATATACAAAATGAAAATTAAAATAAAATGCACATCTAAGATCTTTGGAGCAGCTTTATTAAACCCGACTTGTTTTTTCCTATCCTATTCGCTTGTGACAAATTGGCCTTACTTCTACGGTCTCTTGGTGTTTTCTTGTGTGTCTTGATAAGCTTCTTGCTGTTAGCCAGGAAACTACTTGGTTTTACCTATGTTGTTTTCAAACTTCTTCATCAAGTCTTTAACTGAAGTTGTAATTTCGTCTTTATCACTCTCTTTAGATTCCTTATTGATATCTTCCTTAGATTTACCATTGGTGTTGACTTTTTCTGACTGGGTAGTAGAATGACTAATCTGATCCATAATATTGTGAACGATTCTTTTTTCGCTAATTCATCTACCTTCGAGTTTTCATTTTTGTTTTTCTGGCTTGTGACTATTAAAATACCTAGCGATAAATTTAATATTAGTGTATTTAAGTGGTTCTTCATATTCATCAGACCTAGTAACCTCTTTAATACTTCTGGTATTGGTTTCTATCTCAGGAATTTGCCGTTTCTTAGCCAAAGCCTAATTCTTTTACATTTTGTTGTTTATAAATTTTGGAAATAAGGAGGTTATCTTCCTTAATTTGACCGATCCGATTCATCCATCGACAAGATCTTCATTTTTCCTGAATGCATTTTTTACAGATCTGTATTCACTACAGAAGGAGCAAACGTCGGAATTGTCTTCCGAGATTTTTTTTGTCACCATCATTCTCTTATTTGAGACTTCGATTGAGCTTAATGGCATCTCATCTGAACTGTAGTCAGTTTTATTCCCCATCAATTCATCATGATGATTATAATCTGCACTTGCCTGCCTCATAGTGCAGGGCATAGTGGCGCATTCGTTTGCAAAATTGTTTTAATTCGTAATTTTTTTTTTAATGTCCGGAAGGCTTTCCTGATTATAAAACGAAAAATTAATTAAGACAGAAAAAATGCATTTTTTGCAATGAATTAATTTTTTTTATATTCTTTAGGATATTTCGAATAAAGAAAGTCCTTACGCCCATCATCATATCTTTAACCCTTTAATTGTTATGAATGTTTTAAAATCCGAAATTGACGAAAATGTAATTTTCTTGAATTAAATAATATACCTTAAAATTTAAAATGCTATAATTTTAAATTTTTTACCGAATATTCAAACTATAATAAACAAAATAACCTAAATAAATTTTCAAAATTTTGTTTGTTGTTGTTTTTTTTACGTTATAACAATATGCTTCCTACGCGCGTGTACTTTTAGAGAGAAGTACTTCTATCTCACTTCCAACTCAATGTATAAGATGGGTAAGAGAACGCCCGATGACGCGCTGAATCAATTTTTTGCTCTTTTTCAGAGGTAATAAGTTTAAAAAAATTATTATTAATATTTTTCATAACACTTTGTTATATTTGCCGATTAATAGTTTTATATCATATGATTTTTTTTTTACTTTTTTAAATACTTTTGATAACTTTTTTATTTATTAAAGTTAACAGAAACATTTATTTTTATTCATGAAAAAATTATTGTCAGATACTGCCTGAGAAGTAAAATCTTCTTCAATACGATAAAAAGGCCAAAATTCTACCTGTTACAATGAACATAGTAGGCTTACTGGGGTTATAAAATTTTATGATTTCAAAAATATCCAAGCCTTTCTCCATTTAACAAAAATAAGAAAAAAAAATTTTCCATGCACGTCGGATGCTTTGAAATTGAATACTTTACGAGCTTCGTTTCAGACTTATATTTGGAGGAATTCAAATTAATTTCAATATGAACCTTTAGATTTCTCTGGTTTTGGTTATGTTTTCTGTAATAACCAAATAAAGCCACTGTATTTAACAAAACCGCCATTACCTGAAGACTTAGCAAAACCGTGCAACTGTAAAAAAAACTGTGCAACGAAAGCTTGTTCGTGTCAAAAACTAAGCATAACGTGTGTGGCATTATGCGGATGTTTAATTGAATGTTGCCAAAATCAATTTCATGTAAAAACTAGTTAGATGTACAAACTATAATTTTATGTAAACATTTTCTTAATAAATGAATATTACTATTAAATAATCATAGTGGAAAAGAATTAATAACCATAGAAGAAAATTGAATACATATATATTGCGTACTGTTTTAAAATAAAAACCAGGTGAGGCAACTATGCTCATCGTAACAGGTAGAAATTTCCCTTGAATTACGGCAGGTATGTTTGTCTTCTTTTATCTTATTGGAAAAAAGTGAGAAAAATTTATTTTTTAGACAGCTCTTGGCTATGATTTTTTTTTGTGGATGGAACATTTCTATTAACTTCAATGAATAAAAAAGTTATCGAAAGTATCTAAAAAAGTAAAAAAAAATTACATGATACAAAACTATTAATCGGCAAATATAACAAAGTGTTATGAAAAATGTTAATAATAATTTTTTTAAACTTATTACCGCTGAAAAACAGCAACAAATTGATTTAGCGCGTCATCGGGCTTTCTCTTACCCATCTTATACATTGAGTTGCGAGATAGAAGTACTTCTCTCTAAAAGTACACGCGCGTAGGAAACATATTGTTATAACGTAAAAAAAACATAACAAACAAAATTTTGAAAATATATTTAGGTAATTTTGTTTATTATAGTTTGAATATTCGGTAAAAAATTTAAAATTATAGCATTTTAAATTTTATGGTATATTATTTAATTCAAGAAAATTAGAATTTCGTCAATTTTGGATTTTAAAAAAATTCATAACAATTAAAGGGTTGAAGATACGATGATGGGCGTAATGACTTTTTTATTCGAAATATCCTAAAGAATATAAAAAAAATAATTCATTGCAAAAAATGCATTTTTTCTGGCTTAATTAATTTTTCGTTGTTTAAACAATAACATCAACAGATATCGAGTGTCATCTTACACTTTTATAATCAGGAAAGCCTTCCGGACATTTAAAAAAAAAATAGGATTAAAACAATTTTGCAAACGAATGCGCCAGTATGCTCTGGTCTATCACTAATTTGGGTTCGAGATGTATGATAATTTGCTCATCACTTTTTGATAACACCTTGTAAACTTTTGAAATAAGAGTGTTTTTTTTTAAGCAGCACTTTTGGGGAAGCGTTCAAATCTTATTACAATTGTTCTTTGGTAATTATGGAATTTTGTGTTTTTTGTAAAACCTGTTTTCGGTGCCTAGGATTCAATTTCAGTAGATTTTTTGTAAACATATCGCTGTCGCTCGTTATTGCAGCAACATACTCGGGGGAACTTTTAAGATCAGGCTCGAGCATTTAATAAATATCATCTTTAGTATCTTCAGTTTTTGGATTAATGGGATGCGTATCTGAAGAATATTTTGGAAATTCTTCAGTCGTTTCAATGGTTATGAGATCATCTGTGAGTTCGATAATGATAGGTTTTACTCTGTAAATATATCTTTCTTCTTCTGAAGCAATATAGGTTCTTGATACGTGTTATTCTTGTTCTTTTTCTTGGGAAAGGGTCTTACTCATAAATTGTTCCTTACTTTCAGGTTGCTGGGGTGGCCAAGGTAAAATTGTCATCAAGTAAATAGAAAATATTTTTCCAAATAAATATTTTTACTTATTTCCAAACTTTATAATATTAAACATAAAAATAATATATAATTTTTTTAAAATTTTAATTTAATTTTCCCTAAAACGTAACAATACTCAACACAAGTTATTCAACCAAAATTTTTAGTCCTATTTTTTATTTTCGACTTCAAACTCTACTCGTATATAAAATGAATATTATTAAGTTTTAGAATTAGAGCTATAACATACTTAAGCAAACTTTTGCCATTCAGATATCACGGAAGCCGAAAAAATAATTATTAAAGTTTAAAATGTTGCCTTGTATGTCCCGTGGCGTGTTCCAATAAATCAAATGTCTTCTTTTATTTTCCTATTAATCCCATCTGGATGTGAATTGTAAGAAGAGTGAAATACAATAATAATTAGGTGTGTCTGTTCTTTATTTTAACAATTCTAGACAATGCATAAAATGGTGTGGCAGCTAAATAAAAAGGGTAGCGTCTAATAAGATTTACTGATAACTGATAATATAATTTAAAATTTTGTGTAGTTGTTGATGAAAATTTTAAATAAATAATTAGCTAGCAATAATAAAAATTCTAATATATAACTTTTTTTTTACTTGGATAGATGGTTAGTTTTTATAAATTAAAATGCAAATCAAAAAATATAAATAAATGTTTTAAATGTGACCATAATTATAAAGGATTAGTATGTTTACCTAAATCCCTCGATTTCATTAAGCAGTACCCCATGCATATAAAATATTTAGAACTTCATATATGTTTCAGTTTGAAACTGAAATTGAAACTGTCCACAAGTCAGATAAAATAATAAAAATACAATAACTGACAACAAGAAGACGAAAATATTCGCCTTCTGAGTATAATATTTGACAACTTTGTAATAATGTGTAGTTATTATATTGGCCGGTTTTAGGCGGAAAAAATCAATATTTTAATACAAATTTTCTTCTAGACGCATAATTAAATGGATGAATGAATGTTTTCTTAGAAAAATAAAGACCTTTATTGTTTCCACGTAAACAGGATTAATAATTAAAAAACTTCAACTGTGTATTAGGAAAAATGCAAGTAAATTTTCAGCAACTTTCGCAAAATTTTTAACTCGTTAGATCATTTTTTTTTTGACGAATGAGGTTTATCGAAACGACTGATCTTAGGTATGCAGATCTACTCATAAAAAATGTTAGGTATCAAATTCCTCGTCTATAAAAAGAAAAATACAGGGTGCTTCATTTAAAATTATCTAGAAAAACCACTTGAAATTATGAATATTCAAAAATTAGGTGTGACCACCCTGTATACTTAAAACGGTTACGATTTGATGCAATAATTTAAGACTATGGCTAAATATTAATTCATACTTATTTCACTTTTTCTTAGTATATGGTGCTGACAAACGTAGAAATTCAAAAATGTAAAATTTGTTTTACTTCCCAAAGGTGCTCTCAAATCCAAAAATTTAACAATGGATAAATTGTCGTCTACTACTTCTACTTATGTCAAAATATATAGGGCGGTCCAAAAAAAGCAAGTGTTCAATCATAATTTTGGGTCGAAAATGCGAGTTTATTCGTTAGCTGGATACCTGTAATTTAAACAATTTTGAAATATGACAATTTTATTACTGGCTCAATCATTCTCTAATTTCAAAAAATGCTCGGCAACTCCTAAGGTTAAATACAGTATTACCAGATAATTCTAAAACCGAAATAAAATTCACGATGTTAAATTTAATAAATATTTTGTTGATTTGCCAGGCAAAAGCATAACACTATATCCAAAAATATTTTTAAAGTGCACCTATTGCAAATGCATATAACTTTTACTTCGAACTCATTGGCGTTTCTATAACACAAATTGAAATATCGAACAATAATATTTATTGTGTAACAATTGGGCAGTAGATAAACCGCTAATTGAAACGATCCCTTGGGGATAAGATACTTCTGGGTGACTATAATCAGAAAAGATCGAAATCCTGTATGTCTGAGCAAGGGCGGACATCGCATTGCAACAGGGCTCCTTACCGGACATTGCTGATTAAAAGGACACCTTAGTAAAATGAGACTAGTAGAAGATAGTGAATGCAGATTCTGTAAGGATAATTAAACCTCCATTCACATTCTTACTGAATCTGTAGCACCCCAGAATCCAAGGGCACTATACTTAGGAGTATAATAAATAAAAGAGGGAGATCTACCCAACTTGGAGACACTCCAAATCCTATCGAGACTATTCCCTTACTGCATTAGCGGCAGAAGAGGACACAATAGATCTTATAAGTGGAGTATTATTACCCCACACAAAACATCAATTTTGTACGTATTTAAGAACTAAACAACTGTTCCATTTAGTTTTATTATAGACAAATATTTTTGATACAAAAAAGCGAAATAAACGATATTTTGGGAACTTTGGTTCCATCTACTTTTTTGTATTTATCACCATAGAGTAGGGATCCAATGAAATACATTGTTAAAAATATTGTTAAAATTATAATACAAATTTTTTTATTTTTAGTTTCTTTTATGGTCACCTCATAAATCATGAATTAAAATCTATTTTTATTGTGTATTCTATTTGACATTCCTTATTCCGAGAAAAAAGTAAAGTGGATCAGATCATTTTGTATACATAAAATATTACAAATGTTTCTGCTGGTATTTAATATTACAGTATTGATTGATTAATTATATGAAGGTTTATTACTAATCATTGAACATTAATAATGTTCTGCTTTATTTTTAAATATTTTATTGTTATGATTTTATTTGCATAATTATTTTACACAAATTTTAATGCCTAATGTATGTGAATATGTCGAAAGTAAAAAATCTTCAATCAGTCAAAACATTGCAAAATATTTTTTCAGCTACCTTTGTAATCGAATCTAATACTTTAAAAAACTTCTAAGCACTATTAAATATTTTAAATTGCAATAATACAGAATATTTTTGTTCTTAGTAATTATATAAGATTACTATGAAATTATAAAATATTCTTACCCAAATACATTTAAGCTACATAAAATGGAACTAGAACCAATTTTTGATTGGTTTTTATCTTATGGAGGAATTTCTTATTGACTTTGATTAATTAAATTTATTAACACCTTTGTATATAATTAATAAAAAGATGATTTACAATCATAAAAAAAATTAATAAGTTAAAAAATAAAAGTTATACTTGTACAGAAACAAATTAAAAATACTTAATATGTTTACACTTCACTCCCTTACATAGTTTAAATGATTTGGGACAACCTGATACTTTTATTTATATGCAGGTGGAGTTCCAAAAAACTTCCCTTCCCTCTTTTTTCTAAATCTTCCTTCGGACCTAGGTGTGTAAAATCTGGAAGCTGTTGGTCTCAGCAAGGAATCCGTACTAGGAGTCTGCTGCAGTTTGTGCGTAGAAGGTGTTAAACAAACTTTTATAAAGTTTGTCCAAAAATCACCTGGAATGTTCAAAAGATGAGCCATCACCTTTACAATACTTCTAGACTCTTCTACTAATTTATCAGGGTCTCCTGAGTAGCCACCTGATGAGTAACCAACTATTGTAGGTCCAAATACTTTTGCTAAATTGTCTGTAGGCATTTTACATTCAGGGGATTGTGCTACTTTTTGTAAATGCAATATCACAAAAGCCAAAGTATCTCTATTTGGTTGAGGTAGTCGAGAGATGGTTTCATACAAAGCAGGAGCAACATCATTGGGATCTGTGGATCTTATAGCTGTGACGAAATCTTGCCAGAGTGTCTGGGTTAAAAGGGGTTCTGTTAGAGACCGTAAGAAATCTTTTAGGCAGCCGCAAATTGCGTGAATGTCAACTTCTTTTAAATTAGGTGTCAACCGACTGGTCAGAAATTTCTCTTTTAAGCCTAAAAACAAATAATTAAAAAATAATAAAGCTTATTTATATTAATAAGAAACTCTTACCTTTTACATCCTTTTCAGATCCTGGAATTCTATAAATACCTAATTCATTTAAGCCTCTTTGCTCAATTTCATTAATGCAGTGAACAATGAGAGCTGGGACCATGGGAGGACTTGTAGGTGTATAGTCGGCTATAGTACCAGTGAATTTCT
Organism: Psylliodes chrysocephalus; assembly: GCA_927349885.1. NCBI lineage: Eukaryota > Metazoa > Arthropoda > Insecta > Coleoptera > Chrysomelidae > Psylliodes > Psylliodes chrysocephalus. The sequence continues at coordinate 46,470,696 of OV651817.1, forward strand.
TTGCACTGGGCGTGTTCATAGCTGGTACACAAGGTGTAGGCATCAAATCTCTACACTCCATATGGCACATAAGGCGGCATTCTTTACATTTAAGAGCAGTTTTGCTAAAACGAATGTTCTTTTCACACACAGAACAAGTGTTTGGCATTACAACGATTTTTGGCTGGAATGTATGTTGCCTATAATTGCTATTGATGTCTTGAAATTGGCTGCTGACTTTTTCTTCTAAAATAATTTTGGAATCAAATAGAAATAATTTTTCAAGACATAAAATTTTGCAGAAATTATGAAGAGAAAAATTAAAACTAAATAATAAATAAATTTGAGTTTTTCTAAATAACTAGTTTGTATTGTATCAAACATTTGAATCTACACATAAGTCATCCAAAATGTTAAGTTTAATAATTAAAATATACATGGTAAGAACAGAAAAAATTTGTTGCTCTTTTAAATAGAATTGCTCTTAATCTACCATTAACGGACTTTAGCTGGTTACTCAAGGAACTATGGATCACAGGATGAATACCTAGATCCATTCCTACATAAAGTGTGTTTCCATGCCCTGTGAAGCAGACAAACAGAAAAGCTCCACCCAGGCATTAGAATAGAATAGAATTTATTGATCTCATAATGTCTAGCTAAAACTGGAACATTTAGCTTAAATATTAAAATTAATCAATAATTTAGTTAAACAAATACATTAATGTACAATATACAAAAAAATATTATAAAAACTAAACACACGCAGATACATAATACAATTAAAAATTAAGATCAAACAAAATATATGTTGCAGTTTATATTCAAATATTTTTCAATCAAATATGGACATATCAATGAGACACTTTTTAGTTTTCTCTTTAAATGTATGCACTAAGGCAATATCTTTAAAATATTGTGGGAGACTATTATAAAGTTTAATTCCCACTAGGTATTTTAGGTGATTTCTTACAAATTTCTACACGCTGTTAAGGTTTAAAGAGATCTGATTTATATATTGTATCTTGGGAATGAATATCACTATTCCATAAATAATTATCTTTTATTTATATGATTAAATCCAAAATATAGAGGCCATACACAGTTAAAAATTTTCAAGTCACTAAAAACAGGTCGACATGAATCTACAACATCGAGAGAAACTATCATAGACAAGAGATTATCATCATGTCCCATAGTCAAGCAGCCATCAAAGCGATGAGCTCTTACGTAATCAGCTCAAAAATGGTCTGAAGATGCCTAGAACAATTGAATGAGCTAGGCGAGAAAAACAGAGTTACTCTCAGTTGGGTCCCGGGACATAACGGGGTACAGGGTAATGAGATTTCAGATAGTCTTGCAAGGAAAGGGACTCAAACACCCATTGTAGGACCTGAGCCGTTCTGCGGTATCAGCAGTAACATAATATTAGGAGAGATTAAAAAAGAATTGGGCAGTAGAAGAACTGATAATTGGAACAATCTCTTGGGGCTGAAACAGGCCAAGATACTTCTGGGTGAATATAACCAGGAAAGATCGGAAGTCTGCATCTGCCTGAGCAAAACCAGGCTACGTATTGTAACAGGGATCCTTACCGGGCATTACCGACTAAAAGGACACCTAAGTAAACTGAGAGTAGTAGAGGATAGTGAGTGCAGATTCTGTAAGGAGGAGGACGAAACCTCCATTCACATCCTAACTGAATGTGTAGCACTCCAGAATCCAAGGGCACTATATCTAGGAGGATATCAAATAGAAGAGGGAGATTAATAATAATATAATAATCATTTATTTAATAATTAGGAACCCCTAATATACATATAAAACACAAATATATATAAATACAATATACAATTGCCAAAAATGGCAGTTATTATTTAAGTAAGAAATATAAAAAAAAAATAATTAAATTCAACACAGTAAAACAATCGACTTCAAAGGCATAAAAAAGAATTTACATAAATTTACGATAAATGAGAACGAAACATATTACAACACAACAAAACTATCCGATATTCATTAAAAATTCTTTGATCTTTCTTTTAAATACATTGAGAGAATGTGAGTCTTTCACAACTTGAAGCCACTTCAAATCCTACACTTCCTTGAGAAGATAGGATTGGAAGGGTCGTTACATGCATTGAGACATTTCCTTGGTGCATTGGCGACAGAAGGGGGTACAACAGATCTTTTAAATCGCAGTGTATTAACACACCATTCCCAACATAACATGAATCTACAAATGAGATGTTTGAAATACACCTTAGACTTCTTTTCTGTGACAAAAAAACATCTTTAACATGAGGAGAACTCCTCCAAATATGAATGCCATAACTAGAGATACGTAATTTTCGTTTTTACGAAATAGAAGCGATAGATGCGAAATTCATGTAATTTGTGCGATAAATACAAAATATAATATTTTGTGTATTTAATACTGTTCGACGAAATTTCGAAGAAAAACATTTTTAATATTACGAGCCTTATGCACGTTGCGAACGCGCACCGCCTGTAGTAGTCTTATTTAAAACTGCGAATGCAGAACCAGAGCAGTCTTGCTCTTTAGCAAGTGTATATTTTTTAGACGCGGCCAATGGTTCCACTTGCTCACAAGTTATCATGGACACCTTGCAAGCTTACGACATTGACTACTCTCAAGTGCAAGGATTAGTATCAAAATCTGCACGTTACATGCAGTCAATGTAATACTGATTGGTGACCATATTTTACACTACCAATGTTGGACACATAAAGTGAATCTTGTAGGTGACAACTTTATAAAAGAGTTTAAAGAACTGAATGCGATTGTAGCCAAGACGATGGCAGCTTTTTTGCGCTCAAGAAAAATGAAAAGTGCTTATTTGAACTACTTGCAAGAACACGCTCCGCGACTGACTCCGAACCTTTACCCCACGCCAGTTGTAACTAGGTGGAATTGTTGGTTCAAATCTGCAATCTATTCGAGCGAATATGTGGAACATATTATTGTTTTTATGAAGGACTATGAAGACGATATAATGAGTACTAGTTACCTGACGGACTGTTTTGAAAATGAAACTCTGTCTCGCAAAATACGAGTTCAATTGACATTCGTATCAGAGTTCTGTACAAAAATAATAAAAATAATTGACAACTTGGAAGGGTCAAAATATCGATTCGCGAACATTTTATGGAGCAAATTAGAAGATTTAAAGTCTTCACTTAAGCGACAACGTGAAGGTTCGTTTGGAGAAAAAACTAGGAAGCATTTTATTAAACGAAAATGGTGATTTCCATCAAGAGCACAGTATTATGCTGAAGACAGCAGCACAGAAGAGCTTGGATAAATTGTCTTCACATATGAGGTCCAACCCAACAAACGATTCCTTCCTGCACATTGGCAAATTATTTTGCCCATCAGTAGCAGTGGCCATAACCACATCGTCTCTGGACACTAACTCAACATTGGAGAGCTTCTCCAGAATACCATTTTTCAGGGATATATCACAGGATGGACCCTTAAGTGGATATGCTCATTTCCATAGACAACTCGTCAATGTGGTTCAGCAAGAAACTCCTGTTAACGTCATGCAAATTTTACTTTCATCAAAATGATGCTACCTGAGGTTCGTGAATGCAGCTATACAAAGTCTTCATAGCCTAGTCAACAGAGTAGATGCTGAAAGATATTTCAGTATCTACAATGTCGTCATAAATAACCGAAGGCAAAGGCTAGAGCAACAAAATATAGAGACAACCACGATGTTAGCTTTTAACTAACTTTTCTGTAATAAATATTTTATTTTAATGATTATGGTTTTTAAATATTTTTTTATGCGAATAAATGCGAAATTTTGGATTTTTAATTTATATTAATGCGAAATTTTGTTTTTTTAGTTGCGAAATATAGGTAACCCTAGCCATAACTAATCCTAGACTGTATTTCACTAAAATAAACAAATGTGATTTAAATTTAATGTTTTCTCCTAATTTGGAAACATTTCGAATTTAATATATTTAATAAATACAAACAGTTGGGTTTAAAGGACAAATCTGAATCAAATAATAATCCCAAAAATTTCACATGTTCTGTTTTTGTTATATTTAAGTTGTTAATCAATCAATAAATCGAAGTTAGTGTGTTTTGGCAAGGATGAAATTAAATTCGTTTTAGTTGTATTAAATAATAAGGATTGATCACTAGACCAGGTAGAAAATTTCAATAAAGCTTCATAAAAGTGGCCTTTAAAATGTTTATCACTAAACAGTAAAGTTGAATCATCTGCATAAAGAGTGGTAAATGACTGTGGTATATCAGAAGGTAGCTAAGATAAACCACTAAGGTCCTAGTATGGATCCCTGTTGAAACTCCTTGTGTATTTACCATAAGACGGGTGGTAGAAGCTCACCAAATGGCCACTTTAAAATTATTTATTTCGTTTACCATGATTTTTATAATTTTTTTCTACAACAATCCACAAAATTACATACCCCTTATATCTGTTCGTTGACGCCATTTAAAGTCCCAATGACTGATACACAAAAGTTAGAATGTTTTCAGTTTCACTGGTGCTAGTAGAAGGTGAAAACAAACCAATTAAACATTGAAAAAGCTGGACTAAAAAATGTGTAACTATAAGCTCTAATAGCCTAAATGGCAAGGCAGTGAAGCTTAAACTCGAGGATCCAGGTTCAAATTCTGGCTTAGGCACATTTTTGCAGTCTAGCTTTGCAATTTTTCTTTGGTTTGTTTTCACCTTGGGGCTGTGGGGATGGATGTCTTAATTTTCTATATTGGACATTTTTGGACATAGGTTTATTATCTAATTTGGCGTAAGATAGTGGGATTTCTTGTAGGTATATTATGTTCTTTTAGTTAAAAAATAACATCTATATTGCAGTGAGATAACCATGATGGGATAGTACAAGAGCAAACTTAAAATTGGACACTGTTCGTGACAAGAAGTATGGATACTCAATACGATTCACTGAGAAAGGAGAATGGACATTGGGTGTGAGGTGCAGTGCGAATGTAAAGTGTTAACCCCTCCCCCGTAAACTATTCTAGAAAATGACCTGATTAGGAACATTTCTACAATAAAAAATTTACCATAATTAAAACCTTTCACCCCCTTTTAAATTAACAAAAAATACACTTTTCTGTCAAGAAATCAATGGAGAACATTTTTAGCATTTGATAACTTAAGTATCAGTTTAATATTTACAATGAATCTAATCCAATTAATTAACCAGTGTCATGTTGTTTTGTATGTTTAGTATCTCACATTTTAATTAAGAAGTCAGAAACTGATAGAGCAAATTTAAATTTAAACCATTGAGTAGTTAATTAAACTCTGTGTGGTGTCAGTCGAGCCCAAAGACATTACAACTAAGAGACCAAATTGTTTACATTTTTATGTGGCAAATCATTATTCCCACCAGATTCTCGTTTATTGCGTCTTTGCCGATTTTATCAGTCTGTAAAAATTATTTGGAGAAATTACTTTCGAAAAATAAAATTTGATGTGTCCTGTAACTATAATTTTATATTATATAAATAAAAATATGTTTTTAATCAAATTATTCTTTGAAGTTTTAATATAAGCTGAGTTTTTTATTAAAAAATCAATATTAATCTAAACAAAATATTAGGGTTTCGAAGAACTCCGTAAATACGGCAACGCTGAATATCTTATTTTACGAATTTACAATTTTTATGAATGAAATGTAGTACTGTAACCAGCCGCAACGTTGCCAATCGGGTCTAACAGCTATTTTGTATTTCTGACAGTATCTGACAGTTTATGTGTGACTTATTGATTTATTCATTTATAAAATACTATTTTTGTGAACTTTTGTGAGAAATATAAAGAATTATGGTAATGCATGTGTAGTGTTCAAAAAGGTAGATCATTTAAGTCGAAATGTATGGTTTCATCGGTAAGTATTTTTAGGTTAAGATATGTTGTTTTCATTTGAACCAGTGGAGTAGGGCACCCATCTTAAGACTGTTTTGACTATACAATTTCTTGTACAAGATTTGATACAATTTCTTATAGAATTTAAATTATATAGGATCACATAGTAAATTGTTTGAAAAATGATTATACAATCTAATTTTTCAGACAATTTACTGCAGGTTTAATAATATACAATTTAAATTGTATAAGAAATTGTATCAAAAACTTGTGTAATCTAAAACAGTCTTAAAACAGTTTTTAAAGTGATATTCCTTTTATAAATTAGTAAATTTTTCTTGTACCAATAAATAATTATTGAATAGTGGCAAAGAAAATTTAATGTAAAATGTAGAATACCTTAAAAATGATTTAACTATTGGGCACCTATACATATTTTTTATTATTCTATTTAGGTTTCCGCAAGATCCTGAGAAAAGAAAACTTTGGTTTTCTCTAATAGGAATCCTTGAAAATCAGCCCCTTCGTAAAAACCCAGAGTTTTGTTTAGAACACTGTTTTCCTGAAAATGTTTTGGTACGTGCAAATGGTACTAGCTATATTAGAAAAGATGCAAACTCCAGACGGTGTGAGGGCTTTCTATTTTTGGATGACTTATCCAACAGGTAAAAATACAAAATATTAATTTTTTGTATACCTCTAAACATTATTTATTACCTATATGTATGTATATCTAATGTATGGGTTTTTAGTTCTGATTCAACTGTTTTTGGAACACCACCTGCTGCAAAAAGAAACATTGCAGTAAGTTAAAACATTAATAACTAAGCATAAAAAAATTAAATGAAATTTTAGTTAATAAAATTAAAGTATTTTATATATTTAAAACGTTATTTTAAAAATTTTTACAGTTTTTTTACGATATTTTTTGCCATACCATGTTTTTTTGTAATTATTAATTAAAAAATTATTTTTAGGACAGTGTTTTATTTAGATACCCCTACCTACTTAATGTTAATTTAAAATTTTAAATAATTTTGGTTAATATCATACCAGGCAAATATACCGGGTGTCCGCGCGAAAACTTTAAATGGAATTATTTCTGGTGTTTTAAAATATATCGACTTGAAATTTTGGAAGGTCATTAAGGAAGTAGGGGGTAAATTAATAGTGTATAAGATACCACTTCAACGTGATATCTGCCGCCCCCAGCCACCTCCGGTTCAAAAGTTTAAATGACACCCTGTATTTTTTTTTACATATTCTGAAAGAGCTTAGTTTTTTTAGTATCTCTATGTGAAAAAATTACTTAATTACATAATGAACTTTGAAAGATATTTACAGCTAAAGGTTCAGATACCAGATATTCAAATATCGAAAGCAAAAAATATTAGCAAGCCATGAAAGCTGCTTCGTTGCTTGAACTGTCAAATAATATTGTTTGTGACACTTCTGTTTACTCGTTAGTACAAAAGTTTTCGAAAAAATTTGACTTAGTTTAAATTAAATAACTAAAAAAATAGAAAAATGGTTTACAGTTTGGAAGAAAGAACTGAAATTGTAGTTTTATATGGGATTGCAAACAGAAACTATTCGCAGACGGCAGCATTATTTAACGAAAACCATCCCAACAAAAATGTATCTGCTGTTTATGTAATTAATCTAATACAAAAATTTTTTGAAACTGGATCGGTAAATAATAAAAAACGTGATATGAATAATCGTGGAGCACGAGATGAAGCAACGCAAGTTGCAGTTCTTGGTCACGTAAATTTAGACCCACAGCTTTCAGTTAGAAAATTATCAGAAGCTTCGGGAGTGGCAAAAACAACGTGCCATAAAATATTAAAATTAAATAAAATGCATCCTTATAAAATACAGCTTCATCAAGAGTTGGGCGACGATGACGATGATTCGGCAAAATTGAAATATTTTGCGAAATATTTGTTTCAGTGACGAAAGTTGCTTTTTCTTAAATGGTTTCGTAAATAGACACAATTGTCGATATTGGAGCGATGTTAATCCCCACGTTTTCCGAGAAGGCCATACGCAACGTCCCCAAAAAATTAATGTATGGGCTGGAATTCTAAATAACCAAATAATTGGTCCAATTTTCTATCACGAGAATTTAACTGGGCCTAGATATCTCGAGTTTTTAGAAGAATTTATACATCCTCTTATCATTCAGTGCTTGGAAGAAAACTTAGATCAAATGCAGGAGGATCAGTTATACTTTCAGCAAGACGGAGCTCCCCCTCATTACTGTTTAGAAGTAAGGCAATATTTAAATACCGTTTTTTCAGGACAATGGATAGGTCGTAGGGGTCCTATTGAATGGCCAGCTCGCTCCCCAGACTTGACCCCACTGGATTTCTTTTTATGGGGACATTTGAAGTATGTTGTTTACAGGACACCACCACAATCCATTGATGATTTGCGTAATAGAATCATAGAGGAATGTAGAGATTTAACACCACATGTCTTTGAAAATATTCGGAACGCTTTCGAGAATAGACTGTACTATTGTTTAAATGTAAACGGTGAACATTTTGATCATTTGATTTAACTAAAAAAATAAAAAGAGTCCTTACTTTAGTTTATAAAGCAAAATTACGGTTGGTCTATAAGAATACCTATTTTTGTGATAAGTTGTATTTTTTTGTGATAAGTTGTATTTTTTTGTGATAAGTTATATTTTTTTGGATAATTAGATTTTTTTGTTTCTATCTACCTAATTATTTCGAAATTTGTCTACTGTCCAAGGTTACTAGTTCTTTTTTTTAATATCTGGTATCTGAACCTTTAGTTGTAAATATCTTTCAGTTCATTATGTAATTAAGTAATTTTTTCACATAGAGATACTAAAAAAACTACGCTCTTTCAGAATATATAAAAAACAATAGAGGGTGTCATTTAAACTTTTGAATCGGGGGTGGCTGGGGGCGGCAGATATCACGTTGGAGTGGTATCTTATACACTATTAATTTACCCCCTACTTCCTTAATGACCTTCCAAAATTTCAAGTCGATATATTTTAAAACACCAGAAATAATTCCATTTAAAGTTTTCGCGCGGACACCCGGTATAGTAAATGCCAATAAACTATAAACCAATAAATATTAAAAATCGAAAGGTAACTTGAATTCGCTCGTATTTGAATTTACTTGTACTTGAATTTACCTACATGAAAAATCAGCAAGTATCATGCAAAACTATTGCCATATACTCTGATAGCCAAGCAGCTCTAAAGGTAATTCTCTCACCAGAAATCAAATCACGACTGGTGAAAGACTGTCTAGAAGACCTGACAGAGCTAAGTAGTTAAAATAAGGTTACCTTAGCCTGGGTTCCAGGCCATGAGGGATATCAGGGCAACGAAAAGGCCGACGAATTAGCCCGAGGAGGCTTAGATAAGGCCATTACAGACCCCGAACCCTTCTGTGGAGTTGCTAAGGCATTGTGCAAGGCATCCATTAAACTATGGATACAAAAAGAGTCTCAGGAATGGTGGAACAACTATCCAAGACTGAGACAGACCAAACAGTTCATCAAGGAACCATCGGCCAAGTTCACCAAAGACCTACTGGATCAAAAGCATCAAATCGTTAGGATAACAGTAGGCCTTCTTACTGGACACTGTCGCCTCAAAAGGCACATGAGTGTCATAAATCCAGCAGAAGGAGCAACTTTGTGCAGGTTCTGTGAAGAAGAAGAGGAGGAAACAATATTCCACGTCCTGTGCCAATGTGAATGCCTGGCTGGAACGAGGTTTCTAACATTGGGCGAAGAAAAGCCAATTGCATGCAACTACATGCGGGAGCCACTGTCAACGCTACTAAGACTAATAAAAAAGACCAGGCTAGACGACATACTCTAAAACAAACAGGAGTCCCACAATAGATCTGAAAAGGTCGCGGTGGACAAGGACAAATAACGTCTAACTCATAATCTAATCTACCTACATGAAAAAATCTTTATAATTATATTACTAAAAAAATGCACCTACATATTTACGTATTTTTTTAACATACTACTCTGACAATACTGGTAAGTTTAAAATTCTACGCCACTGGCGAGCATATTATGAACACTGTTTACAACGTTGCCAGCCGGTCCTAAGAGATCTGTCTTTCTCTCTTCCACTCACTAACAATTTTAAAACAATAACAGTCCGCAATTGTATGGGATTTATGAATGAAACATTTTGTCTATATGTTGTAATGTCTTTGGTCGAGCCTAATAGCCATTTAAAGTTTGCAAGGGAGTAGCGGGTAGCGGGTCGCTGCCTTGTGCATGGGATTAAAATTAGTGTAAAATTTTTTGATTGTAGAAATGTGTCTCCTCAGGTATAAACATCGACCTATCTGAGCATTTTCTGAGGGCTAAGTCGGGGAAATACCCCAAGTCCATTCGCTACATTTAAGGCCGATTTATAAACTTGCAGTTTCCGTACCCATTACCGTTTCTGTTTGACGTTGCAGTCGCCGTTGATATTCATAATTTATAAAGCTGACGTTCGGCACCGTTGGAAACGAGAAGCTGACGAGGAAGCTGGCGGTTACCCAGATTGTCAAGCTACTTTCATTTTGAGTTTTCCTTAAGTGACTTTTGATTGAGTTGAGACATCTATTTAAGTTTTCTTGTTTGTGTTCATTTACTATACATAAAATTATGCAAAGAACATATATGGTGTTTTAAGGTACGTCTCATTAACCAAACAAGGAAGTCATTAGGAATTTTCCAATATTATCCAGGCTTTTGATTGGTTAATATGCGAATGGCGCCCTTCATCTAGTTGCTGGCCGGATAGAAAGATCCTTGGACAATAAGGAGGCCGCCTTGGGTGTTTTCATAGACATAAAACCACCTTTCCAAAGATAATACACTCATTAACCAACAGGAATGTTCCACAAATGGTTAGTGGGTGGATACATAACATGCTCTCAAAGCGAGCAGTAAACCTAAGTGTAAAAGATGTGAATATAAGAGCTTGGTTGCGAGGGGATGTCCACAGGGAGGGGTGCTATCACCTCTACTGTGGAATATGGTCCTCGACACCCTCATCAGCCACCTAAATAATGACAGTCACTACACAATAGCATATGCAGATGACCTGGTCATTCTACAAACAGGGACTTTTGAGAAAATACTCTGCGAACGAATGTAAGTAGCTCTAAAAATTATCAAACAGTGGTGCAAGGACCATTCACTGCCTATCAATCCTAAGAAGACAGAAATGGTCCTTTTCCTTGTCCTTTTCACAAGGAAAAGGACGAAAAAAGGGAATTAAAACCTCCAGAACTCCTAAACACAAAACTAAACTTTGCAACAGAGGTGAAATACCTAGGTCTCACCTTTGACAGCAAGTTATTAACAGCTAACCATAAACTAGAACAAATTCAAAGAACAGCATGTCTCAACATAACAGGCGCCATGAAAACAACACCAACTAGGGCCATGGAAGTCATTCTCAGTCTCACTCCCCTTGACATTTACATCAAGGAGGTTGCTCTGACGACAATGACACGCCTCCGCACGGTTGGAATAGAACCTGATGTAGGATCTGGTGAGGCGAGACGTCGCTTTTGGCAGGAGGCGCTCGATACGCTCCCACTGCTTCAAGCTAACATGGACTCCATCTCTCCGAGATATATCTTCCATAAGCCATATAAAGTTATAATAGAACAAATAGAAGAGCCGGAAGTGGCAGGTACAATTCATATCTACACCGACCTATCCTGTCGCAACTTTACGGGTCCTCGCTTTGCCGTAGCGGAGGTGCTTACAGTTTAAGGATATGACCATACGGCCATGCCTTTGGAAGTAGGAGCCATTGAAAACTAAGCAAGAAGGACGAACGAACGCCAGGTTTAATCTAAGGTGTCAGTATACCGTGCCGAGGGATGAATAGCAGCTGTGCCTGCATCGAAACAGCTGTGTCAAACGGTACCTCGGGAAACCGGCCGACCTCCCGAGTAAGTAGGCTTGCCCGTCTAAGGCGGGGCTCTGGTCGGGTTGACATATCTTTCCCCAGCTACTCGTGGAAAACAATATGGACCTAGAAAACACAAACACAAATTCAGAATCCTCTACTGCTGAACAGGCAAATGTGCCACCAGCAGTAGTCGAAGAAGAGCAATCTCAGGCAGAAGTGCTAGAGATAACGAAACAGGCCACGGAAGTTGACCAGGCAAATGTGCCATCAACATCTAAAAGGCCCACATCCAGAAGGGTCACATCCGAAGAGGAGATTGACCTAATGTCAGACACAGAAGTCAGATTCTTTGTCATATCCGGTCGAACGAGAGCAAGGCTAAACAACCTGGTAAAATCTGGCCAAGATTTCATTGCTGCCAAACGAGGCATAATCAAGGAAAACTTTGTCAGATCCCAGGTTAAGCCACCTCAAACTTCAACCACCGATGCCAGCCAGGTCGAAAAAAAGATCACAAAAAGGCCAAGATCGGAAGGACATACTCCCCCTGCAGATCGGAAAGTGGAAAAGAAGGCCAAAATCGAAGGGGTAACCTTCAAAGAGGCCCTTACCACCACAAAGATCGCAGTGGTGAGAACCGGCTTTCCAGAGGCACTTATGGAAACGGAGCAGCCGACAGCTGTCGAAGATTCTATAATAAGTGACTACGAAGGTATCCCCTTGGGAGGGCCACAGGTGCGTTTTGCCAAATGCACACACAGGTCGGCATACATTGTAGTACGCTGTGCAGACAGCCTTAGTGCACAATGGTTAAAGGATGTGGTGCCCACGCTTAGGCCTTGGGAGGGTGCAACCCTCGAGGCTCGGCAGGACATCGACATCCCAAAACCAAGGATATGTACAACGTACATAGCAGACGAGGGTGGAAAGAGGCTAGATGCCCAAAGAATCCTTAACAGACTGAGGGTCAGCAACAACACCCTCAAAATCAACCTCTGGAAGGTTCTGACCCTAACTCCAATGGAGAAAGGCCAAACTTGGGCCATCTCCGTGGACGAAGGGTCATACACCGAACTCCAGAAGCTGGACATGTCACCGTACTTTGGAATGGGACGTATAAAGTTCCGTCTCAAAGAAACGGAACATGAAGAAAAGGAGAGGAACAGGGCAAAACCGGTCCAAAAAGGCTCCAAAATAAAACCGGTGGGGCAAAAGGTCAAGGCCAAAATGGGCCAAAAAAGACCAGACCTCAGAAAGCCGGCCGCCCAAAGGACGAACGTCGCCAAGGGCAAAGAAGGCACGAAGTCCGCCAAAGACCCCTCTACCTAGCGCTGGACGATCTAAACAGGCTGCTTTCAAAGTCAATAGATGACAAAGAAATCGCAATAGCCACTTTCTTAGATATTGAAGGATCTTTCAACAATGCCTCAACCAGGTCAATAACAAAGGCTCTAGAAGGGAGAAACGTCCCAGTAACAATATGCCAATGGATCACTGCCTGTCTAGAGAACAGGATTATTTTATCCACTCTAGGAAAGGCAACCATACAGGTAAAAGTTACACGGGGCTGCCCACAAGGAGGAATACTATATCCAATGCTGTGGTCAGTTCTTGTGGATGACTTACTCAAAATATTGTCCAAAAAGGCTACCAGTGCCTAGGATACGCAGACGACCTAGCAATCATCGTCAGGGGGCGATTTGCAGGTACAGTTTCGGAGCGATCTCAAACAGCTCTAAACATAGTGAACAACTGGTGCAAAAAGGAACAATTGTCCATCAACGCACAAAAAACAACAGTTGTACCATTCACAAAAAAACGGGTACTTACAGGTCTAAGACCACTAGTACTAAACAGCACAGTTATCCCATTCATCACAGAAGCCAAATACCTCGGAGTCATATTTGACCAAAGGCTGACATGGAATCAACATCTCAAAAAACTAACACATAAAGCTACAATAGCTCTCGTAAGCTGTAGAAGAATATGTGGGAAAAACTGGGGTCTAAACCCCAAAATGACCATATGGGTAATAAGACTCATGATAACCTATGGCGCAGTGGCGTGGGTAACCAAAACTGCGCAGGCAAGTGCAATAGGCCAACTCACTAGAATTCAGCGGCTTGCCTGTCTAAGTGCTACTGGGGCCATGCGCACTACGCCGACCGCAGCAATGGAGGTATTATTAAATCTCACGCCATTGCACATCTTTATACAAGGAGAAACCAGGTCATCTATTCACAGGCTAATGCAGGGACAAAACCCAATAAGCCAACTACATAGGCCGACCACACAAGGCTATATCAGCAAGTAAAAAGGGATAATATTCTAGCTATGCCTACTGATAGAGCCATAACAACATAGAAATTTGAAAGAAATTTTCAAATTCAAATACCAGCCTGAGAATCCTGGAAACAGGGACCTCCCGTACAGGCTGAACTCGTCTGGTACACAGACGGTTCAAAAACCAAAGAAGGAGCCGGTGCTGGAATCTATGGACCTAAGTCGAAATTAACGATTTCACTAAGCTTAGGAAAATATGCAACAGTGTTCCAGGCTGAGCTAATAGCCATACAACACTGTACAAGAGAAATATTAAATCAGCAAGTATCAGGCAAAACTATTGCCATATACTCTGATAGCCAAGCAGCTCTAAAGGCAATTCTCTCACCATAAATCAAATCACGACTGGTGAAAGACTGTCTAGAAGACCTGACAGAACTAAGTAGTCAAAATAAGGTGACCTTAGCCTGGGTTCCAGGCCATGAGGGATATCAGGGCAACGAAAAGGCCGACGAATTAGCCCGAGAAGGCTCAGATAAGGCCATGACAGGCCCCGAAACCTTCTGTGGAGTTGCTAAGGCATTGTGCAAGGCATCCATTAAACAATGGATGCAAAAAGAGTCTCAGGAATGGTGGAACAACTATCCAAGACTGAGACAGGCCAAACAGTTCATCAAGGAACCATCGGCCAAGTTTACGAAAGACCTACTGGATCAAAAACGTAAAATCGTTAGGATAACAGTAGGCCTTCTTACTGGACACTGTCGCCTCAAAAGGCACATGAGTGTCATAAATCCAGCAGAAGAAGCAACTTTGTGCAGGTTCTGTGAAGAAGAAGAGGAAACATCATTCCACGTCCTGTGCCAATGTGAAGGCTTGGCTGGAATGAGGTTTCTAACATTGGGCGAAGAAAAGCCAATTGCATGCAACTACATGCGGGAGCCACTGTCAAAGCTACTAAGTCTAATAAAAAAGACCAGAACAAACGGAGTCACACAATAGATCTGAAAAGGTCGCGGTGGACAAGGACAAATAACGTCCAACTCCTAATCTAATCTATCTACACCGACGGTTCTAAAACAAAACAAGGCTTAGGATGTGGAATATACTCCAGATTCTTAGACCTAAACATAAAATGGGCTGTGAGCAATAGTGACAGTGTAGTTCAAACAGAGCTAACGGGTATTCTCATAGCAGCAAAAGAAATAACCAGAAACAATATCACTGGAAGGAACATGCTCCAAGATGGCGGGCGATGTAGACGCGAGCAAAAGTGATCCGACGAAAACATGCAAATATTGCAAAAAATCCGTAGTAAATTCAATTGTAAAGTGCATAACTTGTGAGGGTGTGTTTCATAATTCGTGCGCTTTAAGAATAGCAGGTCTAATGGCTGTAGGTGAAAAAAATCAGGTGAAATGCTGTTCAAAATATGTTGAGGTTAAGTTAGGAGAGGCAGAACTTACAGAAGGAAAAACGTCTGAAATCATGCTTAAACTATTAGAAGCTAAAGATGACATTTTAAAAGGTAAAGATGAAATAATTTCCGGGCTGAGAGCAAAGGAAACCTTATTATATACAAATTTAGAATTGCTACAAGAAAAAATAGATTATTTAAAAAAAAAGCAGAAAGAAGAAAAGGAAGAGAATAAAAAAGGTCAACACCAACAAAAAAGTGATAGTGATAAATCTGATAAATCTACAAAGTCGATTTCTTCTAATCAAACTGCATTAAACTCTGACAGTAAACAGCCACTTCCACAGCAACCAGTTTTACAAGCTGGCGAAGGCCATAACCTTAGTAGTGTCAAAAATTATTCTTCTGTTTTAACGAAACATAACCCTCAAATAAGTAATAGAAGGGAAATGTTCACACAACAAGAAGTAAACAGTGCCGTTTTACAGGCTCGGATGACTAATAACATGCGAGAAATTCAACAGTTAGGAGGTCATATTCAAACATCCGACGACACAAATAATAATACTAATGAGTGGCAGGTAGCCAAACGAAGATCCCGGCGATTTGTTGTAGGCCGCAATGAGGATATCAGTCAAGTACAAGCTGTTCCAAAGTTTGCACTATTTCACGTCACCAGACTCACGCCCGGAACTAAGCCTGAGCAACTAAAGGCTTTTTTGGAACCGAATTTCCCAGGAGTCCAATGTGAAGAGCATTCCCTAGGTACCCCGAATATTACACATCAATGAAAGTCATTATAAAACAAGACGATGCAAAAGAGGCCTGGAAACGAGAAGCTTGGCCAAATGGAGCAGTTATCTCGAGGTTTTTACCCAAAAAGAGGATGCCACCAACACAGGAGGATCCTCAGTCAAAATCCCCCCACAACCAAATGATGTCTTAAATATAGTTTATACTTCCATAGATAACACATGCACAGGGAGGAATATAGACTTCTATATAAACACCACTAATGGAGGATAATCCGTTCAAGCTCAAGAATGAAAACTTTGTTTTTTCAAAAAATAATTCAATCAGTAATTTTATGTTAAATGACTTGATTGAAAATGGGGCAGTGAGTATGTTCCATGTTAATGTTCAGTGTCTGTCTAACAAGGTTGAAGTACTTAACTTGTTTCTGGCTTCTTATTCCTTCGACATTTTTTGTATTTCAGAGCACTGGCTAAGTGAGGGTAACCTTCTTACTATCAACTTACAGGACTATGTTCTGGCAACTTCTTTTTGTAGTGAGAAAATTAAGAAGGGTGGAACAGCTATATTTGTTAAGCAGGATTTCAAATTTAAACCTCTGAACTTAAAAATGCACAATATTGAACAAAGTTCTGAATTTTGCGAAATAGAGCTGCTGAATGAGAAATTGATAATCTTGACAATCTATAGATCAGGTAAAGGCAATATTGACACGTTTTTATTCAATTTTGAGAGTCTCTTAAATAATGTCATAAAAGCAAATACAAAAATTGTAATATTGGGGGACTTTAATATAGATTTTAAAATAAATTCCAATTCATTAAAAAATCTCAAAAATATATTCTCATCTTTTGGCTTATACTTTACCATTCAAGATAATACACGAGTGACTGCAACTTCTGCAACTTGCATCGACAACATTCTCACGAACTTAAGTAAAGAGAATGTTGATACTGGGGTCTTTGAGCCTTGCATATCGGACAATCGTGGTCAATATCTTCTACTTAAGTGTTTAAAACATAAAAAAGATAATAAGACCAAGAAAAGAGTAATCACTAAAAAGGGGTTATGTCAATTAAAACGGGAACTCATAGATATAAATTGGGGAATGTTTGAAATAAATCAAGAGATCAATTTCTTGGGCTCTTTCTTAACTAACACCTATAGCAACTTAATCGCAAATAATTTTCCATTAAAAACTTACTCAGATAATAACACTAAAAAGTCACCTGTAAATTGGTTCAGTGAAAATTTAAAAACTATGAGAAATGCCATGTTTGCACTCAAGACAATCTCTGAAGTTACTAGGGACCAAGATGATGTGCAGATTTTTAAAAATTATAAAAAAGAGTACAACCTGAACATAAAAGAAACTAAAAAAGCTGCCTACGATGCTTACATTTCTAAAGCTGAAAATAAATCCAAAGCTTGTTGGAATATCATAAATTTCGAAAGAAACAAAATTAAAGCAAATTGTCCTAAACTTGACTTAAGTCCGAATTCACTTAATAATTTTTATTCAAATATTGCAGAAAACATTATAAAATCACTTCCTACTATCTCTAATCAAGATTTGCTGAATTACAGATATTTTCCAATGCCATGTAGTTCCTTTTTTCTGTCCGCTGTATGCGAAGAAGAAGTCTTATGCATAATTCGATCTCTAAAAAATTCCAACTGTTTAGACACAAATAACCTAAATAGTCTCATCATCAAGGAAACCTCTGATACCATTGTTAAACCCCTAACTATCCTTATAAACTTGATGTTTAGTACTGGGGTCTTTCCAGACGCATTCAAATCTTCAAAAATTCTTCCTCTGTATAAAAAAGGGGATACTTCTCAGCCAGATAATTACCGTCCCATTTCAATCATCTCTATCTTTAGTAAAATAATAGAAAAACTCATCAAGGATCGTTTATATGAGTATTTTAATAAATATAATTTTCTTAGTAAATCTCAGTTTGGATTTCGGAAAGATCACTCTACGGCACAGGCAGTATTGAATATTGTGGGAGATGTGGTGGAGAGCCTTGAAGGAGGTAACTATACAGCTATCAGTCTGTGTGACCTTTCAAAGGCTTTTGATTGCGTCTCCCATAGTATTTTACTGGAAAAACTATATTTCTATGGTGTTAGAGGGACAGCATTAGCACTTATCGAGTCGTATCTCACAGACTTCAGGCTGTATATTGTAATAATACTTATTCTGACTTTAAACCAGTTAAACACGGCGTTCCTCAAGGCTCCGTCTTAGGACCCTTACTCTTTATCATTTACATTAATGATCTTCCAAATTTTATGTATCCGTACAAATCTGCTATTTTTGCAGACGACTCCACATTTATCTACTCTTCTAAAGACACTGAGAGTCTCGATTTAGTATCTAAAGATTTACACTCAAAAGCTGAAGAATGGTTTCTAGGAAATAGTCTTAAATTGAATAATAATAAAACCCAAAATCTTTATTTCACTACGACCTACTAAAAGAGTGACACTCAAAGTGTAAAGCTGCTTGGCTTATTTGTAGATGAACATCTTAATTGGAATGTCCATGTGGAATACCTAAAAAGTAAGTTAGCAACGGCACTCTTTGTTTTAAGGCAGTTAAAAAATTCAACAAGCTTTGATGTACAAAAATTGACCTATTTTTCACTTTTTCACTCGCATATATCCTATGGCATTGTTATATGGGGAAATGCTTCTGCTGCATTAGACATTTTCAGATTGCAAAAGAAGGCCATAAGAGTATTGTGTGATGTTGGTTTTCGTGAACCTTGTAAAACTTTATTTATTAAACTTAGGATAATGCCTTTACCTACATTATTTCTTTATTATATGCTTGTGGAGATTCACAAAAAGAGGAATTTTTTGGGGAAAAATTCGGATGTACATGATCACAACACTAGATTTGCCACAAATTTTAGAAATAAACGATATCGTTTAACTAAATCTCAAAAAAAATTACTAAATTTAAATTTCTACAACACATTACCAGACGAATTTAAAAAAATGTCTTTAAATAAGTTTAAAAAATCTCTTAAACAGTATATGCTGCGATTTTGTTTTTACTCTGTTAATGAATACATAGAACATTTCATTTAAAGCACATTGCTTGCATTGGCTTTAAATTCATTACTTAAATTAACGATTTAAACTCTACTTAAATTGGTACTATGATCCTGTTGGAACCAGCGTTGAGGGACATGGAACATGCTCACTGCCTTATTCTATTTTAATTTTTATTGATGTAAATGTTTTCCTTTTTCTTAGATTTTACTAATTTTATTTTGTAATTGACCATTGTTATTTTATATTTGAAGTTGTGAGCTCGTAATTGTATTGTATTTAATTTAATTGTATTAATATTTTAAATTTTCTGTTATACCTTGCTGCCTATAGAGGTACGTTCAGCTGTAACCTTTAAACTTTTCTTTTTGTTGTCATGACTTGCTACAAACTTGTGAATCAAATGTAATGTAGTCAAATAAAATTTACTTTACTTTACTATACAGATAGCAGACAAGCACTACTCACCCTGAACAGACCACGAATTTACTCAGGGTTAGTACTAGAATGTCACGAAGCTTTGGCCGAAGTATCCATCAACAATGTGGTCACCTTAAGATGGATCAAAGGTCACGCCACATCGAAAGGTAACCGTCTTGCTGATTCACTAGCCAAGAAATCAGCCAACCAAATACTTTTTGGACCTGGCCCTTCTATTGGCCTGACAAAATTGGTAGTGACAGACCTAATCAAAGAACATTCCCTTGCGAAATTCAAGGAAAGATGGGATGAAACAAGAAACTGCAGAGTTGCCAGGGAGCTCTTAAGTTATCCTGACAACACTGCAGCAAACAAATACTTGACTATGACTAGACAGAATCTGCGCCTAGTCACAGGCATTCTGACTGGTCATTGCCAAGTACGAAAGCATCTCCATATCATGGTACTGTCAGAATCCGCACTCTGCAGAGGGTGCGAACAAGAAGATGAGACCATCGAGCATATACTTTACGATTGCCCGACGCTCTCATTTATTAGAAGATTTGTGTTCGTCGAGTATCGGCTAACACCGGTCGATATAAGAGAAGCACCTCTTGGCGACGTTGTCAACTACATAAAATCTGTAGGCTGGCTCACGAGCTAGGAGGTGTCTTTCATCTCAGGAGGATGCACAATGGGCCTAATGAGGCCTAACTGCCGTGGGGTAACCCACCCTCCACACGTTTCAGATACAGAGATGCGAATGGCGCGAACGGTGAACTGCAGAACTTAAAACTTTGTTATGTTTGAATGTCGGGGAACCTCATGTGCAACAGCGAACAATGTAGATTTTTAACTTCCAACGGGAACTGCAACTGCAAGCCGTAACTGCAAGTTTATAAATTGGCTTTAATTGTTTAAATATAAAATGGATGAAAAAGTTACTAGATTTTGGTACGTCGTAGATTAATTACATCATATTATTAGGTCAGGTGGCAGTTATCAAAATAATTTTGAATTTGTCAATTTGTTAAAAATTTGTTTATTTTGATATTTCAAAATTTTTATAAGTATTCAACAAAATGGTGAAACGATCTAGTGATCAATCAAAAACTTTAACTCCAAACGTAGTTTCCTATTTTAAGAGACAAATCTATTTGCGAGGCTCTTGTAAAGAGGTACACTATAGACTTAATAAACCAACAAATTCTGATGTAGAATATTATTATGTGAAAATAATGTCTAAAAAAGTAAGCCAAAGTAAAACAAAAGTCAGTTTTTAATATTAAGTTGAGGCAAGTTATATATGATGTATGGAGGTGTGTAACAATGACATTGTTACATAAACGATTTTCGGAAGAAATGTTTGCATGGTCAATTAATACATGGATTCGAAAAATTGGGTTTCCCTTTAAAAGAAGTAACTACACACAGTTTTTTTTAGAATGGACATCGATTCTGTTAAAAAAATGTCGTTTTGGAATTTTTTTAACAAGGAGATGGAGCTGGGTAATTTTAAGCCTATATTTAAGAATGAGACGTCGGTATATAGCAAGGGAAGTGACAGAAAAAATTGGCTAGATGAAACGATGGTTACTGCAAGTAAAAAAACGAGATGGAATTTGATATATAATTGTCATGGCAATGAAGAAGTGTTTATACAAAATGCAGACCTTATATTTAAAAGTCAAACAAAAAGCGGGATTACCATAATATTATGGACACAGAAAATTTTGAAAAATGGTTTAAAAGGAAATTTATACATAGACTGGACAATTCTTTTTTTATTATATAAGATAATGTCACTTATCATTCGCGTTACGTGGAACCAATTCCATGTTATAGTTGGACAAAAGATAAAATGGTAAAATGGTTGCAGGAAAAGAACATTAATTAAACAATCAATGGTATGAAATATCAGATTTGGGAAGTTGTATGTCAAAATCTACCATGAAAAGGATTCCATCTAGATAGATATGTTGAGGAATATAGCCATAAAATATTAAGAACTCCTCCATACCACTGCCAGTACAATGAGATGGAGATGGTGTGTTGATAGTGCAAACAGTTTTATGACAAAAAAATGTTAACAACAAAGTCATCACCGGAAGATGTATTTCAGACTTGGTCAGAAGCTTTGAATAATGTTACCAATACTCAGTGAAACAATTATGTAAGACACACTAAAAACACAATTGTTTCCGATTGGAAAAAATACAAGCAATTAGATGTCTCTAATCTAGAACCAATTATTAATTTAGGTATAACAGTAAGTAGTGATGAGTCTGAATCAGAGTCCAGTTGTAAAGATAATGATATTGATTACAAAAATTTATGAGTTTTCCAATAAATCAGCACCTCAGAGGTAAGATGTATTAAGTCATGAAATCTACATTTGTCAGTAGAGGCATTTTAAAGTTCACTTATTGTTTTAACAAAAACTGTAAAAAAACGGTGAATTTACTAAATATTCAGGTTTTTGCAAAAGTCAATTATTTGGTAATTTATTTCGATTTTTTGTTAGATTTTTTACTTTGTCCTAAAATTTTGACTTGGATGTGACTTATTATTAACCCCAAATTTGCTATACTTGGTTTGCGACTTGCGGAGTGATCCGTCACCTTTTGGCGAAATGATGCAACTAGGGAGTTAAATCTGTTTTCCACTAGATCGATTTTGGTATGGTAAATCAAAAATTGGAGAAAACTCTTTACTCTAAAAAATGTGACTTAACACACCTTACCTCTGAGGTGCTGAAATATTTTGTCTCTTGTTATAACATATGTTTTTAACAAATGATAGGTTTCACAAATTTGCACCTGTTTTGGATTATCTTTAAAAACTCTAAAAACGCTAAAAACCAATGTTCAGCTGGGAAATTTATTTATAAAGTACAAAAGTAAATTGTTCTAGTATTTGTAGACAAAATGTAAAAGGTAATCTTAATTCTTTTTAAATTAAATTTAAACGCACCTTAATAAAGTTTATGCTGCTAAGCAGCAACAAAGAGCAACTGAAATAAGAAGACACATGCAAACTGTTACTAAAAATGCAATACTCTTTTGTCAGAGGTCTTGGGTATTCTATCACTTTAACACCTTACCGACACATTATATTACTGTTATGAAATTCCCAAGCCAACCCTGTCTAAAGCAGCTTGCACCCAACTCATGCTTGAAACGACTAAATATTTTAGGAATGCCGCTGACGCTCGGGAAACAGTCAGAATGGGCGATGCGCGCCATTGAATTAGAGATGGAATTTTCGGGAGCGTCTAGAGACTTCTCGTAGCAGAGTTGGACTTGGTATAAATAGCCAACTCATCGGTACACAGTTTAGTTTAGTATAGAGCATTGGAATGAAAAATTAAAGTGTAATAAATAAATTAGAATTGTGAGTTAGTGTCTAAGTATTATATAAATTAAATAGTATGCCATAAATAAAATGTAAATAGTGTTTTAAATAAATAAACTATAAATAAATTAGACTATCCTTACATTATCTAAATTAATATAAAAATGGTTTCATTAGAAGTTAAATGATAATCAACAAAAAAACAATAGATGTGCAGGTTTGAAAAACACCATAATAACAGTTTATTCTATTAATTAAATTTGCAATATGCATTTTTATTTTATCAATAATTTATTGTATGGTTTAAACTTTTATGCTGTTAAACCAGGTGCCTTGTTTGGTTTTCAGGAGCTAATGCTAGTTTTAATTTCCATCTCTTTTACAGGTACTAGAAAAAGTATATTATGATTTCTGAGTGGATGCAGCATTATAAGGTGTTTGAATGCATTTACCATAAGATTTGCTAACATTTGTTAAATATGTATTAAATAAATTTGCAATAGTTTTAAGTACTATCTTTTATCAATATTTTCATTAGAACATATTTCTGGTTTTTTTTGTCACTACCACTGATTTGCTTAACTGTCTTCCAAACACCTTTAGAACTATTTTTATGCATATCTATTTCATTTCGGAAGTATTTTCTTCTTGCTTCTGAGATACCTAAGTTTTGTAAATTAATATATATTTTTTGTAGATGACGATTCTTATTTTATATTAACTTCATTTTTATGTTTCATGATAATTCAAAATAAAAAAAAATACCTTGACGTCCCCAAGATTCAAAAACCAAATCTGGAGGAGCTAAATGTTCCATATCAGATCTAGGCACTGATTCAATAATTGAAGTGGCTTTAATTGGACCATCTTTACTCACAGTTAGAGTTGTAGTAGCTCTAACAGTTTCTGTAGTTCCAATATCCACAGCCTTACTAGTACTCGATTTCCTCTTTTTACTTGCAGGCTCCTCTAAATTATCAGTTTGCTGACGTTTAGTCCACTCTTTATTTGGCCTATGATGACATCTAGAAGAATCTAAATCATCTTCAGAACGAGAAAAGCTAAAGTCAGAAAGAATAGACCCAGTTGAATTTACTTCTTTAATAGCGCTTAAACGATCAGGATCGCCAAAACTCATCCTTCCTAAAATGATTTGAGCAATAATTGAGTTTTTCTGATAATTAAATAGTTCATTCAGTGACGTACCTGTATAAAGATTGCTGATTTGCTCTTTGGCATCATCCACCAATTTGTTTCTACTGTCCTTGACAATAGCATTGCAAAACTTAGCTATCTGATGCTGGAGCTCATCTCGTTGTTGTTCCGCCAATTTTCTTTTTTTAATCTCTTCATCCAACATTTTTCTTGCATTCTTAAGTGATCTATTGGCCTCATTTCCATCGTCAATTTTCTTATCGACTTCATTTCTGAGCCTTATACACTCATCTACAGCTTTTTCCCACTCATCATATAATAATTTTGTTTGTTCTGCACAATTAAAAAATCCTTCACACAAGTTATCTCTATCTTTTAGTCGCTGCAGATATAATCGCTGCTGTTCATCAAACAAGGCTACAATAGTAAGATCATTTAGCGAACCGGAATTAGAATTTGTAGAGCAAGTTTCAGAATTTATGCTTTCATCACTATCGGACTTTTGATGTAGATGTCTTGCTTTTGTGTTTTTGTGAGGATAAGGTGATTTAAACGGAGTATCGCACATTTTAAATTTCCTATTTTAAAGCTTTTTAACATTCAACAAATTCAGTCGGTCTTTTTTTCAACAATAACGAATTTAACCACTTCAAATAATTCAAAGAATGAATTTAACGCCTTTAACGGTGTAGTCACAGAACACTTACTCTGTGTAGTGTGTAACGGACAGCGTTGCCAACCTATGTTGCCAACTGCTGCACTCTAATTTATCGTACCGACACCAGTGATACAGATCAGTGACCGACACACTTGAAATTATCGTACTCAAGGTAAAATTATCGTACACCGCAAAAAAAGGGCAATATATGCTGCGTTTGAGAATCCACATCGGATGCATTTTTTACATCTCGAGCGTTTTTTTATCCACATCGGACACATCTGTTCCATTACATTTACGTATACTGAATCACGTGATCAAAGATTTTTTACATCTCAGATGCATCCGATCACAAAGCATGTATCTTCTAGAGACCCCACGCCAATGTTAAACTTTTAAACCAAATTAGCGACACCTTGTGTTTGGAGCTGGAACTAAAATGACAATTGACAGATGGCGGTAAATTCAAATTGTAATTTTTAGGAGTAGGTAGTAGTTTTAAATTAAATTTTAAATGATTTCCACATAAATTATTTTATAAAATAAAGTATGGAACTAGTAAGTTCGAAACTTTTATTTTACAAAATAATTTAGGTCGATTATACCAAATTTGAAGAATTAATTTGTTATAAGGGGTCTAATGTGGAGAGTTGGTTCTGCATATTTTTATTAAATAAATATAAGATATATCAATAAATAATAAAATAGAACATTCTTAAAATATGTTTATTAATAACTTAAATAAATATTATTAGATAAAAATAAATACAAATAATAAAATATATTTAACGAATACTTACTTGGAGCAAATAGATATATAATCTCAAATCTTTAAAATAGGTACCTATCAATAATTTAAATGTGAAGTAGAGAGGATATTACATTTTATTAACACTAAAGTTATATATTTTATAAATGTCTTTTTAACTGAGGACAAATGTAATATAGGTATTGTATTAAAAGGTGAATCCTTTTAACTATTCATTCAATGATAAATAGGTATTTTCCTTCCAAATACAGATGGTGGTATTACTCTCTTATGTGAAAAATGATTTCGGAATCTAGTCCAGTGATAAATTGATTATCAATTAGTTGTTGTCCCCGTTTGTCTTTTTATGATGCAGATGCATGGTGAATCAATGAAGTTTTTCTCGAAGTTTTCAACGTAGCACCAAAATTATTGCAAAACACAGTAGGAAATAAAAAAGCGAAACATCACAATTTTGCAAATAACTAAGACGAAACTATAAACAGAAACCAAAAGCCAAAGCCAACCAGACGGAAAAATGAAACTAACCAAGAACATAAATAAATACACGTCACATCGTTGGAGTCTTTGGTTAAGTTTTTCTCCCATAAGGCTTAAAAATGGAGTAAGAAATCATAATTTCACCAGTAGCACCATCTAGAGTTTGGAGCAAATAGCATAAAAAATGTCAGTTGTCGGTTTTGACCTTGGTCATTCACGTGGAACCTCTATGTGCTTTGTGCATCCGATGTGGATTCTCAAACGCAGCATTAATAGGTCTTTTCCTTTGCATCGACAGTTGCTGCGTTTGAGAATCCACATCGGATGCATCTGAGATGTAAAAAATCTTTGATCACGTGGTTCAGTATACGTAAATGTAATGGGACAGATGTGTCCGATGTGGATAAAAAAACGCTCGAGATGTAAAAAATGCATCCGATGTGGATTCTCAAACGCAGCATTTGTAGCACTGAGCTCTACGTCACTTCTGAAAATATTGTTCAATCCATACAATTTGTATAAATGGAACGATATTTTCAGAAGTGGTGTAGCTCGGTCCTACACTTTCGATGCAAAGGAAAAGACCTAATGTAAGACAGACAGACCTTCATCCTTCCAATGTCATTGTCACTTTAGTGAGTTGAGTTTAGTCATTAGTGTCAGGTGTCAGTTTATTTGTGCCAGTGCAAAGTAATTGTTCTGTGGCCAGTGCATCGTCGAATGTCAGAGAATTTTTATTTATGTTCAATCTATTTAAACTTTGATACTTTGAGTTAGTTGGTGTCCTTTCTCTAGCAGATACTGTTATGACCGAATGTACTTAGATAAAACACTTCCTGATTGCGATAGATGTTAAAATTAAACAAATAATTTTTTGACTTTGAAATGTGAAAGTTTTAATTTCTATTTAATAATGTCTCTATCGAAGCCATTCGAAGAGAATAATCTCCAGAATTCCTCACAGTACATGAAGAATTCTGTGAATTTGCCAGTGTCCATAGGTGGGAGAAGTGCACCTTTGTTACCTCCTAGACCTAATTCTTTGATGCCATCAAATGGATATAACACATACAACTCCTTTTTACCTTATTCTGGTGAGTCATGTTGTGAAGGATATATTTATTTCATTCATATAATAGGTACCTATCTTAATATTGAAAACTACTTCAGAATGTTTCTCTATCACCTATGTTTATATACATAGCTTTTAGAATAAAATTTTTTATAACTGATAGGTTAAAGTCTAACCACTAAACCAAGACTACACAGTAGTTGTTATAAAAATGTATGCCTATTTTTTTTTAATATTCTCCATATATATGGCAATAAGTATACTCATTAGTTTTATGTTTGGACTCTTGTTACAAAAATTATGTGTATGAATATGTGTAATTAACTTTTGACATAACAAAATTAATATCACATTACAAAAAGATTAAATTATTGAAAAGCTATTAAAAAGCAAAGTAGTACCAAGCTATAAATTGGACTATGTGTGAAGATATCATATTAATCCTGATTTTTTTAAACTTGTGCATTATGTATTAATGAACATCTTAAGATTTGATATGCATGATCATGTGCCATGAAAATGCTACTACAATTAAGAACATTAAGAAGTTGCGGTATCGTGTTAGGGACAGGGAAATGTATTTTCCTGAATAATCTACTGCCTCATTTTGGCTATTGGTCCATCATTTCTGCTATTGTATGAAGTTGGTAGTATTTTTTTAAAGATATTTCAATGGTTTGAACTTTCGATATTTTTCCCATTACTAGACAAACAATCCTACAGTTCTTTAGATTATGAACAATATGATACTTTCAATGTGACTAAATTTTGAAAATCTAACAAGAACCTAATATTTATCATGTATTATGACTAATTTGATGGAAATCTTCACCTATCTGGTTGCTACACAAACATCTAGAAATATTTATTTACAGAGATAAAGAGGAGATGTAACTACTAACAAATATTCTAAGGGACACAGATGGGTATAATATCCGCTGTTGTCATTATGCCTATTTTATTATTCTCGTTTTGTTTACAAAATTATTTACATATACTTAAAAAGCTAGAATAATTCAACCTATTTTAATGCAACTGGACCCAAAAATGTTTGAATATTAGTTATATTAAATTTAACTAAATTAGATGTAATTTCACTAAATTAGATGTAATAATTTTCAATAAATTCCAAAACCTAGTGATGTTAGATTGGAAGTGGCTTACACCAGGCTTACACCAGCATGGAAATTTACGTTGTGTATTATAAGCTTACACATTTAAGTATTCAGATAAAAATAAGTTGTGTTTGTGTAAAATTCTTCTCATTATCCCTTCTCTTACTTCTCACCTTTCGCTGCCCCGCGTCTAGAAATAGAATGTATCGATTGTTGAATTAATGTTGGCATCGTGAATATTATATTTTATTAATGACTGCTTATATCTGTTATCTCTGATTTATTTACTAAAGGTAGGGCATGTTTTATGTGGTTTAAAGGGCATTCCAGGTACCTAACGTTTATTATTGATACCTAAACCTATTTAAAAATCTTACTATCCTTATATTATGAAGTGAATGGCGTAGTACTTTGTATACATGTAAATGGAATTAAAAGTATCACAATGTAGATTGCAGTTTGTTTCTAGACAAAATTTTGCAAAATCTCAATAATGTGAATTTCGAGGTGAATTTGTAGATATGAATTTATTGTAAGAAACAAAATGTTTCGACTTAGGCTTGGAAAATAATGAACACTTCAGTTTTGATTGTGACAACATTAACAGCATATGGATTGCAATTTGTTGGGGGCTTTTTCGCAAATTTCATTTTTAATATAAACACTATCGCACACTATAAGAAATAAACAAATTTAAAGCTCACACATAAGAAAAAATTCGAATTATAATTGATACAAATTAAAATGTAAACAGTGAACAAAATTGATAAATGAACAGAAATTTAAAAGAAAAATCAATATAATAAATCGGTTTTATAAAAAATCCCTAAATATATATGGAATATGATTCTATATTGCTAGACACAAATTTTGCTACTTAAACAAAAGGTCTTCCCACTTCTTCAGGGGCTAAAAATCTGACGACGTAGCGAAATTCGGCTACTCCTGGCCAGACTGAACAATGTCCTACTTATACACACCTTTTACAAATTTCCTTCAGAGGGCGTATCATTTAGCTTGAATCGCAAATTTTACGACTCAACGCGATGGCGTGATTAAAAAATTTGTCATTTCAGTGGAAAATAAAATATAACACTTTTATTTTAAGTAAAATAATAATTAGGTTTTTCGCTTCAACTAAACAACTTCAAAGGTTTGTTCCAACATAAACCAATTCAGTTTACATACTGTAGGGATTCTGCGCAGCCTAGAATTTGTGTTCCAACAACATTCAGACTCAAAACAGTACAAAAACAGTGTCCCAAGACTAATCGCTAACCGATTTGTATACTGTCAAATCAGTTTCTGGGTCTGCAAAAGAACGAATTTTCAAGAAATGTGCAATGCTGCAACCTGAAAATTTTGTGATTGTAATTGTATTATTTGTATCTATTGTCTCTGGCAGCTCTATTAGTATTTGACAATCGAGTTTAGTATTCATAGGTTTTTTTTCATTATCTTTTATGATTTATTATTGTAATATTGTTGAATTTACTAAAAATGTCTTCCAACATAGCTGAGTTCCGAATTCAGTCCCAATCCCCAACAGGTTGTCAATTACTAATTGTTGACAGATTATCAACAATAAGTCATGGACCATGGTTCATAGACAATACAGCGGCCTCATCACAGTTGCTAGGGACGCAGTGACGTCACGTGATGAAAAAGTGAGTTGGCATAAAATATTCTACTTGGGGGCGTGCATAAGTTTTTTAAAAAATCTAATAGTGGTCTTTATATTTTTATTTTTGAACTTTGTTCTGGTGTTAGAGTTTTTATAACGTTGATAGTTTGATTTTTTGAAAGACAAGCTAAAAAACAGCAAATTAAAAATCATGTAATGATTTCAATCAAATTTCAAATGAATTATAAAGAGAAATATTATTGTTTGAATGGTTTATTTTAAACATTTTGGATTAGGGTACGGCCTCCGAGATGAATTCTGATCACACTTTATATATATCCTGAAATATTTTGAAATTTTGGCCGGTCTGGAGCGAGCCTTAGTGTTGCTGTTGCCAAACAATTTTTACTTTTTGCACACAAACATTGTTAGAAGAAATAAAGGGACTGACCCTAAACTGAATTTAAAGGTGAAAAAATTACTTAATCCTGCTTAAGTTTTCTATCTGTCTATTAAATTTAAGCGAATTTGGATACTTACACCTTAGTTTTTTTTGTGCTAAAAAGTGTTATAAAACTGATTTTTAAAAACCTAAAGTTCTTGTTAATTCAATTTTAAAAAATCCGAACAATCATACCTTTTTGATTTAACATTTTTCAATATTTTGAGAAATAACCTATAACTTTGATAAGGTATCAAATTACAGGTATGAGCGATCAACAAAAAAAAATTACATTTTTATTATTTTCAAAGCACAAACTTTAAATGAATAAATTACTTGGGGTCTCTGGTCACGTCGTGGATGGGTGACCGCTGGGAGGTTCCACCATGGGCCATGTTACCATGGAATTCATCCGACTAGCGTTTAACCATTGACGACGTGGAATGAATGAGGGTGTGAATGGGAAAGTAGTAGTAGGACCTTCAAATGGTGGTACAATAAGCCGCAGGCTGCAGTGCTGCCAGCCTACAGAGGGATTAGGGTGTAGCACGGGAGGTCTGAAGGGTGTAAAACACAAAAAAAAAAACACTTGAGGTCTAAAAAAAATCATTATTTCTATACTGTTCTCACTGGTTATAGGAAATAGAAACTGATTTATTAATTCATTAATTATTAAAGCTAATTTAAAAGGGATGATGTACCTAAATAGCAAAGCATTAATTATACTAAAATGCCACCATGAAACTCATGAAAGCTTACTCCTTTTTATGTGGTATTTGGAGCCTTTATTCGTTAGCTGTATAATTAATATCTAAGGAAGAGACCACTGAATGTCAATTTTAAATTTTATTTGGCGCGTTTGCCCATTAGCTGTATACGTATCTAAAGAGACTACTAAAATTCACTAAACTCTGGTGCTGATACTGTTGAATATTACTAAAATCTAGTTACTTTTATTAAATTGGATTATTTTAAGGCAAAATCAAACTCATGTAGTTATTACATATCCATTGGCATCTATATTTGTACAGAATATACTACAAACATGTTACAGGTTATGACATAGTTGAATTTAAAAATTAATTAAGATCATTTAAATTAGACTGCAATAATCAGTGTGATAAATTTATTGTATTTTCAATAATTAATTTGAGTACTGTTTCAGTTGATTTTCGGAATATAAATTAGGCATTCCAAACAAATGAATTACCAGTGGGCAGGTTTGGTATATCTAAGGGTGGCGACATATGGTGTATTCTATCTACTTTACGTAAAATCATGAATAATGGATTACATTTAAATATTTTATGTCAAACACAATAAAAATAATATTTAAAAAACCCACCTATACATTTCTTCATAAATTGGCAGGCTTGGCGAGTACTACTTCGAATAAAAATAGCGTCCAAGTTGCAAGACTATGTCGCTACCCCCTTAAATATACAAGAATTTCCCACTGGCACCTATTGTTTGACAGGTCGTTGGAATGCCTAATTGTATCACAACTTAGATTATACTTTCAACTATTCTCAACTAATTTGACAACCCACAAATTCATTTACTTTTTAAACGAATTGGAACGGCCAGGGTCGATTTTTTACACGCATTTTGTTCGCGCCAATTTTACCGTAAACCCAGCCTTAAAAACAACAGAGAGCAAAAAAAGTCAAAGTGCTTTACTAAAAGAACATACATTTTTGAAAAAAGAGTTTGTTACAGGAAGTTTTTAGTAAAAAGTACATAGTTACAAATAATTTTAAAGAAGGGCCTTTTGGAGTTGAGAAGAAAGTCGTAAAGCATTCACGATAAGAGGTTTGAGTAAAAGGTGCTATCTTTACCTCAGAAATACTCTAAACTATCCCTTTCTGGGGATTACAACTTTACAAAAGTGCGCTACTAAAATAAATCTAAGATATGGTATTTTGGATGATTTTTTAAAATTTATTAAAGTACATCTAATGTAAAATTTCCTCCTGTGTATTGCAGAAGCGGCTCTTCACCTAGTCTACGAGTAGGCTAAGGAGGCTACTTTTAAATGCACACCCTATATACTTAATAGAAATATATATTTAATATATACTTAATAGAAATATATATTTCTATTAAGTATATATTCAAAAGTAGCCTCCTCATAGACTAGACCACGAGTCGCGCCTGGTGTATTGTATGAATATAAACATATAAACACAACAGATAAAACTGTTTTTCTCTAATTTGGTACCTATATTTATAGATTATAATAAAACTGGGTTTTTTTTTTTTAAGTAAATTATACGGTTTACCTATACATCAAATAACTAGAAACTGACAAAAAAAAATTATTTCCGATTTATGATTCCATTGAAGTCCAACAGGCCCTTGTTTTCTTCTATAAAATTATTTGTAACTACTTTACTTTTTACTAAAAACTTCCTGTAGCAAACTCTTTTTTCCAATAATGTAGGTTCTTTTAGTAAAGCCCTTTGACTTTTCTTGCTCTTTGTTGTGTTTAATGCTTTTAAGAAACCATCTCGTCTGCTTTTAAATGTAGAGTGGACAAAGCTGCAACTAATTTAATAATAGTGAATTATATTTGCAAAATTATACTTTAAAATCTTACCATTCGCCTTTAAATTCAATTTAGGCTGTCCCTTTATTTCTTCTAATAATGTTTGTGTGTAAAAAGTAAAAATTGTTAGTCATCAGCAACACTAGGGCTCGCTCCAGGCTGGCCAAAATTTCAAAATATTTCGGGATATAAACAAAGTGTGATCCGAATTCATCTCGGAGACCGTACCCTAGCCAAAATGTTTTAAAATAAACCATTAAGACAATAATATTTCTCTTTATAATTCATTTAAAATTTAATGGAAATCATTACATGATTTTTCCTTGCCGTTTTGTAGCTCGTCTTTCAAAAAATCAAACTATTGATATCATAAAAATTCAAACACCAGAACAAAGTTCAAAAATAAAAATATAAACACCACTATTAGATTTTTTAAAAAATTAATGTAAGCCCCCAAGTAGAATATTTTATGCCAACTCACTTTTTCATTCTGTGTCCCTAGCAACTGTGATGAGGCTACCATATTGTTTATGAACCATGGTCCACGACTTATTGTTGATAATCTGTCAACAGCTAGTAATTGACAACCTGTCGGGAATTGGGACTCAATTCGGAACTCGACTATGTTGGAAGACATTTTTAATAAATTCAACAGAAACAATATTACAATAATAAACCATAAAATAGAAGATAATGAACAAAAACTATAAAGATTAAACTCGATTGACAAATACAAATCAGAGCTGCCAGAGACAATAGATACAAATAATACAATTACAGATAGGGGTGGGTGGCTCAATGGTAGAGGTAGCCTGTGGATCCAAAGGTCCCAGGTTCGAATCCCACCGTTGGCCGGGATTTTTTTTATTTAAAATTAATTCTGATGCCTTGGTAGGATTCCCCACTCGACCATTCACTGTTGGGTTCTAATTAACAGTGCTGTTCCTAAAGTGGCGCTGAGAAATAGTAACAAAGCATACACAGAACAAGAGGCTAATGGCCTTAGTAGTCGATGCCGATGACATCGAATTAAAAAAAAAAATTACAATCGTAAAATTTTCAGGTTATTGCAGCTTTGAACATTTCTTGGCAATTCGCTCTTTTTCAGACCCAGAAACTGATTTGACAGTACACAAATCGGTTTGTGATTAGTTTTGGTTGTGTTGGGACACTGTTTTTGTACTGGACAGGGATTCTTATGTGCGTACTCAACACGTAATGATTTGAATAGAGAGAGACATTACATGCGAATCGCATTCTGTGGAACGAAGATAGTCGTCTCAACACGTGCCGAATTGAAAGATGATAATTCCAATGCAGATTTCGTTTATGTTGGGAAAAACCTTTGAAGTCGTTTAGTTGACGCGAAAAACCTAATTATTATTTTACTTAAAATAAATGTGGTGTATTTTATTAACCACTGAAATTGCAAATTTTTTAATCACGCCATCGCGTCGAGCCGTAGTATTTGCAATTCAAGCTAAATGATACGCCCTCTGAAGGAAATTTGTAAAAAGGTAATTATTATTTTACTTAAAATAAATGTGGTACATTGAAATGACAAATTTTTTAATTACACCATCGCGTGGAGTCCTACTATTAATGTTTGTAAGAAACTATATCATCTGCTTTTAAATGTAGGGTGGACAAAGCTGCAATTAATTAAATAGTGAATTATATTTGCAGAATAATTACTCTAAAATCTTACCATTAGCCTTTAATTTCAAGTTAGGTTCAGTCCCTTTATTTCTTCTAACCACTTTTTGTGTAAAAACTGTAAAAAGTAAAAATTTTTTGCCAACAGCAACACTACGGTTCGATCCAGGCTTGCCAAAATTTCAAAATATTTGGGGATATAAAAGTGTAATTCGAATGTTTAAAAATGTTTAAAATAAACCATTCACACAATAATATTCGTCTTTATAATTCAAATAAAAATTAATTCATTTGAAATTTGATGGAAATCATTACATGATTTTTCCATGCCGTTTTGTAGCTTGTCTTTCGAAAAACCAAATTACCGATTTTATAAAAACTAACACAGGTATATAGTTTAAAAATAAAAATATGAACACCACTAAATTTTAATAAAATATTAGATTTTTTAAAAAACTAATGTATGAATAGCAACATAATATTTTCTGTCAGCTCGATTTTTCATTTCGTGACGTCATACCCTTCCTTAGGAACGGACTAAAGAGGCCACCGTGTTGTCTACGAACCGTGGTTGTGAACTGACTTATGTATTCTTCCAAGATCGTTGTTGGAACAAACCTTAAATATGTATAGGCCAACTTTGCAAATTTGATTTTAGTCGTTTTAATGCAAGTCTGGCAAGTTTTGAAATTTTGATATTTTGGTTTAAAATTAACTGTACAAATGCTAAAATAATGTATTTAGAAAATATTGTTATATACCACCAAGTAATTCGAAAAGAAGTACTATTTTATTGGTAGGTTCAAATAATGGTGTTACCATTTGAAAAAACTGGTAATTGCGTCATATCTCGAATAGTGATGACGTAATAATAAATATTATCTAAAAAACAAAACAGACCTGTCTGAGAATGTTTTTGTTGCTTGTACAATCAAGCCAGAAATCTGGTATTTCGCCAATTATGCACAACCACCCTCTCTAGTTACTTCAAACTTTTATTTTCTTTTTCAAAAATATATGCTGGCTTCTTCCAATGGAACCTGATGAAATGCAGAGCTTTTCTTATGCTGGCTAGAGTTGTTTCTAATTGTTTCTAAGGTTGGAAGTACCAGTCTCTCTCTTTTAATAAATTTATTTAATGGACGGGATCCATATACAGTCTTATGTCACCTCCTGGTTTCATGACAGTTACTATAGGATGTACCCAGTCTGTAGGTTCTATTTTAACACGCTTTTATTAGCTTCACCTGTATGTATGTTTGTAACTCTCCTTTGGACTAAAAGCAAGTGGCTTATTACTGTCAGTATATCCCACTACATCAAGTTCGTTCGTTGGCCGAGCGGTCTAAGGCGCGGGTCTTCGCTCACGTCGACTCACCGATCGTGGGTTCTAATCCCGTCCACGGCGCTTTGTCCATATTTCTCGTACATCGAGCGCTCGACGCTTTTTTCACAATAATACTAGTATTTTCCATTTATTATTGTTTTAAGAGGAGTATTTACTTGACTGTATAGCGGAGCATGCAAGGGTTTCGTAGTACCCCACTTTTAAAGTTTATTTTTGACTTATTCTGAAAGAAAAAAATATATACGTGTAGGTAAAGGATAAATCTATGCTCCTCTGGAAACACTTTTTTAAAATTTGAAACTGTTTTTTCTAAAAATAAATACAAATCTCGACTTTTTTTACCCATTTTCTCAATTTTTTTTAGAAAAAACTAAATTGAATTTTGAAAAAGTGGTTCCAGAGAAGCATAGATTTAACCTTTACCTACACATATATATTTTTTTATTTTAAAAATAGTCAAAAATAAACTTTAAAAGTGGGGGTACTACGAAACCCTTACACTGCAAGATTTTTCGTCTGGAAAGTGGCGCCTCTGTTAGATTTTTAAGAAATTAATATTTGTGAATGAAAGCAATTTATAATATATTTTACTGATATTTTACGAGGGATAAATAAATTTTACGTATTTGTACACCTTATGTTTTACGTAATTTATTTCTGTAATACTAAGATTAGCATATATATATTATATGCAAGGGTTTCATAGTACACCAATTTTACGGATTATTTTTTAATTTTGTTAAAAGAAATTTTATGTAAGTACAGGTAAAGGCTTAATCCATACCTCTCCGGATTTACTTTAAAAATATGTCTCTTTTGAAAAAATCTAAGAAAAGAAACGAAAAGAAATAGAAATGTTAAAAAATGCTAGAAGAGAACAATATATTTAATTTTTGCCTACAGGAGCATTTATTTTTATTACAATAAAAATAGATTTACGTTAAAAGCTTTTTCGTCTAGAAGGTGATACCAACAAAATATATATCTTTTTCTACTCTTTAGTGATAAACAATACGTAAGTGATTTGAATTCATGTTGTTATTTTTTACACACAGTAATTTCGCTCAATTATATTAAACTAATTTTATCCTTTATTTATTAAAAAATATATATATACGAAATTGGAAGGTATACACTGAGATGTGAATTATATGTTTTTGTTTAATGAATACTTCTTCGAGTCAACAATAATTATTAATTCCAGCATGATAATATCTCTTCAATCCGTTAAAGTAATGTAAATATTTTTTTTGCTTTCGCGCATGGCTTTGATCTGTCGCACCCTTTGAGGCGCGTTGCAAGAGAAAATTTTCTAAAAAGTTAGCCAATGTCTATAAATGAGAGAAAAACGATTGTAACAAGCTGATTGTGCATTGTGGTACAATAAAAGACTCGTTTCCACTGCTTTAAAATTTGGAAAAATTTGTAAAAAATCTCCTAAAATCTTTTATTTATTTCTAAAGCCACCCGATATGGCATGGACCATAAATTCAGAGCAAAATAAGATTTGGAAATTTATTTGCAAGTAAAAGTTTTTAAATGTGGACATTTTATTGAATTCGAATTTAATTATGTTGCTGCCAGTCTGGATGGAATTAAAAAAAAAAACTCTATGATAGAGTTAAAATGTCCATATAGAGCTGAAGGGCTGACTGTAGCAGAAGAAATATGCAGTAGAGAAATAACTTTTTGGAAAAAGAACAATTCCATTAAGGACAACCACTATTGGTATTTTCAAATTCAGGGCTAGCTGCACATAACACAAATGGATTTTTGCATTTTGTGCTTTTGTGCATTTGGACTTCTGGAGGAATAAAAGTGGAGAAAATATCTCATATTGACAGCTTTTGAGAAGAAAAGATACAAAATAAAATTAAAATTTTTTATATGCAATATGTCTTGCCGGAACTTGTTGACAGCGAAGCAATAGAGACATGGAAGTACGGGACAGAATATTAAATAATTCGTGAGAAATTGTGTTTAATGTTTATTAACATAACGCAAGGAATCTTATATTATTTTGAATATTTTTATTAATTTAAGAATTAAATTTTATTTATTTCTAAAACATGGTAGTAGGCGATCCATTTAAGATATGATTAATGTCTTATTATTATAATACACTATTTTAAATTTAAGATTTTACCAGTGGCAGTGGTAATTGATGATATATAATTATAATTATTAAACCAAATGTTTTAAAAGGCTACACCAACTAGTGGACCACGATTTTAAGTCCTCAAATAATAGTTTCAAGATTTTGATTCGGATTAGAAGTTTTACTATACAGGGTTTTGTGTCAAAGCCAAGTCATGTAGGTATTGTTATTGTAATACGTAGATGAGTAACTATTATCAAAAGAAATTTAAAATTCAAACATAAATCTTTGTAACGACGTTATTTATAACTTTATTAACTTCATAACGGTTAAAAATGTTAGTTAACTTATTTAATTTTAAATATAAATTGATTTTCATTTAGAACTTTTCGAAAAGTTCACTATATTGTTTAGTTGTTGCAACTTTACTGTGCTTAAGTAACGTTCAGATTAAAATATGAATTTATGGAGCTTAACTGAAAAACAGAAACTAATGTTTTCATTCCAAAAAAAGTTTTATGGCCAATAAAAAAAAATTCGAATTGTGATATCTGCAAGTCCTTATTTAAAACCTTTAAATTTAATATTATCATTATACAAGAGTTATTTTTACAAATTGATACAAATATCGAACATAAGTTTGTCGACATAAACATTTCCATAATACAAATAAATATATCTCTGTTAAAGAATACTCATAATTTATTTAATATATTCATTTAAACATGTTTTTGTTTTTTGTCTAGATGATATTGAATACTAACTTTTTCTATATAACTTCTTATCGAGACATTGTGAGATAAAAAACAGACAATTAATTAAAAGCGTACTCACAATTTTTCAGGTATAGAAGTTTCAATGCTATACTGTTTCCCAAATTATGAAAATACTAAAGAATATTAAAAAAAAAAAAAAATAAAAAGCCAATTAAACAATGTGTTAATATCTACAGAAGAACATCGTATTTCTTTTTTGGAAACAAAAAGTAGTCGAAAACTGTGAAAATAATAACATATTTTTATTTCACAAAAATAATAAGTCAGTTTTTGTTTTTTATGTAAATCATATCATTTTCAAGGCAATAAAACAGAAGAAAAGTCACCGAATACCGATTTCAAAAAGGTCTATTAGTTTTTATAGAAAATGGAAAGAGAAAGAACGCTTTTTAAACGAGTTAAAATTCTTTACTAATTTCGATAACTATAAACGGATTAAGGTATTTTGTACCGTGTTAAAAAATTTAAGAAAAATTTTGAAGAATATTTCTTTTTTTTTTAAATTAGTAAACTTTGACAAACATATAAAATATTCTAAAAGATAAATCACATTTATGTGTTTATACAAAAATTTTATTTATTTTTCTAAAATAATATGGATTGTCCTCTAAAATATATATAGTGGCTCGCAAAAAGTCTGCTTTTTATGTTACTTTTTTCAGAAAATGTTATTCCTGATAAAACTTGGTGTTTAATTAAACCTAAAACTTTATTTATTCAAAAAATTCTGTACCATAAATATAAATTTGGCTGCACAGTGAACTAGGTACTCTTCTAGGAATCGAACCCAAATTTTTACATATAAGATTAATTTAAGAAGATGTATATAACTCCACATATTAGTTTTTTAGTTAATACAAATAATATAGATTATTATATCCTTTTTAACCTACTTCAAAAAGGAGGAGGTTCTCAATTCGTCTATATATATATTTTTTTTAAGTATGTTCAGCGATAATTCTTTAACACAATGTCCGATTTAAATGATTCTTTTTTGCTGGAAAGGGGGTACTTCCGGGATGGTTCCTTGAAAATTTGGTCAAAATCTAATAATTGGGTCAATGGGAAAATCCTCAAACTTTTCATTTTTTATGTATGTTTAGCGATAATTCTTTACCACCTTGTCCGATTTCTATAATGCTTTTCGTTAGTAAGGGGGTACCTCAGGGGTGGTCCCATATAAATTTGGTTCAGATGTGGTGATGGCATCTGCACGATTTTAAAGTCGGTTTTTTAAAATTACTTTTAATACATCTTACGTAAATTAAAAGTTTAATAATTTGGTGCTTTCTTGATGCGTCGTTTTATGATTTCACTTTGCATATGTTTAAGACAGATAATTATTATTACTGGCAGTTTATTTTAAATCATTAAAATAATATTTTGTTGATCCAAAAAAGGCAAACAAAAAAACCATATCACATTCAGTGTAATAATAAAAGTTAGATATATAAATATAGTATATATATATAACAGCCTAAACTTTCACTTTCAATCTCACCTTTTGTCGTAAAAGACTTTTAAATTTTTACCAGTGACGTCCGTACCGGGTTTGAACTGAATATTTTTGAACAAAAATATGGTGCGCCACTGCTTTTTCTAAAAACCAAATTATCTTTAAAATCCTTATTTATTTTGGAGCAAATTTGGTTTATGACGTACTTTCGTACAAAGCACCCTTTTCGGGTAAGAAAATAAAAATCAGTATATTGAAACTGCTTTTGATATTTTGTTGAAATTTGGTAGGAACCCACCATGAGTGGAAACACTTTTTTTGGGCAAAATTTCATAAAAATATCTAGAGTGATAAGATAAAATAGTTTTTTTTTTGTCTTAAAACTTTAACACCCAAAGGATTCACACCTCTAAGTATCGGCACTCAATTAATAAATACCCTGTATTAATTGATATTACCTTATTCGAACCAATCGTCTATTTTTTCGTTATTTGTATTTATATTTCACAACTCTATACTCTTAAATGTAATTCAATCTAACTAAACCTATTCACTAAATTAAAATATAAAAATAATGTAAAACCCTCTAAAAATCGAACTGCGTTATAACAATATCTCGCAATGCACCGACAAAAACAAATACGATTCTGGTTCCCCTAATTTAGGTAACTCTGACTCACTCGGCAGCCGTGTTAGGTGTTTTCGGTTCTTTTTTCTTAATTTCGCGCGTTAGAGTTTGGAATACGTATCCCTCGTATCTACAGGCAATTGTTAAAATTATGAATGAATCCGGATTTTGTTTAGTCTCGGAAGTAATTTTGTAGTATTTAGGCTCCACCCTAAAGTTGTAATTTTTATACCTACTAAACTACCGTTGCCCCGCAGGTCTTTCAGTTTGTAATGTAAATTTTCCTCTTAAGCTTATTTGAAAAAATATTTTTAACTTTTTAGTTTGATATGCTCTAAAAGCGTGTTTTTTAGTTTTTTTAAACTATATTTATTTTTTTCTATTATTTTTTCCTTCTCCATTTTTTCCAATTCACATTTCACTTTGGATAATAGAGCTTGGGGTACTCTTCTACACCTGGCAATTGAAGGTTCTGCATTGTCTTCTAATTTGATGTTGTATTTAAAATTAGTACAGCCAAGATCTTCGAATACATCTTTGTAAGTGCCAATAATTTTTGAACATCTAAGGCGTTCATCTTTTTCTTCGATTGTGATATTTTCTACTTTCTTAAGGATTTCTAATTTTTTAATTCCTTCTAAACCTAATAGAGGTTGTGAATTATTTTTTGTAATATAGAATGTTAAATTTCCACTGACATACTTAGCATGGCACATTAATTTGCTTGTACCTTCTATTGGAATTTGATCTCCTGTATATGACAACAAATTGTTTCTTGTTTTTTGTAATTTTTTATTGTTTAATAATTTTTCATATATGCAGTATGGTATCAGATTGTGTCTAATTTAAATAAGATTGGTTGCTTTCAACTTGAATTTCTTCAAACCACTCATTTTTTCTGATTTATATTAATTTTATTTACATAGATGGCTCCTATATGATATTCTTCTTCGCTTTGTTCTTCCGCATCGTTTACATCTAGATGATCTACATGCATTCTTGCTTTACATGCTTTTGTAAAATTATTGGACGTCTGCACCTATTGCAGCTCTGTATATATGCTGGACAATTTCCATACTCATGCGTCGTTATACATTTGCTGCATTGGTACTTCTTTCTTTGATATTGGGGCCTTTTATTTTCGTTCTTATCATACTTCTTCTTTATTTCTAATACTTCTGTTGCCTTTGTCATTTTGTTTACTTGTTTTTATGAGTTTTCTTCAGTTCTACAAGTTTGTTCGCAAGTAAGCAAGTCTAAATTTCTTATCCTTAATAAATTTGCTTTTAGACTATCATTTCTAATTCCATATATAATTCTATCTCGGATGAGGGAATCTGTTAAACCTTCAAACCCACAGTCTTTTGCCTTTATTTTTAATTCTGTTATATATTCGTCCATTGACTGTCCTTCTTTTTGATTGATAGTAAAGAAGATATTTCTTATATAAGTTTCATTTTTATATGAAGTGTAATGGCTTGAAAAAGTGTCTAAAATTACTTTTACAGTAAGGAGATGGTCGATGTTTCTAGGATTGCCCTGTTCGTCTGGTGCGGCTTCAAATACTACTAGCTATTGCCCGCGGCTTTGCTCGCGACTTTGTTCGCATATTGTCGTTTTAATAATATAAAAAAATACATGACTTCCTTTTTTATTAGTTTTATTGATTTTTTTCATTTTTTTATATTTATTCATTTTTTTTTTTATTTTTATTCATTTGTATTCATTTTTATTCATGTTTATTCATTTTTACTAATTTTTATTAATTTTTATTAATTTTTATTAATTTTTATTAATTTTTATTAATTTTTATTAATTTTTATTAATTTTTATTAATTTTTATTAATTTTTATTAATTTTTATTAACTTATTAATTTTAATTAATTTTTATTAACTTTTATTAATTTTTAATTATTTTTATTAATTTTTATTAATTTTTATTAATTTTTATTAATTTTTATTAATTTTTATTAATTTTTATTAATTTTTATTAATTTTTATTAATTTTTATT
This sequence comes from Psylliodes chrysocephalus, assembly GCA_927349885.1. Classification (NCBI taxonomy): domain Eukaryota; kingdom Metazoa; phylum Arthropoda; class Insecta; order Coleoptera; family Chrysomelidae; genus Psylliodes; species Psylliodes chrysocephalus. The sequence continues at coordinate 46,513,640 of OV651817.1, forward strand.
AATTTTTAATTATTTTTAATTATTTTTAATGATTTATAATAATTTTTATTAAATTTTATCAATTTTTATTAATTTTTATTAATTTTTTTTATTTTTTATTAATTTTTATTAATTTTTATTAATTTTTATTAATTTTTATTAATTCTTATTAATTTTTATTAATTTTTTTTATTTTTTATTAATTTTTATTAATTTTTATTAATTTTTATTAATTTTTATTAATTTTTATTAATTTTTATTAATTTTTATTAATTTTTATTAATTTTTATTAATTTTTATTAATTTTTATTAATTTTTATTAATTTTTATTAATTTTTATTAATTTTTATTAATTTTTATTAATTTTTATTAATTTTTATTAATTTTTATTAATTTTTCTTAATTTTTATTAATTTTTATTAATTTTTATTAATTTTTAATAATTTTTATTAATTTTTATTAATTTTTATTAATTTTTAATAATTTTTATTAATTTTTATTAATTTTTTATTAATTTTTATTAATTTTCACCCCCGTTTTCCCCCCCTTAAACTGTGAAAATCCAAAAACCATGAAACACCTCATTATTTATTTATGATGTGAACCTACAATTCTAATTTTCAAGTTTCTACCTTTAATTTCATGTTTCTAACTTCAAAGAGAACAAAAAAAGTTATACTCGCATACAAACTTTTACCCCCGTTTGCCCCCCTCAAGATGTAAAAATATAAAAACCCAAAAACACATTATTATTAATTTGTAATCAGTAGCTGCAATTCCAATTTTCATGTTTCTAATTTCAAAGAGAACAAAAAAAGTTATACTCGCATACAAACTTTTGCCCCCGTTTGCCCCCCTCAATATGTAAAAATATAAAAACCCAAAAACACATTATTATTAATTTGTAATCAGTAGCTGCAATTCCAATTTTCATGTTTTTAACTTTAAAAAGAACCAAAAACATAGATACTCCCTTACAAACTTTCACCCCCCGTTTCCCCCCTTAATATGTAAAAAATCCAAAAACCCTGAAACACGTCATTATTTATTTATGCTCAGTAGCTGTAATTTAAATTTTTATGTTTCTAACTTTAAAGAACAAAGAGTTTCATTGAAAGCTCCCTACCCCCTTTTCCTCCCATTTCCCCCCTTTAAAGTTAAAATTTCCAAAAATCCTTTCATAGCGGATGCTTACGTTATAAAATAAACCTATGTTTCAAATTTCAGCTTTCTAGGCTCAGTAGTTTTGGCTGTACGCTGATAGGTCAGTCAGTCAGTCAGTCAGGACAAACAATTTTATATATTATATTGCATGGCTTCACCAAGTGTATGCAGTAACAACGCCCTTTGGGTTTTTAATGGTTTTCCTTCTAGGTCTGCCGCGGTCTAATAAATGTCTATTAATTGGGGTTTTAGGGGTATTGTCTTGTTTACGCTGCCACCATGTAATATGTAAAATAAACTTTATTTTATAATGTGTGTTTTTGACATAACCTTAAAACTTGAAACCTAAGATAGCATTCTTTTCTTTTTATAATGTCCTTGACAGTCTTTACATTGTTGCCAACCTCGATGGTTATGCCTAGTTCACATTACGTTACAGTAATCAAAACTCAAATAGTATATTACATTACGAGTGTGGAAAGTGACATTTTTCACACGAGTGGGAAATATTGTCGCACGAGGCACAAGCCGAGTGCGACTATTACACGAGTGTGGAAAATCACTTTTCACATAAGTGATGTACAATATTTTTCCTACGACCACAAAATAATGTCATCAAAAAATGTAAAACCAGGTTATTATTACTATAATAATTAAAATGTATTTAATAATCAACAATAATCGTATTTATTCAATTTTAATATTTTCTAAACAAAAAAAAAAAACTAAAAAAAAATAAAAGATTTGAACGCGGTCGCTCGCCAGGTCTCAAATGGCAAAGTTGATAAGTTCGACGTTCTAACCAACTGAGCTAATAGCCCTTACGTCAATTGAATGATCTAATCAGTTATGTATTTAACCAGAATAAAGAGCAAACATATTTTAGTTATTTTAAAATTATTTTAATAATAATTGTTAAAGATAAATATCTAGGATCTAATTTACAACAATTTCAATAATTTAACAATCATATCGATTTTAGTATTAATATGGACATTACATAGATCAAAATAGAAATTATTTGTTTGACATTTTGTGACAGCTACTGCGGAAAGTAGCATATTCGTACACGGGTGGAAAGGAAATTCTTATTCATACGCATGTGATATAAGGCACTTTCCATAAGACTATATAGTGTGATATGTGTCACTTTCCTAAGTGGTAGTAGGAAAAATAATTATTTAAAAAAAATTACAGATTGAGTGTATTATGCATGTCAAAATAATGTAAAAAATCTAATATTTTATATTCTTATCTGATTTGCATTTGTTTTTGTTATAACACAATACAGTGGCGCCGTGAAATATTGTAAAAGCTTCATAATTAATTGAAGCAACACATTTAGCCTAACTAAACAAAAACCGAGGATCTGTAACTCTACAAGAAAACTTACATGTATTGCCGAATTGTGACATTATTTTGGTAATTCCAAGTAAAGCTTGTTAATTCAAAGTAATGTCAGAGTAAATACTGCTAAGTAATTCCCTAGTTAATTTCGTTTAATTTTGTTTAATATTAATTTATATAAGACCTTAGGTAATAACATTTTCGAAGAAAACTATTTTAGGATTATTCACAATAAATTATTTTTTCTTCTTTAACCTTTTAATTTATCGACATACCGAAAAATATTACGAACTTTTTTTTTGTTGGATTTGTACCAAAAAAATTATCTATTCAAATTGGTAACACAAGTTTTTGTTTATGAGAAACCACCATAACGTCAATTCATTTAAATACAGACAGAATTTTTATTCTAATTTTTTTGTACTTCTGCACAGGACTTTTTGTTCAGAATTTACAGAAAACACAAACAATGTTAGTCTATTAACATGTCTGGAACAGCTCAAGCAAAACGAAAAACACGAACAAACCTGTATCTTCTTAAACCTTCCTTCAGATGTCGAAAAAGATGAAAATCACTCGGCGCCAAGGTTGTACCACAGTTTATTGCTAAAGAATCAGTTAGCTCACTTGGACCAGTTGAATGTTCCAAAATAACATCCACTCCTGGGATACAAATTCAGGATGCGCAGAAGACAGCTGTTTAAATATAGGCGGTTATCATGTATTGTATTGGTTATGATTTAATTCTGTATGCGCCAGGGACACATCTGAGTTGCGCAGTGTATAAACTGGAACATTGAGATCAAAAGTGCCGACGCAGAGTGAGCGAACTGATTCTTTAGCTATAAACTGTGGTTGTACTGTAAATCAACAGATTGAACATTTTCCATTGAAATGGCTGAAGACGCTGTTGGGTATAATATAATAATTATAATAAGCCTATAAAAAACCTAAAATATATGAGTTTTTAGATTATTTTCACCTCCCAACTCACCCTGTTAAATTTTCTCTCTCAAGCAAAAATGTTTAGATCAAAAGAATTCTGTGAATGAAGACTAAATAGTGATCATTTATAAAATCCTATTATTAAGGCTGTGTTTCCCGACAAATGGCGGCAAAATAAGACATGTAAAAAAACACTCTCCTTTCGTGCAAGTTAATTTAAAAAATGTGTACTTTATCCAAGTTTTCAAAATATTTTATGATTCTGTATGGTATTAACTTTATATTGCTAAAAAGATTTGCGTAACAAGTTAAATAAAAATTTTATTCACACATACGTACGGGCATGCAGATCCGGTAATGTATTTAATATATCAATGAATTCTTCTAAATTTTTGTATACTACACTCTATCATTGTTGTAAATAAACACGTAATAAACTCGTAGACCTGCACGGAAGTTAATCTTGCAAATATTGGAAAATATCCATTTTGTCACTAGATTTTAGTTCAGTACAGTTGTCGCGAGGTAAAATAAAAAAATGGTCTGCTATTCATATATTATCCAGTTAAATTCTTTCTGTAATTTATAATACATTAAATGATATCTCGTCGTGATAGCGCAGCCTTAACTACACATAGGATACTTTTCTGAGACGTGATCAAATATTTTTTCATTTTTTTTTTAGAAAATACTATTTTTTTCAGGTCTAAACAGCTATAATTCATACAACAACATGCCATACCGCAGCTCTATGTATAATTCCTACGGATCATCGTATGGAGGAGGCTACGGGAGCGGCTACAATAGCTACAACTCTTATGGAAACTACCAACCGCTGACCATGGACGACCACGAAAGGCGTTTCATCCAATACGCTGAAGAAAGTTCCAGAAATACTTTTGCCAGTGTCGAAGGCATCGTTAGGGCATTTAACAGCATCGCAATGATGTTAGACAATACATTTTTTGCTATGACGAGCAGTTTCAGGGCCGTACTTAGCGTCGCCGAGAATTTCGGTCGGCTCCGAACTATGTTCGGTCAAATTTGGTATTCAGTGAACATCTTTAGGTTTTTTACTTGGTTATATAGGAAATTTTTGAGGCTATTGGGACACAAGGTTCCCAGTAGTAATGTTTCGACGGCTTGGTCTCAAGCGAAGAGTGGTGTTGGTGGTGCACCAGCAGTACCTGGATCACCTGGAAGCGCCGGATCCAGCTGGCCAACTATCGCGTTTTTAGGAGTACTAGTTTCGGCTCCATATATCATTAGCAAATTCTTGCCTAAATATGAAGGTAAGTGTTTAAAAATTTAGATAATAATTTAAGGTGGTCAAGTTTATTCAGAAATTAACTTCAAACCTGCTCTCAAAGGATTATATTATCTTTAAGACTGCATGAATATTTTAATTGTAGGGTTGAAATGATTTGTGTTTATTATGAGAAACCATTTCTTAATCCCATATTTATTTTAACTCAAAATATAAATGTTTTTCTAATGATAATACAATCAACTTAGCCAAATCATGTTTATATTTAGTGTAATTTCCAACTTGGCGCTGAAGATTTCACATCCGAGATTCTCGATATTACTATTTTTACCTGCTGGTAGCATACTATACTTTTTCTACGACTACTTTCTAACACGTTTAAAGTATAATGTAAACAATAATTACAAATATGAAGAAATAAGTATAAGGCTTATTTTATTTATTGCTATACAATCGAAAATGATGGTTCATTTGTAGCATTCTTTGTTTCATTTACGATTTTTTTGGTTATATCAAGTTTATTTCTTATTGATGCAACCATATATCCTACAGCAACTGCTGTGAATTTCCAGCCACTGTGACGTTTTAATGTGGTTATGTCCCCACCAGTATCAACTAAAATTTTGTTGAGAAAGATCGACGAAATCAATGCCCATTATAGAATTCAGGATTCAGCAATTTTATATGATTAGCAACATCTTTTCCCATTGCTCAAATTTTATTTAGAACTATTCCTTGTACCGTACGTATGCCTTTTTTGATAATAAATAAAAACTAGGGATTATTAACATTTAGAGGAGGATAATAATATACTAATGATAGTTTACAGTAAAATTTCGTACAATTTGGTTTTTGTGTCTGGCATTGTTACCAAAATAGTAGTATCCATATCAGTGAAATTTATAACTTTCATTTGATGTAATTCATGCCATCTGCATTCACATATTACAGGCATAATTACTGCAACCTACAATGTAAATTTAGAAATTACTCATTTTATTTATTTTATTAAATATAACTTACTTTTGCTGCTAAATACATTTCATCGGGAACCTTTCTTTCTCTTTCGATGTCATATCGTGGGCGTTCTGGCAAATATCAAATTAGTAGTTTTGAGAAAAACGGGTTTTAAGTTTATATTCATTACCTAACTAAATTTCATTTTAGAGAAAATTTTATTTTTAAGCCAAAATAAAATTTGATTATGGCACTACACTATAAGTAGTAGATGCCAGTAAAAAAATAAAAGTGGATTTCCTATCAAAATCGATATTTGATGAACTTTGGAAATTTGAAAATAAACAGGAATTTAACGAAAAAGTGTTTTATTCAAACTTAGGATTTAAATGATATTTTAAACAGATATACCTAATAAGTTTCAACTAATTAATAGAAAAGTTAATCTTTTTCGCTATCGCGTTCACTTTCAATGCTGGGCTGACATTTCGATTCTGACAAGATGTTGATGTTGGTAAGGATAGATACCAGTGATGGAATTCTGAAGGGATGATTTCAGTAGTGCATAACTTCTTGAGGTCGTTGTATTTCTGTACAGAAATGGGTAACATTTTTGTGCCTTATTTAACATAACTGATGCTGTTGAAGGCCTATCTCTTCCACTAATATTCATAGATAGATAATCCGCTTTATGACTATACTTATATTTAATTATTCCTGGACTATCCTTTTCTGTTCTAAAACATTTTACTTAAAGCCACTTTTTCGCCTTGATTGTTGACTGATCTGTTTTTTAAAATCGTTTGCAAAAGGATCCTAAAATCAAAAAAGTCATTAGACTTTAATTAATTTACCATGTAATGGTCATTTTTATTCTTTCCTCTTTTGGATTGCGCCATTTTAAAAATATTTATCCATTCATCTAGTGTATAAACCGCCACATTCCTCTTTTGCTTTTCAATAGCACTAAATATGCATGCTATGGCATTCCATCATGGAAAGACCCGATTCCAAATTTTTTTATTTAATAACAGTTACTGGGCTATTTCTGTTGTGAAAAAAATAGTTCAACATTGCAAGAACATTCTGATTCCTATTTTGACGACCACGTGTATCAGAAAACAATGACACCTCTGTAATGTGACTGGGTAGGCTATTAGGGTGTAGGTATGTTATGTTGGGAATGGGGTGTTAATACACTGCGACCTAAAATATCTATTGTACCCCTTTCTGTCGCCAATACACCAAGGAAATGTTTCAATGCCTATAACGACCCTTCCAATCCTATTTTCTCAAGGAAGTGTATGATTTGAAGTGGCTTCAAGTTAGGTAAATCTCCCTCTTCTATTTGATATCCTCCTAGATATAATGCCCTTGGATTCTGGAGTGCTACACATTCAGTTAGGATGTGAATAGAGGTTTCGTCCTCCTCCTCACAGAATCTGCACTCACTATCCTCTACTACTCTCAGTTTACTTAGGTGTCCTTTTAGTCGGCAATGCCCGGTAAGGATCCCTGTTACAATACGTAGCCTGTTCTTGCTCAGGCAGATGCAGGCTTCCGATCTTTTCTGGTTATATTCACCCAGAAGTATCTTGGCCTATCTCAGCCCCGAGATTGTTATAATTATCGTTTCTTCTACTGCCCAATTATTTTTTAATCTCTCTGCTGATACCGCAGAACGGCAGGTCCTACAAAGGGTGTTTGAGCCCCTTTCCTTGCAAGACTATCTGCAATCTCGTTACCCTGTACCCCGTTATGTCCCGGGACCCAAGTGAGAGTAACTCTATTTTTCTCGCCTAGCTCATTCAATTGTTCTAGGCATCTCCAGACCATTTTTGAGCTAATTGCGTAAGAGCTCAACGCTTTGATGGCTGCTTGACTATCGGACATGATGATTATCTCTTGTCTATGATAGTTTCTCTCGATGTTAAACTGGATACACTTCTCGATGGCGTGAATTTCCGCCTGGAAGATGTTTAGGTCTTTTTCTAAGCTTTCGGAGTGCTTGGTTCTCGGCCCATACACTCCTATTCCAGTTCCTTCTATGGTTTTGGAACCGTCCGTATACCACTGAATAGCACGTCTTTCGGTTGCAAGCGCGATGGATTCTTCGCTCCATTCTTTCTTGCAGCCCAGCTCTGTGGTTTTGAAGTTTTTCACAAAACTGTACTTCTTTAGCATTTCATCCTGGGGCATGTCCCAGGTATCTTTAGTCCTGAAGCAAGTAGACTATTTTGGGTGCCAGGTCACCAAGGGATCGAAGGCAACGAAAAGGCTGACGAACTTGCAAAAAGAGGGTCAGAAGAAACACCGGAACCAGACACAAACCCAGAAGTACCAAAAAGTACAGTCCTGGGTTTCATAAACGACTGGATTCGGGAACAACATATCAACTATTGGGGAAGCACCCAAAAACAGGCACATGGAAAAGCCTTCATAGACAGACCATGTCCCAAAATAACTGGAGAACTACTCTTTATGAATAGGAACCAGTTGAAAGTGATAACAGGGTTCCTGACTGGGAACGCCCCAGTAAAGGTATTTGTAGAACTGTTTGAAGATCAAACGTCGCAGTAACAAAATTGGGTTGCTCACACGCTCTTTCCTTATCAGCTTTTTTGGATTCACTTGCATCGGATTCTCGATTTTTATGCTCATCATAGGTTGGCTTCAGAGCAGTTTTTTGTTCGACTGTTGCTGATTGGTACCTCATGCAAAGGGAACACTGATCTTTGGGAGGTTTAAAAAAATAATTGTTTTTACAAACTCTTTTGTAAGTTGTTAAACATTTAGGAACATTTCACACATGTCCTTATATAAGGCGTACATTTTGTTTGTAATAAAATTACGAAGCAAGATACAATTATGAGAAATGCAATATCTGCTGAAGCCAGATTGGTTGCAACACTAAGATATTTAGCAGCAGGATGTTCTTATATTGTTTATTTTCTTTTTCATCACTTCTTGTGATGCTTCTGGGAAAAATTCCTTAAATTTTTTAAACAAAATTTCATAACTGGAATTTCTTTTCATTTTTTTTGCATAATCTTTTGATTTCACATCCCATAGGCATCTATTTTCTCTGTATAAATCAATAAAGTCTTCCCGGAACGTCTTATTTTTTAAATCCATAATATTGATTTAACCAAAAATAAATAAAAATTATATCGTAACTGCGCGCTGCGGCAGGAATACACTTCACACGTTCAGACTTGCGGTCAAACCCCACCCCACACACGACCCGTTGATACGATATTTTACGGAAGCTCCCTACTGCAAACGATTTGACGACTACATACTGCAAACCATCCAATTTCCCTACACACGCTACGATTTATCGTTAATGCGGCAGTTTCGATGGATATTGTACTGCATGCAGTACGATAAATCGTTACGTTTGTAGGCCGTTTTAATGCTTTTTTCGTGTATATACAACCAGTTATACGTAGTTCTGTGGACTTAAGGAAGTTTGCCAGTTAAAAATTACCCTTTTATTGGTTGAATGAGAATGATAACAAAAAAATCGCAAAATTGGACTTAGTGGCTTTTTCCAGAACGCCCACGATGTCAAAAATCTTGATCCTGATTTTTTGAAAATATTTGCTAATATCACACATTATTATTAATGCTAAGAGTCGTTCTTAACATTGAATATTGCGTCCACAAAGCAGAATTTTTCACCAAAATAAGCAACTTTAACGTTTTCCTAAAAACGAGTTAGTTTTATAATCTTTTTTCCAATCCAACGTTTCTTGATGTAATTTGTTTTACGTTACAGGTAATAAATTTATTGTTGTTACCTTTTATATACAATTGGCTTATATTTTTTTCTTGGGTATTACCAATTAGCAGGAGAACCTGCGATTGCTTTATAAAGAGCGAGCAGGCCTTAAATCTCACTCTATTTGCGTGTCGGAATCGGTCAGAGATAGGAGGAGATGTAGCTATTCATTGATAAAATATAATATTCAGAAATAAATTCGACAGTCCATACGCTCCACTTGTAGGTCCGCAGAGAGGAGACGTGAGGTGAGAGGTAAGAGAGAGGATAAAGCGAAGGATTTTTTACGACGGCGATATAATTTTTTTTTATCAATGAATAAATGTGCAATCCAGGGGCTCGATTCTCGAGTTCATTGGAAAATTTTCCCATGGGAAAAGATTCCACTACTTATATTCACATGGTAATAGGTTATGCAATTCTCGAACTTGTCGGAATAGACATTCCCATGGAAATAATAGTTTCACGTATGTCTGATATTAAGTTCACGAATATTTCGAAATAACCAATAACATTAAAGATATTTTAAAATTTACTGTTGGTATTATTTGTATTTGTTGTGGTTTTTGGGTAACCGATTACCTGCCGAGCCTCTGCGCTGGAGCAGATGCCGTGCCGAGCAATCGCTCGCATGACCGAGGACAAGTGAAAATATTCGATTATGTATAATTAAAACTTATCGAGTTATTTTTAGTTTTTCTTTTCACATGTTGAAAAAAGAAAAAGTAGCTTTTGTATGGAAGAGCAACGAAAGTTTCGAGAAACTAAGAAATTCTTTCGTTAACGGAAATAATAAAATTTTCGAAAAGGTCTTATTAAATTTATTACAAATTTCTCAATTTGTGTTACCAATTTGCCAGTCCCTTAGCAGCTCCCACAATTTCTAACTAATTTAAGAAAATCAGTTCTTAGTGAAAGAGGTAAAAATAATATACCCACACGTAAATAAAATAATATTAATCTATAAATACACCAAAAAAATGTTTTAACTACAATTTCACCAAAAATCCAAGATATCCAATAATCTTTGGTTATGTCTTAGTCTTTCGCGTAGTCTTTCGTCAAATTTTCGACTTTAATGCGCAAACTCTAGTACAATTCCCATTGGAAAACACAATTTCCAATGCTCGTAAGCAGGGGAATATTTTCCCATACTTCTCATTGGAAAATATTCCACCGTTTATGCCGAGAATACGAAAACTGAATTCCCATGGGAAAATTTTATTTTCCCATGGGAATAAAAGTCGAGAATCGACCCCCAGGTGTATGCGCTTGTCAGCTTATAATAAACAACGTAGAAATCCATGCCGGTGTAAGCCCTGTTGCCACATCCAATTTCATTAACTAGGTTTTGGAATTTATTGAAAATTATTGGATCTAATTTAGTGAAATTACATCTAATTTAGTTAAATTTAATATAACTAATTATTCAAAATTTTTTGGGTTCACTTGCAATAAAATAGGTTCAATTATTTTAGCTTTCTTAAGATATGTAAATAATTTTAACAAAACAAGAATAATGAAATAGGTATGTGACAACAGCGGATATTATACTCTCCTGTGTCCCTTAGAATATGGCTTATTTACTACATCATGATATTTGTTAGTAGTTACATCTCCTGTTATCTCTGGACTCGGTGGATGAGATAGGCTGACATCATGGGATGGCAAATGCATTTTTCTGCTTACTCCCTGTTATTCGCGCTTCATATGAATATTCTTTTTTCTATTGCTCCTTATAGATTTGCACTATAGTCAAGAAACATTTAAGCCGAATCTGTATTTGGGAGTCGTTAGTTCCAATTCAATATCACTATGAAATTCTATATTATTTAATAAATTTATTGGATATAGTTTCTGAATTATTCGTAAATAAACAAATTCAAACAGAAATAATTAGTATAACGTGTTATAACAATCAATTATTATTTAAAGCTGATTTTGAGTGTTAAAGACGATAAATGTACTGAGCAAGAAATATTTGTTTCTGCATGCGTTTCGTAGAAGCTTGTTATACAACGAGTGCTTTTATGGATTTTAGTATAAAATGTATGTATTTATATGGTTTAAGATAACTCTTGCAAAATAAAGATTCATCTTTATAGCCGTAGAAAAAATTTTTTTATTTAATTTTATAAACTTATTTTTTATTAATATAAATTCATCAAACTCAAATGAACGGTATATTTATAAACAAATTACTGAGGCCCTTCCTATGGGGCTTCTTGTATTATAGTTGTAATATTGCGAATTATATTGAATTTTTTCTAATAGATCTGATGCGATGGTACTATGTCATTTTTATTTTATAATAAATAATTATCAGTCATGTACTGAACATAATTCTGAACTGACAGCCAGTTTATTTCTTTTAACATAGTTGCAATCTTCATCCTTCTGTCCTTTATTAATAGAATATAAATAGGCGAAGTAAGGAGCCCAAATATTTTACATGAGCAGGCTTAAGAGGTAAAGGGGCCAATTATTAATGGATAAATTGCTCGAACAAGTTTTTAAACCCTAATCAAAAGGCGATATAGAATGGTTTTAAAAATCAAGGCTTGTGAAAATCATAAGTAATGCCAATGCTTTACAAACCAAAAAATTCAACGTGCTAATACTACTATCGGCTTTCGGTATTTCGTTCCAAGTTAAATCATTTCTCGTTTTTGTTACGCTACGAGTTTACCCTTGTGGGCCTCAGTCTCGATAAGGTGGGAATCACCATTTTAGCGTCTCTCGAATTATAATTACCAGTATACCATTGATAGCAGCCGTTTTGACTATAGTCTGTATCTGTTGATATAATGAAAATATTTTTTCTGTAATTTTTTGTAATTTAATATTTAATTTGTTTTTTTTTTATCCCTTCTTCTTTAGGTTCATATGGTAAATAGTTTATTACTGATACTCTATACAATACTTTGTTGTTATTTGTTGTTATCTTTAAGTTTTTATAAATTATCTAATTTTTATTTCGTTGCTGTATCAAGTTATGGCTGTATCTTGAAATGCGCCACTGCAGAGTTGACCTTATTTTGTTATCAGCAAAAGTGGAGAAATTTTCTAAAAACAATGCACACAATTACAGTTAAAACAATCACTTATTTTAAATAATCAATGCATGTTTAAGGATGATTTAAAATTTAATGCCAAAAACTATATTTACAAATAAAGTGTTTTAGAAAATCTTGTACCTACACACATTGAATTGAAGTGGGACAATTATTTTAAAATGAATAATTGAAGTTTTATATTGATTTCCTTTGATCCTTATTATACCAGGTGTTCAAATTAAAGTGTTACAGTTGAATACCGCCTTGTATATAAAAACGTTTCAGACGAAAGTTTTATAGTTTTTAGGGGAAAACATTTTGGCTAAAATCGTTTTTTATAGCTAACCATAATATGGCAAACTTTTTTGCCAAGGGCGAAAGTTCTGGACCTTAGTCCGAACCCGACTGAGCGCTTACCCAAGGGATCCTTTCTATATAAACCAAAATTTATGTGACTGTTGATTGTATTTAACAATGTCACGTTCAATGTAGATTAATAAATTGAAGGTTTGTTTCATTGTCATAAGTGTCTTTTTTAATTATTTAATTTAAACATTAAATACTTATTTAGAATTTTTGGTAAATTCTTTAGATTTTTTCAATTAATAATAATGCCAATTATTACACTCGCAGCAAAATTTTCAAGTAGTTGCTACTCAATAAGTAAAAATCCAATAAAAAATGTTTCCTTTAAAAGTTACCTATTTTTTTATATAAAAAAAAAGTTTACCTCGATGTGGCCATATTATAGCCAGCTATAAAATTGAATTTAGCTAAAATGTTTCCCCCAAAAAACTATAAAACTTTTGTCTGAAACTTTTTTTTTTTTTTTTTTTTTTTTTTTTATAAAATGCATATTTTCGGCGGTATTTAACTGTAACACTTTAATTTGAACACCCGGTATAAAGAACGATAATAGAAAATTCAAAGATTGTCTTCTTCCATAAAATGGATACTCACGGTTTTCCCATTTTTTTGTAATCAAAATTTTACGTAAGTCAAACTGTCCTAATTACCCGTTCTGTTTTTTTTTTTTTTTTTTTTTTTTTTTTTTTTTTTTGGCATCGACTGTAAGCCATTTGCCACACACTCAAAACGGTATTTTTTTTTTTTTTATTAGATTATCATGTGGGTATGATACAAGTAATAATCTAGATCATGATATTATTTTCATTGACAAATTCTAATATTATGTCATAAATATTTTTATTAAAGGTTGCGAGTAAAGTAGTAATATTGAGAGGTGGATTGATATTAAATTTATTTAAATTAAATAATAGTCCCGTTCTGTTTTGAAATTTACATTTCTTCAGAAAACTTTACCTTCAAAGTATGAATATGTTAGCAACACTTTTAGATTCGGAATTGCCACTGTATGTACAACATTACAGATTGCATTCGGCTGGAACCCTTTTTGCAAATTCCACACTGAATAATCAAATATCAAATTACAGACCAACAAGTTTGATTACAAATTTTCCAATTTTTTTTTTGAAAAATATCTAAAAAAAAATAGATTATAAGAGTATTTAATTGATAAAAAGATCCTAAAATATTAGTTTGAAAACTATCTTAACGAAAGGACGCACATAGTTAAAATAAGAAACAAATTTAGTAATCATCTTAAAATTCAAATAGGTGTCCCACAAGGAATATTCCTTAGTCCTATTCATTTTTATCATTTATATAAACTCCGTGTTAAACTTATGTTTATGGTGTCTCATTATCTTTTGCAGACGATATCGTATTAATGTTTGAAGGTAAATACTGGGAGGCTGTAAGATCAAAAGTTTTAAAAGATTGTTAAAATAAGAAAGAAATTTAGTAATCATCTTAAAATTCAAATAGGTGTACCTACCAGAAGGAATATTCCTTGGTCCTATTCTTTTTATCATTTATATAAACTCCATGTTAAACTTATGTTTATGATGTCTCATTTTATTTTGCAGACGATATCGTATTAATGTTTGAAGGTAAATACTGGGAGGCTGTGAAATCAAAAGTTTTAATTGGGGAAAAAATTACAAAAGCCTGGCCGGATTATAATAAGTTGTCTTTGAATATATCTAAAACAGTATACATAGCGTTTTCCCTAACTGATGCAAATAGGCACATTTCAAACAGATTTGTATTGAGGAATCAAAATTTATTATCAAGGAAGTAGAAGATACAAAGTATTTGGTATACTAATAGATACAAATTTAAAATTGACTTTTATTTAATTCTAAATATTCTAAACAAAAAATCTGATGTGTCCAACACATGACTTTCTTGTCTAGTTATTACAGGCTGTTTCCGGTTATTTTATACAACCTATTGTATCACCCCCTGTAAATGTTTAGAGGATACATATATTTATAATAATAATAATAATAATAATAATAATACTCTCCCTAATTCACCCCCTTACGAGTGAATTTTAACCCCAAAAGCTGAGCTTGTCCGGGGAAAGGGACGGCTATTATTATTTGCCGTGGCGCTCCGGGGCGACTTAAAGATGATTGATGGTGCCATTTGACTTACAGGTGAGGAAAACCCGGAAAACCTCACCCACCATCATCGAGACGGTAATGTATGGCGAATTTTTTTAATCTGCATGTCATATCAACAGAAATTGAATTTCTATTAATACGCCACACATCAAATCCTAAAGCGAACCATGCAATTTAATTAAAAATCCACATGGTCCGGTCTGGGATTCGAAACCCATATTTTCCATACACATCTTACTATAAACATATTTTATATATTCATTGCTAACAAAAATATTTAAAAAATAAAATTTAACACTTTTCCTTAAATTTTTCCATTACGGTCCATTTTAGACAAATCATGTATAAACTAAAAATTATACAGAATGATATCGCAAACAACTGTTATTTGAGCATTTTTTTTAAAAATTGAATTTTTTACTTTTTGTCAAATTTCTCGAATACATACCATTTTAGGAAAATGTTGTATAGGGCAACTTTTAATTGAAAAAGTTACTTAAGTGTAAATAACAGATATATTCAAAAAAATTAGAAAAACGACCCCCTATAAAGTACCTCCCTCCGAGATGATCCGACTATGTCCAAATTCTAATCAGTTCACCGCAGGATAGATTAAAGCTTAAGTTAAGAAAAAAAACGTTAAACATACTATTCTACAAAAATAATGGAAAAAGAAAATCATTTCTGTAATAGATCCAAAACTATTCAACTCTTGACAGAAAACTACATAAAATCCTTTTAAAACGATATATAACAATAGTAGTCTTTTTATGTTGTGGTAGTTAAGATTCGGTATCGACGGAGAGTTAATACATTAGTGTCACTCTATTCATTTTCGTTACTGTGGTATATAGATATTATAATAGAGATAAAATAGGAACACCTTAAAATTAGATCACTTGCTTCTAAAAAAATAATTCCGATAGGATAGTTTATATACCTATTATTTTTTTACTTTCCTATCCCAACGGGATAGTGTATGAGTAAATAACAAAAATTTACATCAACGATATAGAAAAAGATAATCTTCACGTAGGTAACTTCATAATCGAATGTGTTAAAATTTTAAAGTGTTGAAAATAAATAAAACCTTTATAAATATATAGAATTTCAAAACAAATCAAAATAAATTAGATATACAATATTAGCAGATTAGCTAGGTACCTGTATTTCACGAAATTTTGTATAAATATGTAAATTAAATAAAATTAAAAACTTAAAACAAAAACATTTTTATTAATTTTAAAAAGATAATACATAATTTATTTACTTTTCGGCGGATCTCTGCACTTTAATTTTCTACCTCTTCTGTTCAAAATTTTTTCCGGGCCCACACAATCCTCATAAAAAACTCTCAGTTTCTCGTATTAGAATTTAAAAAAAAATCAAAATATATTTTTTTCAATAAAAAGAGGATTCTCATCTCCTACATAAACTATAAAATGACACATTCTTCTTCGTGAGATACCGAGTTGTCCTTGAATCTAAAAACATAATAATTTTTAATTTGTTAGAAATTATAACTTTTAATAAATTATTTTGAAATTTAGTAAGAAATCTTACCTGATAATAGTAATTGTGGTTTTCCTTTAAATGAATTTCACCATTTTCAATTCTTAAAACAGGGAACCATTTTTTTCTCTACGGCCTCTCTCAATGAAAGATTAGATGTGGCTACTTTTAAAAAACATTTAACCTCAACAAGTTCATCAGAATTAATTAAACCTAAAAAATATAAAAAGTTATTAAACTATTGTTATAATACGTAAATAATTATCGCTTACCATCAGGTGATGCACCTAGGAACCCATATTGCACATTAACAAATAACCCTGATGGTATAACTGTTTTGCCAGTTTCTTCTTGAAATTTGTTTATAGCCACACCTTCGTTTTGTATGCTGTACTCAATTGCTGGGGTAGTTATTCCTTGTTTGTCTGTCAAGATTTTTTTTACCAAATAATTGCATGGAGTACGGGCCCTCCTTTTGGCAACTTCCCCAAAATGAGAAGCCGTTAACCGAAATCTTCTTTCCTCCAAGTATCTTGGGTTGCTGAACTGTCCTATAGTTTCTTCTGATATTTGTTGTCACCTAAAAAAATTTAAATATAAAATCATGTAAAAAGTAAAAACGTAATATTCATGTTAATACCTTTAGTCGGTCAATTAATTTATTAACTTCTTCTTTAAGACATTCATCACTGATGTCTACCTCAGCAATATTAGATCCGTACTCCGTTGTTTCTGATGGTTTTGGTTTCTTATAGCTTTACTTTTTCTAACAGTAGGTTTTCTTTAAATTTTGTCACGCTCCTCATTATTTACCCATTTTCTTAGAAAATGGGGTGTTTCTCTATTAAAGCATTGCTTCCAAATTTTGATGTACCAATTAACTCCATTATTGTAAAGAAGAGCGCTCAAAACACACCTACTTTGGAAACCGTTCCTTGAATGAGATTTAATCGTTTTCCCATATTGAAACGAACAATAATATTCATAAATGATTCTGCTTTGTTGGTTGTTTCGTTGGCTAAAAGAAGCTGTGCTTTTGTTAAAAGTAAATTTAATGCTGCGTATACATGGTGGTGAGCTCCTGATGATCTGAATTCGGAATGTTTGTTAATATCGTTGTTAACATCGCAAATTTCTCTTCGGCAGTTAACGTGATTACCAAAAACATGTGTTTATTTTATTATTTCTTAAATCTTGTTTAAGTTGTGCAACTCTTCCATCTTTTTTAGTGTAAACCTCGAATTGTGCTGCCTTTGCCAATTTTTGTATGATATCACCTATTAAATATTTCCTTGCATTTAAAGAAACGGTTCTAGTGTTCTTCTTTATGTTGTAAAGATGTTTGCTATAATTTTTAATACAATGATTTGTGCATTCCGCTTTTGTTACCTGAAATTAAAAATACAATAACGTAAACTAGTTTAACATATTAAACATATTAAAATGTGTACCTACTTCTACACGGAAAAATTGTTTATTATTCAAGAACCAAATCGTTTTTTTTATACAACTACCCCTACTACCTTTCAACGTAATGGAAATAAATCAAAATATTAAAAATGTAATCTTTTGTTTTCTTAGAATGCAGGTAGTCAAAATTAAATTATTTTTATTTCTTAATACTTTAATAAGATTTACAACCTTAATCTATGAACATTATGAATTTTAAAATCAAATAACTACCTACTTCTTTGGTCCTCTAAGTCTTATAATAAGTCTTTTAATAAGTATTATAATAATAAATTGTCTAGACTTAGGTACCTAATACTTACTTACGGAAAGTGAAATCATTTTAATTTAATCCCAGTATTTTTAAAATTTGTATCTTATATTGTAAAATAATGAAAATAAGAACAATTTGTTTTTCTATCTTATGAAGTTAAAAATTCTTTTAAAATCAATATAAGAGGTAAATATTTATTTCCACAGGTGTCAACGATATACGCCATCAAATACTGTGGGATTTAAACCTGAATCGCCGAATCCAAAGTCCTAAGCTCTGCCCATTCCTTTATTAATGGTATTAATTTATATACATCATTTTTATAAATCTAAATATTTCGTTTTCAGCTAAAGCAAAAATCGGTCATTTAATTTTATAGATGATAATAAATTTTCTCCGTATTTAAAAAAATAAAATTTATCTTTTTTTGAAAACATGGATCTAGCCATCAGTATGTAGGTATATAGAATTAATAAATACAAATAAAAAACTCGTTTTTAAAAAATTTTCAAAATAAATAATTATATAATTACTTATTGCTTTGTAATTACTATTTAAATAAAATAAATAATTTTATTTTTTTTTGTACTAAAATATTGATCTTCTCTCGTTTCCGTAACAAGATAAAAATGATTCTACGCTAAGAACTCCGTGAGTAGCAAATAACAAATTCATCGGATCCATAATTAATTTTGGCGAATAGATTATTTTACCAAATATTTGACTACATGCATTACTGGTTAGGCAGTCCCGCAGTACAGAATTCGACCGCAAATCCTTTGGAGACTCTATCCTTAAGCTGTAATTTCATAAACCTTGCAAACATTTTATAAATAGTACCTAACTTTCTGTAGGTATATTCATATTCATGCATCACATTGTTTATTGTTTATAATAACTTTACATTTTTTTGCTCTAAAATGAGTATTTATCTTTTACACACACAGGTGTTTTAGTAAAATTCAAATGAAAAAGGTTGTTTCCTCAAATCATTAACAAATTAAATATTCGCTAATATTTTTCTGGAAAACATTTAAGAAATCGACAAAAAAAATATTTAAAGAATGTCCGTTAAAGTAATTAAATAACAGTACGTGAATCGATACATGTTTTTGTTTCAAATGTAAAATGAAGCGGGCGAGGATACAAGGGGTAGTAATAGGGTAATTACCCCCGAGCTGTTCAAAGAAATCCTGGAATTTATTAAATTGTAACCTCGAGATTTTACGAGAAAGCAAAAAAAACAAGATGACTGTGACGAATAAAATTATTTATCCCCTCCCCTCTAGCAAAATATTACAAGATTCGCACCCGAAAGAGCACCGACTAAAAGGACACCTTAGTAAACTGAGAGTAGTAGAAGATAGTGAGTGCAGATTCTGTGAGGAGGATGACGAAACCTCTATTCATGTTCTGACTGAATGTGTAGCACTCCAGAATCCAAGGGCACTATACCTAGAAGCATATCAAATAGAAGAGGGGGATTTACCTAACTTGAAGCCATCCAAATCCTACACTTACTTGAGGATAGGAGTGGAAGGGTCGTTATAGGCATTGATATATTTCCTTGCTGCATTAGCGACAGAAGGGTGCACAATAGATCTTTTAGGTATACTCAAAAAAACTCGAGTACTTCATATTTTAGAGTACTCAGTACTTTTTATTCCTATAGTTAACGAGTACGAGTACCGACGCGCGCATATAGATCATAATGATTTCACCTTGGAAAGGTTAAACCATTTCAATATCCTAGAGTTTTTAGGATTATAGCTTCTTTGGCTTTCCACAAAAATTTCAAAAAATAACTAAAAATAATACTGTTACGCTGGTTTTTAGTATCACAATTTATTTCAACTGAACTTTACAATAACTATAATTCAACTTTGACAATAACTTTACAACTGATAATATTCACGTATAACGTCTATCATAAAACTCCCCCTCTGACGTCAGGTCGTCGACTTCTATAGCTTTCTTGACCTTTCGAACCTTCTCGGCCTGTCATCTAGAATGTTCTTGACGGGTAATGACATTTCTGGAATATTCTTTTACTTGTACTTTTACTTATGACGACCGCGGCATACTGTAGAGTGATGAGTAACATTCCACTTCTTTTTGTTTTCATCTGTACGTTTCCTATGATAGCCGCAGGCTACTGCAGGGTGCTGCGTAACAATACAAATCGGTAAATGCTGAATTTTAAAAAAATCCAAATCTTCAGCTTCGCTTCTTTCTTCTTGCTCCCTTTTCTTCTGCTTTCTGCTCTAACTCTTGCTGTTTTCCTGTTTTCTCTTCTTACCCCTCCTTCTGACGAACTCTCCTTACTGCTAAGTTCTCTTTCCTTTTCCATTCACACTTATCTTTAATTTAAATAAAACTTTCTTCGTCCTTCTTTTTTATTTTTTTTTATTATTATTTTATTATTATTTTATCTCCATGATATAAAATCTTTAATATCTATCTATCTATCTTAACATCAATATAATATTTTCTGACTTTTTTTATTTTCCAACTGACAATTCCAAAACCCTCTGTCACTCTTCCCAAAATATATCTGATAATTCCATTTTCAAATTTCCACTACCATCGCGGTCACAACCCTAAAACAATTTCGAATAACTTATCGACGCCAACGATACAGGACGGAAAAGATAAGAACATATCAAATGACGGAATCATGACAACTTAATATGTTTTAAAATATATCTGTTCTTTTGAGTATTCTCTATCTGTATCTCTGCCCCTACCTAATATTACTAATAATATTTTACATTAACATTAAAATTAAAATTTGGGTGTACATGTTAATGGTAAGTGCTAACTAATTTATAGAAGAAAAGAATCACTTATTTTCTTCTATACTCTCGTTTTTTGTTTGTTACTTATTGACTTACTGTATAATTCATTTTTTCTAAACTTAGTCACTAACTAGAATTATTTACTCGTTACTCGTTTTTTTTTTCACGAGTACTTCCTAAAATTTGCAAAAGTACTCATTTGCTTTGGGTATTATTCTTCTAAGTACTCATACTCAGAGTACTTTGTAAAGCTACTCATTGTGAAGTACCTACTCATGAGTACTTTAACGCATCACTTTTCCCAGCTCTGCCTGAGATGCAATATATTGCAAATTGTGTAATATGCTATCTATTGAAATATACTTAATTTTAGTGGCACTTTTCAATGATAAGAGTATTGTGAAATTAATTTGAATATAATACAGCTTGGTTAATTAATACTTATCTATAACCTCTGTACCGGTTTTGATGCCTTAAACTAACTGTTGCAATTTCTTCAATTTTACTTTTCTTAACCTTACTGTCGGCATATCATGTATAATGAAATAATGAAAAACAAAATGCCGTGGAAAAAATCACGCATGTCGTAGGTCTTCAGTTCCGTTGTATTATCACGGGCATGACTTTCTGCTATTCTAAATCATGTCCTACTTTAAAAATATTTTTTTTATCATTTGTTATACATGTTGTGCTTATTGTTCGTTCCTTATTTCCAAATGGCATTCGAGTTTTTGTCATTTGGCATTCCTGTTGAGTTACTTCTTGGCCTTTTAAAATTTAATAATCTTGCTATTAATATAAATTAATTTAGATAAGAAATGTGTAGGGTCAGTATTTTCACCTTCAGATAAAAGGTCAGCTAATTTTTATCTCCCGGATAACTTCAGTTATTTTTTCACTTTTGGGATAAAACTAACCTGCAGATAAATTAGTCTAATCTGAAAGATAACTTATGTTACCTATTAACTTCCTGATAAAGTACTTAACTGATAAATAAATAAATAAATAAATAGGTATATGACATATATGACACGAGCCAACATATTATTTTATTTGCTCTTATATATGTTATGTTTTTGTAAATAGTGGTTTATAGTGTTTCTAGATTCAATCCAATACCGGCGTTTATAACGGGGGTGCGGAATAATTCGCGTTATAACCGCTGAGAATGCTACGAATTCTATACCCTCACATTGCAAATATGTGCAAATCGTCTTGGTATATGCTTGGTATAGCACTGATGAGGCACACTTAAGTTTTAAACATCAACACACCTACAGTTGATGTAAAGTGCACAAGTGAGCTATCAGAATTGCTGGCGCGCCTGGCTGCTTCAGTTCTATCTTTGTTCAGTAGCGTGCACGGTCTGAAAATTTTTCTCAAAGCGTTTGTTAAACTTGTTTTTATTTTTCAGCGTTTTTGTTAAATTTTGATTTGTGTTGTACGAGATGGCTTTCTGGAGACCTTTTAAGGTAATGAATTGCAGGTTAATGTTGATATTCACATTAATAATGTATTTCACATTAATAATGAAATTCCAATAAATAATTAAATTCAGAATAATGATGAAGTACAATTAAATGCAGTACAAATTAACGATGAAGTACAATTAAATGCAGTACAAATTAATGATGAAATACGTATTAATAATGCAATTCATATTACTGACAATCAAGGTGAAGCACAATCTAGCAATTCAAAAATTAGGACTTACATATTCAAGTTCAACAGGTCATTAAAAATATGTTTGCTCGTCTTAAATCAGAAAATCCAAATATTCCACAAACGGATGCAGTTAAAAGAATATGTAAGTTAACAAAAATTCCCTTTTCCACAATTTATTTCGTTATTAAACGAGGTGTTGTGATTGAATACAGTGCAAAACGAAAACGTGACGTCAGCCGCCGGATAGATGATGCATCTAAAGATGTGATTTGACGAACGGTTTACAACAGGTATGAAGATACCAGTCCCAACCTTAGAGATACTTTTTAGAAAATTACAAGATTTTGAAGATTTCAAATATAAATCATTAGAATCACTTCGACAAATTTTAATGACTTGTGGTTTTAGATATACAAAGTTAGATAGTCGAATGTGCATTATGGAATCGCGTCGTATTGTGGAATTACGTCAAATTTTTTTAAGGGAAATTTTTAAATTTAGAAATAGCAATAGAAATATAGTTTATTTAGATGAAACATGGTTCGACACATGATGTCGTTCAACGTGGTTGGGCAGACGGTTCACAAAATTGTGTTTTAAATGCACCATGCTCGAGGGAGAAACGAGTCATCTATCTATCTAATCTATCTATCTATCTTAATTAGGGCGTGGTTCAAAGCCCACTTGTACTGAAGCTCTAGGCTTATTGTACCCCTCACAGTTTCTATCCTATCAGATTGATTTTCTTGATGAATTCAAGAATATGTCTGATGGACGCTTTCGCGATTTCTTCAGGTTCCGGATATTGTACCCCGAAGTACCATTCCCGTTCCCATTTAAGGTTCCGACAGTGGCATAGTATGTGAATAGGAGTTTCGTCATTCTCTTCACATATTCTACATGTGGAGTCATCATATATCCCTAAGAGATTTAGGTGTCTAAGGCCGCAGTGTCCCGTAAGGAGTCCTATTACGGCCTTTACCCACCCACTTAACATGTTGGTATGAGATACCACATGTGGGTTCTGGTCCAATAAGAGTTTTTTCCGCTCCCTTCCTTGATATGTAATGCAAAGGTGCGGACAATTTAGCATCATCATAACATCTCCTCTTTATTCTATCTCAATGTTAATGGTCGTTCATTGTTTTGATTATTTGATTGGTTGTAATTCACATTTTAATACATTGTTATTGTATTTAGACTTAGTTTTTTCTTTAATTTATTGTGCAGACAAAAATTACTTTCCTCAGTGTAGAAATGCGGCAAAAACGTCAACTGCCAATATAAATCTGACCACTCCGACATCAAAGGAGCCGACTTAAGCTGTCACTACTTGAGTGCGTTTAGAAACCTCGCACGGCGCGTCTGGACCCTATTTTAATGTATGTGGTCAGACGCGTCGTGCGAAGTTTCTAAACGCACTCCTGTATTGGGCATTCCAACGACCTGTCAAACTGCTGACAAGTGGGAACTGACATTTAGATATGGCAACATACATATATAGATTGTTCAAAGCAGGTCGTTTACGAGCGGCCATATTGCCTCGCAAGTGCTCATTAATCAGAAGAATGTGTTCACAAATCAATATTTAGTCTTTGAATATAGTAAAAAAAAATAATTACCTACATTTTTACTTCAAGACATTAAGCTTACGTTAATTTTGAAAAATATGGATGATCAGTCTGTGTAACTATCTATTACCAGGCCCACAGGATTGCCATAATTTTGCCATATTATAACCTGTCAAAACCCACTGGTAGCCATTTTGTTTGGAATGCCTAATTATTAATTATACTGGGGTTCGGAACGAGTTTTTATATTCTGCAATTGATAAAGGAATAACTATACCCAATTAATAATTTAATTTATTTAATTTTAATAATAAAAAAGGTACGCCCATGTGCACGGTCCTTTTGAAGTCGGCGCTAGTCGGTTATTATGCCGGATTGAATTGTGTCTAGAAAGACTATATTTTCGCAGGCGCAGTAGTTAAAAAGCGTTCGCGGAATAAAAAGAACTGAACTATTGGTTCTATCCTGCATTCGGGGTCAAATTATTATTGGTTTTGAACCGCTTGTCTATACCTGAAACGCGCGCGGTAAAAATTTAGAATTGATAATGATCTGGGCATGCGCTCAAAGTATGAATTAGTAATTCTGAATCAGTTCAGGATTGTTACCGCGAACGAAGCTTATACTTAATATGTTTTGTATAATTGTATATTTATTTTTGAAAAAATACTTACGGAAAAATAGGCGACATAATAAAAAACCTACATCTTTGAAAAATACATTTAATCAAATCTAGGTAAATTACAATCCACCAGACCCCAGAATCAGTTTATGTATTTATTTTGCTGTACTTCTTTGTTCTTTCGAGCATAACTTTAATAATATCACTTCTTGCTTATTGAAAGTTGATCTTTTCTTTTTGTCACTTGCTTTATGATATTTTAAACAAATCGTTTCAGAAAAATAGTGACATATCGCATGCATATGATGACTACAGATCTGCACTGGAATTCTCGTCTTTCAAATATAAAACGTGTTGAGATGACTATCTTCGTTCCACATAATGCGATTCTTATGTAATGTCTTTCTCTATTTGATTCGTTACTTGTTGAGTTCGCACATAAGAATCCCTGTCCAGGAGGCGAATCGGCATACTCGAAATATGGTCCCAAAAAGCGAACGCTAATTAAGCTTTTTTAATTCACCGCAAGGGCGCTGGTGCTAGTAGCGCCGTTCAATTTTTTATTTTTTTTAATTATTCCTAAATATAGTTTTAAGAGCAAAATAAAACACAGTTAACAGATTTTTTTATTATTATAATACAAGCATAAAGGGAGATTAGGGAATGTACATGATATTGCCTCATACTTTAATTTTGGCTTTCCCCTTTTTATTTTGCTAACAGTACCATCAGTAAAAAGAGCCATATTATTTGGAAATATCTTTTAAAAAGTGTAGAACAGCATCATCTCTAGAAAGTGCTTTATTGGCCCTAGGAACGATATATATATGCTGCCACTGTTCTAAGCGTTTAGGATCCTATAAAAAACGTTTATAATGACAAAATTGGGGTTCAACTCTTTATCTAACATTAAAACTCTATAAAATGTTCTTTTCTAGTAAGTTAAATTTAATGTAAGTATTGTTGTTTGTAAGGCAAAATTTTATTTTATAAAATAAACTACACTTCGTGATACGTGTTTTGACTAGTTTACAATAAATATTATATTTAGACTTAATACATTATTTTACTTACATTAGAAGCTTTAAAAAGACATTAAATTGATTTCTCCTTGTGTATTCTTAAGTTTTCATGTGATTTATATCCCGTTTTACAATCTGGAACGAAGTAAATCTTGCTTTGATGTTATTTTTCACTCATGTTACTTGTACTATTTTACATTGACTTATATAGAAAATTAACGGCAGTGACGTTCGACCTGCCAATTACAGTCAATTTAGCGAACTTTACAAAAAGAAAAAAAGAAAAATTTGGTTATTGCCGATTCGCCTCTTTCTAACTAGTCTTCATACGCACGCATAAATAAATTGATATGAAGGTTAAAAATTCTCAAGAATACCTCACGTAATTAATGGAACTTATCTGAAGATGAAAAGAGTGACCCTTAGTTAGTTATCTGAAACTTTATCTAAAGGTGAAAATACTGACCCTAACAGTGCGAAAGAACAAACTGTTGAATAAAAGAAGGTCGTCTTTCAAATATAAAAGAATACTAAAAATATACTGCAAAAAAAAATACTGGTACTGAATAGTAATTGATAACTAATACAGCCAATGTATTTTTTGTAGTAAGACGTCTCCGAAAATAAAATGTAAATGTCGTTTACCTTGGATCTATTTAAAATGTAGTTTCAATAAAAATGGGCTGTTAAAAAATGAAAAACATTTGCCATGGATTTTAATATATTTAATAATTTATATATTTCATAATTTTGAGCAACGATAAAAAAGTTTATTAACATGTTTACTAATTTAAAACTTTAAACATCCTTCAAAACAATACTAACCAATAAAATTGAAGTCATAAAGTGACAATTTTTATGTCAGTAAAATACACGTTATTTGCTAAAATTAAGTTTGGAAGGTTAACAGAGGTGTGATAATAGATTATTTAAAACAATATACAGTTTTATAATAATTTGTTAATTTCGGGATTAATTTTTAGATCCCAATTCCCACAATAAATGTATACTTGCTCTCTTGTAATAATAATAGGATTAAAATAGTATATTATTAAACGAGCAAATAATGGCCATAAATTGCAAGTCTAATACTATACTTTGTCCACGACCTTTATGGTTTCTTTATTAAATAAAAGTTAAGTGTAGGAATGGAAAGTTTTTATTAAACATAGGTAACTAACTGTTGTTTTTCCAATTTTCAATTTTTCGATTTTCGATTTTTTTTATTTTTTGATTTATCGATTTTTCGATCTAGAAAATATCGTTATGAAAAGTATCGCCTATCTTTAGTTAGCTACCGGAATGTGCCAGAATTACAAAAGCGTGAATTATCATAATTCACTCCGTGATATATGGGTACTATATGCTTTTAGTTAGGAGGTAGAATATTGATTTATTATTAAGTGGTCGTGGACAAAAATATTTCGAAACGTTTTCGTTTCTTTTGGTCATGATATATCGTTTTTGAAACAGACGATGTCTTTCAAGACTACCTATCCTGGTTTATCGGGGGTACTTTCCCCTTTTGTTTTACTATGCATTCGAACAATCTTTCAAACAATTAGGCAGGAACCAAAGATATCGGATAATAAATACGCCTTATTTACATTGAATTTGTCCGCATCCTCTTTCTGACAGTACGCTCTTCCTATGTTGTCAGATCTTTTCTTCAAATATCCTGCATTAAATTTTTATTAAAAAATTACTATTCCCTTTAATATAATCTATTAAAAAAAAAATTAAAAGCATCAATATGAGTTTTTTATTCATTACAATAACTTAAAATTTTTATTTATCGTCATTTACACGTGTATCTTATGTGGATATTGAACATTCTGGTTTATTACTTTTTAAGTTTGGCAACCTAAGACATTTTGTTGACTGTGTCAAGTGACAGCTTAATTTTTATTGTGCTTTTTGGTAGTTTTTTAGATTTTCGAGAATAATTTGAACATTGAACTGTTTAATAAGTACATTTAGGATGGTAAGGAATTGTGTATAGTGTCTCTAACTATTTGTAATAAGAATGTTATGCGGCCATTGTATAGGTTAGGTTTTGTTAGCATAGACGGAGGCATATATAGGAAATAAGGCTTGATTTATTTAACATTGTAAAGGCACGTATAACATTTTCAGTGATACCAGTTCTAAAAAAGTTGTCATTCCGTTATGCAGACAACTCTGAAAGTAGGAGTGATGTACAATCCAAAGGGTATGTTTTAATAAGCTCCTTTTTGTATATTTATATCTAAAATAAAGTTGTTTTACTGTTTTTTATAAGTTTTTTATTTCATAAAGAAAGCTAGTCGTGATAATATCGATGTAAAAACTAGAAAGAAGATATATAATGCTTGGCATTCTATATTATACTCTTATTTAACATACCCCCTTAACCCCCATTTTTAATCAGATTTTTTAAAAATCAACAGGCTTTGTTTCGTTATAGAACTTTATTTTTCCTGAAATTTTCAAGTTGATATCATTTTTCGTT
This sequence comes from Psylliodes chrysocephalus, assembly GCA_927349885.1. Taxonomy (NCBI): domain Eukaryota; kingdom Metazoa; phylum Arthropoda; class Insecta; order Coleoptera; family Chrysomelidae; genus Psylliodes; species Psylliodes chrysocephalus. The sequence continues at coordinate 46,542,035 of OV651817.1, forward strand.
TTTAACTTATCGTGAGGACAAAACACGTGACATGGGACGGACAGACAAAGTAAACCTATAATACTTTTCAACTCTTCACAGACTAATGTGTAAAGAGTATAAAACAATAATAATAAATGGCTTTTAATTTTTATTTGCTCTTCATGTATTTTGTTAACAATGATCTAGAATAACAAATTCGCAATTTAGCACTTTCAAATCAACGACGAACAACTACTGGACTAATTTCGTTTATAAAAATCGAATTGTTAACATTCACAGTGCCACGTAGTTGTCAAATTATTAAGAGTATGTGTGAGTTATGTTACAAGGATTGTTTATGGTTATAATTCGGTATATTGACTTAACATAAGGCTCTAAAACGCACAAAAGACTTGCAAAATTACATTAACTAGGTATGTTTGCATTCTTAATGCCAGTTATTATCAGTTTAATGTATTTTTCTCGTTGCATCTATCATAGTTGACGGTAATTTCCAGGAAAAATCGCAATTAATTTTGATGCGTGAAGCGTAAAGCAAGCGTCATGTACGTAAGTATTGATTCATTCATAAAACGTATGCTCGCTCCTCAGATAAACAAATTATCCCCACTCAAATTAGCAGCCGTCTCGTTCTTTCTAATGTGGCAGCCGATGCGATAGCTCGGTCTGCGTACTATGAAACACAATCTGATTGATTGAAATAAATAAGGGTTTAATTTTGAATGAGTAAATTAGTCTACCCATTTTTTCGTCGTTTCAAATCCTAATAAAATTGTATCTCCAATTTGAGCTGCTATTTTAAGCTATATTAAATTATACAGAACGATTTTTTGAATACCCTCTGTATATATTGAAAATTGTTTCTTTAAATTTACCTTTGATTCAGAAGACCTATTGAACGTGTATATGTAATTAAGATTTGATCAAATAATTTTTATAAAATGTAAATAAACCCTCCCGAAACACTATGGTTATGTGCGACGTACGATACCCCTTTCCCCGTCTGGTATGTCATGCGGACAGAAGGTGTATTGGTTATACAGTGTGAAGGGCGAGTCTAGCTTAGATAATATGATGTCATGGCAGGAACATGATAGGTTATGATCTGGCAACACTGTAGCCAGGTGATTTGACAGGGTTAATGATATAGATAGTTATATAGATTGATCATCCGTTTTTAAAAATAAACATTGAAGCCTTGAAGTAAATATGTAGGCAATTCTTTTTTTTTTAGTATTCCAAGGCTGGAAATAGGTTTTAAAACAGATTTTTGCTAGACCGATTTAAATTAATGAGCACTTGCCAGGCAATATGGCCGCTCGCAAACGACTTTGTGATCTACTATTTTGTATATTTATGGATGCCACTTTCTGAATAAATATTTTTGTTTTTAAACAGAGTTGGAGTAAGCCATGACTTTAATAAAAAAAGTCAAAAAGTCCAACATTTTGAATTAATTTTAAACATGTATTTACTTACTAAAACAAAATATAAAAAACGAAGTTTTATTTTCTTCAAAAATCTTATCATAAAAACTGAAACCATTGATTGATTAAATATTAAAAACTTATGAAACATATTACTTATTAATAATGTTCATTAGAAAAGTTAGTTTTTCGGCTTTTTAGACTCCTACTCGGTTGCTTTTGTATTTGTCTCTTCATGAACATTCTCACAAATACTTGTGTTTTTGCATGTGGCTAACCATAGCTTGTGTACACTGATTTTTTGTTGGTTTGGACATTGTTTTTTGTCCTCCTTAAAATATTTTTAAATAAGATATTTCCGTAAACTAATTTTTTACACGTTTCACTATAACAGGCTAACTAAACTTTAGTAGAGTAACTCCGCAATAATAATGCCAATGCCGGTATTTTGAATAGCACCGAGATATATCTTCCATATGCCATATAAAGTTATAATGGAACAAATAGAAGAGCCAGAAGTGGCAGGTACGATTCATATCTACACCGACGGTCCTAAAACAAAACAAGGCTCAGGATGTGGAATATACTCCAGACTCTTAAACCTAAACATAAAATGGGCTGTGAGCAATAGTGCCAGTGTAGTTCAAACAGAGCTAACGGAGTTTCTCATAGCAGCAAAAGAAGTAACCAGAAACAATATCACTGGAAGGACCATGCTCATCTATACAGATAGCAGACAAGCACTACTTACTCTGAACAGACCACGAATTTACTCAGGGTTAGTACTAGGATGTCACGAAGCTTTGGCCGAAGTATCCATCAACAATGTGCTGACAACCGTCTTGCTGATTTATTAGCCAAGAAAGCAGCCAACCAAATACTTTTTGGCTTGGCCCTTCTATTGGCCTGACAAAATTGGTAGTGACAGACCTAATTAAAAAACATTCCCTTGTGAAATTCAAGGAAAGATGGGATGAAACAAGAAACTGCATAGTTGCCAGAGAGCTCTTAAGTTATTCTGATAACACTGCAGCAAACAAATACTTCACTATGACTAGACAGAATCTGGGCCTATTCACAAGCATTCTGACTGGTCATTGCCAAGTACGGAAACATCTCCATATCATGGGGCTGTCAGAATCCGCATTCTGCAGAGGGTGCGAACAAGAAGATGAGACCATCGAGCATATCCTTTACGATTGCTCGACGCTCTCATTTATTAGAATATTTGTGTTCGGCGAGTATTGGCTAACCCCGGCCGATATAAGAGAAGCACCTCTTGGCGACGTTGTCAACTACATTAAATTTGTAGGCTGGCCCACGAGCTAGGAAGTGCCTATCATCTTAGGAGGATGCACAATGGGCCTAATGAGGCCTAATTGCCGAGGGGTAACCCACCCTCCATTCTTTACAGATACAGATCACCTTACCGGTCGTTCGGTGATTCCCCGACGTGCGATGCATTGTATTGTGCGCGCTACACAGTTGTCAGATGTTTTTTGCTACTCAATTGCCAGATATTTCAGTTTGAATTTGATAATACAATAATTTGTGCCTACTGGAAAAAGTTTAAAATAATGCGGTGACTCTTTTGAAAAAGTTATTTTAATGGGCGTGTTTAGTGAAATTCAAAAATATTTTTTTCTGATAAGTAACACAAAACCTAATCTAAAAATATTTTTTTTAAATTTTTCCCTTCTCAAATTTTCATACAATAATTTTTTTAAATTCCAAGAAATTCAAGCAAATTTGAAACGTGCGCCACTCTATTCTTCAAGCATCGTCATAATGAAGCCTACATTCTTATTGGCTGATTTATAATGTTCAAGCCAGTAGTTGATGTTTTTACGTGGTTGCCGTTTTTTGTAAAGAATTATTGAAATTCCGGATGACCAACAATCATTAAATGGTTAACATCGTGCAATTTAACATAAAAACATAAAAATAAATCTATATTGGTTTAAATTCCATTTTTAAGAAGCAACCTGACACTTACTATTTTAATTAACTTTATTAATCGACTTGTTATTCAATACCATACGAAATATTTTATCTGACAAGTCTGGCAACGTTGTTTCACTCTGTGTCATAACATAACCTAACCTAGTTTTCGATTGAGTTTATTGTTTGGATTTTTCTTTTAAATTGTATCTATATAGTGTTAATTTTTTAAAAATGGCAAAAATACAAACTGGATTTATGGAAGGATCTTCTGATAACTTACCTAAGGTGGATTCCGATATGATAAATGATTTTTTTATAAATAATATAAAGTTTATTGGCTCTGAAATTCGCAATGTAAAGACGAAACGGTAAGACACTTTTTTTAGCTGTGAAATAATTTACAATCTTTTTATAATTAGGTTCAAAAAGATTTGTATTAAATATAGGAAAAAAATGTGTTTTCTATTCTACAAACTCTGTTAACTAACTGCTACTAAATATTGTTGACATTTTATTTTTGCTATACCTATTTATTAAGTAACAATTATTCTATTGTAGGTCTGCAAAGGAAGCATATGGTGACAGTGCATTATCATATGTTCAACTCAAAAGAGAGGGTGTTTTGTGTAACATTAAAGCTAGGATTACCCCAGAACACAAAATTCACAAAAAAGCCTATAATGTTGATGCAGTAATAAACGAACAAGAGGAAAAGGTTGTGTCTTGTGAATGCACAGACTGTTCTGCTTCTGAAGGTAATATAAATTCCTCTAAATATTAAAAAAAACTGTGCATACAATGTAACAAGGTTCTATTATTTTTTAAGGTGGTTGCAAACATGGTGTTGCTTTCTTGTTATGGCTGCATCGTCGAAGTGAAGAACCTTCTACTACATCGACATTGTGTTATTGGAAAGGCTCATCTTTATCAAAAGTAGGACGTTCTTCTGACTTGAGGGTTTCAACACTATTTGGCCAGAAAAAAAACAGAAAAATTGAGCCACCTAATAAAACATTGCTAAAAGAGCTATTAGCAGAATTTCCTACAAGCCAAGGTGTTTTATTCCAATTACACAGAAATCCGAAGTTTTCAAATCTTAGTCTGCATCAATTAGGGATTAATTATAAAAACTTGAAGACTGCTAGTAACATTGATGAATTCATGGCATTTATGACAAAAAGTATGTCAAAGAGTGCTTGTCTGGAAGCAGAATTATTGACAAGGCAGCAATCGAACTGTCCTGAATGGTTTGAACTTAGATTTGGACGCATTACAGCTTCTTTACTGTATGAAACTGCTAGAAGTAAAACCTTTTCAGGTAGTTTAAAAGAAAAAATTCTTGGGGCGAATCCACCCATTGAGACTGAAGCTATAAACAGGGGTAAAAAGTTAGAGTCGGAAGTGATAAAAATTGTTAGTGAAATTAAAAATATTAACATTAATAAATGTGGACTTTTTTTAAATAAAAATTACCCAATCTTTGGAGCTTCGCCAGATGGCATTTCTGATTATTATGTCATTGAAGTAAAATGTCCATATAAAGAGAAGAGTTTGAATAATTATATATCGAGTGGCAAAGTGACCAGAAAGTTTTATTTTCAAATGCAACTACAAATGTTGCTTTCTAAAAAACATAAAGGGCTGTTTTGTGTGGCATCTCCTAATTTTGAAGTTGATAAGGAGGTTCAGATATTAGATGTTGATTTTGATGAACATGAACTAAGTGATGTTATGGACCAGGCAAATATTTTTTGGAAAAATGTTATATATCCTGTTATAATTGATTAAAATAAAAAAAACGAATTTTGTAAAATTTTCTTTAATAAATATTCTATTAAACATGTATAACTAATGATATTTACATTTATTTCTCAATTACATTACCATTAATATTTATCAAGTCTTTATACTAAGACACTTGACAGTTTATTGCAACTAACACTGCAGATTTATGTAATGTATATTTTCAATGCATTATTATGCTAGTCTTGATGTCACAGTACTGTTTGCCAATATTGTTTAAACACTCTAATTGTAGTTACAAATTTAATATTTTAGGAAGTGATGGTAAACATTAAAATGAAGAGGCTCAAGATATTTATTTTTGTGTAGTTTGTATGTATTTTGTATAAGTATCAGAACTTAAAATGAACACTGTTAAATAATTTGCATATTTCAAACGAATTGTAATTTTTGATAAATAAATTTAATAATAGAATCATTATATCTGGACATAATATAAAAGATTAATAAATTCAATTTTTGTGTTTATTGTAGATTATTTATTTAGTCCTGTAAAGAATGCATTAAATAACATGCAAACTTTTCTACAATCATTTGAGCAGTAAAATAACATATATGGAATGACAATTTTTTACAAAAAATGAGGAGATATGATGCCAGTTTTTGGCTTATAGGTTAACTCACTTGAATTATTACATTTTTTTAATATATTCTGGTATAATCCCAGTGAATTAAAATATTTCATTTCTTAAAGAGATTTATATTTCACAAAAAAAATCTATTACTAGCTCAACAATTTTAAATGTATTAATTTTTAAATAGATTACCATCTTAATGTGTTTTTTATTTTAAAAGGAGAATCTGAATACCTACCAATTTTCATATCCATAACATTTTCGATGAGGTCTTAAAAAAAATTCCGCTCTGTAGCAAGAAACTAAAAAAAAATATATTTCTTGATATTTAATTATCATTGGTCTTGACTGTAACATCTTTGGTTTTTAAATATAATAGACATCCTCATATAAATATTGACTTACCATTATAACTCGAAAACAGGCATATCTTTATTTATAAAGTTGATACAAAAATAACATTAATTCTAAATTTTATATGTTAAATAGTTTGGGCTATGCATTGATAAGTCATTCAGAATACTTCATAAACAAGATAGTAGTAGTTAAAGGTTATTAAATATAAAATTATATTTTTTAATGACATACTATTGACTGTAAAAATTACAAATTATTTCACTCTCACCCTGTACATAGTTTGGCAGAAATGTTTTATATTAATGGTGTTTGCAAATTAATTAACGCACAAACTATGACAGTAATATCATTTATGAATTGTAACAAGTTATTATTTATACATGCATGTGGTTTTAAGATCAAAAACTCTCTGACTCTACGAATCACTCTCTCAATGTGAATTCTTAAAGAAGCAATTCTTTTGTTCTGCTTAACTTCATCCACTGTCAATTTTTGTCCAGTACTTACTGATGGTGGTCTTATCAATAAACATGCTTTGGCTTCAAGTAAGGAAGCAACATGTTTAAACCCTCGATCAGCCATTACATGACACTTTGGCAAAACCTCCAAATATTTGCTTTTGGAAATAATGTCAGTATCACTAATTCTTCCTCCAAAGCCTTCTGAAATAAAATTAATAAATCCGTTGGGGGTACAAGAAATTAAAAATTTTATTGTATTACAATGTTTGTATTCTGACCATGTACTAGATTGTTTCAAGGGATTAGAAGGTTTTTGAATTTCAATTTCAAAACAATCAATGATGCTTTGAATTTCATTATATCTTGCTCTAAAAGGCAGTGGCAAGTATTTTTTTTATAATATCTTTTTCAGGCCAAAATATTAAATGTTGTAAAACAGTGGCAATTTTTGGCACAGAATCAACAAAAATATTATGGATGCTAGATCGCGAGAGATCAAAATCTCTTCCTATTCTAATATATGGATCATCCAACCTAATTTTCCATAAAGTTAGTATAACATGATCTGAGGGAATTTGTGCTTTCTTAGAAATAAAATCAACCATTTTATATAAATCATCGGGAATTCCTAAATAAAATTTAGAATGTTGTTTTATTAAATATAAAGTAGAATCCTTCCTAGAACTAGGCTTATGTAGGGTTTCTTTATTTTCTTCTGTGGAAGTAGTATTCGTCTGACTCCAGGATGATGTTGATAGTGTAGCAGAGTCTCTAGAAGATGAACTAACATCACTTGGAAATTTTGTTTTTTTTAAACTAGCTTTTAGTTTAGACTCGGTCAGTTTTTGCATTGTTAAAATAGGAGAACAACTTTTTTCTGCAACTATATTACTTTTTTTCAAATCCTTATATTTGGTCTCAGTCGACACACTTCTCATGATTGGTGTTATTTTTGCCTGAACTGATTTTGATGTGTTTTCAGTTTTCCTTAAATAATGTATTTGAAATGAGCCAGATGGTGACTCAATATGTGATGATACTTTCATACGTTTCTCATCTGGTGATTCACTGTCAGTTTTGAAAAGCTTTCTGGCAACTATTTTTGAAGAAGTTTTTGGTCGTTTCGGTGATGATACATTATGCTCGAATGAGGTTGATGCTAAACATTCTTCCTTTTTTTCAATACATTTCAAAGTTTCAATTCTTCTTTTTTTGGCAGAGTCAGATAAAGAGCTTTTAATCGGAATTTTGGGTGGTCTATCAATATATTTATGAGGCACAACATCTCCTTTAATTTTTAAATTTTTACCAATAATTTTGAACTGCATCCAATTTTCGGCATCTTTTTCCACCTAAAAAGTACATTTTTGTAATAAAAATAAATTCATACAATTATTCATTAGTATCCACAAGCTCGGTGTTAAATAATAAGGTATATTAACCTACAAAGTTGATCAACTATGTTTTATAAATTGATATCAAATTGAAAAAAATAAATAAATAGGTAAGTATCTTACGTCAAAATGGTCTTCGCATATAAAAGCACGATGGTAGTTTGTGTTTTTTACTTTTGCTGCAGCCCACCATCGCTTCTGAATGTCCAGATTTTGAGGAACTTTTATGAAAATTTTGTCAACTTGGCTGGTTTTATTACTGCAGGTAGGGACCAAACACTTGAAAATATAACCAGGCATTTTCAATAGAACGTAAAATAAACAAGGGTTTCTTCACACAGTTTAAAAACAATTTCAATTTTTTTTACAAACGAGGTTAAAAAACAAAATAAATACAAACTTTGTTTGTTTATATATCAAAACACGTACCAACCTAATTTTAATACAATTTTAGAAAGAGATAACTAACCATAAATATTACTATTAGAAAAAGATGGAGAACCAAACGCGGTTTTCTTGTCAAATTCGCACAGAAGAATTCCTGTGCTGACTGTTTTATGGTTCCATCGATTCATCAGCGACCAATGAAAATAGGCGCTTCATTATGACGCGTATAATGCCGCAAAAATAATGCGTTTTAAATTATTGATTTAAAAGTGAACTTTTCAAGGCACTATAACTTTGTTATTTATTATTAATTTAAAGTAGTTTTTGTACGAAAATAATTGTTTTTTTATGCTTAATCTGCTTATAGCATCAGATTCGTTAAATTCGTTTACACTGAACACGCCCATTAAATCACTGACTTAATATAAATTAATTCGTGCCAATCCTATTTTATTATTTATTGTATGCATTCACTTTTAAAATGTGTAATTTAAATTTGATAATTCGATTTTTCAGGGTTAAGTTGAACACCACAAGAACGTTAACCTTACCACGAATTGAAATAATGCTTTATGTTTATTCAATCGTAATGTCTTAGTAATATAATTATATCAACTAAAATTGATATAATTATATCAATTTTATGTTTGTTTACGAAAGCTTTCAGCCCTCCTATTATTTGTTTTGATTTGGTAATTAATAAATGATTTTAATAGGTTTTGAGGTTTTTATAGTTTTTTATATATTTAATTTGTTGAAGTTAAAGAGTTTTTTAGTTAAATATCATAGAATTCGTCTACTGACGATTTTTTCAAGTTCATTTATAGAGCAAGAGCCCGTGAGAGCCAGACCTTCGGAATTTTATAAAAGCTGAGAGTTCTTCTGTGTATGTCCCCAATACAGGTAAGAATGATCGCCGCCCATGAAACCTGAGTAGTGGTGGCTTTGGCAGGTAACAGGTAGCAAAGGTGCATAAAATTCCACCTCAAATTTATTAATTTATAAAACTCAATTTTTTTATATTTTATTCGTAATAATATTAAAACTCGCGTTGCTCATTGCCAGACACTTGATATGGTTACAACCCTCTGCCAGACACCCCTGAACTATTATAATTTGTAACTATACTTACGTTATATTATAATAGCTAAATTTTATACATATATTATTTGGACAACTATTAAATAATGTTTCCTTAATAGCCAGACAATTTCGAGGGTTATATCGTCCTGCCAGACGTATTAAATGTGTACAATAGTTATGAGTGAGAGGAGCATATGCAGCAACGGGTGTGAGTGAAATAGAGCGTGCAGTCTATTGCGATCTTCTACTGCGCGTCTACTGTTGTTTATTCCGAATTATTTAGTAATATTTTTTCTAATTTTTTGAGAAATTTCATTGAATAAAATTATTACAGTTTGAATAATAAATTTTTAAAATAATATTCCGTAAAATTTTATAATAAAATATCAATCATATCAAAAATCTAGTAACTCAATTCATGTTATTTTTAAATTTTATAAAGTTTATTATATTCAATTCAACTGAAATTTCAAAGTCATCAAAATTTTATTGTTTATTATACGAAAGAATAATTTTTTTGTGAGTTATAAATTACACAGAAAAATAATACAACGTTTAATATACGTTTGATGTACGTTTACTATGAGCATAACCGCGCACTACATAATACACAATGAGCAGCTGATGCGCAGTAAAAGATCGCGATGCTCTAGTTCAGTCATGATGTAATTATGGTTCCACTGACAATTACAGTGACAGTAGATTTTTTGAGTGCGTTTTGTTCGTTTTGTTTACCTAAATTATACCGTTTTTTCAATTTTAAAAATATATTCCTAAAGTAAGTAGATAGCATGTATCAAATATACAATCGTTTAGTTACCAATTACATACCTTTAAACTATTTTTTATGACCTGTAAACAATATTTTGAAATAAAATAAAAACAGTAAAAACGTATATGTCAAATTTATTGATGTTTTTGTTAAACGTTTGGTTAGAATTAAATGTCAGTAGAACCAAAATGGCATCACACTGAACTAGCGCAATAGACTGCACGCTCTATTTCACTCACACCCTTTGCTGCATATGCTCCTCTCACTCATAATTATTGTACACATTTAATACGTCTGGCAGGACGATATAACCCTCGAAATTGTCTGGCTATTAAGGAAACATTATTTAATAGTTGTCCAAATAATATATGTATAAAATTTAGTTTTTATAATATAACGTAAGTATAGTTACAAATTATAATAGTTCAGGGGTGTCTGGCAGAGGGTTGTAACCATATCAAGTGTCTGGCAATGAGCAACGCGAGTTTTAATATTATTACGAATAAAATATAAAAAAAATGAGTTTTATAAATTAATAAATTTGAGGTGGAATTTTATGGACCTTTGCTACCTGTTACCTGCCAAAGCCACCACTACTCAGGTTTCATGGGCTGGGATCATTCTTACCTGTATTGGAGACAAACACAGAAGAACTCTCAGCTTTTATAAAATTCCGAAGGTCTGGCTCTCACGGGCTCTTGGACTATTAGTTTTAAAACCGTTTGTGACGCATAAAACTATAAACAATAAACACATTTTTATCGCGTTTGTTTTAGTAATACATTTAAATTTTGATAATGTATAACTGTAAAAAGATTAGAATTATAAAACTTTACGTGCCAAAAAAATTCAATGTACCTATTATCTAATTGGACTTTGAAATTTAGTAAATTGGAAACAGATAACCTAAAATCTGAATTTGCAAGTTACATCAGAAACGTATGTTATGACTTTTTTGAAAGGTTATTGTCAATGAATTTCAAAAATTAGTTGTAGGTAACATCCACAAAAAAATACACATATCTGACAAGGACGTTTAAATTATTTTTACTTTCCTGTCTGTATACAGATAAGGGAAGTATAGGACTCAATGATTTTTTCGACCTCGAGTTTTCGACGGATTTTTACGTTTTGGGATCCCCTGAATCCGTTTTGACTATTTTCGCGATGATCTGTGTGTGTATACTCGATAACTTATGAACTGATACAGATGAAATTTTAAATTTAAGCTTTAATCCATCCTGCGGTGAACTGGGGATACTTAATAGGGGGTCGTTTTTCTATTTTATGGAATATAATTATCTGTTATTTATGCGTGTAGAAGAAAATTCTTCAAATAAAAGTTGCTTGCGACGCCATTCTATTATTTTTACCATATACATAATTTTCCTAAAATGGGCTGTATTCGAAAAATTTAATAAAAAGTACAAATTTCAATTTTTTTAAAAAATTGTCCAAATAAAACTTGCTTGTAATGTCATTCTGGAATTCTAATAAGGACGAAAACTGTTCAAAAATGACGTTCTCCTTGGTAATCAAAATCAAAGATGTAGTTGTTTTCGCTCGTATTATTATGTAACACATGGCTTGGAGAATGTCTTGTTTTCATTTATTTTAGGTATAATAATGGGAACATAAATATGAACATTTTATAGGCTGTAGATGATTTATTGATCAACAACTATATAAACCTCGAAAATATTATTCGTCTTCATAAACCCTATGTTCTACAACGTTTTTTCAGAGTAACTGCATAAATTATGAACTTTCATTGAACACATAATATACACACTCTATTTTTTGGTACAGGAACAAAAATATCTTCTTAAATTCTTAATTAAATTCTCAATTATTAATTAAATACTATTTTAAACGTGTTTTATGTCATACATTGTGTATAGTTTATAGCCAAACAACCTTATTGGTTACTGAATTTATCAGTTTTTTCATATTGTTACATTAGTTCTTGGTAAATTCAATTTATTTCCAAACCCAAACCAATTATAATTTCCACCTTTGCTTTTCTACGCCTCTCATCCTCTTCTTCGTCGTCCTTCCTGCGCCTTTCTTTCACACCTTCTTCCTCTTTTCGCCTTTCTTTCTCCTATTCCATCTTCAAAAACAATGCTGGGGAACCTGGAGTACCCATTCCTATTTCGTACACAGTGGATTTAGTATTTACCATGAACAGAATACTTAGATAACTTTTATTTTAAATCCCGCCGCTGCCACCAAATGTTACACTAGTTCTTCGTAAACTCAATTTATTTCCAAACCCAAAATTTTACAATTAACGGTACAACATCAACATACAACGGTTATCATAAAAACAGCACTGTGACGTCGAAATCCTCGCCTTGATTTTCTCGAAGGTTCCAGGTGTTTCCAGACACGGAATGGAAATATATTTCGCCCTCCGGATATTTCTAGATCGTTCTCTTTTCTTCTGTTATTCATACTTTTACTTATAACAACAGCAGCACACTGTAGGGTGCTGGGAGACATTTATTCGTATGATTACTGCAGGGTGCAGGGCAGAGTTGGGTAGTATCTGGATACAGTATTTGGATACTTTATGTGTATCCGAAAGCTTTATCCGGATACTTTTCAAATTTTGTATCCGGTATCCGTATCCGTGACCAAATTTGTAAGTATCCGGATACTGGATACTTTTTTCGGCATTCGGATACTTTTAAATTATTTACCACAATCGTAACCGATCCATATTATCTCTATTAGATATAAATATCGCACATCCGGTGCAACAATGTCGTAAGAGCTAAAATCAAGTTTTTTTGTAGGAGAGCTATTCGAAAGTTTTGCTTTTAAGGAATATGTGCCCTGCCCCCTGCCGTAATATTTTATTTATATTTCTCAAGCGACTTAAATAAAAGTTTGGAAGAACATTTCATAGGAAATTTTCTATTCATTTTTATTTATAAAACTTACAATTTTTTAATAGTTGATTTGAATAGACAATTTTTTTTATTTATACCATTTTTTTAAACACTGATTTTATAACCTTATTTTATACGTTAAGAGGAAGTAATACACTAAAAAAATACTTGATTTATATTTCTCAAGCGATTTAAATCCATTTTTAAAGTAATTTTTAAAAAGTAAAAAATTTGAAATTTTAGGAATGGTTGCATAATGACATTATCTAGATTTATTGGAAGCCAGTTTAAAAAAAAGGCAAGTCTTACCCCCCCCTATCTAACTCGTTACTGGAGTCTTGTTAGGAAAATCGCCGAGACACGTCGATTTTTGATTTCCACAGTGTACATTTTTGTATGAATAGTTTACCCTTAATTTCATCCCTTACTGGAGGGGAGCAACCCTTTCGAAAAATTTAAATGGCATGGGGTGGTGAGTGATAGCTCATTTGAAAGAGGGTTTTATTCTCTATTCAACAATGTAAAAAAATTTGAAATTTGCTTCTTTAATTCTCGACTAATTGTTGTTTCAGAATAACGGAAATTAACGTAGCGCACTCATCCTTAGAATTAAAATTCGGCCCTGCATGATTTCGGTTTTGGTTCAGACGTGAAGTAAGACTTTTTGCCATTAGAAGGTCACTATTAGTTTAGTTGCTTTCCTATTTTGTGAGGTTTTGCTATTTTTAAACATTAATAAATCAACACGTAATAAAGCAAATTTAAAATTTTTTTGCACGCTTGAATAGAGAATAAAACCCCCTTTCAAATGAGCTATCACTCACCACCCCATGCCATTTAAATTTTTCGAAAGGGTTGTTCCCCTCCAGTAAGGGATGAAATTAAGGGTAAACTAATCATACAAAAATGTACATTGTAGAAAACAAAAATCGACCTGTTTCGGCAATTTTCCTAACAAGACTCCAGTAACGAGTTAGTTAGGGGGGTAAGACTTATGATGCTCACTGTCTATTTTTATCTTGGCAGATCAACTTAAATTAAAAAAAAAAAATTAAGAATAAAAATTAATATAGAATTTCGCATAAAATGTGTAAACAAAATACATTATATCGCTTGAGAAATAAAAATCAAGTAAAGAATGGGAGAATAGATTCCTCTTAATAGAAAAAGAGTAGACATTTGGAATTTCCAGATAGTTAAGGTAATTTCAGTATCTATTTTGTTTAAAATCCAGTTTTTTAAAAAATGGTAAGTATATTTAACCCTTTAGCTACGCTTATATATTGACAAAAGACTCTGTCTAAACGCAAAACAAAAAATTTTAATTTTTTTTGTAAATGTGAACAGATTTATTCCTTATCTATATGTGATGAGTTTTGTACATAAGAATAAAAAAGTTAGAGGGGGTACACGGAGTTAATAACTACCCTCCTCTTTTATAGCCATCCCCATATATTCGAGAGAAAAAAATAATTTTTTAGAAAAATAATGCCATAAATTTTTTGTCCAAGTCACACATTGGATCATAAAAATGTCCTTATTATAATAAATACAAATTTTCTTATAAACAGTAGTTTATTTCGTAGGGTTGAAAGTAAAACTATAATTCAGAGAACATATCTATACATATATAGCGATTATAAAAATACACTGTGAAATAACAAAATGATACAATATTGAAAGTGTACTGGATTTTTGCTCTGATGAAGACTGCTTTATGTCGGCCGAAACATTAAGAAAAATTATTTTTATTCAATAAAACAGGCTGCGAAAAAATCAGAATTTTTTTTTAGTATGATAAGTTTTATAACATTCGCCTATACAAAGTCCTACTTTACATTCAGCACACCATGTTGTAACATACTTCCGTTTTCTTACACCACGGTCGGTATTGGAACATACATGGCAAATCCTTTGCCCCTTTTGTCTAGTTCCAGTGGGTGGAACATATGCGGGAGAATGCCTTTCCATGAAATTTACTGCAGCTAAGCGATCAATTACTTCCATGCTTTGTCTCCCTGGTCTAGCAGCAGTCAGAGTTCCATGCCTTTCTAAAATTTGTTGGACGACTTTCTTTATAAATATATTCAGTCGTAGTGAAACTCTTCCTGTTTTTACTAAATACATGTTATATGCATTTAGCATAGCAACATCAACCAGATGGAAAAATAGTTTTTTGTACCACTTGGTTGATTTCCGGACACACTCGACGGTAGCTAACTGCATGTCACACTTATCAATCATACGCATGTTTTGCGTATAATCTATTACACAGTCTGGTTTGAAAATATTTTCACCAGTTCGATGATCTATTTTTCCGCTATTTTCCAAGGTTCCTTGGTGAAATGTTGATAGCATTAGCACATCACGCTTGTCTTTTCATCTGAGGGCCATAACATTTCCGCACTTTTGGCGTTCGCACGTTCCACGTGCCACACGATGTAAAAATTTTGGAAAGTGTTTTCTATTTTTTTTTATTGTACCACATAAACCTGTGTTTCGCTCGTTTAGATAAATGGCTAGTTTGGGGCTAGTATACCAATTATCTGTATACAACAAATGTCCCTTTTGTTCATAGTTTGCTATAAGTTTTTTTATTACCGCACCTGAAACACCTAGGGGATCATTTCGAGGAATGTCAATTTCAGATCCAGTGTATACTAACATATTCAAAACAATTCCGGTTTCACAATCACACAACACAAACGTTTTTATTCCGAATCGATGTCTCTTTGACGGTATATATTGTTTGAAGTGCAGCCTCCCTTTGAACAATATCAAGGATTCATCAATGACAAGTTTTTGAAACGGATGGAAAAATGTTGCACATTTTCTATTCCACTCTTCGAATATGGTTCTAATTTTCCATAATTTATCATTGTTGCCCGGGGGTGGGGGGTTGTTGTTATCAGCGAAATGTATGTAGCGCAATAGCTGCGTGAACCTGTCTCTTGTCATGTACTTGCTGATGAAACTACTAGCAATAATTGGATCTGTTGACCAATAATCCGAAATTTTGTGTTTTTTTATATGTGGCATCGCCAAAATTATTGCTAGAAAACTGTACATTTCATTGATATCAGTTGGCACCTATGGTTTTCTTTTTGGAACAGGATCATTTTCAGCATTGTTTTCATAGTATCTATTAGTTTCATTTACAATTGTTGACATCAAATCCTCATCAAAATAATTTGCAAAGTACGCATACTCGTTATCTTCATCATCTACTTCAAATGCGCCAGATATGCCAGAATTTTCAGCGTCAAAATTATAAATGGAAGGATTGAAAATAACGCAATTTTGCCATCGCAAATCTCCAACAACAGTTTCTTCATCCCCATCACTATTTGAGTCACTTTCTCGTTCGCTACTATCACTCACACTATCAAAGTCACTAAGTGAAAGAATTTCTTCTTCATCACTGTATATATCAATGTCACTCAATTCTGTTCTTGATCGTTTTGAACCGCGAGTACCACGAGACGTTGATGGTAAATCCATTTTTGTAATGCGACTAGCAAAAAATAATTTTTATAATAAAACAATGAAAGTACAACTACATTTACTGAATGATTCTACTAAATTAAAATTTTAAGTTTACATACGCAATATAGACCCTAAAAATCTGAAAGGAAAGTAATAAAAATAAATGAGGTAAACAAACGAGTATTTATTGAATTTCATAAACACAACACGTGCTTTTTTTTCATCAACATATTCTCAAATAAATAAACAACGAAAGTCCCATTCCCTTGTCTAATGATGACGATAATAAATCTTGAAAAAATAAATAGAATTGTCAATGAGCGACACCCGTTCCAGCATATAATTCTTAAAATCGCTTATTGACGATACCCGCTCCTCAGGAAATTTTCCTTTCGTCGTCCATTGACGACAGCCGTGGTTAAAGGGTTAAAAAAATAACTCGAAAAATCAGCTTAGATAAAAAAAATTAAAAATAAAAGAGAATATAGAATTTCGTGTAAAATGTCTCACCAAAATTTCATTTAAATCGCTTGAGAAATAAGTCTAAATAAAATCAGCGGGGTATTACTTCCATTTAATAAAAATATTAAAAGTAAAATGATATAATAATAGCTGAATAATTGTATGTGTTATAATGTACTCATACATGAATGACGTTGTTGCTCATAATGTTACTGATCATGTGTTATTTATGTCGTCATAAACATCAATAAAGTATACAGATCTGACAAGATCAAATATTCGATTCTGCTTTGCCTATGCCAGAACGAAACATTCAGAAATCTCTCTCTTCTCCTCCTTTCGACGCTTTTGACTCTACCAAGTACCGCTCGTCGGAGGATCCACTTAAAATGGATTGTCGAATACATCTGACATTGACGAGAATATCGAAAGGTTGTATGAACACGGCAAGTCACGCCAACAACGAGCTTATTTCTTTAGATTTATATGGACACGACACTGGCTGGTTTTTGGCGCGGTTCAGGCGCGACTCGTTTTATTTACACGCACCTTTATGTTTTATTGTCCATTTTGTTTTAATGTTTTATATTCACAGAATAAAAATAATGAACAATTTATTGAGTAGTTTTTTCCTGTTTCTATTATATCGCTTTCCATTTTCGATAATTTATTTATGCCTAGTATTGTTTATTGTTACTCGTAATCAATCTTATTGCATAATTATAACTATTGATATGAAAACCTTATTTTAACTCACTTTAAAAGTATCCGTAAAAATAACCTTTAAAGTATCCGAAAAAAGTATCCGGATACTTGTATCTGAGTACTTTTTAGGTGAAAGTATCCAAAAAGGTATCCGGTATCCGTATCCGGTACTCGGATACTTTTTTCCTGTATCCGACCCAACTCTGGTGCAGGGTAACAATATTGTATTGTACGAAATTTATTATTTGTAAATTTTTTCATTCGTGGAATAAAATAATCACCTACACAACAACAATTTCGCATACCATGAGATACATATTGCTTTCTTCCTTGGAACTGTGTTGATACATTTTTAACATTTAATTATAATATTTAACATTAATATTATATTTAAAAATATTTCTATTTTTATTGTTTACACTTATGCCTGTCATATCCACGTGAATAAGCTTGTTAGCGATATATAATTATATGGTTTAATTATCAAAAAGTAAATTATTATTATTATTATTATGGTTATTTATTTTAATGAGAAACTTATCTAAATGTATTTTATTTGCTTTCTCGATTATTGCTTTCTTCAACAAACTATACAGAGCTTTACTTAAGGCCGTAATTTCAAGAACGCATTTCTGAACTAAACTCAAAAGTTCTTATAAACATGTATCCTAAAAGGTCGGTTTTCAAGATACAAAATTTAAAAAAAAATACTATTAATAAATCTAAAGATTCTTTTGCATAAATTAGCATCTTAACACAATGAACAACATTGCCAAATACATTTTAAAATCACATAACATAAAAATGTAAATTCAATTTTAACACCTCGCCCTGGCTGGTCGGGTCTGTCGGTGTAATATGCTGATTGAACGCAAGAGATTTACGCGAATGCCTGTAGTTAAAAATAAAGGTCAACAGATATGTGAAACAGTGTGTCCTACGCTATTTTTAACACCATTTTGTGCTGCGCACGTAGATTAAAATATGACAGTAAATATATTACACAGATTGATACTATACGTCACGGTGACGTATTGTGGTGAAAGGCGTGGCTTTTACGAATTTGAATCGAAAACGGCGCGCGAAAATGAATTTTAATCTGCTCATGGTCAGTCAGGTAACCTTATTCCACATCACAATACGTCATGCGCGAACTCTACGAGATTTCGTCGCTTAAGTATCATACCTATTTTTTTTGTATCATGACTTTGATTGGGGGCTTTTAATCTAACGTTGCCTCATTTGGTAGATTTATACTTTTTTTGTATATTTTCAGCTTTTTTGGCTAGTTTTATTAGACAAACTATTTTGGTAGATTTTAGTAGATTTCTATAAATTAGATAATACAAAAATTCCAAATAAATAACATTTCCTACTCAAATAATTGTGTTGCTAAACATGATTGCTAAAAACATAAGGTTATAACTAGGAAACTAGGGACAGGAGCTTATCAAAATAAATAATCGATCATTGAAAATAATGGGTTCATTCCGATTAATCGATTATTTTCGAATAATCGATTCTTTTCAATTAATTGATTATTTTCGATTAATTGATTATGTATGCATAATATATCATTAGAGTACAGCAAGTTAGTTAATAGTTGTAGTGTTTAAAAACAGATTTAAAAACGTTTATCAAAATATATTGTTTTAATATTTTACACCATAATTTTGTTTTTTTTTTAAAGCAAGCTAAATGTGTTTCGTTTATAAAGTGCCCCTCAAAAGAAAAAAAAGCAATAACCTAAATTTTAGCATAATTTTCAAAGAACACATTATTAGTTTGAAAGAAAATCTATTTTTTTATTTTCTTAAAAATCGATTATTTTATTTATCGGTCATTAGATTATTTCAATTTATCATGGAGATAAATAAAGAGGCTATATGCTATGACGCTACTAAAAGTGTCCGCAATTTTGCATTACACTTTTACGTCAATGTCAAACTCGAATCCAGAGAAGCTAGTCAGTTTTGGTGAGAATAAATGCCATTTTTTTTAAATAGCTTCATTTAAATAATATAAAAACATTTTCATTCCGTCAATCTTTAAATATAAAATTATAGACTTCTTCAAATAAATCAAAGTACGACTCTTAAGTCGCCATTTTGATTACACTTTTCTATTATCTCGATGAAAATAATTGATTAATTAATTAATAAAAAAAAAAAGAATTATCTATTTTTGTACTTTGTTCGCGGTTCGCAGTATTTGAATTTACTTGATACGATTGTATTTGCTTATTGTGTAAGTAGTGTAAATAATGTTATGAACAGTTCTACCGGGCGAAATGGGAACAAAGTTCATTATTTTCATTTTGGCTTTGCAAAACCTATGATGGGTATAGTGGCTATTTTTTAGCCAGGTAATAAAAAATTTAATCAAGAATTATTGCTTCTCTAAAATAGCATAATGTTTGTGCAAACCATAAAAAGTATACTTCAGGATTCACTGGTAGCTCTGTAAAATCTATTTAATCAAAACAACAGGAAAAACTTTTGCTTTTTTAGATTGACAAGTTCTTTAAAAATGTCTGAGATAAAATAAAAACGGTAGAAATTAAAATAGTTTCTGCGCTTGTAGATCATAATGTACCATATTTCTGATAATGATCATCTAAGTGATGTTATCAAGCAATCTTTTCATGACTCAGGAATCGTAAAAAAATTCGGAATTTAATCGTATTAAAACGATTTGAGAGATATTGGCCGCTTGTACAAAGTTTTGAACCGAACTTACAAATGCTAAAATGATTGGAAAAAATTGAACACTTATTTTAAGTTACCACGAGTCGCCACTGCTTCAAAACCAGCCTTTTAAGAACACATGTTTGTAACAACTTTTATACTACCTAATTTGGTTCAGAAATGCGCTCTGCATTTTCTTTCGAGAGCATATATAACATCTAAACCTAAACGATAAGAACAGTATGTTAGCTCCAAACTGTGCAGCTCCTATTAGTTTTTAGAGTAATAGTCCGGCAGATGACAAGTTTAGGTGCCCCATTTTCGCATGCAAGCCTCGATCTAGGCTTCAGAAAACCAGTTTTAATATTCCAAGTGGCTAAAGGGTTGAAATAAAGGCGTAATCTTCTAAGGAAAAAATCGAGATTTTGCCCAATTTTTCCACACAAGCCCATCGAATGTATGAAAACGTACGTCACCACTAGTCTGAAAAACATATTTTCTTGAATGACCCGAATGAATAAGTGCCTAAAGTTTCTTTCATTCTACTCAACATCGATGTACTTTTCAATCCTCTTCGAGGTTTGTTTACGAAAATGGGGCACCTAAATCGGCCACTATCTGACGGTCTATAAATCGTACATATTAACGTCCATAAAAAGTAAAAATATACTACCCTGTTACAGATAAATCGGAAGTTTATCCTGAGGCTTGACTTTTTAAATTATAATTCTAGAAAAGCTAAATTGGTGGTTCTCGACTTATCGGGACTGAGCCCCTCCCGAGAAAATGATTGATTTTGAACGAAAGATGATGAATTGATGCGTTGAATTTTCAGTTGTTTGGACTTCAAACAATTTATCTAAAAATATTTGCGCCCTTTCTCCCTTAAACCTGCTCATCTAGGAAATAAATGGACCCTTAATCTTTTTAATCTTAATATCAAATTCAGATATCTATTTTCTGTAGTTCGTTAAAACTCGTGCAAACATTAATGTTACTTCTTCCTGTATGTTACTCGCGTACGATCCACATGTATTTCAATTTAAAACATTTTCACTTTCATTTAAAGTAAATAACAACTCAAATAAAATACTTTTTCTACACCCGTATTATAATATGCCCATAATCCATTATGATACAGATTTTTTATAACGATTTTTAATCAATAGAAACCCATAATTTTTCAATCAAGCATGCTGTGCATTTGACGTTTGTCCTAGGTTCCTATGTAATTGTTTTAGTTGTCAAAATCAGTACGTATTAAATTTTCGGAGATAGCTAAACTTCAATAATTATATTGTCAAAATGTCTGATATCAGCGATATAGAAGACTGACCATCGACTCCTCCACACATCGGAGAAAGCAGAAAATGCAGTACACAATATTTTGCCCCAAAAATCTATGGTAATACCAATACCCGAGGTAATACCATTAATTACAATTTTGTAGAATTTTTTATAGAAATACGAGTAATTACTGTTATTGTGTTCAATACAAATATAAATATAACATTTATAGTTCTTGATTATTTACGGGTGTAGAAAAAATAACGTATACAACTCTTATGTAATGGTTATTACATGATCGTTGCATAATATACTATTAATAGACGTTTAAATAATTTATTTGACGTTTAAGAATGGCAGCAATATAGAATCCATTGAAATCAGTATCCAGTGCATAAAATAATCTCGTAAGAAATCCAGTTAATTTTAAAAACACTAAAGTTAAACCGAAATATCTGAAAATCAATAAGGTTCCCAAATGGAAGAAATTATCAAATAATATCAAAACTGCAAGTCGTGTCGGCACACATAGGTAGGGTTCGATTACAATTAGAAGAACACAGGAACGTCATCAATTGGCTAAGTAATTTGTTCGCTATAGCCGCCATCTGGGGGTTTAATGGCGTGTTAATATTATAGGAATATAGAAATAATATTTTTAAACTTAACAACTCACATATTCTTTATTTATTGCTAGTTATCTGCTGCGTTTGAGAATCCACATCGGATGCATTTTTTACATCTCGAGCGTTTTTTTATCCACATCGGACACATCTGTCCCATTACATTTACGTATACTGAACCACGTGATCAAAAATTTTTTACATCTCAGATACATCCGATGTGGATTCTCAAACGCAGCAATAGATGATATATATTTGAAATTTGAAATAATAGTTATGACGTACCTGTGTTCTTCTAATTGTAATCGGACTCCATAGGTACGCGTACAGGACCAGTCACATTTTTATGTATTTTTGGAATTGTCGGAGTGGTTGGAACTTGGAGAAACGTATTAAAAATTGAGGGCAAGAATATTTTATCGTCGACAAGAATGCAATACTGAGACCGCATCGGCAGGGTGTCTAAGTAATAATACCTTAAATATTTTTCGTGCTTTTCTCAGGCACGGCAAACCTGTTTTATAATCAAGTTTGCTACTATAATTATTAGTAGAAAAAAATCACAATTCATTTCCTTAATTTATATCATAATAGCTATTTATGAAACCAGTTGCGAAATGCATTATTTTATGCAACGAATGGATATTTTGCGAGACGAGCAGAGCGAAGTTCCGCAACATGAATGAGTTACATAAAACGGCATTGTGTTTTGGTAAGAAGTTACTGAAATCTAGGCAACCGATATTATTATTTCCTTGTATTGTTAGTTGCATTTGCATCATTTTATTGACGGAACTTAATAATAATTATTATTTATTCTCAACTACTTATGGTTTATATGGCGTATTAGTTATTTAGTTTTTAAAAAAGTTGTGTTATTTTGTCGTGTTTTGTGTTTTAATTATTTTGTGATGTTTTAGAATGGAAAATAAGGACCAAAACAACATTACCTACTACTAGGTTGTAAGTTTAACCAAATTTTATTTTTATAAATCAACCGCCCTTCTTTGATATAAACTTTCAATAATAATGTATATTATTGATTTTAAAACCAAAAAATGATTATTTATATTTGTAAAGTAGATCATTTTGACACTTGCTACGATTACAAAAAGTGTCAATTTATATGTCAAAATTAGAAAAACAAAGACAATTTCAATTTTATTAATAATAGGGTCGAAAGTAGTGTGTTTTACGATAGTTATATTTTTTGAAAAACAAAATAATACTTTACCAAACACATGTATGTATAAATTCGATAATTTTGTTCATATATTATTTAACAGTTCAATAACTTTTTTTGAAAATAGATATTTGTGTATTAAGAGCGAAAAATGATAATTTGCCGCTTGAGACAGAAAGTGGCCGCGCAAGGCGTAGCGGATCGCGGCAATCTGTCGAAAGCGGCAACGCATTTTTCGCTCAAAATACACAAGACTTTTTCTGCGTTCACAATATTTTAAGAAATGATATAAAAACTAAAAATTTGTCGTAAGTAGTGTATAATGTGTTGCTTATATTTATGTTAATCATGAAAAACGGAGCTGATATTCAAAGTCAATGTTAACTGGGATAATAAAGCAAAAAACATCAAACTACGTACAAATAACTTGAAAATCATTTATTAAAAAGAAATATTAAATCTAATTTAAATTAGGCAAGCAACAAAGCTCTCAAGTTTTTTGCTCGGTGAGCGACAAAGCTGTCACTTAATGTCAATTAGCGGAAAACTTAACTTTGCACTTGCATTTCGAAGCACAAAAGCCTACTTTGGATAGTTATCGTAGAAAAAAATATTTATAGATACAACATGATATCTTCTCATTATGTATAAATTTTAAAATTAATTCGGTATTCGCAAATATGGGATTGGAATGGACTGTATATGTAATAGTTTTCTGTTTCGTTCCAACTTGAATTCTTCTTTATTGAGTAATTCGTGTAAACGACTCATGAACAAAAAAAAGGACACAATTCGGATATAGTATATTACATTACGAGTGTGGAAAATCACTTTTCACACAAGTGATGTACAATATTTTTCCTACGACCACAAAATAATGTCATCAAAAAAATGTAAAACCAAGGTTATTATTACTATAATAATTAAAATGTATTTAAAAAAATAATCAACAATAATCGTATTTATTCAATTTTCATATTTTCTAAACAAAAAAAACTAAAAAAAATAAAAAAAAAATAAAAAAAAATAAAAAAAAACAAAAAAAAAACAAAAAAAAAAACAAAAAAAAAATTCTGCCCCGACAGGATTTGAACCATAGATTGAACGCGGTCGAAAAATGGCAAAATTGATAAGTTCGACGTCCTAACCAGCTGAGCTAACAGCCCTTGTGTCAATTGAATGATCTAATCGGTTATGTATTTAACCAAAATAAAGAGCAAACATTATTTTAAAATTATTTTAATAATAATTGTTAAAGATAAATATCTAGGATCTAATTTACAACAATTTCAATAATTTAACAATCATATCGATTTTAGTATTAATATGGATATTACATAGATCAAAATAGAAATTAGCTTACAAAATAATATCAAAAAAATGTAAAACCAAGGTTATTATTACTATATTAATTAAAATGTATTTAAAAAAATAATCAACAATAATCGTATTTATTCAATTTTCATATTTTCTAAACAAAAAAAAACTAATAAAAAATAAAAAAAAAAACAAAAAAAAAATTCGGCTCCGCCAGGATTTGAACCATAGATTGAACGCGGTCAAAAAATGGCAAAGTTGATAAGTTCGACGTCTAAACCAACTGAGCTAATGGGCCTTACGTCAATTGAATGATCTAATCGGTTATGTATTTACCCAAATTAAAGCGCAAACATAATCTTAGTTATTTTAATAATAATTGTTAAAGATAAATATCTAGGATCTAATTTAAAACAATTTCAATAATTTAACAATCATATCGATTTTAGTATTAATATGGACATTACATAGATCAAAATAGAAATTAGGCGTTTGACATTTTTTGACAACTACTGCGGAAAGTAACATATTCTCACTTGGGTGGAAAGTAAATTCTTAGTCATACGCGTGTGATATAGGACACTTTCCGTAGGACTATATAGTGTGATATGTGTCACTTTCCTAAGTGGTCGTAGGAAAAAATAATTAATGGCAAGATGTCTAGTCTTACGCTGTTTGCTGTCGTTAACACAATACCCCGAGAGATTACAATTAATTCGATGATATAAAAAAGCCGACCCCTTGTCGAAAATAAATTAAAATATTCGTCCTATTTGCGTTTTACAGTAAGCAAATATGATGTTTGATTTGATAATTTTTTTATATTATCTAATTTACATTTTTTACTTTTTCAAACCATTTTTACAGGTGCCTAAACACAACAAGAAAAAGTGAGGCAATGTCTAAACAAATTAAAAATAACTACAGATTTCAATCTTTGTAAAACTATTATTTATATATTAACGCCTTTTAATTTGCTTGTGTCCTAATTTTTAGCGGTTTTAATTAATTTATATTCCCGTTTTTTAATAAAACAGATAATTCATTGAAATATATAAAAAATAAATTTATTAATGGAAAACACCTTTTCACCATACTAATAGTTCCTCTGACTAAAATGTGACAAGTCGTGTTTTTTGCTAGCTATTTGTAGTTAGATACATGGGAGGGGGAGGAACAATATGTAATATGTGCCTGTTGCTTCTAGACGTCTATAACAATAAAACAATCAGAGGTTTTGGGAAATTCCTACACTTCCACTGAAAGTAGCAAAACCGGACGACAAAAATGCTTACAAATGGATTGTTTTATTGTTATAGACGTCTAGAAGCAAATTATTTCATTGCCAGCAAAAAAGCGAAAGACTCGATAATAAACATTATTTTGGATTTGACAGGTTACACGACAGCTCCCACCATCGGAACATAGTACATGTTGTTAACCCCTTCCACGTACCTAACTACAAATAGCAAACAAAAAACACGACATGCATGCCACTTTTTGTAGTCAGATGAGGAACTATAAGCTTTTTTATGTAAAAGTATGAATATAATCTTAATAGTATACTTTTATACTCTTTACAGTTCTTTTCTGTGAATAATTATTATGGGGGAAGGAAAACCCACTCTCTTGTTAATATTATCGAGAGAACTTTTATAATTTTTACAAAAAACATACGTAACTTTTTTATAAATATAATTATTTTGTTTCCGTATTTATTTCATTCTCTTTTTTTTAATTTCGTGTCATCGGCATCAACAACCTCGGTTATTAGCCTCGTGTTCTGTGTAGGCTTTGTTAGTGTTTCCCAGCGCCTCTTTAATTAGAACCTAACAGTGAATGGCCGAGTGGAGAATCCTACCTATGCATTACAAGTTATTTAATTTTTTTTTAATTAAATAAAAATCCCTGTTACCGGTGGGAATCGATCCTGAGACCTTTCGATTTCAAAGTCATGACTAACCATGGAGCCAACCCACCCCTTTATGCAGGGTTTAACAAAAAGGTAGGTCATAAATGAATCCACATATTTTGGGGTCAAAAATAACTCGACTGAACATAACTTACCTCAATGCGAATGTGCACACAAAAAAGTTACAGCCCTTGGAAAGTTTAAAATGAAAATGGATACAAGGCTTTGTTATCGTAAGAGCATCTTTTTCACATAAAATCACGAAATCTGTACAGCCCATAAAAATTTTAAGGGGGTTTTTTATGCGTTACAATTAAATTAGTATTGTGATACCAGTGGTTTAATAAATAATTTTTAAATTTTTTCCCTCTTAGCACTTTTTCGAAAAGCCAGTTTTTATCCAGATGCGGCCTCTTTTTCATTATATATTTTGAAGTTGGCTCTTCAACACTTGTAGTTTCTACGGATAAATAACAAACCGTTGCTTTAACAATTATTACGTACTGTCAATTGAAGCTTTCGGTTATTGTACATTTTAAGAGTGTTAAGAAAAATTCTTACAATGGTTTATATGATTGCAGAAATTGGAGATATGCATTTAATTCTAGGTAAGTTTGGTCAGGCTAAAACAAGGTTCCAGATAATTATCTGTAATTCTGGTAATCACAGGTGAATGCCAAGGTAATAGTGCAGCCAAAACTGGATACAAACGATGAGGAAATTTTAGAATTAATCGAAGAAAACCCTGGAAGCAGTACAAGGGTAATATCTGCTCAATGAGATATTAGTCACATGATGGTTTGGAGAAGATTGAAGGAACAGCAGCTTCATCCCTATCACTTAACCGTTCAAGAATTACTAGATGATTACCCTAAAAGAATAGGATTTTGCGACTGGTTCTTAACGGAAAGCAATCGAAATATCAATTTTATTAATCATATTTTGTGTACCGATGAAGCAGCCTTCAATAGAAATGGCATTACGAATTACCATAACGAACACAAATGAGCCGAAGACAATCCTCGCGCAAAAAAAGTGACTCATCATCCAAAGACTTTTAAATTCAATGTTTGGGCAGGCATTGTGAATAATAATTTAATAGGACCAGTATCTCTTTCAAATAATTTAAATGGTGCAAATTACTTGCAGTTCTTACAAAATGATTTACCACAGAACTTGGAATAGGTAAATTTAGGAATAAGGCAAAATATGTGGTATTTACAAGATGGAGCTCCAGCGCATTTCGATAACGAAGTTAGGGAATATCTTTTCTGTCTGTACCCTGGACGTTGCATTGGAAGGGGTCTGATGCACCTATTTTTTGGCCAGCCAGAAGTCCAAATCTTAACCCTATTGACTCTTGCTTCTGGGGTTTTATGGAAGAGGACGTGTATTCTGTTGAAATAATCGACAAACAACAACTGAAACATCGAATCATTGAAAGTGCAAAAATTCGGTTTTCTTTTTTAAAAGCTGCCGAATGTGAATTCAAGAAAATTAAGGCCATTTTGAACATTTATTATAGTAAATACAACACATTTTGTACATATTTTTTATACCTGCAAATAATATGAATATTCAGTTATAACTTACTTTTAGTTACTCAAAATTTTTGAAGAATAATGAAAAAGAGGTCGCATCTCGATAAAAATAGGCTTTTTTTTTTCGAAAAAGAAGCAAAAAAATTAAAAAAAAAATGTTTTAAATCAATGATGTCACGATAATAATTTAATTGTAACGCATGGAAAATTTTGGGGGGTTTAAGGGGTTTAAAACCTCCCTAAAAGTTTTATGGGCTGTACAGATTTCGTGGATTTATATGAAAAAGATGATCTTACGATAAGAAAACAAATGTTAAATGCTCATGAAAAATTGAAAAAAATCCATTTTTATTTTGTACTTTTCAGGTGCTTTTTTTTTGTGTACATTTGCATTAAGGTAAGTTATGTTTCATCGATTTATTTTTGAGCCCAGAATATGTGGTTCCATTTATGACCTACCTTTCTGTTCTTAATCGAAAATCCACGTTAATGTCTGTAATTAAAAAGATACTGCTATCATTAAAATAAATTTATTAAAATATTCTGTATCGGATCCAAAATTAATCTTATTAATTTCATTAAAATTCCATGGCATTCTGTGATTTTACAGAATAATAGTAAAATTTATAAAAGCCATAATTAAAAATTGTTTTATCAAGTTTTTAGTTTCGTGTGAGAATATAATTAATTTGTCACGTGTCACTATTTCAAGCAATTAATTGGGACGACTGGAAAGCGTTTTTATATACATTATTTTTTTTTCCAGACAAAGGTAATCCTGAAAATTGGAAATCCCCAGGTATCCGTGCCAAAGCGGTTTTTGATTTCATCGCAACC
This sequence comes from Psylliodes chrysocephalus, assembly GCA_927349885.1. Lineage (NCBI taxonomy): Eukaryota > Metazoa > Arthropoda > Insecta > Coleoptera > Chrysomelidae > Psylliodes > Psylliodes chrysocephalus. The sequence continues at coordinate 46,571,157 of OV651817.1, forward strand.
GCCCCCAATGAACTGACCATTCAGACCAACGACCTTGTACTATTGGCTCCTACTTACATACAAGACGAGATGAAATTGAAAAATACTGGATGGGCTTTCGCAACATGCAAAGGTCAAGCCGGAGTGGTACCTCTTAACTATCTCGTTATTAGCAAGAACAGGCCTATTATTCAAACGAATAAGACGGAGGAACCACCAGTGCCCAGGATATTTCCCAAAACTCATACGAAACGAGTCAGTTTTGGAGAAAATCAGGTAAGGCTGCTTGGTCCATTAACTAAGTAGACAAAAGCTATTAATTTTATTGTCAACATATTATTTATAACCAAATAAATTATTTTTTATATATTTACTAACTACAAAAACTGAATTTATTTTAATTTTGTAGTACCTGCCATTAAAGATACTTAGCTAAATAACTAAAATAAGTCCTCTGAATGTAACCCTGATTATTAGTTGGGAAAGGTTCAACAGCGTTACAACACAAAACAACCACTTCCAGGCCCTTATACCCATCGGGGATTGAATTACAAGACTGAATTAGGCAAGCGACACTACATTGTTGTCATATTAATATATTTTTTCAAAATAGATTTTTAAACCAAAGGTAAAATTTCTGTCACTAAAATTCGTGACTTTCGGAATTAAAGTTTTGAGTTCTACTTTAATATATAAGTGATAGCTAATATAAGATTTGTTACAATTATAATAACAATAGCAACACAGATATCTGCTTAAATAGTTTATAAAATGTACACCAGAGAGCGCTTAGCTTGAATCGCCAATTTTTGTCGATCTGTATCTTACATTGCTGTTTGAATATCCTCATCCCATGCATTTGTTATCTCTGGAACATTTATTAATTTAGATCGGATACATCTACTCCATTTGCGTTTATTTATTCAAGATGTAGCAGTCCAGATTACATTTTTTACACATGTATTTGAAATAGATATTGATGTAGGAATTGTCAATGTTTTTGTTTTCCTTTTTTTGATTAAGTGTATACACCTAATATGCCAGTCTCAATTTGTGCTTGATTTTCATTCATGTGTGTTCTGTGTGGGCTTTTTATTGTTTACAAGCGCCACTTCAGGAACATCACTGTTAATTCGAACCCAACAATGAATGATCGGAGTGGGGCATCAGAATTTTTTTTAAATTATTTAAAAAAATCCCGGCCAATAGTGGGATTCGAACCGCGGACCCTTGGATTCACAAGTCCAGACTTGACCACTGAGCCATCCACCCCCCGTCAAATTTGTCAATTTTATTTTTTGTTGGATTCGTCTATCGGACTCTATTCCTGTGCACTATTGAACATCATTTTCGTGAAGAATGAGCTTGCACAGTCCTGTTCATATTGCCAAAAGTGATTTTGCTTAGTTTTTACATTATTTTTACCATTTTCATTAAGAGAAGAATATTTGAATTCCCAGAATAATATATTTAATCATCGACGATCAGGAAGTAGAGAATTTTTGTCACTGTAATTTTTACTAAGTCTAATGCGTTTGTTATTGCATATAAATTTGAATCTAAAACTCAATCACGTCTTCTTATAAACGATCTTTACTCAAATGTGTCGCTAACTAATTGGGCCGCTCTTTTCTGTCCCTTATGGTATACATTTGTTGTGCCGAGATTTTGTTATGATTTAGCATAGACTGGCCGCGGTGGAGGGCGAATTGATTAAGTGATTTCTGTTGACAAAATAATTGTCTGGAATATCGCGTTTTAGTTTATGCATTATATTATAAAATATTGACGCATGATTGGCAGAAATCAAAGACTCATGAACTTTGTGTTTAAACATATTTAGTTTACTTACTACTTATTTGTCGCACATTTGATTACAAATTTCTATTTCTATCATTCTTATAACTTTTTAAAACACTGAAAGATTTTTAACCTACCTATTATGTCATTGTCAACCCCATAATATTGTGGCCACAAGCCGCCACTGGTCTGATAGGTGTAGTGGGGAAAATAGAAGTCGAAGACGTATCGAGGCTCTCTGACAGCGGCTCCTCTGTGTTATGTGCATGCTCCTATTTAAACTAATTGTTCAACTCATTGTAAGGTATCTTTCCCGTGTTGAACATTCGGTCACCTCAATTTAAATGATCATCAAATCAAAGTTCTACACAATACAGTAATCTACTAAATACTCGTAAATACAAAACTATCGATCATACTATATTATTATTTATTACAGATTTTTGAAAACGTGGATCTGGACGATTACATGTTGAAAAAAGATTCCGCTCAATCTAGTCAAGAAACGGAACCAGTTAAACAAGAAGAAACGAAAAAGACTGTAAAAATACCTAATTGAAAGTAGTTAATTGTACTAGATTTAATCCTCAATAAAAATAGTACAGTGAGTGACTCTGGTAATGGTTGAATTTGTGTGAATGGAAACATGATATAATCACAAAAATTATTATCAAGGTGGCTGTAAGATATTTAGTGTTATTTTTTTGTTTAAAGTAATTCTATGTTATGCATTTTATAGATATTTGGAAAAGGCACAAAACTTATTATCTTATCAACTTATCTCTCCTTATGTATTTCATTTTTATTGAAAATTTTTAAAATTTTTTGTATTTGTGTATTAAGTGTTGTAATTTTAAGCAGCAATATGTATTGTACATTTTTTTACAATTTTCAAAGGGAAAAGTTTTAATAAAGTAATTATTGTTATTTTGTTTGTGTTTAAATATCAGCGTGCTATCACAATGGATTTTGATAAAATAAAAAACTGTATTTTTTATAGTGATTAAAGTTAACTGCACAAAATAATCATTTTACACCAGAAGACTAAGCTTTTTTTTAATTAAAAGTGAATTTCTTGCGAACTTTTATAAGTGTGTCACCAGAATAATCTGTGAAATAAAAGATACAACAATGTATCATTTAATCATTTTCAAATTTAATATTGTTACACAGGTTCTCAATTTATTTCAACTCAACTTTTACAATAATTCATCTATACAACCGATAACATTAACGTATATCCTCTATTATAAAACTCCACTTCTGACGTCAGGATCACCAACTTATATAGTTTGCTTTAACCTTCTCGAAACGTCCAGATGTTTCTTGACATGGAATGATATTTCTCCACATTTCACGCTGTAGGGTGATATACCTCTTCTTTTATTCGTACGTTTCCTATAACGGTCGCAGGCTAATGAGTAACACTATTAAGAATACGATTTTTAAATAAAAGTGAAAATCCACCATGTTTGGTTTTTCTCATTTTAATAACATTTTCATCAAAGGCCGAAAAAATCAATACATACAAGTATATTGATCTTAGTTAGGGGCGATGTCTCCATTGGTTCATTTGTGCAGAGAACACCCAGTTACATTTCATAAAAACACATTATTTTAAAATAAATATAAATTCAATTTTAATAATTTTATTATTTACATACGTGTTAATGTCTATTTTTTGGTACGCCACTGCGCTCTGGCTAATCGTGTTTCCGTGGCGCATTTTTATAAGTAAGCCCGAGGGGGTGAGAAGTGTTCGCGAAAGTCTTTAGCTAAAAAGAGACGCCCACACCTCAACAGATCCGTGAAACATGGGAAACAAACAATATGCCTGGATAAAAACACTTAAATAACCTTAATTTGTGCAACGCACACAGCGACGTCACAAAGTAGGACAGGGTATACGAACTTTCCGATCATTGATATAAAATAAAGATAAGATGATATGACGATTGACGATACTTCTGCATTATTTTTACGACATGTCAAACTCGAGCTAGTCAGTTTTGGTGAGAATAAATATATTTTTTTAAAATAGCGTAATTTAAATGATATAAAAACATTTTAATTGCGTCAATCTTTAAATATAAAATTATTACCTTCAAATTAATAAAATACGACTCCAAAGTAAGTGCGTTCACTTGTCGTATCACAAAATAGTGTTTATGTCCTCTCTACTTTATTCTATCTTGATGTTTCCAATCAAGCTGTCCAACTCTAAAATTCCCCATAAGACAATTCCGAGATAATTCTATGGCGGAGCCGTCAGATTTTTTAAATAAAGACTTGCATCCTTAAACTCGAAGACTTATTTTAGATATTTACACTTGCTTGAAAAGTGAAAAGCGTGGGGCCTCACAAAACCAAATTTTAAAAAGAATTTGTGAGCTGACTAAACTTCCTCGTACTATAATTTATACTGTTGTTAGAGCAGGAGATGTCATTAATCATTCCGTAAAACGAAAAAGAGATAAAGTTGGTTATGCCGACAAAGAAGTTATACGCCGAGTTGTACACAAGTTTTACGACGAAAACAAGGTTCCGACTTTAGAAATGGTTCGTAACAAGTTACTGGATTATCCCGATTATGAATATAAATCTCTAGACATATTGCATAATATTTTGCTAGATTGTGGCTTCAAGTACAAAAAATTGAACAAAAAAATGGTCATAATGGAGTCATCTGCTCGCATCGTAGCATGGCCCCGCAGGAGTATACCGTTAATTATTATATATTATTATTGAATAACGTCGAAAGAAAATAGCAGAGAAAAAATATTTTCAACACTCTGCCTTTGATTTTGCCCACTAAGGAGAAAGTCATCCTTATTAGGACTCCAGCAATAAATGGAAATTCTCGACTCCAGTCTCTAAAAGGAGTCTGATTGCGATACCAATTTCGATCGAACTCAATTACGGCGGGTTGAGCATGAGTAGATATTCAACGAGCGAAAGTGGTATCGTCATATATACTTAGTAAGCAAAATCAAAAATTACATCTAGTGGATATCCATCATGGTTTGCGTCTAGACTTTGATATATTTAGTGGATGTACATGGGATATTGAATACACCTTAAAAAAAATAATTTTAAATATCTGAGCGGTACTATTAGGCACAATGGCGTAATTTTTTAATAATTTGCTATATAATTACTATTATTTATGAACATTTGCATGTCTATAAATTACATTTCATGGATATAAAATAGATATCCACCATGGACTGGACATTCAGTGGATATTGGGGTGTCCAGTAGATATCCAAATGATTTGTTGTGCTGTCTGGACTATTACTGCGAATTCAATCCGATCGAGATGATTTGGGCTGCTGATAAAAAAAACCTGAGAAAATATAATCAATCTCCAACTGGCAGTGCTTCCGTACTAGGAAATATACGAACGGTTACAGTGGTAAATGGATAAAATGTGCCCAGCATGTCATAGAAAAGGAGAATGAATATTATTGACCCCATTATTATAACTCTAAATTCAGATTCAAGCCCTGAAAATTTAGATAATTTATTAAATTCTCATGGCAGGACAAACTGGTGTTATTTTGGCATTACTAATTTCTAATAAAAAAATATCCGTGTGTAGGTGGGTGATTCTCGCCTAACTGTGATTTTTTATGTCCAGTGTTTTATTTATCATTTAGCATAAGTTTTCCTCATCAAAAAGTTAATAATATCATAAATTTAGAGGTATTTTACAACCGACATTATGAATTAGATCATAAACCTTCGTAATTTTTTTTTAAGCTGCATATAAATATACTCGAAATGTCAGTACCGTGGCATGTCCGATTCTCATTTTTAAAATTAAATATATAAATTTCTATCAAAATTCATTTTTTAATACAAAATGTACCTCTCATAACTACAATCTAATGCATACTGCATTGGATTTTATTGCAATTTTATACCAATCTTTGGATTGGTAAAAAAAAATAATCATTTATATGTCAGTACCGTGGAAATAATGTCAGTACCGTGGCATTAAAATTTTAAATAGTAGAACCACTTTACAGGCTTATTTCTATGCATAAATAGAAAACAAAAACGCGTAAAACATACGTTTTGAAACATTTTTAATTTTAGAAAAATGTAGGTTGTAAAAATCACAGTTAGGCGAGAATCACCCAGGTATACCTATATCAAAAATAAAATTAATTTTGAAAAAAAATCATCACGCCGCCCATGCTATACAAAGAAGCTGTCGACGGTCGGTAGACATTTAGTTTTTATGATGTTCAAATTGACTTCGTTTAGACCAGCCATACTCAACCTGCGGCCCTTCAGGCTTTTTTTGCGGCCCGAAACACTGTTATTAAGTTGCGTTTTATAACTATAGGTCTCCGTTATTAAAATTTTGAGCAAGATGCACGAAAACATACATCGGTCCTTGCGCTAAATATCAAGCTAATTTTTAAATAAATGTTTGGATCATAGAATTACTACAAAAATAAGATAGCTCCACTTTTGGCACTTTCGAGTTAAGTACACTTTCGTTTCCAAAATAGTTCAAATAATATACGGCATAAACAAAAATGTGAACGAATGATAAATGGTCAAAAAACTGAATCCATATTGATACATTCACAATATGCACAAACAAGATGAATGGCATTTTTACCAAAATATAATCATAACATTGTGATCAGTTGCTAATAGTGTGTCTACCAAAAAATCCGACAGCTAAAATAAGCAAAGTGACGTTTTTGTCCCCTTATTTCCCTTTTTTTTTGTTACAAATCGTTTATACTTTGTGAAAACTAATTATGTTTTGAATACATTGTTTATTTAACAGTTTGAAGCTTTTACTAGTTTTTTTTTTAATTTTAAACATTTGAACCGCGTTTTCTCGAAACTCTAAAAATGTGAGTTATCTTTGTTTGTAGGTAACCCGACGGGATATATATATATATTTATTTATTAGTGATTCCCACTAATTTTAAAACGTAAAAAAGGGTCATTATTCAATATATTGCGGCCCGCGTAAACATACGTATGTGGAACGAAGGAAAAAAACTTGAGTATGGCTGGTTTAGACTATACTGAGATGGAATTAAAAAAATATAAGATTTTTGGGAAATGAGCGCTAGTTGAGTGTATCATGGTGAATACTACCTCACATCCTCTACTGTGAGTAGATCGCGAGCATAGTGTAACCTGAGCGCCTAGTGAGAATTGACCTTTTTTATTTTCCATGCATAAAAAAATAGGTACAACTTTATGCACTTGTTGCTATTCTAATTTTTATCGAAAATTCTGTTTGGACTATTCCTATACAATATTTTTATATCACTGACTAGTCATTTCAAATTCTTTTTTTCTTTCCAATACTTTAACATATGATGACATCATTTTTACTTTTTACTATTATTTCAGACTTTTTATTTTGAGAAATTTCCATACAAAATAGAAACATATTTTTTCTTGTCAATATATTCAATTTATTCAAAGCATTTTTAACTGAAGTTTAATCATCGACGTTGATTAGCACGTTATACTATTACCAGAAATGTCGCTGAATCTCCAGATGTTCCAACCAGAGGTATGATCTTTTTATTGAGCCCAACATCTATAGTCTCTGGATCTACGGTTTTAGCCTTCTTAAAAAGGCGACCCAAATACCTGCTTAAAATATATTTCGTAGTGACTGCTGTGTAGCGCTCGGTTTTTCTCCAGTGGGTCCCTATCCAAGTACTTCAGTTGATACTGCTTAACACTAGATACTGAAACGCCAAAATGAACCTAATCTACTCAATCTTTGCCTTTAACAATAGCTCAATAAAATATTTTTTAAATATTATATATTATCCATATTATGCCAAAAATAGGCACTGGCACGCAAAAAAAGGCATTACATTTTATAATTTGGCACCTTGCCCAAATCCCTGACACGCTTGTTAGATAACATAACCACTGTAATTAAAACCTAAGGCATAAATTGGCATTTTAAATTAATTTTTAGCCATACTTGACATGCATGTTTTAAAACTTTATATTGTATTTTGTTGATATATGTGTTTTATCATATTTTACGTGTTCTTTAATTGGGAATTTCCTGTAGAACAGTTTATAAAAATAAATAAATAAATAAATAAAACTAAAACAAATATTTCAGCTATTAATAACGAGTAGTTGTTTTATTTGGAGGTCGGTCATTAATAGAAATGTTAATATTAGCAACTGCACTGTAAGCTGTATATGTACTTTGTTAAGCAGAAACTAAATGCCTAAGACTAGACAAAAACATGTTTATTAATATTTGGCAATATCACAAAATTTTTATAATGATCAATCGAATATTTTTTTTTTTTGGGTTTAATCACCTTTAGTGCATTTTTAATTAAGTATATGAAGAATTACAAAGATATTTATCTTGAACATATGATTAACATTGAAAAAACTAACTAAATTATTTTTCAAATGTATGCTCAGGTAAACTCATCATTTTTAAGATGCAGAATTCTAATTATTCACTATAAAGATATTCTTCAGAGTTCAACTAAAGAACTGGAAATCATATTATTTGGGTATGGGGTATTATTGCACTTCTAATCCTATCTTCTCAAGGAAGTGTAGGATTTGAAGTGGCTTCAACTTAGGTAGATCGACATCTTCTATAGTATTTGTAAAGACCCAACATATTTTTGCATAAAAAATGGTTCAAACTTAAAGGATATGGTAAAATTTTACGTGCCTCTATCAGAAAAAAATAATGGAATTCCTGATAATAATAAAATATTTTCAATCACTGTCAATGTTACTAATTATGTGTCTAATTCTTGCTTATTGCAGAGTATGAAACTTTCAAATTCACACGTTTTATTGCAACTTATTTGTATTGGGCACTTCGTATGTTGTATGTTTTAGCTACGACTCCAATGACGCGAAAAGCGATTTTTTGAAATTTTGTGAGTTACGTTTTGCACTCAAGCCATCGATATCTTCCAAACTAATAAATTGAAAATTTTTCTTACCTCAAAAAATATAATGATTCTTTAAGGATTTATTTATTTTCATTGTAACAAAAACTGGGAATCCTACTTCTACATCAAAATTATTTTAACACATCCCATCTAACATTTTAAGCATTTCCAACTTTGTCAAAAAATAATGACCAACTATTAAATACATAAATTCATTCCAATCTTATTGCCAATTATACTTTACTTAATATGTACGTATATCTTATCTAGGGTTTTTAATTTGTTTTTAATATCTTTAGTTTAGTTTATTACATTTCATATATGAAATTTTAGATTTATTGTGCCTACCTTTTTTTTTTTTTTTTATGTACTTAAGCTATTTTATTTTATGTAATTTATTGATACTAATGGATTATTCCGTAATATATATATTTATTTATTTATTTATTTATTTATTTATAATTTTATAAACATATTAAAGATGTAGATATACAGAGGGTGCAATAATAAAAAAACTGAACTAGAATGCATTTAAAAAAAGGCAACTTTTTTAAATACCTAAATATTTACATAAAATGATATATTCTTATAAGAACGAAATAAATTTATTATAATAATGCACTATCATACTCTAAAAGGACATTTAGTTAAGCTATTTATACAGGTGCTTTGTGCACCAAATTAAACCAATGGCCACATTCACATCTCTTAGGCTCTCCTTTGTGCAGCCACATCCAGTTAATGCTGGTTGCTTCTTCTTCACAAACACAACCCACTAAACGGGCGTCAAAAGCTGAAGGGATTTCGTTGGGGGAGACTTTGGTACCAGGACCTCTTTTGATTACTTTAATGTCAAAGGGGTTTTCATTACCGGCTACTTTAGCTAATAATTCACGTTTTTCTAAACCCGTTGCATGTTCAAGTGGATCACCCATGGTAACTGTAATAAAAATATAGGTTATGATTATACTAAACTTTTATTACTTAATAACTTATTACGATGCATTTATAAATACCCAGTTTAGTCATAGAATTCTTGGAATACTGGATTTAAATATTACGAACAGTTATTTTAATAGTTCTATTGAATTTTTCTAATTACGTAATGTCAAACTTATGGTTAGCTGGGTAGGGCTAAAGGTTAATAATTATAAATATTTCAACTTACCTTTGGAGGCGAAACGGTAACTACTAGATAGAACATGTTTTCTGGCTGAAGATGAAACGATCCTTCCACAGAGTGAAGCCATTTTTGGCCCCTTTCAACGAATATAATTATGCACCTAAGGATCTTTTCGTTATACTAAAGTTACGCAATATTTCCGCAAGAAGGCGCTGATGATGCTGTGTTTTTTATAGTTTGGTTTATTTGTTCGTTTGAATAAACTCGAGGGTAATCCGAGCAATTCAGAGCCATGAAAAGCAAATCTACTTCAATATTTATGAATAAATAAATATTTATTCAAAGATTCAAACGTTGTTCCTCAGATGTCTTCCATCAAAGGAAAATTATTTCATAGCAAAGCTTTGTAATTAGCAAAAAATATATACACGCTTTGTAACATATTTGTATTCAAAAAACGAACTTACCTGTTCGATTTTTCGGACGAACATGAATTATATATATAATTTTAGAATACAAAAATGTATTTAAGCCACTTTAAGCTCACATCTACGATTCTCAATTACATAGAAAAAAAAATAGAATTTGATTGTCATTTTCTACTAAATAATAAGCATTTGTTTTAAGTTTCCTAACAACCCCAGCCTAGAATCTAGATCTACAAATGGTACGGAGTCAGTAGCACTTTTATGTGTGTGTTATTTGCGCAAGGCAAAATTACAAACTTTTCGTTAATGACGATTTTATCCAACCAGAGTATTTAAATGGGAATGGTTTTCTTGAATCCGCTTAGCTGAGCAGGACGGCATCATGCCGCTGATTTGTCGCGAAGAGTCGGTTGATATCTGTTGAGTTTGATATCAGCGGAATCGTCGGCGTGTGCGGAGACCATATTGTTATTAATTTTAAAACAATGAGTGACAAATTCACACATACAGATGACATCATGACTTTATTTTTAGGTTTCTTGGAAATTATGTCCTTTATAAAACTCAACACGAATTCAAAAAGATCTGTAGAAAGTCTAAAATACTCCCTAAATTTGGTTTCATTTCCAAAAAGCCTCCGCTGCACAGTGATATTAAAGGCACCTTCTGTATCGCGACACAAAAACAACTCATCCACTGGCTTATTGGAAACTTTGACGGTTGAAATTGCCAGTTCCTCTTGTTCTCTTCCTCTTCCAACAATAATAACAACGCAAACAATTTATTTGCATCCATTTTAGTACCTTTCGTTTACATTCATAATACATAAACAGCACGTACAGACATAGAGAAAGTATCATTTTCTATATTTTTTAACAAACCACCTCGGGCGAAAATTGCTGTCCTCAGCGGTCGACGGACTGTCCGCTCACCTCGACGGAGTGTTCAAAGAAACCAAAGCTAGGTAGAACGTGAAAATACTTTGCAGTGGTGAGACGCTCGACCAAGATGCATTAAAAAGCAGTTGTAGAAAATGATAATGTCACATATATTCGATTAAATAATAAACACAAAATAATTAAGCCTTCATATATGACTCATTGTTAAGCGCTTATCTTTTAATTTCACGACCCAAGTTTAATTCTCGAAAAAAGTTTTCTTATTTATTTTGGAAAAATATGAAAATAAATAAGTATGAGAATTGCTGTTTTTTATTTATAATATAAGAATAAACCCCACAGTAGGCTATCCATTAATCTTTCTATTTATTTTATATTATTTTGTACTCTTTAAGACCGCATGGCCGCGCGCCCCTCCTCGAAAATACCAGAGAATATAAAATACTAATTAAAAATATTATTTTATATCGTATCGACACATGGTATGAGTGTTACTTATTATGTCCCCTCCAAATCCTTCCTAGAATAATAATTTATTGAATTCATGATCTATTCCCAAACAGCACAGTACGTCTTAAGTACGTACAGTTTTGGTACAGTACGTACAGGACGTAAAATGTACGTTTTAAGTACGTACACAATAGTACGTACCAGTACGTACAGAAAAGTACGTACTAAGTACGTACCTAAGTGTACGTAATCCTGGTTGCATACCTATTTTATTGAAAAACCTAAGTTTTTACCAAATTTCTGTTGACCGTAGGCCAAAAAGGCAAAAAATGCAAAGAAGAAACACATTTTATTTAACCTAACATAAAAGGTTTGTTCTGGTTCTCAAAATGAAAACTGTTTTGAAACTGCGCCGGACCGTATGCGTAAAGGCAAAAAATCCCCGACTGTTTGAAATTCTTGGAAAACCAGAACACGTCATGAAGGTGTTTTGTTTATTGTTTATTATAATAATGAAGTTCCTTTTGAAAGCTCAGCTTCAAATAACATTTGCATGTATATGTTTATCATTATCATCACATTTCAATGGAATAAATAAAAACAGAATATTAAAAAATTAATAATTCTAAAATTGCTTTAATTTACAAATAAAACAAGAACAAGAGACATTCGTCCACATATAAATAAACAATTTGGGATTGTATACGTTTCGTATGGTCTAAAAAGCCAATACAATATTCATAACACTTAAAAAACGCATGCGCGGTCAAAACAGTCCGAGTCGATCCACACTCCCAAGCATGAACACTTTTTGACTGTTTACAACAATCACGGATTATTTCGGATACGAAACCAGAACACTGGACTGAGAGATCCGAAGTAGTCCCAGAAAAACCAGAACACTTTTTATTTACTGCGCATGAGCCCGACAGTTGTGGATCGTTATTTCTCAAAACCAGAACAGACCTATCCTCTAAACTAAACTCGCTCGTTTTTTTCAAGTCTTGACGGAAATGTTTAAAAAAACAATGATTTTTATTTCTAAACTTGTACATAAGTACATTTTATTTATATTTAAAACATGTGAAAATTTCATGTTTCTTTCATTTAATTCAATAAAAAAAATAGTGCAATATCAAAACGTAGCTTTTATTCTCTCCAATGGCAATTTTTTTAAAAAAAATCCGATTATCCGAATATTTGATTATCCGAATGGGTCCCGGTCCCCATTAATTCGGATAATTGGAGTTCTACTGTATTAAGTGTTTCTTTAAATAAATAATTGTGTATAATTTATTATAATTGAACAAGACAGTTCTTAAGACTTTTTGACTTTTTAGTGCGTGTTATAAGTACATAGTTTTGTCATTTTATTCTGGTGAGTGGTTTCATTTTAATTTAAAAAAATTATGTGTAATAAATATAATTTATAGATATGTCTCCCATCCCATAGTAAACATTACAAAAATGCTACAAAACAATTGAAAAAGTTTAAGGAAATGAATAAACAGGAGGACAAAAGAAGTGATATTTTACAGACCCTAATAATTTAATTTTGGATTTTGTCAAAAGGAGTATGGCTGCTACCTTAATAACTATAATCAGCTGGCAACAAATTATAATTGGCTGCAGTTGTAGTGGGTAAGATGTTTTGATTTTTTATTTTTGCATGCCAGTTTTCATAAAGTCGTTGCATTAAAAACACTCTATCCAGTCACAATTATTTTTGTATCTAATGTAATTGTGTACTTCAAACCATTGGACTTCAAAACTGGCGGAGAAAAAGAAATATAGGAGTTCCGATATTATAGAGCAGTGTCAGGAACAAATTGGATTTCAAAGGCATAAAGCCAAAAGAGGTGGATACAAATTAGAGAGGTTAACATCCAGGAGTATATTGACAATGATAATTTTGAGCCGTAGAAACTATCGCTTGCTTTACTTTACATCTTTTTGTTATATTGTTGTCCTACGACCACTTAGGAAAGTGACACACATCACACTATATAGTCCTATGGAAAGTGCCCTATATCACACGCGTATGAATAAGAATTTACTTTCCACCCGAGTGAGAATATGTTAATTTCCGCAGTAGTTGTCACAAAATGTCAAACATCTAATTTCTATTTTGATCTATGTAATGTCCATATTAATAATAAAATCGATATGATTGTTAAATTATTGAAATTGTTGTAAATTAGATCCTAGATATTTATCTTTAACAATTATTATTAAAATAATTTTAAAATAATGTTTGCTCTTTTTTCTGGTTAAATACATAACCGATTCGATCATTCAATTGACACAAGGGCCATTAGCTCAGGTGGTTAGGACGTCGAACTTATCAATTTTGCCATTTTTCGACCGCGTTCAAATCCTGGCGGGGCAGAATTTTTTTTTGTTTTTTAGTTTTTTTTTGATTAGAAAATATGAAAATTGAATAAATACGATTATTGTTGATTATTTTTTTAAATACATTTTAATTATTATAGTAATAATAACCTTGGTTTTACATTTTTTTGATGACATTATTTTGTGGTCGTAGGAAAAATATTGTATATCACTTGTGTGGAAAGTGATTTTCCACACTCGTGTGATAGTCGCACTCGGCTTGCGCCTCGTGCGACAATATTTCCCACTCGTGTGAAAAATGTCACTTTCCACACTCGTAATGTAATATACTATTTTATTATATTACTTATTATAAAAAGTAACCAAGTTAAGTTTCTAATTTGATATTATTTCTTTGCAGAAGGTGCTGTAAAAAGTAGCAAATGCAAAGAGAAGAAGGTTGCAGAACAGGAAATTGTCAGATGCTAAGAAGAGCTGATGATAGTCTAAAAACTTTAAAAAACAGCAAAACAATTTAAATTATTCTTTTAATGTAAAAAATTAAATAAATACAAATTAACTTGTTTACTTTTTTTTGTATTGTACTAATATGTACATTTTACATCATAAGTAAGTACCAATAAGGATGAAAAGAACATCTAGAATAAGTACTCTATTGAAATAAGTGCAAACTTAGTACGTACATTAAGTACGTACATTAGGTACGTACAGAGTACGTACTAGGTACGTACCGTCGTTTGTAAAATGTACGTATTATGTACGTACTTTGTACAGTAAAGTACGTACATGGTACGTACTTTACGTCCCATCAGTACGTACATAGTACGTCTTATGTACGTATGTGTGTTTGCTGGGTTTGACTGATGGACTACAGACGGCCGCGGTTAGGGGCGCAATTTCTGCGCATTTCGAATTGTTTAGATGATGAGGCGTCAGGAAATTGTTTTGCTTTTTTAAAGTTGTTTTATAGTTTTCACGAAATTTTTAGGAAACACCATGCTAAATGATATCAATAAATATAATTTTAGATATGGAGATAAATAATCTCGACTAAAAATACATGGAAATTTTATTTCAATTTCAGGATGTGATACATGCCATGAACTTTCGTAAAAACAATATAAACGTCGATTTTCATGTTTTTTTTTAGAATAATTATTTTTGTAAGATGTTTTACTATAAGAAATATATGATTTTGTTTATTGACTATTGACAAGGCGCAGTGTTGTATTTTTTTATGTTAATTAAAAAGTACTAAATAAATAATACATTTTCCATAATTCCCACCCTCAAGCCAATTGGCGCCCACTTACATTCGCAGTTCACAAGCCGCCACTGTGTAAAAGTAAATTTCCTACTCAATGAACAACGGCGGACAAAATTTTTCAATTAAAGATGACACTTTTTTTCTGAACCGTTATCAAAATATACAATGCAAAATAAAAAGCGGAAATATTAACCGATTGCCTAACTGTAGGGATTTATATTATGAAATAAAATATATTTAAAATAATCAGAAATGGTTGTATTTTTCATTTTATATTAACAAAAAAAAAGATTGTGTCAATCGGAAATTGAACCCGAGTCCAAATCCAAAAGCTTAACGACCTGGGGGTCGATTCTCGACTTGTAGGAACCGTTTCCTATAGGAATTTGTGACACTTTCCTATATGTAGGAAAATGTCATAAATTTTCGATGTGCATAAAAATGTCAAAAATTCCTATAGGAAAATATTCCTACGAGTCGAGAATCGACCCCCTGAGGTATATGAAGGCTTATTTCAAACAGTGCGTATTTATTTACGACCTTTTAGTGGCTTAATGAATAAAGCTTCGAATCCTAGAGCAGATTCATGTGAATTTTTAATTAATTTGCAGTATTTGATGGTTGCTGTATTAGCAGTAATTGAATTTCAATTAATATGGTACCTAGATTATACGTCGCAGTACCTTACTCATCTTACCCGGAGCGCCACGGAAAATAATAATGATAGCCGTCCGTTCTCCACATAAGCTTAGGTGGCTTCACGGGTTAAAATTCACTCGCAAAGAGAGTGACTTAGGGAGAGTATTGCCGTATTTTTCCGACTATAAGATGTACCTCAAAATAATATGATTTTTAGAAAAATATAAAACTAAAATATAATGTTACCTTCGGACCATAAGACGAACCCAAAATTTGAGTCCGTTTTTCTATGTAAAAAGGTACTTCTTATAGTCCGAAAAATACGGTATTATTATATTATCTTCTACAAGCTACAAAACAAGAATTAATAAAACATTTTTAAATTTGCCTAGCAAAAATACACCTCTTGACAGAATTATGAGCTGGACTATAAAATTACATCACAGATCTCAGAAACAAACAGCTATGTACGTAACATATTTTTGCAAATAATAATTTTTCAACCCCTTTTATGCATGGGTAGTACTATGGAAAACTGGATCAACTAATCATTGCGACCTATTCTCTTTGGCGGACTTAGTCAAGAGCATTTTTCTCAATTTTGTGACTCCACTGATCCACCTTCTCTCCCCAACTACTACCTTTTCATCTCTATCTGCTTTCAGCAATCTCTACGACCACCAAATAACTTAAAATCTAGTAAACAATAAAATTAAATTAGTCATCTGCATGAACAGCAGTAGAACAAAATATATATCGAACACATTATTTTCAAGTTAAGCTACCAAATAAATATATTGAGTACAGTCCACCTCATCAAAGTCTTAATATAATGAGACAATTTGAATCTTGCATTATTTCTTAAATTTATTCAATACGGCTCACTTTAGAGAAACCATGAAGGTTTACGAAAATGACAACACAAACAACTCTTTTTCGAAACAATTTACTTCTCCATCATAAATAACAGAAGTATACATTAAGAAAAACGCTCCCTCCTGACACTCGGACTATGTCCAAAATTTAATCAGCTCATCGCAAGATGGATTAAAGTATAAGTTTGAAATTTAGTTATTTTCTCTTTAACCGTTATCATGGATACAGATTGACATCACAAAAATTGTCAAAAATTCGTTGAAAACAATCATACTTCCTTTATTAGTTACTGGAAAATAACAAGTCAGCTACTAGCGTTTTTAGTAAAAACTTTTTATCTATAGTATTAACCTGATGGAGGAGTAACAAGCAAAACTAAATTTAGTGAATCACTTTCGTACTCGCCATTTTAAGCTAAAGGGACATATTTTCTTAGTATGACCTTACAATCTTTATACTGGTCGCCTTTTCTATGTGGAAGTAATCTGAATCATGTTTCTAAGAATAACTGAACTACATTATTTATTCAGCATATTATTAAATGTACAGAACTGTTAATTCTTTTTTTTTTTTTAAATTGAGTGGATTTATTATTTTCATTACAGGAAATAAATTAATATAAGGTTATTAGTATTCTTCCCTCCTATTTTAATTTTCACACATCTAAAATTTGTAAATAATTTTAGCTTAACTGATCCACTTGAAAGTAAAACAATTGGCATAATAGATTATGTTCCTTATCCTATCCTTATTCCTTATCGAATTTTCAACAATAACGATTAAATTTTTTTTATTTAAATTAAATGTTGATTGTTTTTAATTCATAATTTTTCACCATTACCGAGTTAAATATATTGATTAAGTTTTATACAAAAAAAAAAAAAAAAAAAAAAAAGAAAATCAAATTTTAGAATTATTTATTAAATAAACTCATTTACAAATACGGTTCTGGAAATTCGAATGTTACTTCCCTGCCAGTAAGTTTCTTGTAAACTGATGCAAAAGTATCCACCTGTAATAAAGAAAAATATAAAAACAATCAGAAAATATAATACACTAGAAAGAATTAGTGAACTAATAAGTAGCCCATACTACAGAAATTGTTAAAAAAATTAAATATGTAGAAGTAAATTAGTATAACACATTAAAAAAGGATTCAGTTTGTTTAAGAGCAAACTGGACCTCTCGCAAAAAGAACAATGTGAGAAGTAATTAAAACAAAAAACAGCAAATATTCTTAGACTTAATACAGAATGGCGCATAAATGTTCTTTTTTAAATTCCTTTTAAATTTATCAAAATAAATAATTTACGAATGTTTACAAAAATCAAGGGTTCTCCACCCTAATTTTTGTTATCATTGATATTTCCCAAAAATTTCACAACAATCGGACTAACAATAAAGGCTCAGGAGGAATTTGAAATTTTTAAGCTGTTCGGTTTGCACAATTACGTAAGTAACTGATTTACAGAACTAGGCTGAATAATTTTTTTTCAGGAATTAAACAAATTTTTCCTCAAAAAGAAAAAAAAAATGATAGGTACTATTTTTCCTGGATATGTACATAAAAGTAAGAACACAATTGAGCTGACAATACTTTTAATGATGCTACTTTCGCTAATTCTGGTGGAGTAAAAGATAATTCTGAATCAGAAATTGACAGATATTTGATTACTTTAAAGGTTTTCCCAGCAACCATTGTATTTAGATCAACTACAATACCAATGCAAATTATCTTGGAAGACAATGGACAGTATCAATAGATGGCAGCAAGCTCCGTGCTGTCCAAGTCATGTCTTTGATAATTTTGTCGTCTTCTACCGAGCCATCGAACAGTTGTCGAAACTGAATAACGAACATAATTTCTCTATTTACTAATAGATAGACCGATAATTATGCTTGATGAACATTTATTTACGATTTATCATCATTTTCGAGAATATAAACAATATTAATTTAAATTTGGCAATCTACCTAAATGAATTTAGGTTTGTTCCAACTTGGTGTTTGGTACCGTTCTTGTATCATACCAACATCAGTTTATGAACGATGTACTGCGCAAGCCCATCTCTGAATGGTTTTGGAATCGAAAATAAGTTGGAACGCTTTTAAAACTGCTGATGGTTCATAAATAGATAATATAGAAGAGGAAGAAAATTCTAACCAAACTTTTCGAAAAGAAAATAAAAATAAACTAGTTTTCTGTTTTATAATTATGGATGTTATTGATTTTTTATTGTATCATTCTATATTCTAGAGCACAAAGGAAAATATTGGTTAATAATGAATATATTCTGTTCAAATAATTTTATTTATTATCATTTCTCAATTTACCATTAATTCTAAATCATCGTCTAGCATCATCATCATCAAAAAAATCACTGTCTCCTTCTATATCACTCATTTTCCAAATATGATTTATAAATAGTATTTTCTAAATAAAAATGTATATTTTGTTATTATCTACCTATAAAAACATAAAAACGCTGTAAATTTGTAGGTTAAGTTAACTAAAACTAACCTCTATCGGCTCTATCAACATATATCGATCGCTTTGCGCAAGTCAGTTCTAACAGTTTCACAAAAATTTGTGAATCGATATGACGGTACAGAAACGATTCCGGAATCATTCATTTTTTAGTTGGAACGAATTCTGTATCAACCCGCACATCGTACAAATTAAGTTGGAATGCTTGGAGTGTAATACGCATGAGCTGTACCGTTACGGAATGGTTATGTATCAAGTTGGAACAAACCTTTTAAAAATTAAGAAAACTTTAGGTACATAGAATTCTATACTCAATGAACGAAGAAGCGCTAGCGGCGGGAAAATTTGGATGAAGTTCTGTACTTGTTCTAACACATGTCACAACAGAATTGCCTCCAATGAAACATCCATAAGGTTATTCTACTATCTTATCTAAATAGAATGCAGCAACACAGATCCAATGACAATATTAAGACAAAACAGCCTATCCGTTTAAAACTTTCACATCATTTGATTTTCTGACTTTAATGACTAAAATCGTACTTTTACTCCCTAGGAATTAGAAATCACTTTTAATCCATAGGGAGTAAGCTCTCAAACTAATCTCTTATTAATTGCACTCCTTTGCCTATTTCTTCAATTGACAACCAGACTTCATTTTTTCTTTTAACAAATTGATTCGATATATCAGGGTATTCACAAATAGACATACATTTACTTTTTTGAAGGCAGAGGCTAATAAGATTTTAGGAAATAAATTTAATATACATGAGGTCTAAAATTATTGCTTTTCAATGTACAGGGTGTTAAAAGTTGAACTGTGAAAATTGTTTTCTTTTAATATTTTCAAAGAGTTACAGATACACAAATGAAATTTTGCAAAATGTATTGAAATCCGACAACCGGGGGTTGATAATTAATTTAAATAATTCCTATATATTACATATTATATTCAAATTTTGATTTCGAATTCAAACAACATCCCAGCGTATCCCGCCTAGTAGGCGCCGTTTAATAACTTCTGGGAAAAGAAATATCTACGTGTAAACTCTAACGGTCGCCAGAACAAAACAGATGTAACCGATAGGGCTATATTCAGGAATTAATACAGGGTTTTATAGTCTTTATACACCGAAGTCACAGTCGTTCTCTGTCTGATACATTTGCATATATGGGAAATTTAAGTATAAATACCGAGGTTTTTGAGGGCTGGGTGATTAGTTTTTTCTTCTTCACCGAGTCGAGTTAACAAAAAACGCAAATATCCACGTTACCGCCACGGTGACTCCTTTTTCTTTATATTCTTCAAATATAATTAAAAAGAGATATCGCTACCCTTACGGTGGCCGCGCTTTTGTTTTATTTTGACAACGGAAATAAAAGGTATCGACGGAGTAGAGAAATTTTCTATTTTATTTTCTATAAACGACGGCTTCTGCATAGATATCCAGTTGTCCTTAGGATGACCACCTTTTTCTTATATTTTATATATAAGTAAAAGGAGATATATAGTCAGGTTGACCAAGCAGATACACGTTGAATAGAATCAGATTTCGCTCCTAGAACTGTTTTGTAAGGTTGTATCTACCGAGCGACTAAAATATTGGCGTAACTGATACTGGGATACCACGCTAGTCTAGTTAAACGCCAGATATTTTGTATCTCCGATTCAACATTATAAAATGTTACTAAATGATTAAAAGTACTACTCTAGGCGACGTTCGTAGTGGATTTCGTCACCCTTCAGGCTGACCCGACGAACTTACGCCCGGTAGACCTTTTATCAGCGGTATACTTTTTTTTCTGTAAGGTTTCTTTTACGTAGAATTCAAACGATAATGGCACTATTAAAGTAATCAAACTAGTATTTAATATTCAGATATTCCGGGGGAGAATTTAGACAAACATTAGAGGTTACAGGTATCACTTTATTACTTTTATATTCATTAGCGGGAAAATTCGCGTCTGTGTGTTGTCATATTTTTGGTATTCACTGGTAAACGTTTATTGTGGGAAAAATTATAGAGCTTTTATATTGTGCTAAATTATGTTATTTAGAGAATCGATAGTGATGTTGTTGTCATAAATATTAAATGTTGTAAAGTCGGTCAATGCTCTCAAGTAATAAATTAAGTCATTTAGATTTATGGCCAAAGGGCCGAATTGTAAAGTTTTGGTTTTCTGTAAGCAGTACCTGCCCCTTTCAGTAAAGATAAAAAGCACTTTCGGTTTTATTTTTAAATGGCAAACAGATGTAGATTAGTAGGGTAAATGCCTTGATTTGTATATATTTTAAAGTTAGTTTGGGGTTAAAAAAATATGTTTTCTGTCGTTCTTTGTAAAACAAAATTGGGTAGACCAATGTGTCATTTTAGCCGTAAGGAGTATTAATTTTGTGTATTGATTTTTTGGGAAAAAGGAGATATGTACAGCGGCGGGTAGAATCATGAATATTGAGGAGGGTCGTATTTATTTGTACATATCCACATATCTTTAGCGGGACATTACGCGGAAGTAGTCAGTATGTTTGTTATTTATTTAGAATAAATAGGTGAAATTGTGTTTGTGGACTAGCTAACGTATCCTCAGAACTGTGATTAATGACACTGATTTGTCAATCGACAGAGCAAAAGAGCATCGTGCCGAAAAAGACGCCTTAGGCCACCATAGACCGCCAGGGACCTCAATAGTAAGGGCCTAAAAATGGTATTTCCCTTGCGGCTATGTAAATTAAATCCTGATAGAGGCTTGGATGGATCTCTACTGAGATACCCCAAAAGTGGGCGTGACGGGCATCCCCGTTTATATCAGGTGTTCTCCGATCGACCGTTCAGTGTTTTCAATACAGAACTGAGTATGTCAGTACATTACGGCATTGGAATATTAGAGAAAGGCGTGACGCACGGTGAGGTAAATCTACACTCCGGTTTTTACACATATTAGCAATAATAATTTTAACAGACTTCAAAAAAGGAGGAGGTTCTCAATTCGACGCAATATTTTATATCTCACCGAACTCCCCGTGCTACCGCTGTACTCTCTTTTATTAGACAATGCGTAATTCAGTATTTCCGTGGAAACGTGTGATTGTATATTAGGAGACAAACAAATATACCAAAGTACTTCCGACTTTTACCCTTTTATGGGAACTAAAAGCTCTGAGGTTAGAAATGACACATTGAAAAGCCTACATAAACATAATGTTAAGCCTAAAAACGGCACATAATCTAAATGTCCGGCTGTACAAAACAATAGATGTTAAATAAAGAGTATTCCAAATTAATCTCGGTGTTTCCTTTGTTCTTCCTCCATTACAGCTACATTGAACTCTAAACGTAATGCTGGGGGTTTTAACATCACTTCGTGGGGATCCACTAGACGAAATTTAGGCCAAGGTTAAGGGTATTTGGAAAACTAGGTAAGGGCCCGGTTTGCCAGGTTACAGTATTAAACTTTTTATGCCTTTAGAACATAAAATTAGATAGCTAATAATTATCATAGGCAGCTTAAAACAGAGGTTATGGAGTAAATGTCCTATTTTCACGTTTGTATTCTTTTCCAAATTTGTTAAAAAAAATTGGAATATCGAAGTTTTTTACTTAAAAATGAATTTTAGTGTCATGGAACTGAGATACTGAGACAAATCCTCAAAGGATACACTTAACTAATTTCTAGTATTTTTATTTAATTAGAAATAAAAACAAAACAGGTTTCTCTATTTTAATTTTTTCATATTTTGTTGTCAAATTTATAAATTCACAAGTTATCAAAATATACCAAAAATGTGGCATGTCATTTTAAGAGAAAATAACATTTATTTAAATAGTTTTTAAATGAGTTATTCTGATTATAATTTTTTTGTAATTTTGCTACAAGTTTCAATGGCTGCTTTTGAGTCAAAATGCATGTCTAAATACCTAACACTTATCAAACACAAAAAATTTAAAATATTAAAGTTATTCACCGGTTTTCCAATATCCGGATGTGTAAAAATCGAGTCATTATTTTGGCACACAAATTAAAATATAAATATTTTTTTTTACTTTCTTGCTTCCCCGTCAATATTTGTATTCATCATTAGTTTATTTGTATAAATCCAAAAATTATTTATTACAATACAAAAAAACAAGATTTAATAAAATTCAGAAAAAAACACAAAAATTGATAATTGTATCTCATTGTCTGTCTAGATATGCTCAAATGACTATATTAGGCAACCTATTATGCAGAAACAAAGGTGGTTTATATTTTCTTCAGTTGTAACCGAGACGTTGAAATAATAGGTGTTGAGTTTACGGCATTTCGTGCCGCATCGCGCCCGATCATGTAATTAAATTAATTCTGTTTTTTCCAGTTATATTACACTACTCAAAATAATTCTCATTTTTTTGAAATGTGCTTATTTATTTTACATTTACCAGGACTAGGACGTCTTAATATGGCCCTAGTCTTCTTGCCTTAGCACTCCACTTATTGACGATTTGGGAACTTTAGTATACTGAGTGACAGCCATATGTGCCTAAGGATTTTTTAAATGTCTAGTAACACGTCTATTGTTTTTATTTATACCTCTAATTAAAAAAAAAAATCATTTTTTGCAAAACTTTACTGTCAATTGATTAAAGTAAAAGCCATTGTATTTTGCAGTATCCCAAAAATAGACAACAAATCTACAAAAACATTCATATCTGCATAAAAAAAATATCTATTTCTTTGGCAGGAATACTGTTTTAGTTTACCAATTTTAGGAGTTCATTATTTTATCCTCAGTTTTCTAAATATGATAGAATTGTTTTGAGTTTGTTACAGCAAAACTAATTCAAATTTATTTCTTTACTTTGGGCATAATATACATTAAAAAACATTTGGTGACCAAAGAATTTTGTACTATATGGGAAACTAAATTTTGCTGTTTTGAATTAATCTATATGTTTTTCTGCCTGCGGCACAAGATGTGAATATAACCTTTGATAAAATGTTTGCATTTGCTTTTATATACTCATTTTTGCACCCTTTCTCCAGAGAGTTGATTAGTAAAATTGTAAATTTTTAATACTTATCTTCAATAACCTAAAAAATCTAGGTGCAAAAAAACCTGTACCTGCCAACCCTGACTGACAATATAATTGAAAAATACATACAAATATACAAAAGCCTAAGCAAAGGAAATGTAGTAATAGAAAGTTTGATAAATATGATAGAATCATTAAACCTACACAACTTATACAAATTTAAAATCAACATTTAACTAAACAAGATAATATATAGAATGGAAATCAGTGTTGCACAGATGTGTTGATTCTCCTCAAAAATTAAAAAAATAATACATTTGAGAATAAAATTATTCATAAAATACTGAAAGATCAATATTATTTAAATGTCCAACCTGTATCAACAAAATTGTAACATATTAATTGCTACATAGTCAACCCTACCAAAAAGTAGAAAGTAAGATTATATTTAATGTTAAATTGATAAAACAGACAGGTAATCTTGTAGTTGAAGTGTCTGGAAATGCACCTGTCTGCACTATTTCTGTTCCAGCTAGTTCTGACAATTGGAATCCTTACATAAGGTTTGTTCCAACACATGTGAAAACCGTAATATTACTGTACAAATCATGTGCTCTACCCAAAAATTATATACAACACATGATTTGTAGGGTAATATTACGTTTTTCGCGTGTGTTGGAACAGACCTATAGTTGCCAGGTTATATTTAATTATTTGGAACCAGGAAAAGCATATTGAAATAACTATTTAATTTTTAATCATTAATTTACCCATTTTTACATCAAATAAAAAAAACCATAAGAATAAAAAAAATGTTCAAGTAATACTATGGTTATGTTTTTCGATAGTGATAATTACAAAATGCAAATTTTAAACGTTAGTGCAGAGTGGTGTGAATATGCATATTTCTAGACCGGTCAACTACAAGATTACCAGTATTCTTAAAGAAAAATAAAAGCTGTTGGAAATAATAAAGTGTTTTATTTTGACACTCACCTTATGTTCAATAGTAGTTTGTTGATTTTTGTCAAGGTGAACTTTAGTTAGTTGGGATCCATCCAATCTAACACGAATTCTTTTACCTACAATTTCAGCAGGAAACACAAGATCCTCTAATATAGCATCATACACTGATGTTAGTGTACGAGATCGTGGTCTCTTTTGCTTGTTAGAGGCACGGGTTTTCCTAGTAGGTTTAGGGAGAATCTTACGTTCACCTACAAATACTACATGCTTGCCACTAAATTTCTTTTCCAGTTCACGTACAAGCCTAGTCTGGATTTTCTGGAATTGCTTCAGTTTGGGCATAGGGACGTAGATAATAACTGACTAAAATTAGAAAATATATAGTTAAATGATAACTTTTTAATTTGTTTTACTTACTTTTTTATTATTCAATTCAATTTCCCTGGCTTTAGTAATGTGCAATTCTCTAAGCTGAGCTTTTAAATCAGAATTCATTTCTAACTCAAGCAAAGCTTGAGCAACTTGGTTTTCAAAAGCATCGGGGTCAGCCCCGCCTGATTTGATAATTTTTGCATCCATCTAAAAAAATAAAACAAATTGTAAACTAAAAATTAAAATATGAGACATTACAGTTAACCAAACTATAAAGCACTAGAAAAATTTAATTCACTAAAATTTAGGTTTATTAAATATTTTCACTGTTTACATCGGCAATTTCTCGGGTACTTTGAAAAATAATCAGAGAAAATCTTCCATTAAAACAGTTAATCGAATTATTAAATTCGAAAAATATGTGTGTGAAAGTATTTAATATCTTAAATTAAGTGTATTTACTTCTTTAAATTGTTTACTTCATATAAAAATGAATATTATAACTTTAATATCTTGAACGAAACGTGTACCTTGTCTACAAAATTTAAAAAGGAAGAGAAGCTAGCTACAAGTCATTTTGATTTTTGATAGCTGTCTGTACGTTGATGTCAGCTGTCAGTTTTCTTTTTTTTGTAGAATTGTCTTATCTATTAACCAATACAGTTAAATATAGAAGTTGTATTCTCCGAGCAATTCCTCGGAGGTTGTAATACAGAAAATTATTTTAAATTGTATTTGCTATGAGAATGCTTCAGGTCCGTATTTATAGACACAACTCACTTGAGTCGGACTTGGGTAAGTCGTCCTTGAACGAAAATCGAAGTTCGGTTATAACGTCTCTAAAGTTCCAGGTGGTTCCGGTGTTACACTTGTATTTAGAGTTGGATATTAGCATATTAGCAAATCTGTAAGGGCCGGTTTTTCAATCTCCGGCTATTTAGGATAGCTGGCAGCTACGGAGATAGCCGTCAGCCACTGCCTGTCAAAACGTTTCTCGACCTCCAGTCATACGATAGCCGTCAGCTATTCAGCGTAACCAAAGAATACGAGGCAAGAGAGAGGTCCGACACGCCCAATATAAGGCGCGGCCATTTTGAACCCTGTGACACAGTTTACAGCTAAAGAATCAGATCGCTCACTTTGCGTCGGCACTTTTGATTTCATTAGGTCTTTTCCTTTGCATCAAAAGTGTAGCACTGAGCTACGTCACTTCTGAAAATATCGTTCCATCCATACAATTTGTATATATGGAACGATATTTTCAGAATTGGTGTAGCCCAGTGCTACACTTTCGATGCAAAGGAAAAGACCTAATGTTTCAGTCTATACACTGCAACTCGGATAATACAATATATGACAACCGCCTATAATAAAACAGCAGTCTTCTGCGTATCCTGAATTTGTATCCATGGAGTGGATGTTATTTTGGAACTTTCAACTGGTCCGAGTGAGCTAACTGATTCTTTAGCAATAAACTGTGACTTCAAAAATTTGTTCCATCATGGAACAATATTTTCAGAAGTGTCGTAGCTCAGTGCTACACTGTCGATGCAAAGGAAAAGACCTATTAATAAAAATAAAGTGACAAGAAGAAGAGTGACAGGTGACAGTAGTTTGTTTACGTCACATGTCACGTATGTCACTTCGATGACACTTTTTTGACACTTTCGTCACGTTCACGAGTTGTTAAATATTTAAAAATATATTCTTACAATGCCTGATTGTAGTGAAAATTATGAGAAAGAAATTTCCGATGGGAAGAATGCAAGAAATATTAAATGTAAATATTGCAACTCTGTTATCTTGACTCCATCGACAGCAGCTTTCACTAGTTTTGAGGTTAGAAATTTATTATTAAATACTGTTAAAAATAAATTAATATCAATTATTAATTGCAGTTTCAGTTGCCACTAATCAGACAATCCAAAATTAATGAACAGAATCCAGAGACTGAAAATGTTTCACTTTTTTGGGCTGTGACTGACATGTTTACTTTTCAAAATGTGGGCTTTTCTAATACAGTAGGTAATAATAAATATCTCACGTGTGCTGATTGCGAAGCAGGGCCGATAGGGTATCATGATTTATCCAATAAAATGAGTTATGTTGCACTGAGTAGAGTAATCCACAGCTAGACAGGAAATGTTAATATTTTATACAGTCATATTTGGTTTATTTTAATCTAGCATTGGACTAGAAAAAAAATCCATTGGATTTTTCTAAGGAAATGTGATATTTGTGTCATATGTAATTGGTACACACTTAAATTGTATGTTATTATAAAATTAAGGGTGTGATAACATCTATGAGTTCCAGCCATTAATTTGACAGCAGACACAAAAAAAAAAGACTGAGTCAATAACAGGAATATGTACAAAATGAAACCAACACTTCATTTAGTTCTTGGTGGCACTGTGAAATAGTGACAAAGCATATACCCATATCTGAGGCTAAAAACCACAGCTAAAAATTGTTTTTAATTTATATCAATTCGAAATTGAAAATCATAATTTTTAACCAATACTAATAAAAGTTGATTTGTAGACTTTAATTTTTCTAAATACAACCCTGTGTCCACAAGGAGCTGAGGCCGGTTTTTATAAGTTGTGGTTGTGTCAAGGTCACAAAAAGTTGCTGAAACAAAAAGATTGATATTTTAGCCAAGTGTCGGTTCTGGTTTGTATATATTCCTTGGTCAATAATGCCAGTCAATACATACTTCTAGTAGGTACCTATATTAAGTATCTATTTTAAATTTAAAAATTGTATAACTAATATTTTGATATTTCTTGTCCTGTTAATAAAATGTTGACATGGCAAAGTCAGAATGTCATATCTCAGAACATATTTTCAGTAAACACATCACTGTTACATTATTACCTCAAGTACATTGTTTGATGAATATTAGTATGTATTATATTCACGTAATTCAGACACTAAAGACTGAGATACGAGGTTTTAACTTTAAGTTGGCAATATTAAAAAATGGTATGGTTCTGTTCACCTTTTTTGCTGTGCTCATCATCACTATCACATGAAATAAGTAAACAGACAGCTTTAGTTATCAGTATCATCTAATTAAACATTTCAATTCGTTACCATTTGCTCAAAGTATACTATCTCACTGTTCTTGATTAATAGCAGATTTTCAGAATTTTTTTATAAAATTTATGTGTGATGCCACTGAGAGTCAACCTTCATGATCTGACACTCACAAGCTAAAGTGCAGAAATCACTCACACATGTACCTGGAAATTGTTCACAGAATGGTGAGATATAAACATAGGTCTGACAGTTCAATAAAAAATGTTAAATCATAAAAGTGGAAAATATGTATAACCTTAAGAGATTCACATAGTAGCCAGGCACATGTCAAAAATGCTGAGAAGGACCATAATATCCAACTAACACTTATCATTTTATTTAATGGTCATATTATGGGGGTTTGGTTCTAAAAATATTTATAAACAATCAAAAATAATAAAACTGCAACTTATTTAAAACTAAATACCTAAGTCTCTTTAAAAATTGAAAGTAGATATATAAAATGAGGTATTTAAATGACATTCATTTGTAGTTATGTTAATTTTTTTTTATTTGTAGATTTAGGAAACTTACTCTTCTTAAATAATTGTAATAATGATTTAGGTTAGTTGGATCAAATTCAATTGAATATTTTACATTTTTGTTTAATTGTTTATAATTAATATATTTTCTAGTTGTAAAACACTATTTTTCATTTATATGTATACTCCTTAAATATTTTTTAAATCAAATTTTTGGCAATGTACCTATAATAGTACATTTATAAATTATGCTAGTAAATGCTAAGAAAATTAAATTATGTCTAGAATATTAAATTAACACGTTTATTGCCGCATGTTTTTACATTGACATCTAAGCTAATTTATCTGAATAAAGAAAAAAAGACAGTTTTAATTAATTTCTCTTTTACATAAAGAAAATTGAAGAAAAATGTATGTCATATATAGATCGATCTGGCGCAGCTTAAAACTCTACGTCAACGTGGTCACCGCCTGAAAAGAGACGTGAGACTCTTCAGACAGGAAGATAACAATAAAACACCATTTAATGTCAAACATTGGTCAAAAATCGTTGTGTCTGAAAGCAAATCGTAATAATTTGTATCGTACCTCCAAATTTTCTATAAAAGAAGTGTTACAGGACACTTTTTATTATTAATTAATTAAACTGATTTAATGGTACATAAATATTAAACATTAAACTGTTTACTAGCAGTTTGCTAACTACAAGTAAATTTTAACGATTTTTATCTCGTTTTAACACCCTGAAAAGAATGACAACTCCTATTGCAAAGTATTAGTCTCCCATTAAATGTAAACAAAATTCTTAAAGACAAATGAGTAATATAAATAAAATTTGCGTCATGACATGTATCGAGGAAATATATTTAACCCCACGGAATTCAGTTTACTTGAAGGTTCTTGTTTCCGTTATGAGCACTTCGTGTTTTAAGTTTTGAAGTACAAAAATAATTAATTATACGGAATTACTAAATAATTTTTGATTGACAAATTAATGAGTCCTTGGTATAATGTATTTTCTAACAAATTAATTATATCTACTCGAACTGTAAATAGTACCCACCCAACGACAAACAACTACTAGACTAATTTTTTTTAACAAAAACCGTATTGCAAGCATTTACGGTGTTATCCACGTGGTTGCCAAAATATTATGGGAGAGTATGTGAAAGTGTTGTTACATGGAATTTTTATGGTTATAATTCGGAATTGACAAAACATAAGGCTCAAAAATGCACAAAATGTTTTAAAAATTACATTAAGGAAGTTATTTGAATTCTTAGTACCATTTATCTGCTTTATTTCTTTTTCTGGTTGGAACTATTATTGTAGCTGAAGGTGATTTACAAGAAAGCTCATCATTTATTTACAGTGTGGCAACGGTGTGAAACAGGAATCATAGTACGACCCTGGTTTGTTCATAAAACGCGTGATCGCACCTCAGATAAGCTCGCACAAACCATCCCCACTCAATTTAGCAGCCATCTCGCTCGTTCTAATGCGACAGCCGATGCGAGAGCTCTGTCTATCTAGTATAAAACACAATCTAAATGTTTGTACAAAATATGGGCTTAATTATGAATGAATGGATTAGTCTAGTAGTTTTTCGTCGTTGGTCAGATCGCATTTCGTTTTGAAGTTAAGTGCTTGTTTTAATGACATTACACAATGATTCATATTTACAGTTTTTTTGTAACATTTTATAAGACCCTGCGCTCCCATCGCGTATCACTTACTAATGTACAATTTTTACCATTTGTTGACGACCTATATGTTTTCCGACATATTGGATTCACTATCATATGGCCTTAACATCTGATAGTGATACCTTGAACATCTAGTTTAAACTTTGAGGTTATAAATTGCCTCTCCTGTTGTATTTCATATTCAAAAAATGAACGTATTTTATGTTTCTGCTGACGGCCTACATTCGCTCTTATATTTTGGCCGCCTTTGTGCTCACACAATTTGCACACCCTCTAAGAACGGCCCTGCATTTCTTACTCGCATGATATGCAGTATTCGCAGGCGGATCGTTCTGTAATTATCATGAGGTGAAATATAATGTGCTATAGATCATAATGAGTAAGAAATGAGCATTTCTTGCGAGTTGAACACTATACTTTTTCTATGGCTGTAACACGCTGCTACCTATTTGTAATCAGTTTTTAAAATTCATTAAATTAAAATAACAGCTCTCTTCCAGATAATTATTGGCACACGTGATTTTATTAAAATAATTTGAGAATGAGTACTTTGTGTCAAATAAGGAAATTTCTTAATCAAGAATTATTGAGAAAGTGTATTATATAGCCGTAGTAAAAAATTGTACTGTTAGCATGCGAATATTTTCTACTGAAAATCGTGGGGTTTTTCTCAAAGATGAAAAAATTTTTGGTCTTTGCTCACAATAGACATACTGGTTGATAATTTGTGATACAAACTGTTTCTAATACTGCTATTTAGGTTTAATAATCTAATGCTAATTAAAATTATTTATATGTTTATTTTATAATATTTCCTGTCGTCTCGACATATGCTGTGTTATTTATTATGTCCCCTCCAAATCCTTCCTATAATAACAATGAGCTCATTGACTGGACTATCGTCGGCCGCAGTAAGGTAGAGGCCCGCGTCACTATGGAAACGGAGTGGTACACGTGCTAAAAGCACGTCTTGCAGCCGGCTGTTTTAGTGCAGATTAGGGCTCAATTTTTTCGCAGCCGGCCAACATTTGGAATTTAGATGATGAGGGGTCAGGCACCTGTTCTGCTTTTTAAATTTGTTTTATAATTTTCACGGAATTTTTACGAAGCATCATGGTAATTGATAGACTAAACTCCTTAGCTATGTATCAATAAATAGAAATTTGGTTCTGGAGATAAATAATGTTATGTGAGTCATTTTATTATTCAGTCATGCTCTAACCCTTCAAGTCCCTCTCTGTCTTATTTGGCCTTTGAGGCTCAACTTGTCCGATTATTTTACATAATTAAACCCCTTAAAACGAAACCTATGGGACGATTATGGCGGAGGTGCTTTCGATGACTATTCGAGAAAGGACGGGATAATGATTCTAGTCTATTGTTGAGAATATGTGAACTTTCTAGAACATTCGCCAATTTTTTAAATTTGTATATAAATATTGGTGGAGGACCCAGCAGAATCAGTTATTATATGGACAGTGAAGATAAATAGTAATTATTAGTAGATAAACAGTGGTGAATATAAATAGTGAACGATTTAAAGACATTCGAAGTACTGTTATAAAATAAATAAGTGTTTAAATAAATTATTAATAAATAAACTGTTGTTTTAAAATAAACAAATATCACAATAATTTCGACGAAAAAAGTCATGGACAAATTTATTTCAATGAAGGATCGTTGAGAAGATTTCAATTTCAGGAAGTCATGCCATGAACTTTCGTGGAACAAAAATTAAAAACAATTTAAATATGTCGATTTTCATATTTGATTTTTTTTTGAAATAATTATTTTTGTAAGACGTTTTACTATAAGAAATATATTTCATTTTGCTTATTGACTATTGACAAGGCGCAGTGTGTAGTGTATTATTTTTTCTATGTCAATGTAAAAATAGAATATAAATAAAAAAACAAATTTTCCATAATCCTCACATTTCCCCACCTTTGCAGCTCACGAGCCGCCACTGGGAGTTTCTAATTTTTTAATAAAAATCCTTTCTTATTTATTTTTTATTTACATAAAAATATTTTTACATAAAATATGTATATAGTAGAAAAATAATTTAATAAAATATATCAACATAGGCATTTAATACAGTAATAGACAATATTAAAAAATAATCATTATAAATACACGTAATTGAGCTGACAGAAAGTACAATATATATAAAAATTCATCTTAATTAAAATGGCAGTGGTATTTTAGTTAAAATTGTGATTGTTTAAAAAATTTATTCTATTATCAGCATACATGAGATTAAAAAATACTAAAAACTTAAACTACGCAATTAGTTTTAAAAACTTATTTTCAATGAAATTCAACTAGAAATGAACATGTACGTTTTTTACTATTACTACACAGTTGTAAAATTGTCTTTTAGGTATACATATTGGGGTGATAATTTTGAATTAGTAAGAAGTTTAACTATTTAATCAAAATTCTTATATACAGACTGCCCCGAGATTCGATACGCATAGTTGAAAAGACCGCATTCCGTAGAAAATTTTAAGTGAAAAATGCTTTATATACCTACCTAATTTTGTCAAAAACCCAATAGTTAAATAGTCAAACAATTACAAACAAAAAACAAGTAATTAGGTACATGGCTTAACAAATTTATTCACTGTTAAATTTAACACAGCCTGTAACTTTTGAACTATTAAGTTTTAGACGAAAGACATTTTCGACTAAAAATTCTTCAAGAAATACGTTCTTAAGCTGTGCGCAGCGCGTGACGGGACACATTGTATGCAGAAATTAAAAGTAGATTTTTACCCTATATTTCATATTCATCAAAATTCATCTTTTCAATTTAAGGCTCCAAGAGCTTCATTTAAAAATATATTACAAACTCAAGGCAAACTTAAATAAAGAAAATAGAGTCATTATTTTTTGATAAGTTGAATATACTTCGAAATTTAGGCATCGCCAGGTACAAAATTTGTATACACTTTCTTTACATAACAGTTTATTGTCATTAAAGTTACTTTTATTTGAAATGTTTGACCTGTTTTAATATTTTAATATTTCTCTAGAAAAATTGATTCAAATCAATTTGTTTTGTTCATCCTAAAGTTAGTAAAATAAATAATTACTTAGATCTTAGTTTTTGTGTTTTAAACCAAAAATAGGCGCTTATTAAGGAACTAGCAGTTAGCAAAGACATTAATACTGATGATGCAAATACGAAACTTTGTGTCGACATGCATACACCTTCGTTAATTAGTAGTGCCGCCGAAGCGAGGTCTTCGGGTAGAATTACTCGAAGATGTTTAGCCATTGTTAAGGTGTCGTGTAATGTTTCATTTTGACCATATACATCTCTTCTTCTCCTTCTTCCTGGTTCTAATTGGGGATTTGGTTCAGAACACATTTCACAATCGGTTTTACATAGCTCTATATTGCATTCTATCATTATGTCCATAACGTCAGGGAATTTGAAGGCGTTGAAGTAGGCATAGGCTATTATGGAGGCACCTGCAGAAAATAAATAAGGATTGTTTTATTAAAATTGAAAATGAACTTGTCTGATATATAGTTGGTTCATACCAAGTAAGGAACCAGTGCTAGAATCTTAGGATCCAAGTCAAAAACAACGATTTCGCCGAGTCTAGGAGAATACGCAACAATGTTCTATCAAAACTAATAACCATACAACGCTGTGCAAGAGAAATAATAAATCTGTAAGTACAGTATGACTAGAAATATACAGTACTGAACTAAGGTACTGAAGCGAATATTTTATATATATATATATGAATGAACAGATTTAACAAAAATGAGACAAAGTGTCTATTATAATAGTCAACGATATGCTCTATATGCCCATCATTCTGTTGGACACATATCTTAAGACGATCTTGGATGTTTCGTACCATGCTGGGTCCATTATTTCTGCCAAACTCATATGAGCGATTATAAGCTTCACATATAGGTAAACATTTTTTTCTTCTGTTGTAAGCATTTTGTTGTATACCCTGACAAATAACAAGTGTTTGTTTAAAACAAAAATTCCCGTGCACAGTTTTCGTAGTAGACGGACATGTAAATTTTGTGAATTTTTCTCCGATAAAGTCTATTAATATTTCTTTAACTTTTATAAATATTTTAGAAAGTGTTTAGAGATTTTTATAGATACATATTTTGCATAAAAAGTGCTTAATTTCAAAGTAATAGTTAATAATAAACATTATAAATTTGCAACGAACATTTATTAATGTATACGATATATTTATTCGTTAAAAACTGGTTTAGTGTTTGGTGATCATGCAAAGTGTGTCGATCTTACCAAAACAGATATAGCACGATTTAAAACAACAGGACACTCGTGGGTCTGTCGCCCTTGCAGAACCTCAGCCGATGTGAGTAAGAGGCGATCTGTTGTCATGGCAGAGGAGGACTCTGATGAAAATACGTACAAATTAGGCCAAACCTTACGCATTCTTAATTCCATTCAGAGAGATATGTCATCTTTAAACGAAAAATATGGAAATTTATTACAATCTGTCAATTTCTGCAGCGATTCTGTTAGTGATTTCGAAAAAACAATATCAATTCTCAATAAAAAAGTTAACCTAGGATAATCTTGATCTGAAGAAAAAGGTAGAAAACCTCAACACTCGAGTTGATGCGTTAAAGCAACAATTTAGATCTAACAACGCTGAAATACATGGAATACCAGTCAAAAAACAACGAAAATATTGTCAACATAGCAATGGAAATTGGAAGTGCTGTTGATTATCCTATGATTGAAGCTGATATCGACTCTTTTTATAGAGCATCGACCTATGATGTAAGTGCCCAAAATCTATAGTGTTAAAATTTAAAAATAAATAAAAAAAAATGCTTTTTTAGCTGCAGCAAAAACTAAAGACGACAAAACAAAAATTATAAAGGTTTAAAAATTCCAAATATTTCAAATGAAGGATACATTAATGAGCACCTAACTTCGAAAAACAAAATGTTATTAAGGTGATTACAGCACCCCCTTATAATTTTCGGACAAGCCTATTTCAAAAAGTAATTTTTTTTAAAAGTTAAAATTTTGGCATAATAAATTAGGCAATAATATCTAGAATATGCTTATATTTTAAAATTTTAATTATTTTCAGTTTCCAAGAAAAAAAATAAAAGGGCTTTAAATTTTGAAATATCATAATGAAAATAAATGCATTTCTCAACAGCAGTATTCTTAATATAATCCCCAAATTTAAGCTCTCAATCTCTTGTTAATGATTTTTTAAAATTCGCCGAAATTAGTGGCTAAAACGCCTCGTTAAGTGCTGCTTTCTGGTCTAACGCGACTGTAACTATCGTATCGTACACTCTGAGTCATCATTCATTTCTTGCAATGATTAACACCAGTTTACACCAGTTTAAACCAGAAAATAGCACTTAACGAGGCGTTTCAGCCACTAATTTCGGCGAATTTTAAAAAATTATTAACAAGAGATTAAGAGCTTAAATTTGGGGATTATATTAAGAATAGTGCTGTTGAGAAATGCATTTATTTTCATTATGATATTTCAAAATTTAAAGCCCTTTGATTTTTTTTCTTAGAAACTGAAAATAATTAAAATTTTAAAATATAAGCATATTCTAGATATTATTGCCTAATTTATTATGCCAAAATTTTAACTTAAAAAAAAAATACTTTTTGAGATATGCTTGTCCGAAAATTATAAGGGGATGCTGTACTCACCTTTTAAGAAATGTAAAACAAAATGCTAAAACTAAGAATGATAAAGTCGTCTACTGGTTGCTGATGATCCATCACATATTACTCTAGAATTTGATATTAAATATTCTAATGTAACGAAAACGAATGTAAATAACCATTATAAAAAAATACTTCAATTTACTACACTGAAATAAATCACCTTCTATCTGCAATTGACTGGAATAAACAATTCCAATTTCTTACAATCAATGAATCTATATATATAAAAATGAATTGCTGTTCGTTAGTCTCGCTAAAACTCGAGAACGGCTGAACGGATTTATCTTATATTGGTCTTGAAATGTTCGTGGAGGTATAGGGAAGGTTTAAAAGGTGAGAAAAATTAGAATAATTGCCGGGAAAACCATAAAAACAGCCTTTTTCTTTTTCCCATATATCTTCTATATATATAAAAATGAATCACTATTTCCCTTTGTAACGGCATCACGCGTTAAAGGCTGGACCGATTTCGCTAATTCTTTTTTTGTTATGTTTGTTATTGTCAGGAGAAGGTTCTTATGAAAGAAAAAATTAAGAAAATTGCCCGGAAAATTAGAAAATTTAAGAATAAATAAAAATGAATCTCTATTTCCCTTGGTCACGGCATCACGCGTGAACGGCTAGACCGATTTCGCTATTTTTTGTTTGTTTTGTTTGTTATTGCCAGGAGAAGGTTCTTATGAAAGAAAAAAATAAGAAAATTGCGCAGAAAATTAGAAAATTTAAGAATATATATAAAAATAAATCCCTATTTCCCTTGGTCACGGCATCACGCATGAACGGCTGGACCGATTTCGCTAATTCTTTTTTTGTTGTGTTTGTTATTGCCAGGAGAAGGTGTTTATGAAAGAAAAAATTAAGAAAATTGCGCGGAAAATTAGAAAATTTAAGAAATAAAAATGAATCCCTATTTACCTTAGTCACGGCATCACGCGTGAACGGCTGGACTAATTTCGCTAATTCTTTTTTTGTTATGTTTGTTATTGTCAGGAGAAGGTTCTTATGAAAGAAAAAAATAAGAAAATTGCGCGGAGAATTAGAAAATTTAAGAATACTTAACCACCGTATTAAATTATTTCTAATGTAACCATAGCGCTTTTACAATTCAATCTTTTTTGATGTAACCTTATGGCGTTTGACATAACATTGACAGAATACGTGCTGCAAATATCGTCAAAGATGAATATCGTTTAAAACAAATGCTTCGATCGGAGTTATTATATTGATAAAATACATATAAAATAATTATTTTATTTCTAACTGCTTTTCTTAGTGCACATCACCGTTAGTTCAGAGCTATCACGCCTAATATTAGAATAATAAACACTTTATTTCTGAAATATTTTTTTAGTTAATTAGGTATACGAATTCGAAATCAATATTCATAGTTAAGACAGGACAACGTCTGTCGGGTCCGCTAGTCAATTAATAATTGTTAATAATATTTTGGACCGTCATGTTACCAAGAATCCCAAGTATATCATATCCTTTTTGGTTTTCTTTGTCAACCATTAGAGCTATTAAAGAAAAGATAAAATTTCATCGACGCTGGAAAAAATATAATAATGACATAGACTATTTGACATTCAAAATTTAACGTGGTATATCAAAATTTTTGATAAACAAGGATTACAAAGAATATTTAAATCGGGTTGAATCTAATATTACTGAAAAATCCTAAGTATTTTTTCAATATACTAAAAACAAAAAAATTCCCCCATTTTACCCGATAATCTCGTAACCAATACAGGTCTAATTACAGATTCACAGGAAATCTGTAACGCCTTTTCGGATTTCTTTTCGTCTGTTTTAGTGCCAAGTGGTCATAGTGATTTTTCTGCTATTTTCAACAGCGCTCCTCTAAATATGACCCAATATAAAATATCTCGTGAAATGATTTCATTAAAAATAGACAATTTGCCTGATAAAGGTCCTGGTCCAGACGAGATTCCGACATGCTTTTATTAAAAAGTGTAAAAATTCTCTCATTGACCCTTTATATTTTTTATTTAATAAATCTTTAACCGAAGGACAGTTTCCTGATAAATGGAAAACGGTTTTAGTTGGGCCAATCCACAAATCAGGAAAAAAAACAAGGTGAATAATTTTAGACCTATATCAAAACTTAACTTATTAAGAAAACTATTTGAAAGTTTAATTTTCGATTTTCTATTTTGTGATGTCAAGAATATTCTTAACATTGAACAACCGATCAGTTGAAACTAATTTATTTGTTTATGTTGAATACATATTGAAAAGTTTAAATGACGGAATGTTGGTAGATTCTGTGTATACCGACTTCAGTAAGGCTTTTTATAAAATTGACCATTCTATCTTAATATCGAAGGTCAGCGTACACGGAAATCTGTTAAGATGGTTTGACTCTTATGTAAGAAATAGGTCTCAACAGGTAGCGTTGGGTAAATGCAAATCTATATTTATCATTCCTACATCAGGAGTATCACAAGGATCTCATCTTGGGCCGTTACTCTTTAATCTTTATGTCAATAATATCTGTAACTGCTTTAAATTCGCGAAATGTATCATGTATGCTGACGATATAAAAATTTATCATTCTATAACTTGCTTACTTGATAGGATTTTGTTTCAGCAAGCTCTAGATAGATTTTGCGATTATTGCAGAAAACATAATTTGTTTTTGAATGCATCTAAGTATAGTTATATACAGTTTACTCGAAGTAACATTTATATAACAGTTACATCATTAATGAATCTACACTTCAACCAGTGGATAAAGTAAAGAACTTTGGTATATTTCTCGATTCCAAATTATTGTTTGATGAGCATATATATTAGGTCTTTTCCTTTGCATCGAAAGTGTAGAACCGAGCTACACCACTTCTGAAAATATCGTTCCATTTATACAAATTATATGGATGGAACAATATTTTCAGAAGTAACGTAGCTCAGTGCTACACTTTCGATGCAAAGGAAAAGACCTATTATATCGCTAGTAAAGCAAATAAAGCATTAGACTTTATTTTAAAAACAACTTACGAATTTAAAAATCCTCATACAATCAGAGCATTATATATGGCTTACGTTAAAAGTGTACTCATGTTTGGATCAATAATTTGGAATCCTTTTTACTTAGTATATATAGATAAGTTACAATCTGTTCAGAATAAATTTATTTCTTATTGCCATAAAAAATATTATCCTCAAATAAGAGAAAACAAAATTTTATCGAATTTAAATTTAATCAATCTAGAATCACGAAGACAAATTTCTGATATAATGTTTATGCACAGAATACTGCATTGATATAATTAATCTCCTTCAGTTTAATTGTCAAAATTATAATACTAGAAATATTAATACATTTTTTCTTAACAAGGCAGCAACCAACTACTATTTAAATGCTCCCCTCCGTAGAATATCAAAAACTTGTAATCAGTTGTCAAATATAGTTAACGTTTTTAGTTTTTAAGCTATTGCATAGCTCTTATCGCGGGCTTTGAGCGTGGCGACCGAATCAAGAAATTCCGTAATCCCGCAACGAAAATAAACCTAACACCCCCCACTCCGACCGGCACTGCGGTGCGGCGTTGAAAGCCGTGCATCGGCTAACGTCGTTTCAGTTCGGCAGACTTCGGCACGGTGTTGGTGTGCGTGCGACTAGAGGTATGCGTGTAGACTAGCTGCTAACTGCTCATACCTGATTCTATCTCTTTTAGACACAATTTCGCAAAAATTGAATTTGAAAATGAATAATGATCCACAAGAATCCACAACAAAATATGGGACCACCATTGACGCAGTATTTTCCAAACTTATGTTTCTTATTTCAGTTACCATAAACCTCTATAGTTTCAATGATAAAAATTCCTGAATAACCTACATGTATTGTAAGATAATAAAAATATTTTAAACAATATTAACTTCTCATTTATTCAATAAAAGAAAAAAGTTGTTTTCTTATCGGTCTCCATGCTCAAAAAGTGTAACTTGAATTAATATCAAAGAAAAAACTTGAATATATATACAAAAAAATAAAATACTGCATAAATAAAATAAATAAATAATTATAATTGCATAAGTTGATAAAAAATGCTGTGCAATAGCTTTACCGCGGCAGTCCCCGAGTGCCACCCGTATTTTTATTTTTGAGTAGGTATTATTGTAAATGATATAATTATTGTAAAACTTTGTACTATATTATTGTATAATC
Source organism: Psylliodes chrysocephalus (assembly GCA_927349885.1). Lineage (NCBI taxonomy): Eukaryota > Metazoa > Arthropoda > Insecta > Coleoptera > Chrysomelidae > Psylliodes > Psylliodes chrysocephalus. The sequence continues at coordinate 46,611,932 of OV651817.1, forward strand.
TGGTGGACAGTTTTTTGGGCTAGTCCTGTCTGTGTTCCGAATAAATACAAATAAAAAAAATAAAAAAAGTTTGACAGCAGTGTCACTTCCATAGCAACTCTGATTAGAGTTATAATGTCGGTACTGCGTATTTTAAGCTTCACATATAAAAAAATTCCTTCGGTTGTAAGCATCTTGTTCTCAGACAGTGTTGTATACCCTGACAGATAACAAGTTAGTGATTGTTTGAAACAAGTTTGTCAGCAGTGTCACTTCCATAGAATTGTACGCTCCGACATGCGTGATTTTTTTCATGGTCTACTTTACATTTTTACATTTACATTTTTTTTTTTGAGGATCACTCAATATTAAGTGTTTAAGTTTACATTTTTACCTGTATCTCCAGTATTTCTCGTTTTTTGGAACGATCCAAATAGTTTAGGTTTCAAAATACAGCCATCGTCATCTGTTAAAGGAACGACATTTATACCAGATGAATCTGTGGCTCTGCAATCCTTGACTTGAACGTCAAATCCTGGATCTCCGGAAACTGATACTACTAATGTCATAGGTTCTCCGATTTTCACCAGTCCACTGGCTGGTTGACCGAAAGGTCCTAGCAAAACCAAAATAGAATTTAATTTAAATTGTACAATAATATGTATTCACAATAGTGATAGAAGACAAAATGTATACACCGGACAGTATGAAATAAAATAATATAAATTTACCTCGTCCCAGTAGAACATCCAATTTGGCCATAGCAGTGTCTCCGCTGAAGGTAACGATTTCTTGTGATAGCATACCGACCATAAGAGTGACACTAAGTTGCTCTTTAAGGTTTCCTTCCCAAAGACAGCGCACTGATCGAACTGTATCCCACTCTTCCTGAATTCCAAGTTCATTTTGAAGCACCAAAATATTTTCAAGGTAACTTTGACCTTCGGTGTCGAAGGCATTCACAAATTGCGTACCTAAAACATTGTTGAAAAATACCCTTTTTATTAGGATTTCGTTGTCATTTGATTGGACTATGTATCATTAAAACTGCCCCACAAGGTTGATTAAATTACATTACAAATTAAATGGCATAAATTCCTTACCGCACATATTCAAATTGACTGTAAAGGTATACTTGGTTTGCCCAGAATTTTCATTAACATATCGACATTCTGGCATGTTGTAATATCCTTTGGAATATATCACACCATCAAATGGTCTATTAAATTCTATATTGATAGTCATCATATCTTTGGCACACTGTACATCCAAAGCGTGAATATGAGGAGGATGTTTAAGATCATCTGTTGGTGGAGGAACTAAGAAAAATCATAAAATGTATTAAACTGGAATGGGAAAATATTCTTAACAATTTACCTGTTTTTCCGGTACCTTCACTTGGTTCAATAGGTTCCGATTCCTCTCCCGGAATACCTGTTGGTATTGCAGTTGGAAAACCATGAAGACCTTCTGTAGGCTCTTTTGCAGGCTGTTCAGTCGATATGCGTCCGGGTGGTCTTGCAGTTGGAAACTCAGGCACGTTTTCTGCAGACGTTCCTGTTTCATCAGGTATTTCTTCGGTTGATGAACCACCTGCAACAATTTTTTATATAAACACTTTTATATGTTTATTTCAGTCTAAATACCCGTAGGTCCTGTTGGGTAACTACCTGGTGTAGGCTTGGCAGTTGGATAACCTGTTGGTCTTCCAGTCGGATATCCCGAAGGGTAACCTGGTTCTTCCGATGGACCAGCAGCAGGGTAACCTGGTTCTTCCGATGGACCAGCAGCAGGGTAACCTGGTTCTTCCGATGGACCAGCGGTTGGGAAACCGGTAGGACGAGATGTTGGAAAACTAGGGGTTCTCGTGGGGAAACCTGTTGGGCGAGCTGTCGGAAAACTAGGAGTTCCTGTAGGGTATCCAGTTGGTCGAGGAGTTGGAAAACCAGGAGTTCCAGTAGGGTAACCAGTTGGAGGAACAGTAGGGAAACCAGGAGTTCCAGTAGGGTAACCAGTTGGCCTGGCAGTTGGAAAACCAGGAGTTCCAGTTGGGTAACCAGTTGGACGAGATGTTGGAAAACTGGGAGTCCCAGTAGGGTAACCAGGAGTTCCGGTTGGGTAACCAGTTGGGCGAGATGTTGGAAATCCTGGAGCCGAGGTGTACTCAATTTCAGTAGAAGGAAGCCCAGTAGATGGTCGGCCACTTGGATATCCCGTTGGAGGTCCAGTAGGGTATCCTGTAGGTCTAGATGATGGGTAACCTTCGGCAGATGGCGACGTTGGAAATTCTATATAATTAAAAAAAAAAAATGTAAATAAAAAGAAGATTAAATGTATCATCAAATTCATTATTTTTACCTCCTTCAGCTGGTTCCGTATATTCTCCTCCAAATGTTGGTCGAGCTGTGGGAAATCTAGTAGGAAAACCAGTTGCACCTGGTGGAGCACCTGATGGGTAACCTGTAAAACCTGAGGGAGATGAGGTTGGATATGTTGGATATCCCGTTTCCCTTGAAGGGGCATAACTGGGTTCAGTGGGTCTTCCAGAAGGATAACCGGTAAAGCCAGATGGCGAGGAGGTTGGATAACCCTGTTAAAAGTTTGTAATTTAAATAACTAATATTAAAAGTTCATAAAAAGTTCACTTATATGGATGGAATGCTAGTAAAGCTATCGTAAGTCGTTAATATAAAACCTATTTTTCACACTCTATTATTAAAGTAGCAAATTTTCAATTACTTGTGTTTCTCCTCCTGAACCACCTGATGGATAACCGGGTGTTACTTCTGGAGTTCCAATTGTTTGACCTGGTGTTCCTTCGGGTTCTTCTGGACCTGGAGTTTCATAACTAGGATAGCTTGGCCTTTCTGTTATTCCAGTAGTCGAATATCCAGGTCTTTCTGGATAGGGCGTGGGAGTATAGCTTGGTCTTCTACTGCTCTGAGTTGGATAATATGTACCTTGAAAGAAATTATTTGTTTACGCTATACCTAATTCTACATTTTTATCTTTGACGGTTATAAGTAGATTTAACACAGAACACTGCGGTCTCTTGGGTCTATTGTATTTCATTGCTCCTCTATTTATCGTTCGTTTTACTATGATCCGTACCAAGTTTATGTTTGTTCTGAATTACCCATTTTTATTGTATTTACTGTAAACAAATTTCTTACATGAATAAACATTATTATTATTATTATATAAGTGTTCCAGGGCGCCCTTTCGGGTTCTAGACTGAAAATAATGTGGTGCTGCCTCGAAGGCAATGTAATATAAGATTTATTCCTCTTCCATGCAAAGTCTACACGTGGTGGGATCATTGTGTAATCCCATCACAAGAAGATGTTTGAGTGAGCAGTGTCCTGTTAGTAATTCCACTATGGTGTCGAATATTAAAATTGTTTAAAAGTAAATAAAAGTATGTAAAATTTCATGTAAAAATATATATCTTCCATTTGTAGTCAATAAAAGGTGGGTTCAAATGTGATAATGTTAAATCAATTTAAAATTTATAACAAAACACAACCAAATCTTTCTATGGAGTGATCCACAATTTCTGTCTTAAAGTAGGCCTTGGAAAAATTATCTCATGTCTGAACGTACAATTCTTTTTCTTCTGCTTAGCATCAATTTGGATTTAATTTTTTAATTTAGAGCATAGCTATCATGGACATGAATGGTATTTCTATTTTTGTCCGTTAAGGTCTACTTTAAAAACATTTTCTGTGGATCACTCTTTATTTTAGACTAAACATTTGTCAATAAGTTCTTTAAATGTTTTTGTCAAAAGCACATGGAAACTTTACTTCTTAAATTTGCTTAAGTTGGTAGATATAAATACATACATTTTCTTTTTTAATGAATTCTATTAGTTTATGTACACTTCTCAACAATTTGAAGTTTATATTTAGAGAAATTCTAAACATTTAAAATTCCCCAATTGTAATGTTTAAGGATGCTATTGCAACCGGTTCAATTTACCTGCTATAGATAGTATATTATTTTAACATTTTTAAATTTAAAGACTTCAATTGTTGAGCAGTTTATTTTTGCTTACCTCCCGATCCTGTTGTTTCTTCTCCAGGTATCCCGGAAGAACCTATTCCCGTGATTCCGCCAGTAGCGGGGTTAGTGATAATGGTGAAAGGGGGTTGGGGTGTAATTCCCGCTGGTGGATATCCAGTGTCAACGAAATTACCCTCTTCGTCTATTCCAGCGCCTTCGGTTGAAGGTCTGGAAGTGAAAGGTCTAGGTTTTTCGCCAGGTGTAGGTGGAAGGTATTCTCTAAGAGAGCCTTGGCGAACTAGATTTTTAAAGAAAATAGTATATTATATAATAAAATTTCAAATTATTTTAAATCAACAAATTAAAATAAATTATTGTAGTCTAAATAGTAAAATTAGATTATCCAAGTTGACTGGTTTATATTGTTTTTTATTTGCTCTAAGGGAGTAAAACTGACACTTTAGTCCCTAAACTGCGAGACTGAAGTAGTGTTAGGTTTCCGCAGTGTAAAAAAGGTATTCAGTAATATTTTTAAATGTGTTTGATACCAAAAATTATTATCTCTACATTTATTTGAATATTACTGATCTTAATCAGTTACAATCGAATATAAATAAAGAAAAACGGAGATTTAATCAAATAATAATTTTAGATATTTACTTTAAACGCAATTCGCCAAAAAATTCATTTTTTTGTTTTTGTAATGAAATCCCTACTGTGAATAAAATGAGTGCCGAGTTACAGAGGGATAGTTTGCCAAACATATCGCGTCGAGCCTCACGATGTGACTTTTCGTTATTGTAAGAAAAAACATGATAGTGCACTATTGAGAAAAAAAAAAGAAATCGCAAAAAAAGATATCGCAATGAGGGAAAACATTATTATTTGGACGAAAACTGCCATACCTGGGTAAATCAATGGTACATAATTACAAAAGTTTGGCTACATTTAGAAATTAAAAATCATAAGAGATGCTTTCTTACAAGAGCTCTCTATGGGATTGAAATCACCTTCGGATAGAGGACGTCGTTTAATAATTATGCATATTGGCAGTGATACCCGGTTTGTTATTTGGGCTAAATGTTTTTAAATCACAAAAAATGGGGATTATCAAAGACTTGGATCCAAATGTATTTCAAACGTGGTTTCAATCTAACCTATTTTATTTTTATTTATTTTCGCGAATTCGTATTTTATTTTTGTGTTATTTAAATTTAACGGCGCGGCGATTTTATTTAAATTTTATGACGAATCTTATTTTATTTTTACAATGGTATATATAATTTATTTTTACAATCATTTATGAACAGGGTAGTCTGTAGTTAACGGTCCATAGAGCAATGGTATATACAGTCTGTTCGCTATACTTACGCGGATTTCGGATTAAAATTTTTATGAGTATTTTCAGGTAAGTACCCGAAAGTTTGACCTGTTCTTTGGGAAAATATCAACTGGTTAAATGAAATGAAAAATAATGTACAACTTTTTAATTAAATAATAATGGAGAATCTTTTGTTTAATTGAGAGCAGAAATAAACTTCTTCATTAATGGAGTCTAATGTGGATATTATAAACCTAATAATAATTTTATATTACGCTTCACACAGAAAATATGGTCTATGTATAATAAGAAGGTTATTTAGCTCAAATAAAATATTTTCTAACATAAAAATTGTCAGCATTGTCAGCATTCCACTACACATTTCTGAAATTTTCTCACTCTATTATTTTGAAACCGTGATATTATAAATTTTGAAAATGAAAATGTATATTATTGATATAAAATGGACTATTAATGTCTCAAACAGTAGAAAAAATATATTTGTTTAGGGTAAAGTTAAATTCGCATAGAGCAATGGATCTTGCAATTTAAAATTTTCAGTAGGGTGGATCGACATTTCCGAGGAATTTCTCGAACACGAATAGCCCTTACTAAAACTTTTGTTGCGCATTCTATATTTACAATTATTATGTATAAATCCAAGTTTGAGTAAATACAAGTTTGTTATTACTTTAAAAGTAGTTCTCATAAATATAAATGGACTATCAAATTAATGGAATACAAAAGGATGTTTCTAATGCAATATACCTACATATTTATAATCATGTAGGTAATTCAGAATTACATAAACAATGATAATGTACCGTATTTTTTGCTCAATGACGTGGCTAATCATTTACAATGTGAATTTATTGCATCTAACTGACCATTACCGGTTGACAACTGAAAATATATTTTTTATCCAACAATGAATGAGAATCGCAAAGTTTGCCATCCACTATTTTATTGTATAATAATTTTCTTGAATAGATAGTTTCGACCCTAATTATCACCAGGCTTAAATTAAAAAACAGTGTAGGAAAATATGTGTTACAATGACGACCGGTGCAGAGGTGCTGTAGAGCTGCATAACTGCCAAAAAAATGCAAGTAGAACCAGAAATATTGTAAGGTCATGAAACACCAACTACTTGAGTTATCAGCCGGCGGTCTCCTCTACGCAGAGACGTACCTATTCTAGGCATTAAGTTCTGTTATATATGTATAATGATAAATTGGGTTAAAATAATTATTAAAAAAAAATCGCTTGAATATAATTTAGAATTATTTATTTAGATACAATATTTGATATACACTGTCATACATAAAGTTCACATCATATGGGATTTTTTCCTTATTGTTGTAGATAAATTTTGACTGCCAACATTTTAAGCTTCAAAAATGATAACAAATGACATGTAAATGGTAAATCACGCGACTTTGAAAATGTCAAAATTTTACCATTTTTCCTTAAAGTTGTAAAATATTGTACTATTTTTCAAAATATCGTAAACTGCATAAGTGAAAAGTTAAAAAAAAATTGAAAAAAAAAAACAAAAGCTGAAAGTTAGTACCTATATGAGCAAAAAACTATATAATAAGCAACTTTTTCCTCGGACCTTTGGTGAAATTTTGAAAAGTAATGATACTTTTTGCAATTTTTTTAAAAAAATTGTCAAATTTGACTACAAAGTAATTGGTAAAAAAAATAAAAAAAAAAGAAAAGTTGCGTCAAGAACTTGAAAATTGGTATATGAGCAAAAAATTAAATAATAAGCAACTTTTTTCTCAAGCCTTTTTTGAAAGTTTTAAAAATAATGCTACTTTTTGCAATTTTCTGAAAATGTAAAATTTGACATTTACAAAAAGTCACGTTATTGACCATGTGCATATCATTTGTTATCATTTTTGAAGCGAAACATGATGGCAAAGTCATAATTCTATCTACATCACAGTCCTCTTGTTTCCTTGAACCACAAGAGTGTTTTCGTTTCTTTCTTTCTTTCTAAAATAGGGTTAAATACTATTTTAAATACGGTGGAATACGGTGTTTTTGTTAAAGAGGCATTGTCTTGCGCAGCTTGATCCGTGGACATTCCACGTCCCATAAGGGTAGTATGAACAATAATTACAATTTGTCGACTGGTGCTACTACAACCACCAGTACTATCTGCAGGTTGAACTCACGGACACCACATATTTTACAACACAAAAATTAAACACAAAGGACACACACAACGGAATATTCGGTAATGACATAATTTTGTTAAATTATCCCCCTTTCGTTTCTAAAATTAGTAAAGCGATCAATTCACAAAACAGGTACCTAGATACTTCTTATTCCCTATTATTTATTTAACTTCCTCTAATCTGTCTGGAATTATAGGACTCGTTATGTTAAACAAAATAGCACTTTTGTCTTTCAATTCTGATAATTGTATTTGTAATCCTAAATCGCTAATTTCCTTAACATACCATGAGCATGAAAATAGTGAAAGTCTGGTGGTCAGGTAGGTAAATTTTAAATATTTATATTGATGGTGGGTGAGGTTTTCCGGGTTTTCCTCACCTGCAAGTCAAATGGCACCATCAATCATCTTTAAGTCGCCCCGGAGCGCCACGGCAAATAATAATAATAATAATAATAATAATAATAATAATAATAATAATAATAATAATAATAATAATAATGGCCGTTCCGCACAAGCTCAGCTTTTGGGGTTAAAATTCACTCGTAAGGGGGTGAATTATTATTATTATTATTAATTATTATCTGTAAAGTGCTACTTGACATGCACAAAAACAATCTGGTAACTATTCCTTAACCTCCTAGAAAGTGTAATGACGTTTCGGTCTATAAAGTTCTACTCATAGAGAAATTAAAAAAACAAGAGTATCAGATCGATACATTAAAATGGGGATTGTGTTTTGTTTCGCCAACGGTGGGGTTAACTAAAATTTGGCGGTTTGCTTAAATGGAAATAATACTACCCGTATATATGCATAATTTCATTTTAAGGAAAATAAAATAAGTTATTTTCCAAAAAAAGAATTTATTTATGCGTAATTCTATAGATATACAATGTATTATTATCACCAGTGGTAAAGCTTCTATTGATGCAGGCGATGCGATGCATCCCTTCAAAATATTCTTTTATTTTAAATAAAATCACTAAAATATCTTATAATAAAAACTTGAAACTCTCAGTGAAATTTATTTAAATATGTAAATTCAATTTCAATTATTAATATGTGTAAGTATTTGTCGAGCTTTTTAGAATACGTTACTACGCTACAAATAGATATATTTTAACAGCGAGCCGATGTCAGCGCCTTTCCGGCCGTGATTATGTGTTTGATGCATTTCCAGTCCGTTGGTGACTGATGCGATCAGTGTTGCCAGAATATATTTTTGTAATGTACTAGATTTTTCTAAAAAATGTACCAGATTTCATGAAAATGTACTAGATTCTATAAAATTACCAGATTTTTTTAATTATGAAGTATGGTCATTAAAGAGCAAAAAAGATTTATAGAGAACATGAACACAACAATTTTAAACAATATTTTATCTCTCGACAAATTTCTGACACTATTTTATATCTCGAGTAGTTTTTGAATAAGATTTTAATACCTTTTGATGCCCTCTTATCTCTCGAACAGTTTTTAAATCTTTTTTTTATCTCTTGAGCTATTTTAAAACAATATTTTATCTCTCGATAAATTTCTAACAGTATTCTATCTCTCGAGTAATTTTTAACAACTTTTTTTATCCCTCGAGCAATGTTTGTACAACATTTTTTGTAAAATTTTTAACACTATTTAATCACTCGAGCAATTTTTAACAGTTTTTTATCTTTCAAGCTATTTTTGAACAATATTTGATCTCTCGTGCAGTTTTTGAGCAAAATTTTAATAATTTCTAATATTATTTTATCTCTCGAACAATTTTTATAAACATTTTTTATCTTTCTAACAATTTTTAAACAATGTTTTATCTCTCGAGAAATGTTTAACAGTATTTTTTAATTCTCGAGTAATTTTTGAATAAGATTTTAATAACTTATGATACTATTTTATCTCTCGAACAATTTTTAAACCTTTTTTTATCTCTTGAGCTATATTTAAACAATATTTTATCTTTCGATAAATTTCTAACATTATTCTATCTCTCGAGCAATTTTTAACAACTTTTTTATCTCTTTAGCAAACTGCACAATATTTTAACTCTCGACAAATTTATAAAAATATCTCGATAAATTTTTAACAATGTTTTATATCTCGAGCAATGTTTGTACAATATTTTATCTCTCGAGCATTTTCTAATAGTATTTTATGGTTCGAGGAATTTTTAAACAATGTTTTATCTCTCGAGAAATTTCTAATAGTAGGTATCTCTTGAGTCTATTTTGAACAATATTTTATTTCTCAACAAATTTTTCAATAGTATTATATCCCTCAAGCAATTTTTAAACAAGGGTTTAACATTTTGTAATACTATTTTACCTCGAGCAATTTTTGAACACGATTTTAACAATTTATAATACTATTTAATCTCTGGAAAAATTATTAAATATTTTTATGTCTCATTAAATTTCTAACAGTATTTTTACCCCTATAGCAATTTTTGAACAATATTTTACCCCTAAAGCAATTTCTAATACTATTTTATACTTTTATACATGTGAATCGCAGTTACTTATTACATCCTCTTGTATCGATGCCACGCTACGCCACTGATTATCACGAGCATGTAAGTCGTTTAAATTTAGCTTTATAAAGGGTGTCCCGAAATTAGACGGTCATAATTTAATAGCATAATCTACATCCTAAAATAAGAGTAAAAGTTTATATAAACATAGGTCCAAAAACGTTTCTTTTCCGAGATACAGGGAGTTTAAAGTGAAGTCCTGATGACACTCTTTTGTAAACATTTTCTAAACGTTTAAAGATAACTAAGTGAAATTTGGTACAAATGCTTACCTATTTACGCTCTATTTAATGGACTAAACCCCAGTTTTTGATCATCTTCATAGGTGGGTAAATCAGGGGGGGCTTAGGGTAAAATTGCCCTAAGTTTTTTTTGTTGACAGTTTTTAACATTTTTGACTATAAAATTTGGAAAACCAATGTTTTCTTTATAATAAAGCTGCTTCTGTTGCATCTCGCTAGGACGCACCATTTTCAAGAAAAAAGCATTTGAAAATTTCATGATAAGTTATTCGAAAGTGTAAACAATAATTAGTAGGCCTGTAAAATCAGAAATTTTATTTTTTTTTACTTTGGAAAACCGGTGACTGAAGAAATTTTAGAAAATATTTACAAAAATGTGCCATCAGCACGTCACTTGTAACACCCTGTATCTCGAAAACGAAACGTTTTCGGATCTATGTTTATATCAACTTTTATTCCTATTTTAGGATGCAGATTAAGCTGTTAAAATATGACCGTCTAATTTCGGGACACCCTGTATATCTAAAATTCCTCGCTCACTACGCTCACTCGAAATTCAAACTGACGTCTGCGGCGGTTATGATATACTTTACTTTCTAGGTATGTTAATGGATATTATTTAAAATAAATATATCCTTACCAAGTCCTCTAAATCAACCCTTTTAATATTATGAAATAATTTTATTTACAAAACTGTCAATACAAACAATAATAGAGAGCTCACTATTATTAAAATGACTATTTCGGGACCTTGGAATCTTTTAAGGGACACACAATTTTATTGCTTTTCTACATCTCGAACAATAGGTAATAATGAGGGTCGTCGACTAATACTGATCTCATCAACATTTTACATAAATTATTTTGGCCATTCTAAAATATACGTAAAATAAAACTTATGGATTATCTCATTAATTTTAATTTAATTATAATTATTAAAAAGTATCCATAGCGCGCTTCGGGACGGTCTGCGCACCGTTTAGTCTGTCGCATAATGTGATTATTAGTTTCTGTTAATTCGCCAGCGCGCGTTTCCATTGTACATGAAAGACATAAGGGTGACCCAAGAAACTGTGAAAAGTGAAGTCCGATCAGCAAGAGCAAGTTGAAGACTTACTGTGGGTAAATAATTTAATAATATGTTACCTTGCAACCCTAATATTTAAAGAGAAAACAGAGTAACTATAGAAGAAAAATCTTAAGGGAGCTAAAATAATGGGTTTTTAAAAAATCCCCTATAATCTTTCTCTTTTTTAGAAAATCAGTTTTTTAATATCTGTATTTATTCTGTCTTACTGTCTTCCCTTTTAATATAAGATTACTTCAACTTTTCGTAATTTCTTGGGTCACATTCATGCTATGGAGAGTCCCATAAATTAAAACACTAACTATTCAAATTGGTAACATCGTTTCATTTTTGTCGAATCACTCTCATCATGAGAGTCTCATGTCCATTGTTTCAAATACGGACCAGACATCTCTATTCTATTTTATTTTATTGTACTGTTTCGTGTAAATTACATCATCCAAATGTTTTCAATGTTAACAAAATTAATGAACCACGTACTTATTTGGTAATCAATTATTTTCGAATATTTTTATATTAAATTTAAATTGCAAATTACTTTCTCTAATTGATATTCATGCAAATTGATTGCCAAAAATGTCTCAGTGAAAAAGAATATGCATTTATTGATAGTTTATTACCTTTAATTTTATTTTTAGACAATTATTGTATAATCGAAATTCTAATTATGGTCACATTCAAATTGCAAACTTTTTTAGATTTATATTAAAAATACATATTATAGGTTATGTGGTTATGGAAGGAACATAAACTTATACGATGATTAACAATTTCCGGAATTATCTATCTTATAATAGAGAGTTTAGGTTCTACTTCTGATACAAATCGTAGGGATAATATAACAGGAACAGAAGTTGGAAAGGCTTTTCGCAGTTCTCCCACTTCATACACAGAAATTGACAGTTTTGCGGCGGAGCTAACCGAAGTGGACGCGATACCTTGGCGTACAAAATTATTTTATACATTGACTGTCAAGATTCCTAGACAGCAATTTGATGTACTAGTTCGGGCCGGACGCTGTTTCAGGCCTGTTCTCAAATCTTCAAGAACCTCTTATACAGCATCGGTATATATGAGAAATGCATTGATGTATACTAAGCTCATATCTTCGTCCCCGAACCCCAAAGGTTAAACCAAATACTTGGAGATTTGAAAAAAGCCTGTCGGCGCCGGGATTCAAACACAGACGTCTTTGTTTATTTGTTTTTCTAAAATTGCTTTTCTAAATGTCAGAAAGAGAACAACGCTTTAAATTAAAATGTGTTTTTTGACCGTCAACATTTTATCTAGACAATACAAATGAAGCTATTTAAAAAAATGGCATAGCTCCACTAGCTCGAGTTTGACACATGACGTAAAAGTGTAATGTAAAGGTGCGGGCAGTTTTAATTCTTTTAAATCGTCATAGCATCTCCTCTAACAGAATTGAAGTTGGAAAGGCTTTTCGCAGTTCTCCCACTTTATACATAGAATTTGTCAGTTTTGCCGCGTAACTAGATTAGATTAGTTGGGAGTTGGACGTTATTTGTCCTTATCCACCGCGACCTTTTCAGATCTATTGTGGGACTCCGTTTGTTTATAGAGTATGTCGTCTAGCCTGGTCTTTTTTATTAGACTTAGTAGCTTTGACAGTGGCTCCCGCATGTAGTTGCATGCATTTGGCTTTTCTTCGCTCAATGTTAGAAACCTTATTACAGGCTTTTACATTGGCACAGGACGTGGAATGATATTTCCTTTTCGTCTTCACAGAACCTACACAAAGTTGCTTCTTTTGCTGGATTGATGACACTCATGCGCCTTTTAAGGCGACAGTGTCCGGTAAGAAAACCTACTGTTATCCTAACGATTTGATGCTTTTGATCCAGTAGGTCTTTCGTGAACTTAACTGATGGTTTCTTGATGAACTGTTTGGCCTGTCTCAGTCTTGAATAGTTGTTCCACCATTCCTAAGACTCTTTTTGCATTCATTGTTTAATGGATGCCTTGCACAATGCCTTAGCAACTCTACAGAAGGGTTCGGGGCCTGTCATGGCCTTATCTGAGCCTTCTCGGGCTAATTCGTTGGCCTTTTCGTTGCCCTGATATTCCTCATGGCCTGGCACTAAGGCTAGGGTCACCTTATTTTGACTACTTAGCTCCGTCCGGTCTTCTAGACAATCTTTCGCCAGTCGTGATTTAATTTCTGGTGAGAGAATTGCCTTTAGAGCTGCTTGGTTATCAGAGTATATGGCAATAGTTTTTCCTGATATTTGCTGATTTAGTATTTCTCTTGCACAGTGTTGTATGGCTATTAGTTCAGCCTGGAACACTGTTGTATATTTTCCTAAACTAAATCGTTGTTTTCGACTTGGGTCCATAGATGTCAGCACCGGTTCCTTCCTTGGTTTTTGAACCGTCTGTGTACCAGACGAGTTCAGCCTGTACGGGAGGTCCCTGTTTCCAGGATTCTCGGGCTGGTATTTGAATTTGAAAATTTCTTTCAAATTTGTATGTGGTTATGACCCTATCAGTAGGCATAGCTAGAATAATATCCATTTTTACTTGCTGATATACAGTTTTGTGGTCGGCGCTATGTAGTTGGCTTATTGGGTTTTGTCCCTGCATTAGCATGTGAATAGCTGACCTGATTTCTCCTTGTATGAAGATGTGCAGTGGCGTGAGATTTAATAATATCTCTATTGCTGCGTAGTGCGCATGACCCCAGTAGCACTTAGACAGGCAAGCCGCTAAATGCCAGTGAGTTGGCATATTGCACTTGCCTGCGCAGTTTTGGTTAACCACGCCACTGCATCATAGGTTATCATGGGTCTTATCTTGTGTATAAATATATGATCATTTTGGGGTTTAGACCCCAGTTTTTCCCACATATTCTTCTACAGCTTACGAGAGCTATTGTAGCTTTGTGTGAGTTTTTTGAAATGTTTGGTCAAATATGACTCCGAGGTATTTGGCTTCTGTGACGAATGGGATAACTGTGTTGTTTAGTACTAGTGGTCTTAGTCCTGTAAGTACCCGTTTTTTTGTGAATGGTACAAATGTTGTTTTTTGTGCGTTAATGGACAATTATTTCTTTTTTGCACCAGTTGTTCACTATGTTTAGAACTGTTTGAGATGGCTCCGAGACTGTGCCTCCTAATGGAGATAATATTCCTCCTTGTGGGCAGCCCTGTGTAACTTTTGCCTGTATGGTCGCCTTTCCTAGAGTGGATAAAATGATCCTGTTTTCTAGACAGGCAGTGATCCATTGGCATATTGTAACTGGGACGTTTCTCTGTTCTAGAGACTTGGTTATTGACCTGGTTGAGGCATTGTTGAAAGCTCCTTCGATATCTAAGAAGTGGCTATTGTGATTTCTTTGTCATCTATTGACTTTGAAATCAGCCTGTTTAGATCGTCCAGCGCTAGGTCAGTTGACTTTTCTAGCTGGTATGTATATTAATTGAGATGGAGCGGATTTATTTTTAGTATCTCGTCCTTGACATACCTATCTATTAATCGTTCTAGAGTTTTAAGTAGGAAGGAGGATAGACTTATGGGGCGATATGACTTTGGCGTTTGGTCTGTGACCCTACCTACTTTGGCGAGGTAGACTACTTTCGCCTTTGCCGCGTAGCTAAGCGAAGTGAATGTGGAACATTGGCGTAGAAAATTATTTTATAGATGCTAATAACCATGATACAGTCTGTTCGCTATACTTACGCGGGTTTCGGATTAAAAATTTTATGAGTATTTTCAGGTAAGTACCCGAAAGTTTGACCTGTTCTTTGGGGAAATATCAACTGGTTAAATGAAATTAAAAATAATGTACAACTTTTTAATTAAATAATAATGGAGAATCTTTTGTATAATTGAGAGCAGAATTAAACTTCTTCATTAATGGAGTCTAATGTGGCTATTATAAACCTAATAATAATTTTATATTACACTTCACACAGAAAATATGGTCTATGTATAATAAGAGGGTTATTTAGCTCAAATAAAATATTTTCTAACATAAAATTTGTTCCATGTAGAGAATTTCAAATGAAAAATAAAAAAATTGAACTTGCCAACAAAAATGAAAATCAGTCATTATCATCCAAAATATCATAATCGTCATCATCATCACTGTCATCACCATTAATTGTTATTATGCTTGGACTTATTTCGTTTATTTTATTTTCACCAGTCCACCAATATTCTATTAGTTTCTCGCACTTGGATATACAGTTCCGCCACACTTCTGGAGTTGCAATTGAAAGTGCTTTTCGCCAAGTTTCCCGAACTGCGTCGTCACTATAACCATTAGGCCCAATATGGTTGTCATAATATTGTTTTGCTATTCCCCATATATATTCGATGGGATTAAACTGGCAATGATACGGTGGCAGACGTAAAACTTGATGACCGTAACTTTCAATAATCTGAACAACAAAGGTTTTTGATTTTGCGTGTATATTTGCCAAGCGTAATAATTCTGATTTTAATATATATTGAGGAAATGGTATATATGTTCCTTTGTCAACAATTCTTTAATTTTATCAACAGTCCAAGAATTCGTTGAACTTTTGTTTAATACTTCAGAATGGTAAGGTGCATTGTCTAAAATAATTACGCTGGGCTCACTTAAACCTGGGAGAAGTTTTTCATGCAACCATTTTACAAACATTTCTGTGTTCATATTATCGTGATAGTCACTGGATTCTGATTTAGATAAAAATATTAAATCAGCACCTTCTATAAAACTCGATTTCCCTTCTGCATGTAAAATTATGTGTCGCTTCCCTTCTCCATCGGTATGTTTGATGGACTTATTATCTTGCCATATTCTCTTGGTTGCACCCCTAGAAAATATCCATGTTTCGTCTAAATATATAAAATTCGCCCCTTCTTCTTTAAATTTAGAATATTTTCTTAGAAAGTTAATTCTCTTGTACACGACAGAACTTCTTTCACAAAGGGCCTTTCTGATATCCTCCTTCTGAAATTTGAAACCCAAGTTATGTAACACTTGCCATAGACTTGTTCTGCCAATGTCGTTAAATTTTCTATCTATTAATTCCGAGAGAATTGTATTTAAGGTCACATGTTCCTTGTTGGCCCTCATTCGATAAATGGTATCACGAATTTCAAATTTCTTTCCATCTGCAATATCTTTCGTTTTCAATGATGGGCGAGTTTTGCGGTGATCTTCTTTCGGCAGTTCACTATTGTGATTTTGTAATACTCCTCTTAATTTGGTTTCACTAATTCCTAGAGCATCGCATACGCGTTGTTGTACAGACATTACCGATTTTAAAGGACCGCCATTTTCTTTTTCATCCGTAAAATACTTATGTACACTACAAATTAGACTATCTACATCTAACACACGTCTAGGCATTTTTAAAATTTCCACTAAATTTACAATATACATACAATGTCAACACTTGCAAAGAATCAATTCAACTGCAATATTTGTAACAAATTTAGTACCTACCCTAATGTTATTTTAATTTAAATCTGACCATTAGGGCAATTTTACCTAATTTCTTGGGAAGAGGCTTATTGAAACTGGTTGTCAATGACTAATTTGCATAATTTTGTTAATCCGAAACCCGCGTAAGTATAGCGAAGAGACTGTAATAACAATTTCGTGTAAACAGTTTTATAAATCTTTTTGGTAGATTCTTGGGTTTTAGGTGTCGACTGTTTGAATAAAGATGTGTTTTAAAAGAAACTTTGATTTAATGACAATTATAGCTTTCGGCACTGGTTAAGTGCCTTCTTTAGTATTTTTTATTGAACTTTATTCATACATTGTTTTAGCTAGTTCACACTCTTCAAAATAAAAGATAGAATACCTACAAGAACAGATACCTCACACTTGTGCCTAAGACAATATCAAAATTTATATAAATTCTCGAAGTCGTCCGACGGGGTTTGACGTTTATCACCTCTCCAACTATCAAAAGCCATTTCAAACTCTATCACTGCTCTACTCCTGAAATTTTTTTGTATCATGGAGTCGACCGGTCTCTTAGCGATAGATGTCCAGGCCTCTCCACCCATGTAGTGCAACTTCTGTTTTTGTAGGTATTTATAACAATATTTAAGGACTGAAAAATAATATAGGCTACCTAAAACGTATTAGTTTGGTTTTGAGCATAGGTAGAAGTCAGTTAATTTTTATTTAAAAAAGTTTTTTATTTTTTCTGTCACTTTTTAAGGGAAAATTGGGACAATGGTCCGAAATTGCAAACAAAGATCTTGTAGCAAGGTTTATTAAAATTACGACCCATGCGTGTTTAAAGTGGTTCTGGGCGACAGTTTAAAAGACGACAGCTTAAATAAGGAAGTATTTAATATTCGATGAGGATAATAAGAGGAAAATATGAGTTTCCATTAATATAAGACTGAAGTCATTATGTTTATGTGGTACCTAGTGCCCTAAATTTTTTGGTTCCTTTTCAAGAGTGAGATTTTTTCACGTTCTCAGTTTTTATGTTTTGTTAACAGGAACATAGTTTATTTGATCTGTTTTGTTTTATTTGTTAAATAAAATATCGCAGGCATAACATTAGAGAAATCTAAGCTTAAGAGGAGTATTTACTTTG
Source organism: Psylliodes chrysocephalus (assembly GCA_927349885.1). Classification (NCBI taxonomy): domain Eukaryota; kingdom Metazoa; phylum Arthropoda; class Insecta; order Coleoptera; family Chrysomelidae; genus Psylliodes; species Psylliodes chrysocephalus. The sequence goes on from OV651817.1 coordinate 46,629,851, forward strand.
CTGTAGAGCGGAGCATGCAAGGGTTTCGTAGTACCCCCACTTTTAAAGTTTATTTTTGACTTATTTTAAAAGAAAAAAATATGTACGTGTAGGTAAAGGATAAATCTATGCTTCTCTGGAAACACTTTTTTAAAATTTAGAACAGTTTTTTCTAAAAAAAAATACAAAACTCGACTTCTTTTACCCATTTTCTCAATTTTTTTTAGAAAAAACTAAATTGAATTTTGAAAAAGTGGTTCCAGAGGAGCATAGATTTAACCTTTACCTACACACACATATTTTTTTATTTTAAAAATAGTCAAAAATAAACTTTAAAAGTGGGGTACTACGAAGCAAGATTTTTCGTCTGGAAAGTGGCGCCTCTGTTAGATTTTTAAGAAATTAATATTTGTGAATGAAAACAATTTATAATATATTTTACTGATGTTTTACGAGGGATGAATAAATTTTACGTATTTGTACACCTTATTTTTTACGTAATTTATTTCTGTAATACTAAGATTGGCATATATATTATATGCAAGGGTTTCATAGTACACCAATTTTACGGATTATTTTTTAATTTTACTAAAAGAAATTTTATGTAAGTACAGGTAAAGGCTTAACCCATACCTCTCTGGATTTACTTTCAAAAATATGAATCAGTCTCTTTTGAAAAAATCTAAGAAAAGAAACGAAAAGAAATAGAAATGTAAAAAAATGCTAGAAGAGAACAATATATTTAATTTTTTCCTACAGCATTTATTTTTATTACAATAAAAATAGAAATACGTTAAAAGCTTTTTCATCTAGAAGGTGTTACCAACAAAATATATATATTTTTCTACTATTTAGTGAGTGATTTGAATTCATGTTGTTATTTTTTACATACAGTAATTTCGCTCAATTATATTAAATTAATTTTATCATTTATTTATTAAAAAATATATATATATATACGAAATTGGAAGGTATAATTATTAATTCCAGCATGTTAATATCTCTTCAATCCGTTAAAGTAATGTAAAAATTTTTTCTTGCTTTCGCGCATGGCTTTGATTTGTCGCACCCTTTGAGGCGCGTTGCAAGAGAACATTTTCTAAAAAGTTAGCCAATGTCTATAAATGAGAAAAACGATTGTGACAAGCTGATTGTGCATTGTGGCACAATAGAAGACGGAAACGAGTCACTACTTTAAAATTTGGAGAAATTTGTAAAAAATCTCGTAAAATCTTTTATTTATTTCTAAAGCCACCCGATATGGCATGGACCATAAATTCAAAACAAAATAAGATTTGGAAATTTATTTGCAAGTAAAAGTTTTTAAATGTGGACATTTTATTGAATTCGAATTTGATTATGTTGCTGCCAGTCTGGAATGGAATTAAAAAAAAAACAAAACTCTATGATAGAGTTAAAATGTCCATATGGAGCTGAAGTGCGGACTGTAGCAGAAGAAATATGCAGTAGAATAACTTTTTGGAAAAAGAACAATTCCATTAAGAGCGTACCTACAAAATTTTAACGTTCGAACTCGAAATTGTGTTCTCCATCCCACATATTATTTCCCTACCACGGCTGCCGACGTTCAGAGGTCTTAAGTGAGTCAGAGTTACCTGAATTAAGGAAACCAGAACCGCATTTAGTTGTTCTTGGTGTATTGTGAGATATTATTATAATGTAGTTGGATTTATTAGAGGGTGTTTACAATATTTTTTATTTTAATTTAGTGAATAGCTGTAGTTAGATTAAATTACATTTAGGAGTACCTATAGAGTTAGTTTTTTTAAGTTGTGCATTTTTGTGAAAGATGGGAAAAATAAAACCAACATACAAACGGAAAAATAAGCGACTGGCTCGATTAAGGCAATACCAATTTATATTTAAAATTAAATAATATTGATTTATTTTTTGTTCTATATATTAGGTTCTTGAAAAAAAGAATGGAAAATTATTCTGAGGCGGAAAGTAATCTTCCGGTAGTCAATACATCAGAGGACAACACGTAAGTAAAGCAAAATTTTACAAAAATGTTTTATGTTATAATATAGTCTAGTAATGAAAAGCATTCTATGTTCTGCATTCTATGTATATTATGTAAGAAGTGCGTGAAATTTATGCACAACTTTAATAGGAAAATATTTATAATGTACAAAAAAGCAAAACCAGTAGAGCCAACTACTCACTTTTAACCTGTACGTGAAAGTCATAGGCTCTAATAGAAAAATTAGGGTAAAATTTGATTTTACACACCTGTGTGAATTTATACTTGAAATAATATTTTTAAAGAATTTGCCATTCTGATGAACTAATGTTCTTGTCGATTGACATTAAATGTAACTTTTAGTGATATTTCTCGATTTTATTAGTACCTAACACTTTTACTGCTTAGGCATTAAAAAATTACTTTTTTTTTCTTTTCAAGACTTCTGCATGGGCATCCGGCCAAAAAAGTTACTGTAATAAATTAAATACAAAGTTACTATAAGTATATTTAATCAAAAACTATAAAATACGATATATTAAAAATGCGTGAGTTATATCAGTTATACTTAAAAGAGGTTTTCATTTTAGTTCCATTTTTTAAACACACTGTATAAACAATCAGAAAAAAATAGATATTTCACATGGCAGAGACACAGATTTACTGACTTGGCTTGTTTCATTGTCTCGGTTTCGCCTCGCCAATGAAATGCTAGCTGCGGTAATAAATCTGTTACTTCTCTGCCTAGTTAAACAAACAACTATGTTCTTGATTGTTAGGCCTTAACTTGATGAAATCCATCAAAATTGTAACTATGCGATTCTCTCATATTATATAGAAACCCCCAGTGAAGGTTTCGTCATACTTAAAAAACCAAAACATAGCTTTCAAAAACAATAATACGCTTGGGATATTAAAAACAAAAAGGGCAAAATTGTTCCATTAATAAATTGGGAGTATATAAAGTAAATTATGGTAGTTGTCCAAAATTGTATATTGGTAATACGGGCCATACTTTCAAAAAACCCTATTTAGAACATTACAATAGTTATATCAAAAACAAAAATCATTCTACTTTTTCAAATCATATTTTGGCTGAAAATTCAGATAACCTCTTAAATGCTCAATTAAGAATTAATAACTCACCTTTAATAAATCTCTTTATCTACGCCCGTCTCACTGCTTTTCAATCAATCAAATAAAAAAGTCAAAATGTCAAAATCTATTTAAATTTAATAGCAAATTACTGTCACAATTTAAAGTAACAAGTAATAATAGCTTTTTTCTACGTTTAAACAAAAAACAAAACTTTATTAAACTATATTTAGTGAAAAAACTGGTTCTTTATTGTACTAGTGAAATAAAAATTTTATTGCACTCATCTGTCATTTTACTACAGCGTTTTATGATCATGACAAACATAAATATTCAAATCAACGCCAAATATTTAGTCTTTTTTCATTTTCTGTGTTACGTTTTAAAAACAATTGCATATTTTATATTATTTTCAATTATTTAATAAATAAATTAATAAAAAAATGTATTTTATTAAAAATGTCATTACAAATTATGAACACAAACGTAAATAAATGCCTCAAACAAAGGTACACGATCACGGCTACTATGATTTGGATAATACAACTGCAGTTCTATAAAACATTTTTTGGTTTTTGCATGAACCTAGAAAAAATATTGTATGCAACTTGTGCAAAAAGTGTTTATTGCACTCGACGTGTTGTCAAACTCGGCCTGACGGCCTCGTTGGACAATTTCACGTCGCGTGCAATAAACACTTACTTTTTGCACTTGTTGTATAAATAACTATTTAAGCTTGTTCTTCAATATCAGATAACAAACTTTCCGAATCACTCATTTTATTACTCGAAAATGCAAAAATACGTTAAAAATGAATTATTTTTGACTCAGTGTTTATGACAATATTATCGTAGCTAAGAAAAAAAAACGTTTTTATTCAATTGTTAGAACCGCTACCCAAAATTTCGATGTGTCGCCAATCGACATGTAGGTAGTGGTGGAAAACAATAACCCTAAAGTCTTAGACAAAAATTATAATTATTAGCGTTTATTTTTACATTTAGAGGCGTAGATAAAAATTTGTACAGTATACGTGTGATAACGGTTTATTAAGGTACTTCTGCGATTTCCCAACTCATGCTACGCACTCGTTGTGCAAATTTCGCATACGTACGTTAATAAAGCTCTTATCCCACTTATATTAGTTTACTTAGTATATATACAATGAAAATTTTCGATTTTGTCAAAAATAAACGTACTTTACTCTTGAGCAAAATTCATATTTTTTGACAAACCTCGTATACCACTAAAACAATTTGATATTTGATGACTTTATTCAAGGTTTTAGATAATGCAGAACTTTTTATGAAGAATAACTATTTTTTCTAAAATCAATAATAATTTTTTTCCATATGTTTCCAACTTAAGTAGACACACTGTATATTAGGCACCGAAATGTAAATAAGTCACATTCGAAGAAGAAGTTGTACTTCGAAACAATTGTCATGCAGACTTTAATTTTTATTTTTTAATAAAAGTATGTGAGAATCTACTGTTTGATTTTACTCATTTAAGAATTTATTTAGTCCCCAACAAATTATCAACGGTTTTTTATTTTAATTATAATTTTCTCTAAATGTCATCGATTTATTTAAAAGTAAACAAACCGTGGATGTCGATTTTGGTAAAAGTAAATTGTCCGTGGCTGTGTGGATTAGAAGAACTGTCAATCTCTAAACTTTTATTAGTATATCATCACAGAATACGACAAAAGTATAAGTTGAAGATTAATTTCTAAAGCCAAATCATTATGTACTTTACGCACTAGTGAAAAAAGTAACTTTTATATTTCTAATATTAGTAGATAATGTGTACGGTAGTAGAAAAAATATTGTATGCAACTCGTGTGTAAATTCCCTTTCTTGACTCATGTGATTGACGCACAAGCCGTAGGTGAGTGCGACAACATACACATTCGTCAAAAAAGGGTAACTTTACACACTTGTTGCATAAATAAATATTTTTTGTATCAAAGGAACTAAAACATGTAATTCATTCCTTTATTTTAGGGACTAAAATGTCGTTTTTATTCCCTTATGACTAACATATTTTAGTCCCTTAATACATAACATGTTATATTTATATATTTAATTTTTATCGTTACACTGTATATATGTGGCAAGGATTTTTTTGTTCGCCTTTTTTTGGATTAACAAAATATTATTTTAATGATTTAAAAATAAACTGTCAGTATCAATAATTATCTGTACCTAAACATATATAAAGTGAAATCATACGACGCACCAAGAAAGCATCAAATTTTTAAACTTTTTTTAATCTACGTAAAAAAAGCATATAATAAACTAGATTAATTTTATTAAAGTACTATATGGGCTTATATACATTATATTACATTAATTTTATATGTAAAAATGTGGGTACCTAGTTCACTGCGCATCCAAATTTATATTTAAAATAAAGAAAGTTTCAGGTTTAAAATTGAACACCAAGTTTTATGATAATACTCTCCCTAATTCACCCCCTTACGAGTGAATTTCAGGATTATCAAGAATAATATTTTCTTAAAAAAGTGACAATAAAAAGTGTTCCATATGGAGCAGGCTTTTTGCGAGACACTGTATATATATTTAGAGAGCAATCCATAATATATTAGAAAATAATTAAAAAAAAATTATAATCACATAAATGTGATTTACCTTTTAGAATATCGTATATATACAGCAAAGTTTACTAATCTTTATAAAAAAGATTTATATTCTACAAAATCTTTCTTAAATTTTTTAACATTCAAAAATGTTTTAATTTAAATGTAGTAACATGCACGTGTGAGGTACAAAATACCTTAATCCGTCTATAATTATCGATTTTTAACAAGATGGAGACCGGACATCGTGGAAGAAAGACAGCGAATTTAGTAAAGAATTTTAACTCGATTAAAAAGCGTTGTTTCTTTTTCCATTTTCTAAAAAAACTAACGGACCTTTTTGAAATCGGTTTTCGGTGATTTTCCTTCTGATTTATTACCTTGGAAAGTGGTAGATTTATATAAAAAACAAAAAAAGCTGACTTATTATTTTTATGAAATGAAAATTTGTTGTTATTTTCACAGTTTTTAACCGCCCTCTGTTTCCATAAAAAAATTATTACGATGTTGCCAAGCCAGCACTTTTCTAGATATCAACACGTTCTTTATTGTACTTTTTAAATTTTTTTAAAATATTCTTTAGTTTTTTCATAGTTTGGGAAAAAGAATAGCATTGAAACTCCTATACCGGAAAAATTGTACGTACGCTCTTAAGGAGAACCACTATTGGTATTTTCAAATTCAGGGCTAGCTGCACATAACACAAATGAATTTTTGCATTTTGTGCTTTTGGACTTCTGGAGGAATAGAAGTGGAGAAAATATCTCATATTGACAGCTTTTGAGAAGAAAAGATACAAAATAAAATTAAATTTTTTTATATGCAATATGTCTTGCCAGAACTTGTTGACAGCGAAGCAATAGAGACATGGAAGTACGAGACAGAATATTAAATAATTCGTGAGAAATTTTGTTTAATGTTTATTAACATAACGCAAGGAATCTTAAATTATTTTGAATATTTTTATTAATTTAAGAATTACATTTTATTTATTTCTAAAACATGGTAGTAGGCGATCCATTTAAGATATGATTAATGTCTTATTATTATATCACACTATTTTAAATTTAGGATTTTACCAGTGGCAGTGGTAATTGATGATAGGTATATAATTATTATTACACCAAATGTTTTAAAAGGCTACACCAACTAGTGGACCACGCTTTTAAGTCCCCAAATAATAGTTTCAAGATTTTGATTAAGATTAGAAGTTTTACTATACAGGGTTTTGTGTCAAAGCCAAGTCATGTAGGTATTGTTATTGTAATACGTAGATGAGTAACTATCATCAATAGAAATTTAAAATTCAAACATAAATCTTTGTAACGACGTTATTTATAACTTTATTAACTTCATAACGGTCAAAAATGTTAGGTAACTTATTTAATTTTAAATATAAATTGATTTTAATTTTAACTTAGAAATTTTCGAAAAGTTCACTATATTGTTTAGTTGTTGCAACTTTACTGCGCTTAAGTAGCGTTCATATTAAAATATGAATTTATGGAGCTTAACAGAAAAACAGAAACTAATGCTTTCATTCCAAAAAAAGTATTATGGCCAATAAAAAGAATTTCGAATTGTGATATCTGCAAGTCCTTATTTAAAACCTTTAAATTTAATATTATCATTATACAAGAGTTATTTTTACAAATTGATACAAATATCGAACATAAGTTTGTTGACATAAACATTATTTCCATAATACAAATAAATATATCTGTTAAAGAATACTCATAATTTATTTAATATATTCATTTAAACATGTTTTTGTTTTTTGTCTGGATGATATTGAATACTAACTTTTTCTATATAACTTCTTATCGACACATTGTGAGATAAAAAAACAGACAATTAATTAAAAGCGTACTCACAATTTCAATGCTATACTGTTTTCCAAATTATGAAAATACTAAAGAATATTTAAAAAAAAATAAAAAGCCAATTAAACAATGTGTTAATATCTAGAGAAGAACATCGTACTTCTTTTTTAGAAACGAAAAGTAATCAAAAATTTTGTTTTTTATGTAAATCATATCATTTTCAAGGCAATAAAACAGAAGAAAAGTCACCGAATACCGATTTCAAAAAGGTCTATTAGTTTTTATAGGAAATGGAAAGAGAAAGAACTCTTTTTAAACGAGTTAAAATTCTTTACTAATTTCGATAACTACAAATGGATTAAGGTATTTTATACCGTGTTAAAAAATTTAAGAAAATTTTTGAAGAATATTTCTTTTTTTTTTTTAAATTAGTAAATTTTGACAAACATATACAATATTCTAAAAGATAAATCACATTTATGTGATTATACAAAACTTTAATTTATTTTTCTAAAATAATATGGATTGTACTCTAAAATATATATAGTGGCTCGCAAAAAGTCTGCTTTTTATGTTACTTTTTTCAGAAAATGTTATTCCTGATAAAACTTAGTGTTTAATTAAACCTAAAACTTTATTTTTTCAAAAAATTCTGTACCATAAATATAAATTTGGCTGCACAGTGAACTAGGTACTCTTCTAGGAACCGAACCCACATTTTTACATATAAGATTAATTTAAGAATATGTATATAACTCCACATAGTAGTTTTTTAGTTATTACAAATAAAATAGATTATTATACCTTTTTTAACCTACTTCAAAAAGGAGGAGGTTCTCAATTCGTCTGTATATTTTTTTTATGTATGTTCAGCGATAATTCTTTAACACAATGTCCGATTTAAATGATTCTTTTTTGCTGGAAAGGGGGTACTTCCGGGATGGTTCCATATAAATTTGGTCAAAATCTAATAATTGGGTCAATGGGAAAATATTCAAACTTTTCATTTTTTATGTACATATGTTTAGCGATAATTCTTTACCACCTCGTCAGATTTCTATAATTTTTTTCGTTAGTAAGGGGTGGTCCCATATAAATTTGGTTCAGATATGGTGATGGAATCTGCACGATTTTAAAGTCGGTTTTTTAAAATTACTTTCAATACATCTTACGTAAATTAAAAGTTTAATAATTTGGTGCTCTCTTGATGCGTCGTTTTATTATTTCTTTTTGCATATGTTTAAGTACAGATAATTATTATTATTATTACTGGCAGTTTATTTTAAATCATTAAAATAATATTTTGTTGATCCAAAAAAGGCAAAAAAAGCCATGTCACATTCAGTGTAATAATAAAAATTAGATATATAAATATAATATATTATGTACCAACAGACTAAACTTTCACTTTCAATCTCGTCTTTTGTCGTAAAAGACTTTTAAATTTTTACCAGTGGCGTCCGTGCCGGGTTTGAACTGAATATTTTTGAAAAAAAAATATGGTGCCCCACTGCTTTTTCTAAAAACCAAAATTATCTTTAAAATTCTTATATATTTTGGAGCAAATTTGGTTTATGACGTACTTTCGTACGAAGCACCCTTTTCGGGTAAGAAAATGAAAACCAGTATATTGAAACTGCTTTTGATATTTTGTTGAAATTGGTAGGAACCCACCATGAGTGGAAACACTTTTTTTGGAAAAAATTTCATAAAAATATCTAGAGTGATAAGAAACTTAAAATAGTTATTTTTTTTTTTCTTAAAACTTTAACACCCAAAGGATTCACACCCTTAAGTATCGGCACTCAATTAATAAATACCCTGTATTAATTGATATTACCTTATTCGAACCAATCGTCTATTTTTTCGTTATTTGTATTTACATTTCACATCTCTATACTCTTAAATGTAATTTAATCTAACTAAACCTATTCACTAAATTAAAATATAAAAATAATGTAAAGCCCTCTAATAAATCGAACTGCGTTATAACAATATCTCGCAATGCACCGAGAAAAGCAAATACAATTCTGGTTCCCCTAATTTAGGTAACTCTGACTCACTCCGTGTTAGGATTTTTCGGTTCCTTTGTCTTAATTTCGCGCGTTAGAGTTTGGAATACGTATCCCTCGTATCTACAGGTAATTGTTAAAATTATGAATGAATGCGGATTTTGTTTAGTCTCGGAAGTAATTTTGTAGTATTTAGGCTCCACCCTAAAGTTGTAATTTTTATACCTACTAAACTACCGTTGCCCCGCAGGTCTTTCAGTTTGTAATGTAAATTTTCCTCTTAACCTGCTATATTTTCAGAAAATAGGCTTTTTTAATATAACGTCATCGGTATAAATTGTTGACAACTTATGTTTTCAATCTTTTTTGTCCCTATTGATCACTCGAACGGGGTCAATTGAAAATTTTTAAGCAAATAAGCGTATGTCCTGATTGACTCCCAATATGGGGTCAATCGGAACACATCAAAAAAAATAGTAAAAGCTAAAAAAATCGTATTAGATATTTTCCAAGAGCAGAATCAGTCACTACTCAAAAAATTGATTTTATCCCTATTTTAGTAGATATTAATAAAAAAAAAAAAATAAAAAAACGTTCTATTTCACCCCGTTTGACGGTACTGTTTATTTGTGATTAAAACTAAAATTATACCGTTAAAAAAGTAGAAAAGTAATCATTGTTATTTTCTATTAATCGCAGCAATTGCAAGCGTTATATTAGTTGTTAATGTTATGTTAAAATTAGTTAATACTTAGAATTAGTAATATTATTTATTACATGCGTTTCGATCAATACGAGCTGAAGCAAAGTAGTAAGGCGGGTCCAGGTCCTCTGAAGCTAACATAAAAGACCTACTTCTTCTACCCTGGCTACCGTACACATCTTGAAGCCACCTGAGGATGTTTTGTACCATTTGGTCGGCATTGTTGTTGCTATTTAGTTGCCGTGATGTTCGGGTACCTACAATTTAAATTTAAATTATATTTAATTAGATCAAAAGAAAAAATAACTTATAATAATAATAATCGCCAATAAAGTGACGATTTAGCCTACCGCCCATAAAAATAACATTTATTAATTTAAAATGAGTCCTTGGATTCTTGTGAAGGATAAGGATGTTGTAGATGTTTGTTGAATGTAGGGTTTGACAGGAAATCTGCAAACCACAAGGCAATTGTCGCTATGGCACCTTAGAATATTATGGCATTGAATACCTTCTAGTCTATTCGCTGTGTGCAAGACTGGTAGCGCTCTCTGGTGACGGGATAGCGACAGTTCTCCTCATTCATTCCCGCATACTTGCTATACACCTCACACTCAACAGTTGAACTTGAAAATTCTTTTTCAACAATTAAGTGTTGCAACAAGTTTTGTGTTCGCTGTTAGTTGATAGACTAACAAAAATTGTTTCTGTCGCACAGAAAGTAAGTAAATGACATAAAAATATTTGGAGGTTATGCATACGAAGTATCTGCGTTTTGAATGTCATAAATCAATGTAATTTGTCTGTATTTTTAGATGCTACATTTTTGTCATGAGTGTCATCTTGTACACTGGATTTGAGAAAATATCTCATGAAACGCCAAGAAAAGTAAAGATTTGGTAGAAGCTGGGCATGTCATAAATGTCGAAGAGCACAGAGAGTCAGGTGTTGGCCTTTTTATCCGAGCTGGTGTCATTAGACAAACGTCTGTCACGAAAAAAGAATATCTTGTAGAATTGCATGTAAGATAAAAATTGTGTTGAAATCCATTTATTATTGACAATAATAAAAATAATCGCTACTACGATGATGTGGACAATCGCCGACTCCTGCCACCATAGGCGCTGCGATAGCTCAATCTATCCCCTCCAAGCCAAATGCACACAGCGACTAGTGTTCTAAAAGAGACCGACAAGGTACTCTAACTAATGATTAAAGGATATCCACAATAGATCTGAAAAGTTCTTACCAAAACTATAGCGCTGAATACATGGTCACTGCGAATACACGCAAGTGTAACTGGTCTTAGCAGCGGGTCGCTAGGTATTGTGAAAGGTATTCAAAACGCATCGATCAAGTCCCCAACAGTTATGACCTGGTTACGGCTTGAGTGGGTGAGCGAACTCGCACAGCAGTATAGAAGATAAAAAAGGGACAAAGCGAAAGATTTCGATGAAATTCTTGTGTAGGTTTGGAAAATTGTAGGTGACAAAGAAGGCACTGATACATTTTATATAGCTACTTTCCTTATGTCATTTAACTCGTGTTCTGTGTAGACTTTGTTAACAGCACTGTTAATAAGAACCCAATAATGAACGACACATAAAATTATTTTTTAATGAATTACACTATTTAAAAACAATTACAGTCCTAATGGTATTTGAACACCGCTGACCCATGAATTGGGAGATCAAGGCTTGAACCATTGAGAGATACATCTTCCGATATTTAAGTTTAAAAGATAGGTACGTAATTAACAATTTTGTACTTACTTGCTTTTTTATCACGTTTCGATTTTCCTTTTTGTTCTCCTAAAATTCCTACAGCTAAGAGACATATCGATAGAATGAAGACAATACCGTAAGGAATTTTCATTCTGAAATAAAAATAAAATAGTTATAATAAAGTTTTGGCAACTTAATTAGATTAATTAAAAAAAAAAAATGCAAATTGTACTTGCGCAATAGTGTTTCGTATCGCAATTGTTTTAAAATAAGTATAGTTGATAAATATGTTGATAGATTTAGGAGATTCGTTGATACAAATTACCAGTACAGTAGAGCTTTCTTTTATTGTATACAAAAACTATCTAACAGGATGCAGATAGACAATTTTTATTCAAACTACATCTAATTTTCAACGTTAGTATTTTTTTTTTTAGATTTATTTCTGGATAAGTTAGGGAGCAGCAATTTTTAAGCGTTTTTTCGAAACAATGTTAAAGAAGAAGTAACGCAAACAAACGTATCTTTTATACATTTTTGAGATCGTGTTTCAAAGAATTTTAATTTGATACCTAACATGATAGCACCGGGTTTTTCGTTTTTTAATAATTTAACCTGTCATAACTGACCCCCGCAAGACACAAACAATATTTTTTAGTTGACGCCTGTATTTGGGTCACTACCACAATTTAAATTATGTACGTCAAAAAATAGTGTCTGAGTAAAACGCCTGTGACGAATGGACATACAAATTGAGGATGGAACTTTAAAAATGTAAAAATAAGAGTCGACGTAAAAACATCATAATAATTGGTACTGTATACGTTCTAGATCCAATATTATACTAATATTATTTAAAAAAATAGTTCTTGGAAAAATGAAATAAAGAGGAGATTGTTTTCCCTTCGTTATTTGACATCTTTACACATGAGAAAAATAATAAATATGGCCAAGAATTTTCTGTCGTTCGAGGCGATCACCCTTTCTACTAAAAAATGTCCATTTCAATTAGGTAGCGATTTAGTTATATACTGGTGACAATAAAACTCCTTTATTTATAATGCTATTTGGATAAAATTTTGGACAAATATAATAAACGTAATTTTGAATTGACACTTCTTATACTTAGACCAAATGGGCGACTGCAAGTTTTACTGGAAATGCCATTTTTTATGGACATCCTTCTCGTATATTTATATTTTTTGGAAGTTATGGTTCAAATTTCTTATGACTGAAAAGTACCTATGTTTTGTTTAGGCATGAGTATTTTCTTTTATTATAGTTTATTTGAAGAAATATTTATTAAACTACTGTTAATCAAATAATTTGTTTTAAATTCTTTTTTTAAGTACCTATAATTTTGTGTTATTGAAATAAACATGTACAGTATGGTTCAAATGAAAGGAATAAATTCATTATAATAGAAGTAGTTGGGTTTTCGAAAAAATGCTCGGACAGGTCAATTTTGTTTACTTAAAGCGCAATTTTTTAAATAGAATTCAATTTTCCCCCACTTCCCATTTTTGGGCAGTAACGTCATTGACAATTTTTTTAAATAGTAACCCCAATTTTTTTTCCTGATTTTGATAGATCTTGCAATTTCCTACTCGGAAACATAATATTTGTAATATCTGACATAACAATTTTTTTTGAATAAAAGTCATTTAAAGATCAGATACATAAATTTTATTTTATTTTGAAACACAATAAATGAATAAAAGATTATTTGTAATTAAGTGCTTCATCTAAAAAAAAATAATAATAATAATAATAATAAAAAGAATTTAATGACAATTTCACAAATTCTTTTTTATTATTATTATTAATATTATTATTATTATTATTATTATTATTATTATTATTATTATTATTATTATTATTATTATTATTATTATTATTATTATTATTATTATTATTATTATTATTATTATTATTATTTTGTTAGATTAAGCACTTAATTACAAATAATTATCTTTTTTTCAATTATTGTGTTCTCAAAATAAAATAAAATTTATGTGTCTAATCTTTAAATGACTTTTATTCAAAAAAAATTGTTATGTAAGATATTTCAAATATTATGTTTCCGAGTAGGAAATTGCAAGATCTAACAAAATCAAGAAAAAAAAAATTGGTGTTACTATTTAAAAAAATTGTCAATGACGTCACTGCACAAAAATGGGAAGTGGGGGAAAATTGAATTCTATTTAAAAAATTGCGCTTTGAGTAAACAAAATTGACCTGTCCGAGCATTTTTTCGAAAAACCAACTACTTCCATTATAATGAATTTATTCCTTTCATTTGAACCATACTGTATATTTTTAAATGTCTTTTATTGGTCTGATAAAAATATTATAGTGTAATATCGCATTCATTTTGCATTGATATTTCAGAAATATTTTAGAAACGTTTCTACAAAGTTTCATAATAATATGCGCTGCAAAATTAACGCATAATTCTAAATATCGAAAAATAATTGACTTTATAAAAATATAACCAAAATATTTATTTTTGAAATTTTAGAATTATGCGTTAATTTTGCGGCGCAGTGTATTTATGAAACAAAACTAGAGTACATTTCTGACATGTCATATTTCTGAAAAATATCAAATTTTTATTTCAGAAATATTACTGTGAAATATATTTACAGAACAGTTTTACATTTCAGGCACATTTCAGAAATGTTTCTGGGAAGTTTCGTAATATTTATACAACATTACAAATATTTCAATGTAACATTTTTGAAATATTTCCAAAATGCTTTTGTGCTGTATTGGTAGGTATGTTATTCGTGTAAAATACACATTTATTTCAACTTATAACAATAATTATTTTCACTTACAATAAATAAATCAAATAAAATTCTTTAAAAGACGTTTTATAGTAATTTACGTTACAAGACCGAAAAGTAGTGTTTTGCAGGTCAAGACAAGCAGATTCCAGGGCGAGCCGTAAGCGAGACTTGGAAGCTTGGAGGGACCGCTTAACACTAATTTTCGGTCGCGTGATGTACAATATTTTTTTTAAGACCGATATTTCGATATAAACCCAATTATTTATTTTATTTATTAAAGTGATTAACAAATACTAAAACTAGATAATGAATACAACTGCATAAACTAACCAAATACATTATTTTTGAATATTTATGTTAAATGTACATTTTTGATGCTTAAAACATGTATTCTGGAATTTCATTTTCTATGTCAGATAGTTCAAAATCTGAATCTATATTTTTAAAATTGCGAAATCAAGTTTGACATAAACAACAAATTAAAAATCGACGAACTGTCACTTGGCAATAAATCGGAACCTTGTTACCAGGGTAACGAAATCAAGGCAGACTGTATTATTAAACAGCGATCGGAAAAATTAAAAAGAGAGACCGGTAAAGCTTTTATTTACAACCATATGTGTAATGTTGTCATTACTAACGTCATTGAAGGTTGGGAAGAGTCACATTACACATCTCTACTTCCCGCCCTCACTTCCCGCCCTCATTTCATCTATTCTAGATGAATATTTGTTATATTAAAAAAAAAAATAACACATTGTTTGACAAATTTTATAATACCTATTTAATGGCAAACAATAAAAAACAACAATGATCTCAAATATAACAAACTACTTATTGATATTTATTTTTCACGAATTTAATATCCGGCTTTATCTGACATTTATTTATATTGGTGATAGTTGTTTACCCCGTAATCACAGTAACAATATATTAACTTACTTGATTATTCTGAGAAAACCGCGCGCTTGGTAATTTGTCGTTAAATGTAATATTTTAGGTATGTTCAGAACAAAACAGAGATTTATTAACTTTGATCGAAATATGATGGTTGTAAATAAAATAGTATACAAACCTCGGTAGGAATTTTCATGTCTGTCTCGAGATCAAAGCTAACCTCGACGCTTCGCGTCTCGGTGATCTAACTAATCTCACGACAGGAATGAAACTCTTCCCACCTCGGTGTGTAATATACTATTACTGGTCCCTAACGTCTACTTTCCGGTCTTGATCCGAAAAATGTTACTTTCTGGACGAAAAATTGTTCAGAAAGTGTATACTTTCTGGTCGGTCTTTACAAAACAATTTATTTGAAGTTGAAGAATGAGAGCAATATAAAAAAATGTGGTTTCAGAGATGACAAACATGGATATCTAGTGAAATTAGTACTCGTGACGCAGTGCATAAAATAGCTTCATAAGAAATTCATTTTAAAAACAATGATATATAAAACACTAAAATTAAACCGATAATTCTGAAAATCAATAGAGTTCTCGGTTGGAAAACATTATCAAGTAAAATCAAAACCGCAACCGATCTATAGTTATCGAGTCGGCGCACTACATGTCTATACACTTGCGCACGTATGGACGATTCCATAGACATAGGGGCCTCAATAATTTGAGCATGAAATTGACATTCTGTCAAGATGATAAACTTTCACATACTTTGATTTTCTTTTACTATACGGAGAATGGTCGCACTGCGCAGCTTTCTGAGTGCCTTTTAAAAGGAGATAGAAAACTCCGCCATTTTCATCCCTTATTACGTGTTGCCTACATCTTGGCGCAATATTTTTAATAGGTGCGTTTTAATCATACGCTTCTGCTTCGGAATTGTCGGTTTTCCTGTTTTAATCTGACAGGTTAAAACGACTAAACCGACAATTCCGGAAGCAGAAGCAGATGATTAAAACGCACCTGATATTTTGCTTGCTGCTGTCAGTGTCAGTGAATATTATTTTTGGAGTCACAGTTTATTGCTAAAGAATCAGTTAGCTCACTCGGACCAGCTGAAAGTTCCAAAATAACATCCACTCCAGGGATACGCAGAAGACCGCTGTTTTATTATAGGCGGTTGTCATGTATTATCCAAGTTGCGCAGTGTATAAACTGGAACATTGAGATAAAAAGTGCCGACGCAGAGTGAGCGATCTGATTCTTTAGTTATAAACTGTGGCATAGGAATCAAAATGGCC
This sequence comes from Psylliodes chrysocephalus, assembly GCA_927349885.1. Taxonomy (NCBI): domain Eukaryota; kingdom Metazoa; phylum Arthropoda; class Insecta; order Coleoptera; family Chrysomelidae; genus Psylliodes; species Psylliodes chrysocephalus. The sequence goes on from OV651817.1 coordinate 46,646,765, forward strand.
GCGCCCTATGTTGGGCGTGTCGGACCTCTCTCTTGCATCGTATAGCAATCAAAGTATGTGTAAACTTTTAACTAAATGGGAGAATTATAATAGCAGTTCACATTGGTCCAAAACGACTTGTATTTCGGAATAATTAGAATATTCCTCTAATGAAATATATTTTAATAAATATTTTTTTAACTGACTTCAAAAAAAAAGGAGATTCTCAATTCGTTGGAATATATATATTTTTATGTATGTTCAGCGATAATTCTTTGCCACATCATTCGATTTCAATAATTCTTTTTTTGTTAGGAAGGGGACACTTCAGGGGTAGTCCCATATAGGTATATTTGATCAAGATGAGATCTGCACGATTTTGAAGTCGGTTTTTTAAAATTACTTTTATAACTTTTTATTAAAATATCAAAATTTATTAAATTATTCAATGACAATGGTAACATTTTTGCTATTTATAGTATCTAATGAATCTCAAATTATACGAGTATATGTACCCGCTAGGCGTCGTACACACGAAGGAATCGGGCTACAATGACTGATTTATTATAATAAATTGGATACATTTACGATTTACGATACCTAGGTACAGATAAAATAATTACGAAATTATTTAATGCCTTCACATTGAATAGATACATGACCAATTTCATCTTATGTAGATCTATGTTGTAATTTTAACGTTCACCAGGTAGGTATGTGATGATACGTTTATTATGTGTTGTAAACATAATGCTTTAAAAAAATATTTTTATTACAAAACCTGACCGATATTACTTAGAATTACTTGCAGTTTTTAGATTAACATCTGTTTGCATAGCTTGTTGAAAAAATAATAATTGATCTTCGTTTAATGATAACAAAGACATTTATAACTATATAATAAGCATCTACATAATTAGGTACATTGCCAGCATAAAATTTTTTATCCTGCGTCATGCAGTTAAAGACATTAATTTTTAAGATGGTCTTCAAACGAAATACATAGAATCAAATTTTATATCTATAGGGTATTATTAAGTTTGAAGTTTGAATGATCGAAAGGTTAAAACGAAAGTGAAACAAGTTCGTGATATACTAAATTTCCGACATTGAAACGTTAGTTGAATACGTAAAGATTATATACCCTGTAATAAAATCTACAAAACAGCCTACATTAAACAGATTATGGGGTCTATTCTGTAACAATTCCTTTATATTTAACGGCCTTTAAAAATATTTTCTTCTTTACTTCGATCATTATTTAAACGGATTTTTAAAATACATTAGAGGACTATCTTAAAGAAATCTATTTAAATAATGACAGAAGTAAATTAACGAATACGAACATATTTTTAAAGGCCGCCAATATTTTTAAAGGCCGTTAAATATAAAGGAATTGTTACAGAATAGACCCCAATGGGTCCTATGATTGAACGTTTACGTTATCCGTAACGTACATGTTAGGCCGAATTTTAACAGTAACAAGGCAAGTTTGTGTGATAGAAAACTTTTTTTTAACACATTACTGTTATTTTGCGCCTGTTATAATCTAATTTAACAGTTTTCCATCATACGAACGGGCGCATCTGAGTGGCCACCTCAGTTACCCGACTTAAGTCCTTTAGATTTTTTGTTGAGGGGAAACATAAAAAGAGTGGTTTACAAAACTGCACTTGACACATTAGAGGAGTTGCGAAGAAGAATCATTAACGTATATCGCGAAGTAATAATAATACTCTTCCTAATTCAACCTCTAAAGTAGACTGAACGACTTGTGTACAGGAAGAGAGGGCTATTATTATTATTATTTTGAGATGATTGATAGTGCCATTTGACTTACAGGTGAGAAAAAATCTGCTTGTCATATCAACAGAAATTAAATTTCTATTAATACGGCACACATCAAATTCTATAACGAACCATGCAATTTAATTAAAAATTCACATGGTCTAGTGTCTATAAATGAATATAAGCGCGTGAGACCGCTACGCCACCGACCCGGAAAATGCTCCAAAATATACGGCACTGTATGCAAGTTGACGGACAGCACTTCGAGCATTTACTTGACTAATAGGGTAAGAATTGAATAGCTTATTGCATTTTCCGTCACACATTATTGTTTAACTTTCAAGGCTCCATAATTTTCTAATTTTCAGTTTTTCACCTGCCAGATATATTATCCATACTCACAGATTAGCCAGACTATTTTTTTTTACTTAACTCTTACTACTAGAACTATTTTTATCACTAGAAAAAAGGGCCGCATTTTCGTATGTTCTAACGCATTTTCCGCCACAACTCATCGGACTACAGCAAAGAAGTCATTCTTGTAATGTCGAAACTTGCAAAACGAATATACCAACAAAACACGCTATAGAATTTTAACAGAGTTCTCTTTATGAAACCAGTTATTTCAGTACAGATTGTCATAAAAAAGCGGTAGGCGCTTCTTCTAAAATTTATTTAATTAAAACAATCAATCACCCAATAAAGCAACATTTTTTAACTTCTAAGGTCACGCAATGCCATTATCGCGCGTCTATATACTTTTTTTTATCAAAAAGAGAAAAACATCTGCAATCCTAAATACATGATTTCTAATTATGGTACCGCAGTTCATCTTTAACCTTTGTGCAAAAACGTACATAAAAACAACTGCACGGAACATTTCAAACACGATTAATTAATATTGTGTTTTTTATCGGTATTGATGCATCTCCTTCGATAATGAATTAATTATTTTATTTCAAAAGGTAATTCAGCTATCCGTACTTGATATGAATTTTAAGTAGATAGTTACTTACCCCGCAAAACTGTAAATCAAGGAAATTATAAAAAACTAGGCAGAAGGACTTCGATCGATAGCCTATTGGACTGAATATCCAGTTCAATAAACAATTATTATTATTATAGAAAAACTGTTGTAAAACAAAATTTCTTATATCTATACCTATTATGCATATCTGTGCATGTTTTCAGAATTGACCGACAGGCCAATAATTGACCGACAGGCCAATAATTGACCGAAAGATTTATTCAGCAACAGTCAAACAATTTTAACTAACCTGTGTGGCTTAGAACCATCACGGGGATTAAAATCGGTTCATTAAATTATCGTAACTTAACCTATATATGTAAACTGGCCACATACTTATAGGTGCGTTTTAAGTTTTATTTCGTCCTGACGTGAAATGATTAGATTTTGGACAAAGTCGAAACATCTGGGGGGGTACTTTATGGGAGGCCGTTTTTATATTTTATGGAATATATCTGTTATTTACATTTGGAGAAGAAAATTCTTTACATAAAAGTTACTTACAATAATATTATCAATATTTTTTGTTCTATACAAAATTTTCCCAAAATGGTCCGTATTCGATAAATTTGACAAAATGTAAAACAATATTTTTTTATAAAAATTGTCCTAATAAAAGTTGTTTGTAATATAATTTTCTATAATTTTTATTCTATACATAATTTCTCTAAAATGGACCGTATTCAAGATATTTGAGAAAATGTAAATTTCGAATTTTGAACAAAACTCAAAAACGGATGAAGGAAAAAACATTAAATTTTAAACTTAAGTTTTACTTCGGGTTGACATGAAATGATTAGATTTTGGACAAAGGCGGAACATCTGGGGGGGGGGGGTACTTTATGGGAGGCCGTTTTTATATTTTATGGAATATATCTGTTATTTATGTTTGGAGAAGAAATTGTTCAAATAAAAATTACTTATATTATCTATAATGTTTGTTCTATGCCAAATTTTCCTGAAATTGTCCGTATTCGAGAAATTGGACAAAATGTGCAAAATTCAGATTTTTAAGAAAATTGTTAAACTAAAAGTTGTTTGCGATATCGATCTCTATAATTTTTGTTTTTTACATGATTTCTCTAAAATGGACCGTAATGGAAAAATTGGAGGAAAAGTATAAAATTTAAATTTTTCAGTATTTTCGTTGGCAATGAATGTATATAGAAAAATGTTTCGAGTTAAATGCATGTGGAAAGTGTATATATTAAGTTAACCTCAAACCATTTACAGAGGTGCTACAATAGGTTGTTCAAAATAACCGAAAAAAGCCTGTAATAACTACATAGGAAAGTCATGTGTTGGACATATCAGATTTTTGGATCATAGTCTGTAGTCTCACAGTTGACAAGCTTGGCTATCTAGTAAATTACGAAATCAGTACCCATCTCGTAGTGCAGCGTTACTCAAAGTGTGGTCCGCGGAGCCCTGGGGTTCCGTAAAATATTTCGCTTTTCAAAAAGGTTCCGTCACCAAAAAAGTTTGAGAACCACTGTCGTAGTGCATAAAATACGATTCCGGACAATTCACCGACACCAGATTAACCGACAGGACAATTGATCAACGGGATAATTAACGATTTACCGGCAGGACAATCTACCGACGCGACAGGCCAATTGACCGATAGGCATATTCAGCGACAGACCAATTGATCGACATGCCAGTTTCACATACTTAAATAGGTATACGGCGTAAAACCCTCTGCGTATCTTTACTGAGTGTTTAATAAAAGAAGATAGAAATGACCGCCATTTTTATATAAACAAACTGAAACTTATGCAACCAATTTATCTTTATCTGTCAAAAGTGTCAAATTTTAATATGTTTGTGAATTTGGTTAAATTTTTTTGTGTTATTTTAGAATATTTTGATTGTGGATATTATTTTCTAAGTGTATAAACGTTTTATTTATTTTAACATTTGTGAATAGACTTTAATCCCAGTATAAGTTCTCTATACTGGGCTTTATTCAAGATTCTTGTCTTGTAAGATCTTGCAAGAACATAAGAAGACTGTTGCCAATAGATTCAAATGTTACATTCCACAAGTAAGTAATAAGATTTAGCAAAAATAAAGGATATGAAAGAAGTGTCTTTACATTATTTTAGGGTTCCAAAACAAGCAGATCGTTCCTTATTGTATTTATCTGCCATATAGAGATTGGACAAAATTTATTTTAAGTTGTTAGTACAATTCACTGCAGAATCAATAAGGACGACCCGTTCACTAAAAATTTGTAGCTTTTAGAAATTATACAAGAAGAAAGTAAATTGTTTAAAATAAAACAAATATGCAACGATGAATTTAATTTTAAAGTATCCTGGAAATTTTAATATTTTTAACTTCCTCTACTACTTTTGTCATTTAAAATTAGTATTTAGGTATTTAATCTAGTATTTAATCTATTATTTGTCGGCCTATTATTTATCAGCCTAACATGTATTTTTAAACATTAAAATATTTTTTTTGTTGTAGAATAAAAATTTAATTCATATATAATATTGTATTATTTCTTTTAAAAAATCTGTACAAAATGATGTATTTAAAAGTGAAAAGACCTAGACATCTGCAACCAAGTTTTCATATTGCTGTATTTCTGGTCACCTATGTACTAGTAATCTTGTATAAAAATGGCCGGCCCTATGTTAAACAGGTCGGACGTCTCTCTTGCTCCGTATACCTATTATTAGGTGCGTTTAAATGTTTTTTCTTTATCCGTTTTTGAGTTTTCTTCAAAATTCAAAATTTACACATTTTCTCAAATATCTCGAATACGGTCCATTTTAGAAAAATTATATATGATATAAAAATTATAGAAAATTATATTGCAAACAACTTTTATTTGAACAATTTAAAAAAAAATATGTTTTTTACATTTTGTCAAATTTCTCGAATACGGACCATTTTAGGAAAATTTTTTATAAAATAAAAATTATAGATAATAATATAAGAAGTACCTTTTATTTGAAGAATTTTCTTCTCCAAACGTAAATAACAGATATATTCCATAAAATATAAAAATCACCACCTATAAAGTACCCCCCCCCAGATGTTCCGACTCTGCCCATAATCTAATCAGTTCATTGGACGCTGGAATAAAGCTTAAGTTTAAAATTTGGTGTTTTTCTGTGTATCGGTTCATGAGTTATGGCGGATACATACACACACACACACACACACACACACACACACACACACACACACACACACACACACACACACACACACACACACACACACACACACACACACACACACACACACACACACACACACACACACACACACACACACACACACACACACACACACACACACACACACACACACACACACACACACACACACACACACACACACACACACACACACACACACACACACACACACACACACACACACACACACACACACACACACACACACACACACACACACACACACACACACACACACACACACACACACACACACACACACACACACACACACACACACACACACACACACACACACACACACACACACACACACACACACACACACACACACACACACACACACACACACACACACACACACACACACACACACACACACACACACACACACACACACACACACACACACACACACACACACACACACACACACACACACACACACACACACACACACACACACACACACACACACACACACACACACACACACACACACACACACACACACACACACACACACACACACACACACACACACACACACACACACACACACACACACACACACACACACACACACACACACACACACACACACACACACACACACACACACACACACACACACACACACACACACACACACACACACACACACACACACACACACACACACACACACACACACACACACACACACACACACACACACACACACACACACACACACACACACACACACACACACACACACACACACACACACACACACACACACACACACACACACACACACACACACACACACACACACACACACACACACACACACACACACACACACACACACACACACACACACACACACACACACACACACACACACACACACACACACACACACACACACACACACACACACACACACACACACACACACACACACACACACACACACACACACACACACACACACACACACACACACACACACACACACACACACACACACACACACACACACACACACACACACACACACACACACACACACACACACACACACACACACACACACACACACACACACACACACACACACACACACACACACACACACACACACACACACACACACACACACACACACACACACACACACACACACACACACACACACACACACACACACACACACACACACACACACACACACACACACACACACACACACACACACACACACACACACACACACACACACACACACACACACACACACACACACACACACACACACACACACACACACACACACACACACACACACACACACACACACACACACACACACACACACACACACACACACACACACACACACACAGACATCATCGCGAAAATAGTCAAAACGGAAAAATCCGTCGAAAGCTCGAGGTCGAAAAAATCATGATTCCTATACTTTCCTTATATCTGTATACAGATAGGAAAGTAAAAAACGATATTAAATTTAAATCAAGTTTTTTAAGGGGATGAAGCCTATTGGTTCTGAATAAAATCTAATTAAAAATGGGGGTTAAGTGGGAGTCTGTTAAACTGTTAAGAGTATAATATAGAATACCCAAGCATTGTATATCTTCATTCTAGTTTTATTTTATATTGTTCATATTTCCAAAAGATTCACCTCCTAGTTTCTACGTACGGATTACTTAAAATAAAAGTTTCTTTCCAATTTATTTATTCTTTCAAAAAAATGTTTAATAACGTTTCAAAAATTTTTTTTGTTTTTAATTTTTATATTCTATTTTGCTTATTTTTACCAAAATAAATAAATACATTTTTTCATGGATAACTTTTGAACCTTAAATTTTTATGAAATAATAGTTTTTACAGCAAGAGTTTATATGAGTGTGATATGTACAATCCATTCCAGTTATACAGTGCATTTTTTCTACGATCCACTAAATAAATCTATCATTTTAAAAAGTAATTTAAGGGTTATTAAGATAAAATAACTATTTTGAAACAAATTAACACAAAGATTAGAAATTATGAATTATATTAATAAATCTGAAAAAAAAAAATGGAGAAAGATAAATTTTGCTTCTAATAATATAATTTACTATTATTGATAAATATAAATATCTAGGATCTAAGTATAAAAATTAATGGTTACAATTTTATCATCAAATCAATTTTATCATGAAATCAATTTTACTATTAATATAGACATTACACAGATCAAAATAGAAATGATGCGTCTGACATATTTGATAGCTGATGCGAAGAGTAGGTAGATTAATATACACACACGGGCGGAAAGCAGATTCTTATGAATACGCGTATGACATAGGGCACTTCCCATAAGACTAACTAGTGCAATATCTGTCACTTTCTTAAGTTGGTGGTAGGTAAATTGATTTTTCTGAGATCTAGGTCGTTAAAAAAATCTATTTTGTGGTCCTTCTACACTTCCGTAGGTTTACTTTGAGGGGTTGAATTTAACTGTGTGTAAGAAAAAATAAATGCAGAGATGATTATTTAACCAAACTAAGAAGATCGTCATTTATACTCGTACCGATGCAAATTAAATTGTCTTTATTAGCATCTATGCGGGTATATTTAAGTCAATAACATCGGGAAGACGCGAAAGATCAAGATACCGTTTTCGTGAATGTCGTAAGCCGACTTTCGTTATAAAGCTATAAAACAAATAAGATAGCTCTCCCTTTCTCCGGCGGTTACTGATCTTGCGTATATGCAAATTATGTGAGTAAATAGTTCGCGATACTTCATTGAGATAGAGATGCAAATTATATCGTGATAGTGAATATTATCCTCATAAAAAAGCTGTAGAAGTGAACTTGACCGAATTATATGTTACTTTAGCTATTTCTGATGGTTTCAACTCGAAGTAGAATGGGCAATTAAATAAATTTAGATTTATAGATGTTTCCATGTGATATAAATTTGATGGTTAACTTGAATATCGTGTAACTATTGAGTAATACCCAAGGAATGTTTTATATTACGTTCTTCAATATTATAAGAGAGGGACTTTTGATTCTGACACCGGCTCGTCAACATTCAAATAGCTGTCTCAGAATCGGAAGTCCAACATTTCATAAATATCCATTATTAAAGTGACCATCCGACTTTTAAAATTCTACTAAATAAATTGGAGCATTAAGTGACTTAATTAAAATATAATATTTTAAGTTAAATACCAAGTGAAGTGGAAAAGTGGTGACAAAATGTCAGACGCACGAGATTGCAGGTTTTTCCATTAAAAATAAATCGAAAAAAACACATAGTTCTGGATAAATAATCTATAGGAATTGAGCCAAAATAGAAAGAAGAAGAATATTATGAAGGAGTAAAAAATTATAAAATGGGGACATTTCTAGGCATAATGATATTACACGCATGATATTACAACATGGACGGACCTATCTAACCATAAAATTAAAGATTTACCGAGACGCTTTTTTTTATTCCATCACGTTCGCGTTATTTACTGTTACGCTTAAGTATTAAAAATGTATTTTGTCATTTTGACGTTTCCTTTCAAACAGTTAAATTTCAAATTAACTCGAAAAATATACCTATTCTTGGTACCTATTTAGGTCCATCAGGCTTCAATCAGGAGGTAAACCACTAGGCGGATGTAATCTCGGCCCGAATCAGAACATGTTTAAGGGTAGAATAAAATGTAATGTTCGAAATAGCTAGAACGTTCTTTATTAAACCAAAATCAAAGACAAAAAACATAACGTGTCTATAACTTAAATATAGATAGGTAATTACATACTATTACTTAGAAACATAGCTAAAAACATATCTTCCTGCCATGACTGGTTGCTTCACAAAAAAAACATATACAACATGAGAAAAACTAAAAAAAAAACTTAACTAATTTACCTAACCAGGGCGGCCTGGATCTATCGCGGGTTGATTCGCAAAAAATGGACGAGGAATTAATTACAATCATTAAATAAATTACTAGAAGCCTTAATTAATATTATAACATAATAGTATGATTCACAGAAAACAGACTAAACTGAATAAGAATAATAATTATGTCAGTAGGTAAAAGAAAGGTAAAGGATCTGTATTTCATTATTCAAGTTGGGAGCCGGTCGCTATACGTATTCCTAGCCCCTCCAGCCTCTCTTGAAGGATCAAGGATTAGGTCTAAGGGGATCGGTTGAAGAAATGGTGATAGGTATATGAAAGGATATTTCTGGTCCAAAATTTGCTTATTGCTATGAACACCCTCTGAAAAAAACGCATAGCAGGCTATTCGACAATAGAACTCGAACCTACTACCTCCCGAATGCGAGGCAGATGCGTTACCGCAGAACCACCTCGCTCAGTCGTATGTATAGGTACTTATAATTTATTTTTATAGGTAATTATCCTATCTCATAGCGAACTTGCTCAAAGATTCCTTTAAAATCACATTCAAAATGTACAACTCCATCAGCAGTTTAAAGTTATTTGTTAGAAGTAGGTAAGGATAATATAGACATCCTGGACCAATCTGGTATATATAAATTAACATGTGCAACCTGTCCTTGCTCCTATGTCGATATCCATAGAGGACACATTATTTCAGAAGTGTTTCAGAAATATTTCAAACGTTTCAAACATAACATTTCAAGCACAAGTTTCTGAAATATTTTTGAAATATTTTGGTTAACTATTTCACTGAAAATGTTTCTGAAACATGGTATAAATGTTACACAAAAGGTTACTAAACGAGTTATGTTGTAGAGGCCAACAGTTTTGATTTATAAGAAGAAGATGGATCATGTAGTTAATTTATTTCATCCTATGTCCAGCCAGAGACAACTCTATATTCTAAATAATTAGAGGTTTGTGTTGTCGATTTTTGCCATTTCCTTTTTTTGTTATTTATGCGTTGTGCTGTTGTTATATGGAAAGCAGAATATGTCATTAGAAATTGAGGTGAGTTTATCTGTTTACTACAGAAATAACGCTTGTGTAGGTTAGGTTTATTTACTTTATCTCGAGTGACGCCATTTCGTTTATCAAATTTACAGGCAATTTTAGTCTCATTTTGATCTAAATATATAACCTACATTTGATGTCCCTTCATGTTCATGTTTTGTTTAGGCATGAGTATTGTTTATCTTATTATAGTTCATTCAAAACAATATTAATACAAGTAGTGTTAATCAAATAATTTGTATCAAATCCTTTTTTAAATACCTATAATTGGTTTCTAACTAGTGAATTTAAAGGAATTGGTGGAAATGAAGCGATTTGTCTTTATATTTTATGAAATAACGTTTAAATATTGTTTATTTGTTTGTTAAAGGATCAATGTTTGTGTTTTGTGTATTTTAAATAAACATGTATATTTTTAAATGTACTTTTTTTAGTTTATTATTATTTTAGAAACGTTTCTACAACGTTTTATAATATTTATGAAAAAAAAAACTAAAATACATTTCTAAAATATTACTATTTAATATTTCTAAAAGAATTCAAATTTTCATTTCAGAAATATTACTCTGAAATATATTTTTTACAGGACGTTTTTACGTCTCAGACATATTTCAGAAATGTTTCTGGGACGTTTCGTAATATTTATACAACATTACAAATGTTTCAATGTAACATTTTTGAAATATTTCCGAAAGGTGTTTGTGCTGTATGGGCAGGACCTTCCGTAATTTTCGTAATGTTCGTCTAAAATTCTAAAAGGACATACACGCCTTAACACAAACTCTACGGGCTTTTCCAACTTTGCTTCACACCTTTTTGGCATTGGACACGATTTCGAATGAAATGCAGGATTTGAAATATTACATGTAATGTCTAATTCATTAGTAATACGACTTTTACGGCTGTTATTTAAATTTTCAATATATTCCTTAGTCTTATCAATCGTTAACTCCCCATAATTTAGTTCTGCCCCAACTCCTATATTTAAATGGTTTCACTTCTTTATTTTCTTACTTTTCTTTCCACGTATTAGGTTATTATAAGAAAGAATTTTCTCAATGCTCATAAATTAAATCTCCCTCCTCTTTTCTGTCAACTGTTATCCTTCATATCACCATTTACGCTTCCCTGTAATATATTTTTTTATTATCTGGTTCAAATTCTGTACAATACATTCTCAATTTCTTTGTTTTGTGTTTTCATTTTATTATCTGTAATTGCTACTCATTATAATTCTTTGTTTTTGCAATTATTTTTAAATTCCTTATTTAAGACCATCTATATTTCATTTCAGTAATCATTAGGTAGATTTCTTCGCTAATTCTATTATTATAGGTCAATATAACCTACATTTTTAGTTCTCAACCTATTTTATAGATAGACTGTCATAAAATGTTTAAACTGTTTTTTAAAACAATGTTATCTTCTTATCGTCCTTGTCGTTGTTAAATGATTATTTGTTTTTGTTATATTTGTTATATGATGCGGAATTTTAAAATTTAATTAACTGTTGTAATTTTCTCAAAAAGACACCGTTTTTTTATCCTTAATTGTTTGTTTTTGCACAAATTTCAATGTTAATTATTTTTACTTTTCAATGCATTGACTCCTTGACTATCCTTTTAGTAATCTACTTCGACTGTCTCGTAACTCGGTCTCGCGTTCCCAAATGGTATCTTTAAGTTGATCAACAAAAAATGTTTCTAAAGTAGTTCATGACCGATAAAGACGAGTCATGTTCGTGATAACTACGCAGAGCTCCGAATTAAATCCAAACTGGCACTTAAAAAGAAGAAGAATTGTATGCTCCGATATCAGTAAATCTTTTAAAGTCCTACTTCAGAAAAAAAATTGTGGATCAATCCATTCTTAATCTTAAGTATTTGTAACCTACCTCACCCAGGTACCTTAATAATTTATTGATTCCATTATATTAATAGTTAATTATGCAACAAGTGCAAAAAGTAAGTGTTTATTGCACGCGACGTGAAATTGTCCAACGAGGCAGTCAGGCCTAGTTTGACAACACGTCGAGTGCAATAAACACTTTTTGCACGAGTTGATGCAAAAACAAAAAAATATTTTATAGAACTGCAGTTGTATTATCCAAATCATAGTAGTCGTGATCGTGTACCTTTGTTTGAGGCATTTATTTACGTTTGTGTTCATAATTTGTAATGACATTTTTAATAAAATACATTTTTTTATTAATTTATTTATTAAATGATTGAAAATAATATAAAATATGCAATTGTTTTTAAAACGTAACACAGAAAATGAAAATGGACTAAATATTTGGCGTTGATTTGAATATTTATGTTTGTCATGATCATAAAACGCTATAGTAAAATGACAGATGAGTGCAATAACATTTTTTTCACTAAATATACACTTCCCCAATAAATTAACGCACCATCAAAAAATAACAAAAAGTTTAAAGTAACCACTTGTCTGATTTGGACGATTTTTTTTTTTTTAAATGAAAGGTTGTCTCTTCCACAACGTCGGTGTGCTAACTGTGTTTGTATAAAACCCTCTTTTTTATTAATACGGGTGTATCAATTATAACGTGATTTTTTCATAAAAGTTGTAACACCCTGTAGAGTGCAACAGTTACATAACCAAGTTAGAATTGATCTCACAATGTAGCCTTATCTTTTCTTAACAATTTCTTTTCTTATTTACTCTATTAACTTTGTCATTATTCGAGAAACATTATACAATAACCAGAAAATATATCCCATGAGAATTCGACCCAAAAATATCCATAAAACATATTTCTTTTCACCAATTAATAATAATTAAAACATTTCGATATGATATAGACACAAAATTCCGAGAATTTCTCAAATTCGTTCCTACCGGAGTTACAATAAATTGATGTCACAAAAAGTCATTACAACGGGTATAAATACCCAATCCCGAAGAACTCGATATTTATTATTATTATTATTATTTTAAATCCAGTCTAATTTAGTTACTTCTCAAATTTAGTTATATTTTAAGTTTAGTATTCAGTATCTTTCCTAAATTGATGCTCTTCCTAACCGACGCCCATCCTACCCTAATTCCTACGACCTATCTCGCTTTCACGTCCCGACATTCAAAGTCTCTCCGCTTTACAGTTCATCAAATTTCTAGAGGTGTTCGACGCCCAGACAGAGAACGCGCTACGTGTGACTAAGATAGCTATTGTACAGTCTGCTAAACAAGTTATTTTAAATAGTTTTTAATATTTTTGGGTAATTAAATTTTAAAAGTATGGAATAGTTTAGGGATTAAATTGGTCTGATTGGACTTTCTTAGAACGTTTTTAAAAGCAGCTAAAGATAGTATGTAGAATTGAAAATAATTATTATGCCATAAAAGGTGTTTTGGAATTCCTTCAACCTTTTGAAATTGAGTCAGAAAATATAAATTTTATAGGATAGCGGAAAATACCTATAATTTTTTTGTAGGCCTTTGTAAATCGTGGAAATAGTTTATATTTTATTTCTACCTTATTAAGGAAAATGGTACCTATTATTAATAACGGTTGTTTCTGAAACATTACTAACATTTTCGAAATTTTGTTTTTCTACAAAATAATAAACTATACTATTTAGAAAAAAATTTATTTCTCTTATAATTTTATAAAAAATAACAGGGGAATATTTACATTTCTTGATCTATTAAACAAAACGATAAATTATCTCGACGAATGACACCATGTTCTAGTACGGAAGCTAGCTTTACATTTTTGTTGGTGGTTTCATGGGTTTCATATCAATTTTTTGTAATTGTAGTTTACACGTACATATACCTCTTAACACTTGTTTGCTTTATTAAAAAAGTGTGTTGTTGTGATTTACGTCGAAATAAGTCAAAAACAACTTGAAACCCCATATAAAATCAAAAAGGAGAAACGGAAAAAAATTGAGCCTGTAAATGAACACAATTCAGAAACAAAAATAGCTATCTAATAATAAAAAAATAAAATTTGATTCTTGTGCAGCTTCATCTATATCATTAACTGTTTTTGGTTTTTTAATGGTTTTTCTTGGTGATGAAAATTCCGATATCTCACGGTTATCGATTCTTTTTTTCTCTCCAGAAATGCGGACGACAGTGTTTTTAGATACTCCTGTGGCTGCAGCAACACGATCATTTACATTTTTAAATGGTATTGAAGGTGAATTAAAGTTTCCTTCTCTTCTCATAAACTCTATAACATTGGCTATTATTTCGCGAGATTGACTGTTAATCACGCGGCCTCTTAATTTGCTATTAAACTTCATACTTAGGTTCTATTAAACTGTAATGAGCAAAAAACACAAACGAAAATAAAAGAAATGTTTTAGCGAAATTTACATCTGAATGAAATAGTGAAATACTAGATGCGCAGAGTGTACTTTCATTGCGTAAATCCGTCGGGATGCCTGTCAGTAGTGCTTTCTCTGTCTAGCCGTCGAAAGCCTCTAGAAATTTGATGAACTGTAACTCCCTACGTCTCGTCGTTCTAGGTCTTGACGATCTATCTCCCGAACGCTTTCAAACCTTGACACCCAACGTCCCGCCGCCCTACTTCCCTACCTTTCTACTTACCTGCGTACTAAGTCCCGACGACCTATATCCCAAACGCTGCCACGTCACAACGCTAGATAAAATTAGTAAAGAGTGTACCGTAAAATATATGTGAACAGTAGCGCAGTTTAACCAACGGACGAATTGGCACTGTTCGTTAACCCCGTTGGTCATTACCTCTATACTCATCGACATAAATACCTAAGAAAATATAATCCTGTGTATTTCTAGGGTAGAATCATACTTAATAAAATATATCTTGATGGCAAATGAACGCTCCACGTTTGAGAGGGACTCAAGTGAGATCTCGATAAAAGTACGTATTGTAATGTAAATTATTACGTTGTATTTTAAAGTATGAAAAATAAAAGGGTTTTAATATAAATTTTGTATGGTTTTATTTACCAATTTGCACTAAACTTTGCATCGAATCCTGGTTTATTTTAATTAACATTATCACAACGTGGGTATATAAATTATCAATTAAATAATTATACAATCATACTACTACAAGAGGAAAAAGGCCAAATACAGTAAGTATAGAATTTAAAGTAAAACAAAATTGAGAGGTGAATAACAAAATTTCAGATTTAACAAAAGTTAATAGCATTAAAGTTGCAAATAGGATGAAATTAATATACCTACTACCAACTACTACTTTGAGGAACTCTGTGGATATTTATTTTTGTTGTAAACATAGTAAATAGTTGACCCCTTAAATAAATAAAATATAAAGTGTTGTAAATATAGAAAAACCTTTAAATTTGAGAACAATTATATTGGCCTTAAAAATTTCAACACAATGATTAATAAACGTTAATATACTGTGTTTTATACGAATAATAAATACAAAGAGAAATTTCTTAATTTTTTCTATAGTAGAAGAAGGTACAAAGATGCCTGCAGCATGTGAAAAAAGATAGTATCAAAATTTTCTCTTATACAACGTGTAAATTCATCTTCGAAAGTAACTACAAATGATAATAATTACAAGATGGTACTTAAAGTGACAACTATTGCGTAAAACATGGTTTAATTGTATATAAATAAGCAACAAAGTCAGGGCCGGAATTATGATTTAACATTACGGATGGATTGGTACACTCACTGAGGAGAAATTACTGAAAATATTAAAAAAAAATTTCCATGTGTCCCAAAATACTTTTTAGTATACCACTATTTTAAATGTTTTGGGTGTACTTTTTCAGGGTACATGGAAGAGGGGGATAGTTTGTTTTAAGTAATAATAGATGGTAGCAGAAAAAAATACGAGTAGGTATTTTTTGACTGTAACCTTAACCCATATTGTCGGTTTATTATAAGTTTGTCTAAAAATCCGTGTCACAAAAATTTATTTTTAATTACCATGTAGTTAAAATAGGTTCATTTAAATTTATCTAAAAACATATGAGTAACAAGTGTGTTATGAAACAATATAGTATAAGAGAATTTCTCAAAGTTGTGTGAAAATAGAAGCTGAATGAGGGAAGATTATTATCTGAAGGTTACTAAAATTTTGATGAAATCCTTTGACATGAATGAGAATTAGTTAAACTGTAATATTCGAAATAAAAACCATGTGATAATGTCATGTTCCATTCACTGGTATGCGAGCTTTGAATTAAAAAACCCTCCTTCAGGAAAGTGAAGTCAGTGAGAATTATTTGTCAATTATTAGTTTGAAATTTTGATCGTGTTTATCAGAGCATCGTAAAAATACAAACAAGGCTGAATGAAAGAGATGATAAAGATATACCTAATGATTATCGAAATATATATCGACGAAGAACAAATAAAACAAATAATGATAATTATAATATTATTTGATAGACAGTAATATTGCAAGATTCAAGAGCGAAAAGAATAAAATGATAGGACCAATCCAAAATAGGGACAAAAATAGTTATTTGTGTATTAAGAGCAGAAAGTTACACTTTGGCAGTTGAGACAGAAAGTTGCCGCGCGACGCGTTAGCGGAGAGCGGCAATCTGTCGAAACTACTAAAGAAATTTCTTTTCGAATTACACAAAAGATTTTTTCTACGATCACACCAAAATTAAATTAATAATTTAATTATTTGGAAATAAGTTACCTTGTTTCGTTATAATATAATATAATATTTGACACATTGAAATATTTATGATTTAATCATTTAATCATTTACAGAAAACACTGTTGGATAATTTAAAATATTAGGATGTCAATTAATAGTACATTACGTAACAAGAGTTGTAAGTAACCCATTACGCACGAAGTAAAAAAGTTTAAATTTCACGAGTGCGTAACGTACTATACTTTTTCTATGCCCACTTAAAACATTCTCAAAAAAGCATTTAACGTTATGCTTGTGTCGCCAATTCATAAATTTTCGATAGGTAATTTCGTACCTTTCTTTGGATTTTAGCGGTAAGAAATTATGTGTGGCAACTTGAGCGTTTTCTAAAATCTCCGGTGGGGTGCTCATAATTTTATCACTTTCGCTGCTAACAAACACATTCGTAGGTAAAGTTGAAAAATTGTTCGGATACAATCATATTTTGTTACAATTATGTACTATACAAATGGCATGACGTTTATTTCCATAGCATGCTAAGAAAACGTGACATATTTTTTGAAAAATTGTATAACCCAAAATGTATCTCGCTAATGCTAAAAGTTTTTATGTTTTTTAAATGACTAAATTTATGTAAATAGACCAAAAAAAGTCGTACGTTGACAAAAATTTGATTGCAATTTGATTAAACCAAGAAATTTAAGTTTTCTTATCAAAACGCACGTGTATGTTATGAGATCTCATTACGTACAAGGATCGTTGATAGTGCGATTTTTAACGTTTACTGACATGGGCGTAGAAAAAATATTATAGAATGGCCTACATTTTGTTTTAAAATATCGATTCGTTTTCTTTTATTTAAATAAATTGAAAATAGACCAGCATGAGCTAAAGTTACTTTGGCGCACGCGTGCGTCAGTAATGTCAGATTACTAACTTTCTATAAACTCTGTTTTTTAACTAAGAGGAGCGATTTGAATTTAAATTGGCAATTCTGTAGACTTCTGAATGGTCAGATTGCAGTCAGTTTCACACATTACTTTTTAGCATTAACATCAGCTAATAACTTAAACTGTTGAAAGTTCTGACATTTTATAATTTGATATCTCATCATTATTACTTAGTTTTTACATTATTTCGAAAATAATTGTTCTTTTCAGAACTTCAGTAAGCAATTGTATGGAATTTCTACGAATATGGATCCTTCTTGATCGAGTACTATTAAGGGTAGCAATTCCTGAAAAGTCCTATAAGAAAGGGATGACGACTTATTATTTTACATGCTGATTCTGAAGAGGGAGATTACCATGAAGAGATAAATTCGGAAATATTCCAGCAAAAAACTAACAACTTTATCACTGACTCTTTAAAACTAAAAATTAATAAATTTCTTGCCAAAAGGATTAAAAAGTAACTAAATATTCAAGTAAATTTTATTTATTAGAAAATAATAAAACCATTTCCAAAATTGTTAATATACATTTAAAACACCATCTACTACATTAGAGATAATCTTCATTTAGTATAATAAGCTAACATTACTTCCACAACAAATATTTTAAAAATATCTACTTAACATTAATACATAGGTATGTCACTTTAAATTAAAAATATATGTTAAAATTACAACTTGAGTTAAAAGGACCTACAATATTATTAAGTGTTAGTAATGATATAATGTTGACATGTAGTGTAATGAAAATGTTGATTCCAGTTTTCAAAACACATCCTGACTCATAGGCCTGTAAACTTTTGAATGCCTTCATTTGCCCTTTATCGTATTAACTATGGGTTAACACTAAATAGGCTACAATGTCCATATTACTCATAGTCACTGTGTGATCCAGTTGCCATTCAGCCAGTTGCCATTTACCTTTTACTTAAGTTTCTATATTTCGGAACATGCTCTTAGTAACGAATCTAGTTACTTTTCCCTGTGTAAATGCATCTTTTCAATTTGTTCCTCCTAGTTTAAAAACAGAGTATAGTTAGATTTGAATGTGCAAAAGCTACATACTTAAAAGCCTACTTTGGATAGTGACCGTAGAAAAAAGAAATACCAAAAGAGCATTATTTTAGAAAATAAAGAACACAAAAAAAAATTCAAAGACATATCTTTAAAAATAATACGAACGACGGTTTCACTCAGGAAAACAACTGCTCATTTGACTAATAACACAATAGGCGTTGAATTATGTCCAATGAAAAATAGATATCAAATTATTTTCAACACTCTGGCTTTGATATTGCTTACTAAGGAGAATGTCATTTTTGGACCGGTTTCAATTTTATATATTTTTGCTCGAATTATTTTGTGACATTGGCTTTGGGATTTTCTATTTTTTTCTTATTCTACGCCTTGAGTTTGGGATTATTTTTATTTTAATTATTATGGAAGATAGAGACTAGGAGAGCGAAGAGAGCAACCAAGAAAAAGATACATTTGGAAACAAAACAGAGAATGTAAAAAATAATGACCAGGGAGGCAAAAGAGGGTTCAAATGAAACAAATTATTCTTGACAACTGCTCAAGGAGTAATAGTCCTAGAGCCAATGTGCAGATTTGTGTCGTATTTTTTTGTGACTAAATTTATTATTATCTCAAAACTTGACTTATTTTCTTAACATTTTCGTTATGCTCATTCGACGATAAGTGCCCACTTACAAGAAATATTAAATCCTCCACCAATTTCGGTAGGCCATTTTTTCTCTCCAACGATTTAAAGTAGTCCGTGGGGAGGCATGCGCGTAACTTATTTTCTTATGTGCCGTTTTTTGTATATTTTCAAGTTTTCACAAAATTCACTTCCTTCACTATTTTTGCTGGGCCGTTTTTCGCTCCAACGTCTTAAAGTGGTGCGTGAATGGGCATGCGCATGATTTATTTATAGATACAAATGTCTATTAAAAATATTGGGCAGTTTTTGTGTCCAACGAAAATAACGAATTTAAGAAAAAATATGAATAAATTAAACACAAAAATGCAATAAAATGGATGCAAATCATCAATTTGAGGTCCCTGAAAACGAATTTTAATATTTATTGATCTATATATAAATAGGCAAAGACTAAATGGTTCAGTACCATTTTCCCTTCTCTTGGTGAACCGATTTTCTTTTTTTTTTAATTTTGTTTAGTAGCTATTGACGAGCTTTAGTGTTTTCAATAAAAAAAATTGGAAATAGTTTTCCAAACTTCGATATATTATGAAATCGATTGATTCACAATTATAAATTATGATTGACCAATAAAATTAGTCTATAGTGAACATAAGCACCCTTTAATTTCGAACCAACATGGACAATATTACATGGACGGATAAAGGATCATGAAAATCGAAAACAAAAAATTACTTCTCCCCTTCTCCTCCAACTTCCCACTCTCTTGCTCTGCTACGCCTAAATGGTAAGGGATAGAAAATAACTAATAGCGGGGCCGCAGGCCTCGTCTACATCGATTTCAAATTACCCAACACTTAGGAGAATGAACTTCAGGTATGATGAATTGGACTTTCAGGCGAAAAACATTTCACACCCTTTCACCCCCTTCCCCCTTTCCACTCCTTTCCATATAAAAAAAAGTTCAACAAAATATTAAATGGCTCTATCTAGTTTAATTTAATTTCTCTCATTTTCAGAGATTTTTTATTTTTATTACAATCAATTTCTCAATTGATAAATAATTATTGTTATATTTGTCAATAAAATGAAGCATACGCAACTAAAAATATAATTAAGTAACATTGGTTACCTAGATGCCAGTAATGTTTTACCAAAACATAATTCTATAAACAATATAGACAAAATTAGAAAAAATATTGTATAGTCTTTCTAGATACAATCCAACACTACATAATAACCGCGACTAGCGCCTTCTTCAAAGGGACCGAGCACATGGGCTTACCGCTTTTATTATTAAAATTAAATACATTATATTATTAATTGGGTATAGTTCTTCCATTATCAATTGCAGTACATAAAAACTCATTTTATAAATACTTTTAAAAATATATCATATGCGAGAAAGCATTCGTTAAAAGGCAATCGAATCATTAAATTGGACAGCATTATACGCCGTAATTTAGATAGCTTGATAGTAGTCCTACTTAAAACTTAAAAAAAATATCATTATTATAGCTCGTTAACTTGTTACAACTTAATATTAAATTATAAAACGTAAATAGACGAGTAAAATGTACTACATTTGTTAAGGTAGGCGCAAAATTATTACGTCTTAGTTTTTGTTTAACTGAAGACCAAACTAATTCAATTGGATTAAGTATACAATAATAAGGTGGTAACCTTAATATAGTATGACCACCATCTTTTGCAAAATTATCAATATAATACTGTATTGGAATATTCTTACTTTTAACAATTTATAACAATTGTGGTCTTGTTTTTACGGAAGCAGGAATATCAATGTTATAATCTTTGAAATACTTTATTAACTGATTTTTTGGAGTCACTATTTGGGTTCTTGTGAATTTCCCGGGAATGATATGGCGCATTGTCCATTACAATGTCTGAATTAGGTAAATATTTGGTAAAAGTGGTTGCAAACCAATTCTCAAAAACTGCTGCATTCATATATTCATGATAATCCAGCAGAGCTTTATTGATATTTTTTGCTAAAAGTAGCAAAGCGTTTGGTACAAAGCCATTTTCATTTCCGGCATGTAAAATTATGACTCGTTCCCCCTCGAGCATGGTACCTTTAAAACACAATTTTGTGAACCGTTTGACCAAGCTCGTTGAACGACATCATGAGTTGTAACGGTTGGAACCGTTATTCGTTATTTTGACACATTCACCTCTACTCAAATGTCATTTGCAGTTTTCTTTTTTCTAGATTCATACTGTGAAAATCATTTTTGACTTGAATGTCAACGAATCAACTAGATTTCATTTTAAATTATCTAGGCCATCCCATGTACTACTTGATTTTTAATATTCTTATTGGCCGTCTGATTTTATAAGGTAAGCTTTAATACTGATATATTGTTGAAAATATATATTTTGTACAAGAATTTCTTAAATAAAATGTCAAATTTTAAACATAACCTCAATACCTATCAACAATGAGTAACACACATGGATAATTTATATATTATTTTTTTGGAATAAGATATTATGCTTTACTATGTTTAAATATGTTAAATAAGATTTTTCCTTTTCATATTAATTTTAGTCTCTGTGAAATTATTCACTTAATAGTTTTAAATTGTTCATTTATTAGTTAAAAGCATTTTATCTAAATCCTGTTCCAATTTCCTATATCCTGTCTTAACATTTTAACCTTTTCTTTTTAGCATTGGCTATATCTAGACGGTTTATGGAGATTTGTATCTAAACGGTTTATTTGGATCTATATCAAGTTTATGTGAATTTATATCTAGAAGTTTTATGGTTTTTATACCTAAGAGTTTGGTGCAATCTGAAGACCGTGGTTTGGTTCAACTATAGAAGATCGACACGTTTCGAGTTAAGTTAGAATACCAAATTTCTCAATATCGTTTAAGTCCAGAATTAAGAATAATGATCCCGAATCCCTTTAAAGAAGTCCATACAAATCACATTTCTTATATTGCTACCTCCTGTACAAAGATAAGTGTGCTTTTAAATAAATCATCTTAAATTTGAATTAAGTAAAACTATATGAATTAGAATTTGTTACTACCTTATCTAAAACTTTGTTTAAATATAATTTGTTAGTGGTTAGTGATTTTCTATATTTTTATCACTAATCTAAACTCAATTATAGTAAATTTTAAATATAGTGGTGCCCAACTTCTTTTTCAAGGTAACTCGAGTTATTTAATAACCTGATCCACGCCCAAAATCAATAGAACTTAAACACACTATAACAAATAGATAAAATATCAAATATCATGTTACAGAGTGTCGAACCATGTTTCATCTAAATAAACTATATTTCTATTGCTATTTCTAAATTTAAAAATTTCCCCAATTCGACGAGATTCCATAATGAACATTCGACTATCTAACTTTTTATATTTAAAACCACAAGTTAATAAAATTTGTTGAAGTGATTCTAATGATTTATATTTGAAATTTTCAAAATCTCGTAATTCTCTAAAATTTATCTCTAAAGTTGGGACTTGATTTTTTCTTTATACGTGTTGTAAACCGTTCGTCGAATCACATCTTTAGATGGATCATCTATCCGACGGCTGACGACACGTTTTCTGATTTAAGACAAGCATATTTAAAATGACCTATTGAACTTGAATATGTAAGTCCTGATTTTTGAATTCCCAATATTGTGTTGCATCTTGATTGTCATTAGTATGCATTGCATTATTTATAAGTATTTCATTATTAATTTGTACTGCATTTAATTGTACTTCATCATTAACCTGGAATTCATTAGCATCTACATTTACCTCAAAAGGTCTCCAGAAAACCATCTCGTACAACACAAATCAAAATTTAACAGAAACACCGAAAAATAAAAACAAGTTTAACAAACGCGTTGAGAAAATTTTTTAGACCGTGCACGCTACTGAACAAAGATAGAACAAGTGAAGCAGCCAGGAGCACCAGCAATTCTGACAGCTCACTTGTCGACTTTACATCAACTGTATGCTATACCAAGCACATACCAAGACGATTCGCGCTTATTTGCAATATGAGGGTATAGAATTCGTAGCATTCTCAGCGCTTATAAAGTGAATTATTACGCACCCCCGGTATAAACGCCTATATTGGATTGAGTCTAGAAACACTATATATGTATAACACGTTACGAAATGCTATTTTATGTAACTCGTTCATATTGCGGGACCTCGCTCTGCTCGTACCGTAAATATTACTCTTTACATAAAATAAGGCATTTCGTAACTAGTTGCATGAGCGTAGTTAATAGCTTCGTTAGCGATAACAATCTTAAATTGATTCGGAACTACTAATTTGTACTTTGGACGCATGTCCGATTCATTATTAATTCTGAATTGTTACCGAGAACGCAACCTCTATTATTTCTCGATATTCCAAGTAGGGGTGGGCAAAATAATCAGTTAATCGAGTAGTCGATTTTTAAAAAAAATCGATAATCAATGAATCGATTATTCGGTTTTTATTAATTAAAATATTTGATCAATCGGTTTTTTTATTGACATAATAAATTAACCTATTATATTTGATTATTTTGATTATTTTCGATTATTTTCGATTATTTTCGATTATTTTCGATTATTTTCGATTATTTTCGATTATTTTCGATTATTTTCGATTATTTTCGATTATTTTCGATTATTTTCGATTATTTTCGATTATTTTCGATTATTTTCGATTATTTTCGATTATTTTCGATTATTTTCGATTATTTTCGATTATTTTCGATTATTTTCGATTATTTTCGATTATTTTCGATTATCTTCGATTATTTTCGATTATTTTCGATTATTTTCGATTATTTTAAATAAGCCCGGTCCTATCCATAGTGCCATTTAAAATTTTCAAGGGGGCATCTACCCTGCGCAAGTGGTTGAAATTAGTGTACAGTTTTTATTTACATAAATGTGCTTCATATGAAATAAAAATCGACCTGCCTGAGTATTTTCTCGATTATTTTACCGTACAGAAGTTAGTAACACTTTACGTTAGCACTGTATAAATTTTTTCTTCCTGTTTTTTTTTACCCTGGACAAAAATTAAAGTGATAACACGATGTACATTAAAATAAAATCAAAGGAAATTGGAAATTACTTTTGATTTTGTAGTGTTTAGTAGTGTTTTTCTTTAAGGTTCTGGAATTAAAAAAAAAACACTAATAATTTAAGAGTTTACACTTTCAATTGAGTAGATATAAATAAAGATTTACAATTTTCGGTTCAACATTCGAAGATATTCCGTCCTTTTTGGTTAATTTGAATTTTTTTGCCTATTTTATTGAATATTGATAATAACTTGTAACTTATCTTGATCATTATTTAATGAAAGCAGCAAAACAGTAACCTATTTTTTACAATAATCAACTATTATTAATATTTTCTTTCTGTTTGACAACTTGAAAATGAAAAACAACGCTTTTCGTTACTCCACTTCTTTTGTGTTTCTAGTATCGTAACATCAAGGCTTGTTTACCTAAGGGAGGCAATGACCTTGAAAGTGCTAAGAAGCGGAAGAAGGCCGGTCCAAGACTTCTTTATAAAAATTGTTTATCTCGGATATAGTGAGATGCTTAAAATGATACAAAATTGTAAGGATACGTGCTAGGTTATATACTACAGTAATTTTCTAAAAATCGTAATACCTCGAAATAAATTATGCATCTACATACCAAAGCGTGCTTTAATAAATAAAAATGGTACGCACAATTTGTGTTAGATTACCTACAGTAGCTATTTGTAAATTCCAAATTATCATATTTTCAATTATGTTTTTGCACTTGGGCAACTCGAAATTGCTCCTAAAGTGGTTTCGAAATCGAATTGAGGACAATAGTTTTACTTCGTAGTAAAATGTTGATACAATAAAGTGCAATTATTGTTAAACTAATCGCCCTATTAGCATTATACAATTTACAAAATTGATAGACCATCGCTGACGAAAAAAATGATACAAGTAAAAGTGAAGGAAAAAAAAAAGAAACGATCCAGCAAACTGTTGGTTAAGTTTAATCTTCAAACACTTCTTGATTTTGTTTAAATTTTAAGAAAATAAAAATTCTATTCAATAAGTTTGTTAGATATATTTCAGTTTTCGCTAAATTTTCATTATTTTGTCGTTTGTTTTACATAGAAAAACAAAGGCTGCGTTTTTACCAACCCATTTTCCAAATACCCTATGGAGAAATTGGACAGTGAAATAATGTTTTAGTTAACACTATTTTTTCTAAGAAGAAGTGCAAATTGCCAACTAGTACTCTTTAGGAAATATCACATTTGTGAAAAAAAAAGATGATTTACTCAACTTAAGTAATACTCTGACGTTATTTTTAAAATTTTGACGAAAAAAAAAATAAGAAAAAAAAAATACTTTTAGCGGTCCCACATTCGGAAAGAGATTTAATGCATAGAAATAGAATATCTGAATAATGGCTTACCATAAGAATCAGATTGACTTTATTCTTATTCAGTTCTGGGATCGTACATCCAGAAATTGAGACTACAACTACACTTTTCAAAAACAGAGACATTTCTGTAACAGAGCATTGAGTATACAAAACTCAATGCTACTTTAAAGGTTGCCGTCTTCAATGTAACACACATCACACATTATGACGTTATAATATCATATTTAGAAACGGAGCCCTATAAAGTTATACAGCAATGTTAGAAAAAGCAACTTTTGATGTTTAGAAATGAAAGAAAATGTCCAAAATAAGATCTTAAAAGTTGAAAGAAAAGAGAGATGTATTGAGGTGGAAGAAATATCAAAATATATTGTTTCTTGTATAAAAATAATAATACGATAAAAGCTAAAGTTTTATTTATAATTTACTGACATAATCTTTGATTGAATTGAATCACAGAGTCCAAGGGGTGCAAAGGCAAGGAGAGACAAGAATAGGTGCCGAGCTGTTCAGTTAATTCAGGAGATAGTAAAATAACTGAAAACGTGAAGCCAGACATCGAAGAACAAGAACTGTTATCTAGAATCTAAATTGAAATTCTAAATTTGTATGGGCCATTCGTAGAACCCAACCCAGAGGAGATAATTTCTTGGAGAGGAGCGTCTGATTTGAGAGCGTTTCCAATACAATATATTCATAAAGAAGAAGAAAATTAAACAAAACAATGAATAAATAACGAATTTAGAAATATATTCAGAAATATATAAGACTGTAATTAGACAAATAGTAACCATGCATGTGAAACATAGGCTTTAATAAAAGATATGACAAATAGACTGGAGTTAGAAGGAAGATATTGCGATGGAAATTTAGAAGAAATAAAGCGAATGAGGTATGGTAAAGAAGGTGTAATCAAGAACTATATGAATTTTATAATGAGACCATGATAATGAAAATGGTGAAAATATTACTAAACAATAGAGAGAAAGACAATTAAGATAAAAAAAAAAAAAAAAAAAAAAAAAAAAAGTAAAGTAAAGAATATAAAAATTAATTTTAAATAAGAAACTGGACAAAAATCGGTAAGGGTTGCCTTAAGTATAAAAAGGTCCCGATAAAACGTCTAATTCCACATTCTGTAAGCGTTAAAATATTTTTTATTCGAATGTGTCAAAAAACGTCGTTTTTCGGTCAGAAAAAATACTCGAAAAGTACAACTTTTGTATATACTTCATAAAGTACTTTTTCCTACGACCACTTAGGAAAGTGACACATATCACACTATATAGTCCTATGGAAAGTGTCCTATATCACACGCGTATGACTAAGAATTTACTTTCCACCCAAGTGAGAATATGTTACTTTCCGCAGTAGTTGTCAAAAAATGTCAAACGCCTAATTTCTATTTTGATCTATGTAATGTCCATATTAATACTAAAATCGATATGATTGTTAAATTATTGAAATTGTTTTAAATTAGATCCTAGATATTTATCTTTAACAATTATTATTAAAATAATTTTAAAATAACTAAGATTATGTTTGCTCTTTAATTTGGGTAAATACATAACCGATTAGATCATTCAATTGACGTAAGGCCCATTAGTTCAGTTGGTTTAGACGTCGAACTTATCAACTTTGCCATTTTTTGACCGCGTTCAATCTATGGTTCAAATCCTGGCGGAGCCGAATTTTTTTTTTGTTTTTTTTTTATTTTTTATTAGTTTTTTTTGTTTAGAAAATATGAAAATTGAATAAATACGATTATTGTTGATTATTTTTTTAAATACATTTTAATTAATATAGTAATAATAACCTTGGTTTTACATTTTTTTGATATTATTTTGTAAGCTAATTTCTATTTTGATCTATGTAATATCCATATTAATACTAAAATCGATATGATTGTTAAATTATTGAAATTGTTGTAAATTAGAGCCTAGATATTTATCTTTAACAATTATTATTAAAATAATTTTAAAATAATGTTTGCTCTTTATTTTGGTTAAATACATAACCGATTAGATCATTCAATTGACACAAGGGCTGTTAGCTCAGCTGGTTAGGACGTCGAACTTATCAATTTTGCCATTTTTCGACCGCGTTCAATCTATGGTTCAAATCCTGTCGGGGCAGAATTTTTTTTTTGTTTTTTTTTATTTTTTTTTATTTTTTTTTTATTTTTTTTAGTTTTTTTTGTTTAGAAAATATGAAAATTGAATAAATACGATTATTGTTGATTATTTTTTTAAATACATTTTAATTATTATAGTAATAATAACCTTGGTTTTACATTTTTTTGATGACATTATTTTGTGGTCGTAGGAAAAATATTGTACATCACTTGTGTGAAAAGTGATTTTCCACACTCGTGTGATAGTCGCACTCGGCTTGCGCCTCGTGCGACTATATTTCCCACTCGTGTGAAAAATGTCACTTTCCACACTCGTAATGTAATATACTATATCGGCCATGTCCTCTAAAGTTAAGCGCATAAAGTGTTACATACCGATTAGAATTCTCAAATCTGAGATAGGTTCTTTCATATACCATTTTTGATTTTTTTGGACTCAAATTTAAAGACGCCAAATTCTTTTACACCAATTTTTAATAAACTAGGTAATTAAATTAATTTGACATGAGCACAGTGACATGACAGAAATTGTTCAGTTGTTCTCATAGCCAACTCAGTCAAGGAAAAATTATTGGAAATAATATCATTTCAAATTTAATTTTATATATATTTTTACTTTCCTATCTGCATACAGACATAAGGAAAGTATAGGAATCATGATTTTTTTCGACCTCTAGTTTTCGACGGATTTTTACGTTTTGAGGTCCCCTGAATCCGTTTTGACTATTTTCACGATGATGTGTGTGTGTGTGTGTGTGTGTGTGTGTTTGTGTGTGTGTGTGTGTGTGTGTGTGTGTGTGTGTGTGTCTGTGTGTGTGTGTGTGTGTGTGTGTGTGTGTGTGTGTCTGTGTGTGTGTGTGTGTCTGTGTGTGTCTGTGTGTGTCTGTGTGTGTCTGTGTGTGTGTCTGTGTGTGTGTCTGTGTGTGTGTGTGTCTGTGTGTGTCTGTGTGTGTCTGTGTGTGTGTGTGTGTGTGTGTGTGTGTGTGTGTGTGTGTGTGTGTGTGTGTGTGTCTGTGTGTCGCATAACTCATGAACCGATATGCAGAAAAACACCAAATTTTAAACTTAAACTTTTTTCCAGAGTCCAATGAGCTAATTAGATTTTGGGCAGAGTCGGAACATCTAGGGGGTACTTTATAGGGATCATTTTTATATTTTATGGAATATATCTGTTATTTAAGTTTGGAGAAGAAAATTTTTCAAATAAAAGTTACTTCTTATATTATTATCTAAAATTTTTGTTCTATACAAAATTTTTCTAAAATGGTCCGTATTCGAGAAATTTGACAAAATGTAAAAAAATATTTTTTATAAAAATTGTTCAAACAAAAGTTATTTGTAATATAATTTTCTATAATTTTTATCCCTAACATAATTTCTCTAAAATGGACCGTATTCGAGATATTTGAGAAAATGTGTAAAAAACATTAAATTTTAAACTTAAGTTTTATTTCGGCCTGACGTGAAATGATTAGATTTTGGACAAAGTCGGAACATCTGGGGGTATTTTATGGGAGGCCGTTTTTATATTTTATGGAATATATCTGTTATGTTTGGAGAAAAAAATAGTTCAAATAAAAGTTACTTCTAATATTATTATCTATAATTTTTGTTTTATGTCCAAATTTCCTAAAATGGTCCTTATTCGAGAAATTTGACAAAATGTGCAAAATTCTGATTTTTATGAAAATTGTTGAAATAAAAGTTGTTTGCGATATCGATCTCTATAATTTTTATTTATACATGATTTTTCTAAAATGGACCTTAATTGAAAAATTGTAGGAAAAGTGCTAAAGTTTCGAGGTAGATGTATGTGGAAAATGTATATATTTAGTTTATCCTCTAAACATTTATGGAGGTGCTGCAATAGGTTGTACAAAATAACCGGAAAAAGCCCTAGATAGGAAAGTCATGTGTTGGACACATCAGATTTTTTAATATCTAAGCACATTCGAATAAAAAACAATGTATGAAACACGGACGAAAAGTGTTTTTTTCGGACTCCTTCGAGTTGCCAGGCTCGACTACGTCTCGCCTGGCAAGCTTCTCGTATTCGCCCGAAGAACTCAACTTTTCGCTCTTGTAACATAAACTACTATTTTAGGCGACATTTTACGAATTTATTAACATCCCTAAAGTGTAATTTTCTTGACCGAATTTACTTTACGACTGCTTTAAAGTGTCACTTTTTTGGCTGCGTTTACTTTAGGGCCGCTTTATTATAAACACGGTTTTATCATATTTATCGTTAGTAATTCTGTGCAAATTTTATTAGTTAACGATAAAATTTTATTCGATCAATAAAATTTTGAAATATTTCTTGCATTTAAGCCTCTGTTCAAAAACAAGAATGAAAAAAAATATTGCCTCTACTTGATAAGAAACTCGCCTAAATATAATGTTGTATTCACCTCGGCGGTATGATCTTTTTTGGTCTTGGTACACAAATAAGTATTATTTAGAAAGGTAAACGAAAGGTCAAAAACACAACTTTAAACAACCTTAGCTGATTTGAACTGATTATATTATGAAGCATAAAATGTCAAAGTGAACAGTTAAAAGTAATTACTTCCCATTAAAGTACATTTTACATAATTCCTAGTTGTAATTATGATTTCTATGTTTTCCACGGTAATCCTAATTTTGCATATATGATGTTTCCAATCCAAATCACCGCAAGTTGCCCAATCTGCGACTGTTTAAAACCGCATTAACATTCATGATAACAATGGTTAAGAATTCAATATAACGTTCTGCAGAGCTTTTACATCTAAAAACACTAATTATCCAATTGTAAAGTAAATTGCCGTTCTAACGATCTATTTGCAATACTTGACACATTTGATAAACGCTGTTTAGACACCATAAAAGGTTCTACAATACTCGAGGTATTTGTTGCAAGCGAGACAGAGCAAGAATAATCTTTCGAATTGAAAAAAGAGGAAATAACTCCTTTTAGAGGTATTATGTAAATGTTAAGATCGAAGACCAAATTCTCACTAAAAGTCATGACATAGTGACTTTCTCTGGTTATTGTCTAGTCTGTGGTTATTTTAATTGTGTTATTATATTAGTTTCCCAAGCCATCTGCTGTTGTAAAACATTTTATTTCAATTGATTTTATTATTATACTTTGTGTGAAACACATTACGAATGTTTTTTTGCGTATAGATGAGTCTCATTCTCGTATTGATATTGTTATAATAGCCATAATAAGTGTAATCCAAAATATTATGTCTTTATAATTACTGAAGTGGCCAGCAACAGATCGTTATGTAGTAAATATGACATAACTGAATAATTAACCATAACACATCCCTTCTTAATTGTGGTACCGATGTATCTTTTGTGCAAAGTGTGCTTACGCTGCATGCAGTGGATGCAGTACAACTGATAAATTTCTGCCTGATGGGCTAAATTTACAATTATTTGGTTTGCAGCTTCTTTTAATTACTGTCAGAATGACTAGTTGACCATGTCGGCATCACCCATATTAAATGTAGAAGAATCCAACTTCTCAAATGTGGTCATCTTAAATTAGAAACATTTTGGCTAATTAACCAATCTAAAGCCTTTAATGAGGTATTACAATAATTTAATTTGTTCACAACAATTTTAATATGAAGCAATTAACTCATTAAAATTAAAAAATAAAATTATTGTAATATCTCATTATGGCTTAAGAATGGCTAATTAACCGAAACCGGTCGTTAATTTATGTTTAGTATATCAATATTTTGATTATTATTTTACCAAATCGAGACATTTAAAAAAAATAAATTTGAAAGTGCCAAAGTTTGACTTTTTAAAAATGTCATATTATTAAACCTGGTTTACATATGGGGTACACCAGACTAACGTTCGTATTTTTTTATGTCATCGGCTTCAACTACCAGGGTTATTTCGCCTTGTGTTTTGTGTATGCTTTGTTACAGTTTCCCACCGTCACTTTAGGAACAGCACTGTTAATTAGAACCCAACAGTGAATAAATACTGATTGATAATGAAATGGGAAAAAGAGTAAAAGTCATGAATTACTGTCTCTACTGTGAACCTTTTTAATAAATAATTATTTAAATATTTATTAAAAGAAACGTCCAATTTTGAGTTTTATCATTTAGCGGAATAAAAATAGACGTAATAGTTCCTACATATTGGTTTGTATGGTGTAAACTTGATTTAAGTGATAACACCCCTAGGGAACTTATCAGTGTAAGTCAGGGCTGATTGGATTGATGCACGTGACTGAAAATGAACGATTTTAATTGGTTTTCTATTGATACCAGAAATTTTCTATTTTATGCACAGACTACTGAACAAATAAGTAGGCCATATCAGTTTACTGAACGGATATAATTTCAGATATTTAGATTCATTCTATTAAGGACACTTTACTGTACGGATATAAAATCCACCAATCACAGTTCATATTTGGTGACCGGTCTACTATTCTTTTTTAAAATTATAAAAAAGTGATAATTCTGTCACACTTATTGTCAATATCTATATTTTTTAGTCATTTAAAAATTCATTTATACATTTTAAGTCATAAAAAAGTTTTTAGCGCAACAGTTTTAGTAAAGCATACTCGTTCCCCGGGATTCAAATCTCGGCTGGGACCAATTTTTGTTGTTTTTTTTTTTTGTTTAGAATTACTTCAAAATTCTGTGTTAATTATCTATAAAATATTATTTTATTTTATCTTAATAACATCTAAATTACTTTTTAAAATATTGTAGATTTTCGTTAATGGGTCGTAGAAAAAATATATTATACGACTCGAGTGGATTATTCGTATCGCATTCAAACTTCGTCTTTCGTGCGATATGGCGATCATATCCACTTTTGTTGCGCAAACTACTATATCTTTATAGCCTTCTTGATTGATATGATAAATACCAATAATTGAATATATTTATCCTCATGTTAGTTTGCATAAGGGGTCGATCTTTTATTTTAAGTTTAATTCATTTAAGAAAAAATTAAAAACATTTATGTTGACACATTGTTTTTATTCCGTAGAGGAATATATCGATCGGTGTAAACTTACATAGTTCTTAAACCTTCTACTCTATTTGTTTTCTCTTATTTTTTATGTATACTCACCTAACTTAATTTGAGTTATTTTTATTCTACTTAACAATTATATGTATGTAGTTATTTCATTGTGTAGTTCTGTATTTTATGTTTAAAAATAAGCTGTTATTTTAATATGTACGTTTTGTGACTTGCTACAAACATATATTGTAATATGTAACGTAGTCAAATAAAATTTACTTTACTTTACTTTACTTTACTTTACTTTACTTTACTTTACTTTACTTTACTTTACTTTACTTTACTTTACTTTACTTTACTTTACTTTACTTTACTTTACTTTACTTTACTTTACTTTACTTTACTTTACTTTACTTTACTTTACTTTACTTTACTTTACTTTACTTTACTTTACTTTACTTTACTTTACTTTACTTTACTTTACTTTACTTTACTTTACTTTACTTTACTTTACTTTACTTTACTTTACTTTACTTTACTTTACTTTACTTTACTTTACTTTACTTTACTTTACTTTACTTTACTTTACTTTACTTTACTTTACTTTACTTTACTTTACTTTACTTTACTTTACTTTACTTTACTTTACTTTACTTTACTTTACTTTACTTTACTTTACTTTACTTTACTTTACTTTACTTTACTTTACTTTACTTTACTTTACTTTACTTTACTTTACTTTACTTTACTTTACTTTACTTTACTTTACTTTACTTTACTTTACTTTACTTTACTTTACTTTACTTTACTTTACTTTACTTTACTTTACTTTACTTTACTTTACTTTACTTTACTTTACTTTACTTTACTTTACTTTACTTTACTTTACTTTACTTTACTTTACTTTACTTTTTGTTTTGCATTGGACAAGACCGGATGTAATTTTTCAAAGCTGAAGACGAGATTTGTCTTTCTACTCTTCCTGCTATTATACTTTTTTATTTTTTTTTACAACCATACTAGTTTGTTTCCACTGAGTCTATTGTTATTGTTATCTCTGGTTGGTATATATGGGTCATTCTTCAGAAAAGGTACAATTCATTAGAACAGTAAAAAAAATCAATTTTTCCAAAATAATAAGTTTTTTTGTTATTTATTAAATGGCCAAAACACTTTTCTTTTGAAGGAAAAGCAAAAGGTATTAATTTTATATTCTTTTATCGTTTTTATTTGGAACATATGGCCAATGTCATACTCCGTTATCTGTCCCAACTCATACTTGAAACAAACAAAATAGTATTTCACTAGATTTGAAAAAGCTGATGTAAAATTTAGTTATGACAAGTTATTAAACAAAGTCTAAAAATTAGATTTTATGATATTCAATTAAATTAAAAAAATGTTCTCTTACTTTTTTTGTTAAATAATTCATGTCCCAGGGTATTAGCGTCAATCCTATTACAGTAAACGCCAAATCTAAAGAACCAAGTACGCTCATTTATAATGCTACGAACACGTCTACCGATGAATAGAATTGGTAGCTTACCTAGAAAGTTGTAAACCAGGGGCGCGTATATTTTAAGACATAAAATAAATGGAAAATAGTGAATGATACTTGTTCATACATATTGCTTAGTGTTATTATTAGTACATAATTCTATAGTCAATTAAAAAATCATTATTTTTAAGTAAGCCGACTTTAGGTTAAGGCTGTTCTACCGCTTTCCGTTCGGTATTTATATAAAATTCTGTTACGGTCAGGAAATTATCCTTATTCAAATAAATTAAATTGTGGTAAAATTGTATATTGGTCAAACGGGCCGTACTTTCAAAAAGAAAGCTATTTAAAACATTACAATACAATACAAGAATAATTCTACAAAACATATTTTTATCTGACAATCAACTTTAAATTTGCAACAGAAACCGCCAGGAGGCGTGCAAATTAACGCGCTTTGTTTCAGACACTTTGTACAAATTTGTTCAGTTTGAATTTGACCATAGTCGAGTGAAGTAGTGTCGAGTGTAAACAAAATGTAACGTTGTATGATTAAGATCGGTCTTGGACAGGCTTGTGCTATCATTATCGTGACCAATATTTTAAGGTAAATATGTTAGTTAATTGATATTATTTGTTAGTAATTTTGTGTAATATTTCATGAAATTTAAGATGTCCTGTTTTGGTTATTTTATGTATTTTTGTCTAAAATTAAACTCAAATAAACCTTTGTGTCCATCAGCTCCGTTATCTAAGTTTGATAACTGTGTTGACTATGCTGATCACGGAGTTGACAGTTCTCTATCTAATGTTATTTTCATTATTTTTAGTGTTCAATATGGCTCCCATAAAGAAGAAAAAAGATAAATATGAATCACGGAAAGAACA
This sequence comes from Psylliodes chrysocephalus, assembly GCA_927349885.1. Taxonomy (NCBI): domain Eukaryota; kingdom Metazoa; phylum Arthropoda; class Insecta; order Coleoptera; family Chrysomelidae; genus Psylliodes; species Psylliodes chrysocephalus. The sequence continues at coordinate 46,682,930 of OV651817.1, forward strand.
AGTTAAATAAACAGAATATGAGAAAAATGAATGAGTTCCAAAAAAAGATATTGTTTTGATTTTAAAGGCACCCGAAGAACGAAGAAACCAATATTATTTCCATGAAACTGAAATCAAAAACATCGAAAATTTGGAATAAAATATTTTGTAAAATGTTTTTCTTTTGTACGTGCTCAATAAAAGTAGAAATTTTGATCTTCGTTCTTTTTATTTTTGTTTTAGAAAAGTATATTCTTGCAATTTTCGGTTTTTTGTATCAAGGATATTTAAATAATACACATTTTTACATTATGCAGTATTTCGTTATCAATACGTCATTACCGTTATCAAAATAATTTTTAATTTCCCAAAAAAAAGGAGAAAAAATAAAAATTAAGCTTGGCCATCCATTTTATTTTGATAATTAATGTTTTTGTAACGTATTTGCAAAAATTTGAAAAAATACATTTAAAAAAATGAAAATCCAAATTACCTTTTGGAATTGTACCTTTTCTGAAGAATGACCCATATGTATCTAAAAGATGAAGGAGAGTAGGTTGTCCTTTACATCACTTGGGCCTCATAGAGACTGCTCGTCAACTCTTCAAGGTTCTGAAGGTTAATAAAGTCGCTGAGAGATGTCTCTAAATACTATTTTTTTCAGTCTCCTGTTACGACAGGCAGTTGCGCTATTTTATTTGACCGGAAGTGTCCACTTGATGGGCTTCTACCACCCCAATGATAAATTCCCGGGCAAAGCTATTCTGTTCGTTCTATCCACAGGGCGATGTTATACTGTCTTGATTTGAAATGAAACTTGTTATGCTAGTAATAGTGTTAAAAAGACTCTACGGTTGTAACCGTTTTCGTTATTTAGTCCCAGACATAGTAACGGTTGTAACCGTTTTCGTTATTTTGAAACCACCATCTCTACACAAACGTCATTTGTCGTTTATGCCTTGTGTCAAAACTCGGGTTGTCATTTCGATTTACCTCTGTCATCAAGCAAGTTGAATTATTGAATTTTAATTATCTTTTATCTAGTACATCCGATGTACTAATTGTCTTTAATATTTTTAATGACCGTCTGATTTTACAAAGGTAAGTTTCCTACCGATATTTTGTTGAAAATATATATTTAGTACAAGAATTTCTTTATTAAAATGTCAAATTTGAAACATAACCTCACACATTGAATCACACAAGAAATCTCATGTTTTATATAATTTCATATATTATTTTGTTTGAAATAGATAATATGCTTTACTATATTAAAATGTGTTAAGACTTTTTCTTTTCCTATTAAATTTGGTCTCTGTGAAGCTATTCAAATAATAGTTTAAATGTTCATTTAATAGTAAAAAGCATTATCTGTTTCCTATATACTCTTCCTACTCCCTTCTTGTTATTTTTACATTTTTCCTTGTAGCTTGGCTGTATATAGATGGTTACAGTAGAAGTTCAGTAGAAGTTATATCGATGGTTTTATAGAAGTTTATCGAAAAAGATTGTTAGGAAGAACGTTCCAGCTGCATGTGTAGAAATATTGAAACTTAGAAGTTTGGTTCCAGCTACAGAGGTTGTTTCAAGTATTTCAAGAGGTTCAGTTCGAGCCATCCAAAGAAGTGTACGAGATTTAACTTTACCTAAGAAAAATTATCAGTTGGTGATATCCAAGCCTATCATACGAATCCCCTGTACCTGCTACCTGTTATACCACAGATAAGTTTATAATAAATCATTTAAATTTGAATAATTAAGTCTCTGTGAATTAGAATTTGTCGCTACCTTATTTAATTATAATATCATAAGGGTTAGTGATTTTCTATATTTTCATCATTAATCGCTTGTCAAGTTTAGAAAGTTTAAATATAGTGGCGTCCAACATTCTTTTTCAAAGTGATACGAGTTGTTTAATAACCTGACCCACTCCCCAAATAATAAGAGCTTAAAACACTATAAAAATAGATAAAATAACAAGATCATATTACATGTTGCAACCATTATGGATGTGAGCGGTGTAGTTTTACCTTTATTATACACTTCACACAGTAGTCTTTCCGATGTCACGTTTTTTGTCCGCACGATAAGTCAAAAACAAAAAACGATATTAATTTGAAAATCAAGCTCTATAAGGGGACGAAGCCTATTGATTTTGAAAAAATCTGATTATAAATATAGAGGTTAAGTGAGGTTAAGTTGGGTTGAAATTAAAAAAAAATCAGAAATTAAAAACGAAAAGTGATAACAACATGAACTTTTTAGTAAAAAGCAAGCTCTATAAGAAGATGAAGCCTATTAATTCTAAAAAAATCTGAAATAAAATGGGGGTTGAGGGGGGTTGAAATGTTAAAAAAAAATCCTAACTCAAAAACGAAAAGAAGATATCAACTTGAAATGTTTAGCAAAATCAAGCTCTGTAAATGGAAAAAGCCCTTTAAATTTGAAAAAATCTGAATAAAACTTGGGAGTTTAAGGGGGGTTGAAATTTAAAAAAATATAAACCAAAAATGAAAAGCGATATCAACATGAAATTTTTAGTAAAAATCAAGCTCTACAAGGGAATAAAGCCTACTGAAACTAAAAAAAAATCTGAATAACAATGGAGGGATAAGGGGGTTGAAATATTGAAATAATCCTAACTCTGAAGCAAAAAACGATAACAAATTAAAATCTTCAGGAAAAATCAAGCTTTATAAGGTTATAAAGCCTGTTGATTCTGAAAAATATATGAAAAAAATGAAGTGTTAAGCGGGGTTGAAATATTTAAAAAATACTCTTACAAGAAACGTAAAAAGATATCGACTTGAAATTTTTAGCAAAAATCAAGCGTTACAAGGGGGAAAAGCCCTGTAATCTTGAATAAAAGCGGATTAAAAATTAAGGGTGAAGGGGGTCGAAATATTAAAAAAATAGAAATCAAACACCAAAAGCGATATTAACATGAAATTTTTAGTAAAAAGCAAGCTCTAGAAAGGAATGTAGCCTATTGATTCTGATAAAAACTCTGAATAAAAATGGGGGGATAAGTCGGGTTGAAATATTGAAAAAAATCCTAACTTAGAAATAAAAAACGATTGAAATCTTCAGAAAAAATTAAGCTGTATAAGGGGATGAAGGCTATTGATTGAAAATGGAGTCAAGGGGGCTAGGTTAAACTGTAAAGAGTATAATATAGAATGCCAAGCATTATATATCTTATTATATTATTCTAATTTATCATTCTAATTATTTTTTAAATTCAGATCATCTAACTGTGTTATTTTTTCTTATATAAGCAGGTAGAATTAAATCGCGGTGGACGATTTTATATTATAAAGAGAAGTAACATTTATATAAAAAATATATAAAAAATTAAAAAGATACGAAAAATGTTTAGGACATTCTGTATACGTACTCAGATTTTTACATAATAAATACAATCTAACAACCCTGAATTGTTAGTATTATACAAACGCCTACATGGAAGGTAAAATAAATAAACATAACATTATAATAGTGTGAAAATTCATTGTGATAAAAGTTCACTTTCCTTTTTGTATGTAATTCTCATTTAGCGAGTCGAATGAATAGATTATTGTAATTAACAAATTTGATACGAGTTTTTATTGTAGGTTTGTTCTAAAAGTATAGATTATTTTAATTTTTACAATTAACATTTTCAGAACGTTAATCTATTAATTGAACATGTGAAAAAACATCATTAGTAACGTTTAGCAATGGTATTTAACAAATATAATGTAATATAACATTTTTATTAAAACCATTATCACAAAATTGATAGAGAAAAAATATTTACTAAAAGCTTATAGAAAAGAAGTGACCAAAGTGGAAGTAATTCTTGTGGATGTTTTATTCTCGATTTTTTGATCTTATATTAAGTCCATGTAGATTAGCTTAGATTATTGTATAATATTCATTTATGTACTCAATAAACACTCAGAACAAATCTGTAAGTGTTGCCACTAGTATCAAGCAAATTAACAATAAAATTGGACGTAGATAGAAATTTTTCGTTGATTTATAACAATGATACAGACTTAGATTGAAATTTTGATTTAAGTATAAAACATTTGCTACATAATATTTATCAACCAAAAATGTAAACTCGCCTGAAGTGTGGTTCCAGTAGTAGGGTCGGATTATAATTAATTAGAAGAACACAGCTACGTCATCATTTGGCAAAGTAATTAATTGGTTATCGCACCTATTGGGGGTTTAGTGTTAATATTATAGGAATTATTGTTTTATACCTAACAACTTACTTAGTTTTTATTTATTGATAGTTATAGATAATATATATTCTAAAATCGAAGTAATGCTTATGACGTAGCGGTGTTCTTCTAATTGTAATTGGACCTACTATACATATACAATTTTAGTATTAATTTTCTTAAAAATATGGAGAAGAGGTTTGGATAAGAGGTTACAAAATAATAGATCAATATTGGGTTGGTCTATTCTGTAACTATTCCTTTGTAGTCCAAGAGCTAGTCCAAGAGGTAGTATGATCCGGGGCTGGTATTTCTAAGGGGGACGCGACATAGCGTCCATCTTGGATGCCATTTTTTCCGAAATAGTAGTCGCTAAGCCTGCCAATGTAAGAAAAAAATATCACCGTTTTTTAAATGACATTTTTATTATAAAACGCCCAGATTTTTTAGGATAAAATATTTCAATTTAATCATTTTAACCAATTATTAATAATCTTACATGTACATAGAATACGTCGTGAAAAGTAGATCACTCAATTTTGTGCTGTTTCGGTTTGGTTTATTTTAAAAGGTAATATGAAGAGATGAAGACAATTTTGTAATAGATGAGGATGCAGAACAAATTGTGGCTCCCTTTTTTAGGGCTCCAGTTCCCTAAGTCTATTTATTTTAGGTCTTTTTACAATATTCATGAATGTAGTATTAAAACAAGTAGATTTTTATTACAAGGGGGGCACCTTTCTATCATATCCATCAGTTTCATACGTCATTCCCTCATGACTAATCATCACGTTACTTTTTATTTTAGCCCGCTCTAGCGGGATACAAATCTGTTACTTACGCCCGGATGCACCATACACGTTTAATTCAGATCAAGGGTTTAAACGTGTACGGTGCATACGGGCGTTAATGTAAAGTGTGACATTTCATTTGAGAGCTAATTTTATTAGTGATTTAATGCATAACAATTTTTTTTATTTCAGTTGATTGCTATTAAAGTTTATATTTCTTATCGTTAGAGATCTGCACGATTTTTCAATTATTTCAGTTCATGATTCATTAAATTATATTTTGTTATATTATTGTGCATTAAATTACTAATAAAATTAGCTTTCAAATGAAGTGATACATTTTACAGAGCGCTAAATTCAAAAGTACCTACTTTCCCTATTTAAATTGTATTGATTGGAGTGACAGAGGGAAAGGGAATGACTATGACAGTTGAGGATATAAATAAAACATGTCCCCTTTCAAACTAAAATTGACCTGTCCGACCTCTTCTTAACATCTATAATATTAATATCCAAAACTCCAATGTCAAGTGTTCATTGGGACACCTTGCATAATATGAAGTGCTCCACAAAAAATTTAAAGTTGGTTTTGGAAATATTCAGGCATGTCGGAGCGTACAATTCTTCTTTTTAAGCGTCAGTTTCTATTTAATTCGCCGTGCATAGTTATCATAGACATGACTACGTATCTCTGTCATTGTCGGTCATGGCCTACTTTCGAAACATTTTTTGTCCATCACTTTTATATTATGTCTCTTATTATTATGTATATATTGATTATTCCTTTAGATCTTGGTCTGATCTGTGGTTTTCTTCCTGTCAGCTCCCATTTTATTAATACATTTATTATTTGTTTTTTCTTTATTCTAAACATTTTGCTTTGCGCTGCTTATTTTTTAAATTTTTTTCTCTTTTTTAACCTTACAATATTTCCTGATTATTATTCGTTTTAACCTTATTTTTCGGTCCCTAATATTTTTGTTTCTCTTTCGGTGTCATATGCTATGAAAGCTCAACTTAAAAAACAATCTCTTACTAAAACCCGAGAAAAACAACCACAGAGAAGCGACAAAGCCATTCCCGTAAAAAATATTGTGTGGGGGATAACCTGGTCAACTGTCATTTTAATTTCAACGCGCTTGCCAGCTTGCCTGTTTGCCTGTTTCACTAAGTCGTGATTTTTGCTATTTGCCGATTCGTTTTGTTTGAGTTAAAAAAAACTGACAATCCACCTTTCCCGTTATTCGAGAATTTCACATTACTCATGGGCGAAAAAGCGCTGGACTTTTGAATCTAGTAATTTTTCCTACAACTTATTTTTTATCTCTCTCCTATCCCTGCCTTACAACTGTTGGGTTGGCTACGATGATTGTCCCCTGTCATAGTTACTATAAACAATGTTTAAAAAACTGTCATCTAGCCTATATAGTAGGGGAGACAGTGATACTTTTTTGCTACACATTTGCATAAGGCATTATCTAAACAGACTTTTTTAAGATGTCGTCGTCGTCGAAGACTCCATCGCAGTAGGGACTACCAAAGTATTTCTACGTTCTATAAGGTAAGAATGAACAAAATATTTGTAATTTTGCCTTTCGCAAATAATACACCCCAAAAGTGTCACTGGCTTCCCTACCAATAATAAAAGTTAAAAAAAAAACATTTACGGATGTGTAATTGGAAATTGAAGTAGGGAACAACAAATTTGTAATTTTAATAGAAGGTAGGATTTGCGCATGAGTAATAGATATCATCATTAATAACGGGAAAAGAAAGGTATATTAGCATGTTTTTTATTTTAATTTTTGGAAAATCAAATTAAAAGTTTTATCATGACAGAAACTCCTTAAATAAGAAGCAATATTTTATTATATTAATCTTAGGCATGATAAGTAAGGTTAAATATTATTTTCAATTTCAATATAATTTTTTCTAAGTGTCTAAGTGTATTTATTACGCTTCATTAATTTTTTTCTTGAAGTATTATAGCGGCCATCCGTCTCATAAGTCAAATTCAAGGTCACCAAAAGTTTACTCTACGAACTTCAAAGGACCGACAGTTATTGTCGCTTCTCGGCCCTTCTGAAAGGGTTTATTAAAAAAAACTTTTATACTTAATTTTCCTTTTCCAAAGTCTGAAGATAGAATACAAGTACATTTAAAATACAAAAAAATGTAGATCAACTTTTACGGATACGATAGTAAATTTTTCCTACGGCCACTTAGGAAAGTGACACATATCTTAAGTAAAGTGCCCTACATCCCATGTGTGTGAATAAAAATGTACTTTCTGCCCGTGTGTGAAAACGAATCTACTTTCCGCATCAGCTGTCAAATATTACAGACGCATCATTTCTATTTTGATATACGTAATGTTCATATTAATAGATTTGATGATTAAATTGTTAACTTTCATTTTTATACATATTTAATTTTATCCTTTATTAAAATAATATAAATGTAACTACATTCTTTTTGCTTTTTTCTAGTTAATACACATATTTGATTAGATAATTCATTTGACACAAGACTTCATGGAGCAGAGCGCAAAGTATTCGCGACGCAGGTTCAATCCGCGATAAAAGCAATCTTTTTTACTTTCCTGTCTTTTTTTTTACTTTATCGCTGCTATTTACGATTTGAAAAGAAAATGATTTTAATAAAAGTTGTTTGCGTTATCATTTTCTATATTTTTTGTTTTATACATGATTTCTCTAAAATGGGCCGTAATAGAAAAATATGAGGAAAAATGTGAAATTTCAAACTTTCAGTATTTTCGTTGGCAATGAATATTTATATAAAAAAATATTTCGAGTCAGATGGTGTGGAAAATGTATGTATTTAGTTCATCCTCTAAACGTTTACAATAGATTGTACAAAATAACCGAAAAAAGCCTGTAACAACTAGCCAGGAAAGTCAAAATTAGTACTGCGTAGTAATTTATTGCACTCTAAAACTATAGAGTAAAATAAAGAATATTTTACACTGAACGATATTTGAAATCTAGTCTTTGTTCTGATCAGATTTTGTTCCTTAGAAAAATATGAAAATTGAAAAAATATGACTTATTTTTATATATTTTATTTATCATAATAGTACCCGTACAGTTAGAAAAAAAAATTATAAGTAAGTATCATCTTTAATAATAAAAAAAGTTCTTGTAAAAATATTGTAAAATATTGTAAAATATTGTAAAATATTGTAAAATATTGTAAAATATTGTAAAAATATTGTAAAATATTGTAAAATATTGTAAAATATTGTAAAATATTGTAAAATATTGTAAAATATTGTAAAATATTGTAAAATATTGTAAAATATTGTAAAATATTGTAAAATATTGTAAAATATTGTAAAATATTGTAAAATATTGTAAAATATTGTAAAATATTGTAAAATATTGTAAAATATTGTAAAATATTGTAAAAATATTGTAAAATATTGTAAAATATTGTAAAATATTGTAAAATATTGTAAAATATTGTAAAATATTGTAAAATATTGTAAAATATTGTAAAATATTGTAAAATATTGTAAAATATTGTAAAATATTGTAAAATATTGTAAAATATTGTAAAATATTGTAAAATATTGTAAAATATTGTAAAATATTGTAAAATATTGTAAAATATTGTAAAATATTGTAAAATATTGTAAAATATGTAAAATATTGTAAAATATTGTAAAATATTGTAAAATATTGTAAAATATTGTAAAATATTGTAAAATATTGTAAAATATTGTAAAATATTGTAAAATATTGTAAAATATTGTAAAATATTGTAAAATATTGTAAAATATTGTAAAATATTGTAAAATATTGTAAAATATTGTAAAATATTGTAAAATATTGTAAAATATTGTAAAATATTGTAAAATATTGTAAAATATTGTAAAATATTGTAAAATATTGTAAAATATTGTAAAATATTGTAAAATATTGTAAAATATTGTAAAATATTGTAAAATATTGTAAAATATTGTAAAATATTGTAAAATATTGTAAAATATTGTAAAATATTGTAAAATATTGTAAAATATTGTAAAATATTGTAAAATATTGTAAAAATATTGTAAAATATTGTAAAATATTGTAAAATATTGTAAAATATTGTAAAATATTGTAAAATATTGTAAAATATTGTAAAATATTGTAAAATATTGTAAAATATTGTAAAATATTGTAAAATATTGTAAAATATTGTAAAATATTGTAAAAATATTGTAAAATATTGTAAAATATTGTAAAATATTAATTATAAAATATTGCAAATGGAATCACAATGTTTTTGATTTCTACAAAATGCCATTCGTAAAACAACTTTAAAATTATTCAATAAGACATGTAAATACAAATTTAGAAACAGTCACATCTTGATTGAACCTCCATAGCCAGATTACCAGGTTTTACATTTTTTATGAAATTATTTTGTGGTCGGAGGAAAAATATTGTACATCACTTGTGTAAAAGTGATTTTTCACACTCGCTTAATTTTCGCACTCGGCTTATGCCTCGTAAAATATTTCCCACTCGTAATGTAATATACTTTAATCTTAGTTTTATACGCTCACATGATGCATTCTGAGACTGAACTGAACTATGAGAGATTAAATTCACAGTTACAGAAATGAAAAACAAATTTAATATTTTTATTCCAATAAATATATTAAAAATACTGTTTTTAATTTTGTTTTATCTTGAAAATGCAAATCAAAGTTTACTGGTTTTGAGATTTATTATCGCAAAACATTTTTGCGAATTTACTTTCCCTTGATAGTCAAATAGGGATCAGACTTCGACAGCCTACTCCTCGAAAAATCTAAAATACCAAACGAAATTACCTATCCAATGAGGCATCACAAGATAGACCATTCCAGTTAAGAATTCTGTATGTAGTATATTATGTTATGAATAAAAAACGGAAATGAAAATGATAAATCTTCAAAATATTAAATTGAAAATATTAATTCAGTAACTAGTGTCATTTAAAATTTATAAAATTTTCACAACTAGTTCAACCTCTAAATAAAAATATCCTTTTAATTTGATTACAAAAAATATATAATCCAATTTCTGGGCGCTGCTTCTTATACAAGGTCTCATTTACCATATTATTTTTTATTTTTTAATTACTTTCAATAGATACTTTTAGTTTTTTATAGACAAAAAAATCCGTCAAAAATGTGTTAACAACTTTTTGTTGCAGATTGCATGATTCAAAAACTGGGAACCTAAATCAATTTTCTTCAAATACTATTTCATTCTTAATCCGTCACTGGATATCCTGCATGAAAATAAATCACGACAAAAATAATCACAAAACTACTCACGTTCACAAGTTTCCACTGTTCACTGTCAAGAGTCAATAGATAACCAAAATCAGAGATTCTGCATCACGGTTCACTGAATCACTCTTACCTGTAACCGATGGGTACAATTCATGAAAAATTATCCCAACCACTATCTAGCACTAAAACTAACTGATGCCTCCAGAGACATCTTCTTTATATACCTAATAGGAGAATGGAGGTGAATCGTTGTCCCCCAAATAAATCTTCACGCTCTCCGAATAGTCAAAATCTTCGCGAGATTCGTTTGGTTGAGTGTTATCTAAATGGAGAGATTTTTGCATGGGGAGGAAAAAATTCAGATAACCATATACTCCCACTAAAAGTAGGTTTAATGAAGGATACACTTATAACCTTTGAAGGCAAAAATGTTTTAGGGGACAATTTAACAATAAAATGTTTCTAATATTTTTTAGAAAATTTAACATACTTTTATTATTTTTAAAATAAATATAATAATTATGACCCCAATAAATAAAAGCTTAGCTTATTATATATTTAAGTTTACATGATGCTGTAATTAATAATTAAAATTGTAGAAGTATCTAGAGAAATTAATTATCTGATATAATAATGTAGGTAATAATATATCGATATTTCAAACTGTTTCAAATTGTTGTTTCAGGTCAGGACCTAGGTAGGTACTCTAGAAGTGTAATTTAACTTTTTATAAAACAAAAAAAAACAGTATACATCCGGTTAAAAATATTAACATTGAATTTTGATAATCATTCCGTAATATATTATCTAATAAATTTAGAAAGTATTTAATATTTATTCAATAACATCTTATTTTGAATGGTTCTGTATATGTAGTTAAAAATAACACTTAAAAAACAAATATTGAAACTGTATTTGTAGATCTATCTTTTAAATAGACATTCGAAAACAGAAGCAAAACATTATATTTTCCAATGAAGTACTGGTATCCTCGGGTGTACCGCAGGGCAGTATGTAAGGGCCACTTTTATTCATTTTGTACTTCAATAATATTAATTTCATTAATCGCCCACTTTAAAATAATACCGAAACTTCATTATAAATAAACTTTAAACATTCAAATCCATTTGGTCGAGGATATTAAAACAGGTTTTATTTATATTATTAAACTTTAAAAAGTATTTTTATTAGGTACTTATAAAAAATATCCAATTAATTGTTTCAAATTAAATAAATTTTATGCGGAAGGTACTTAAAATGTTCTCGATTTATCTACTTCCTGGTAAAAATATGGTCTATTTTTTGTTGCTTCTCAGATAAAAAAAATCTGATGTGTTCAACATAATATGACTTTCCTATCTAGTTATTACGGGCTTTTTTCGGTTATTTTGTACAACCTATTGTAGCACCTCTGTAAATATTTAGAGGTTAACTTACTATATACATTTTCCACATACATCTAACTCGAAACATTTTTATATATACACTCATCGCCAACGAAAATGCTGAAAAAATTTTAATTTTATAATTTTCCTCCAATTTTTTTATTACGGTCCATTTTAGAAAAATCATGTAAAAAACAAAAATTATAGAGATAGATATAACAAACATCTTTTAATTTAAATTTAATAAAATTTCTCGAATACGGACCATTTTAGGAAAATTTTGCATAAAACAAAAATTATAGAAAATAATATTAGAAATAACTTTTATCTAAAGAATTTTCTTTTCCAAACGTAAATAACAGATATATTTCATAAAATATAAAAACGTCCCTCTATAAAGTACCCCCGGATGTTCCGACTCTGTCCAAAATCTAATCCGTTTACCTCAGGCCGGAATAAAGCTTAAGTTTAAAATTAATTGTGTTTTTCTTTATCCGAATACGGTCCATTTTAGAGAAATTATGTATTGAACAAAAATTATAGAGAATTATATCACAAACATCTTTTATTTGAACAATTTTCATAAAAATTAGATTTTTTTAC